>JAUPFR010000058.1:0-651875 GCA_036925125.1 Oreortyx pictus
CTTCTGGAGCCCGTCAACCCCCGCCTGGTGCCTGGCTACCGCCGCATCATCAAGCACCCCATGGACTTCGGCACCATGCGCGTGCGGCTGCTGCGGGGCGGGTGAGTGGTGTTCCCCCTCTGTGCCCCACTCCCTCTCCCCAATGTCTTTTCCCTCTCCCCAATGTCTTTTCCCTCTCCCCAATGTCTTTTCCCTCTCCCCAATGTCTTTTCCCTCTCCCCAATGTCTTTTCCCTCTCCCCAATGTCTTTTCCTCTCCCCAATGTCTTTTCCCTCTCCCCAATGTCTTTTCCCTCTCCCCAATGTCTTTTCCCTCTCCCCAATGTCTTTTCCCTCTCCCAATGTCTTTTCCTCTCCCCAATGTCTTTTCCCTCTCTGCTCCCATCTCTCCCCTCCCCTCCCATCTCTCCCCTCCCCTCCCCTCCCCTCCCCTCCCCTCCCCTCCCCTCCCCTCCCCTCCCCTCCCCTCCCCTCCCCTCCCCTCCCCAACATTTCTCCCTCCCCTCCCCTCCCCAACATTTCTCCCCTGTTCTGTGGTCCTCCAACATCTCTTATCTACGTGCGCTCCCCTGTATTTCCCCACACCTTTCCCCTATATGCTCCCCCCCCCAATATTGCTACCATATTATGTGCTCCCCTGTATGTCCCTCTACATCTCACCTCTCGCTCCCCCCAATATCTCTCCCTCTGTTATGCCCCCCCATGACTCTCCCCTATATGTCCCCCCACCTTTCCTCTCTCTCTCCCCTATCTCCCCCTATACACCCCCCCATATCTCTCCCCTCTATTATGCACTCCTCATGCCTCTCCTGTCCACGTCCCCCCAACAACTCTCCCCTATATGCTCCCCCCTGTCTCCCCATATCTCACCTCTCTCCCCCTATGTGCTCCCCCCAATATCTTTCCTCTATATTCTGCCCCCTTCATGTCTCTCCCGTGTCCCCCCACATCTTCCCCCTCTCTCTCTCCCCTATATTATGTTCCGCAATGTCTCTATTATATGCTCTCCTGTATGTTCCCCCCACAACATCTCTCCCCTATATTATGCCTCCCCATGTCTCTCCCCTGTACATCCCCCCACATCTCACCTATCTCTCCCCTATACGCTCCCCGCAATATCTCTTCCCTATGTTATTATGCCCCCTTCGTGCCTTGTCTTTCCCTTCTCTCTCTCCCCTATATTCTGCCCCTTTCATGCCTCTCCTTACGTGTGCCCCCCAATGTCTCTTCCCTATATTATGCCCCCCCCATCCCCTATATGCTCCCTCCAATCTTTCCTATTATATTCTCCCCCATCCATCTCTCACCCGTATACCCCCCAACGTCTCTCCCCTCACATCCCCCCCACCCCACACACCCCAACCCCCCCCACCCCACAGGTACTCGAGCGCAGCGCAGTTCCGTGCCGATGCCACGTTGGTGTTCGATAACTGCCGGACCTTCAACGAGGACGATTCTGCCGTGGGACGCGCGGGGCACAGCATGCGGCGCTTCTTCAGAGCCGCTGGGAGGAGTTCTACCAGGGCCCCCCCCAGCACTGACCGCTGCCTCTGCTGACCCCAGGGCCCACCCCAGCCCCCCCCCCCCTCCCCCCCGTCCACCCCCCAACCCAAGCCCCCTGCCCCCCCAACCCCGAAGCACCACAACGCCCGCAGACTGTGTAAGCCAAAAAAGACAAAAAAAAAAATCACAAAAAAAAAGAGGCTTTTTTTTTTTCTTTTCTTTCTTTTACAAATTTTTATTTTCTGATGACAAAACAGAAGCAGCCACCCCCCCCCCCCACCCCCCCTCAAACACACACGCTCCCCCACCCTCCCCCAGGAAACGAGGAAAGCAAATAACTCCCCCCCCCCCCCCCCCCCCCCCCCCCCGCTGGGAATATTTAATAATAGCAATAGTTCGTAGTGAATGTCTCCATGCATTAAGGCCAGTAAAGTGGACTTAGCCCCCCCACGGCCCCCTTCCCCCCCTCCACTGACACTTTATGGGAGGGCCCTCCCCACCCCGGTGCGCCCCTTCTGCTGTAGGACCCTCCACACCCCCCCCCCTTAATTGCACCGGGGTGGGTGTTGCCCCCCCCCCTCCTCCCACCTGGCTCCAGGGACCAATGGGGGGGGGGGAAAGGGGGCCCCCTACCCTTTCCCCAGTGCCACTTCTCAGGAAGACCCCAACCCTAATTCCCCTCCCTCCCTCCCTCCTCATGTGAGGCTCCCACCCCCCCTTAGGACCCCTCAGGGATGCTACTGCAGCCCCACAGGGGGGGTGGGGGGATGGGGGGTCTTTGTTCTCCCCCCTTCTGCCCCCCCACCCCCCCCCCCCACCCCTCCCTAACAGGGACTTGAAGCCTCAGGCAGGAGCTGCCCCCCCCACCCAACCCCACCATACTGGGGGGTGAGGGGCGCAGCACCAGGTGGGATTTTGGGGCGGGGGGGGTTCAGGTGGGGGCAAGTCCCCTCCTACCCTTGACATACTGGGGTTCTACAGCAGGGACCCCCCCCCCCCCCCCCCCCCCTCCACCTCTCCCCCCCCCCCAAACCGCCGGTCAAGATATTACGGGTACTGCTCTGGGGGTCGGCAGCCGGCGGGGAGGGGGGGGGCCCCAATGTGTTTTCCCCCCCCCCCCTCCCACAGCCCTACAGAGCACTGATAAACAACTCACCTACCTGGGGGTGGGGGGGGGGGGGGGGGCTGGCCGCACGCATCCCGCCCCTCCCACCTCCCCCCCCCCCTCGTCTCAAAGTAGCCTTTTTTCTATCGGATAAACCTCAGAAACTTTTTAATTTTATTTTATTTTTTTGCTTTGAGATAAAAAAAAAAGAAAAAAAAAGGTGGAATTTGAGGTCTATTTGAACTGACTTTATATGACGCATAAATATTTATATTTTATCTAAGGACGGCGCCCCCCCCCCTCCCTCTCCAAACCCCCCCCCCCTCCCAACCCCTCCCCCCCTTCAATCTGTGCTTTGTTCGGAGCTGTCGGGATTTCTTTATTTGTTGTTGGGTTCACTTTTGTTTTTCTTTTCCCCATCGTGGGAACGTTCTCGGGATCCTCCGCAGCGTTTCGTGTCCGTTGGAGTCCTCACCCCCCCCATCTACCCCCCAAAACCCCATCCCCTCACCCCCCCACCCCTCAGCATCACTCCCCTCCCCCCCTTTTCTAGAGCAGCCGTGTCGTTGAGTGACTTTTTGATAATGTACAGGTTTTTGTGGATTTAAATTTATTTCTTTCTATATTTTTAGGACCAATCTCATTTTTAATAATGGTTAAAGGAGAACAAAAGCAGATTCTGGTCGTTCCCTCCCCCCCCCCCAACCCCCATTCCCTCTTCTCCCTCGTGTTTCCCCCCACCCCCTCCCCCCCCACCTCATTTGTTGCTGTCGGTGTCCCCCCCCACACCCCAAAATCCCCCCCACCCCCTCCACCCCCCCACCTTGAGCTGTAGGACCGTGCGTGTCGCGTGGCGAATAAAACTCACGTTTGGTAGAGAGCTGCTGTCAGAGCCATCTTTGGGGGGGGGGGGGGGGGAGGGGAGAGGCTGGGACCCCCCCACGCCAACCACCCCCCCATCACACACACACCAGCGGTGGCACTGCTTTTCTTTGCCGTTTTATTTAAAACAAAACAAAAAAAAACAACTCCAAAATTGAGGGGAGGGGGGGGGGGGGGTGAAGATGGGAGTGGAGCTGAATTGGGGGGGGGGGGGGGGGTGAAGATGGGAGTGGAGCTGAATTGGGGGGAGGGGGGGGAAGAGGGAGTTTTGGGGGGCAGGGGCGAGGGGGGGGGGGGGGGCCGGCCGGAGCGCGGAAGCAGAGGAAGAAATACAAAACTAGAAACCTCTCAGATCCTTTAAAAAAAAGCAACTTAAAAACCTGTACAAAATACGCTACGTATAAATTAAAGGAGGGGGGCGGGGGGAGGGGGGGAAAATGGAGATGGGGGGTGGGGGGCAATGGGGGCTGCTGCAGCATCGCAGCCACAGCTCAGAACCCCCACCTTCCTCCTGCCTCCCCCCCCTTCCCCCCACCCGAGGTGGGCAGGACCCCAGCACCCAACCCCCCCAGCCCTGGGCAGCAGAGAAGGGGGCTCAGTGCCGGGGAGGTGGTGGGGGGGGCATTTGCGGGGCTCCCTCTTTGGTTCCTTCCTGGGGGGGCCCCTGTTTCCCCCATGCCCCAGGTGGTCACCTGGGGTGGGGGGTGGGGGGGGCACCGGCACTAGCAGCAACAGGAGAGGTGGGTGATGGCTGGAAACCGGGGGCGCTGCCCACCCCGGGGGGAAGGAGGGGGGGGGGTGGGAGTAAGGGGGGTCACAGCCCCCCCCCAACAAGACCTGGGCTGAGCACGCGCTGAGCTGTGGGGTGAGGTAGATGTGTGGTGGGCGGGGAGGGCCCTGCTGCCCGGGGGCCCCTCAGCCCCATGGAGGGACTGGGGAGCCCACTGCCCCAGGTGGTGCTGGGGGGAGGGGAGGGCAGAGGACCCCACTGCGCTGGGGGGGCTGGAAGAACCGGGGGGGGCCCTGGGCAGAGCTGGCACTGGGGGGGCACGGCCGGCCCCAGAGCTGGAAGCAAAGAGAGGAGGAGGCTGCCCCCCCTCCCCCTTGGGGACAGACAGACAGACAGACCCACAGAGTGGGCTCATAATGCAGGGGGGTGGGGTGGGGTGGGGCAGCTCAGCAACCCCAATCTTTGGTTAAAAGAGACGCCCCCGCGGCCCCCCATGATTGTCGTTGCGCAAGCGGGGGGCATGGCGGGGGGGCTCAGCAGCCCCCAGGGGCGCGGGGTGAGTCTAAAGTGCCTGGCTGGCCCGTGGGGTGGAGCGGGGGGGTTATTGCACTTGTCCTGCCACCCCCACGGCTGGGGGCAAGGGATGGGAAGTGGGGGGGGGGGGGGGCATGCAGAGCCCCAAGCCCCCCTAGGACAGGAATGGCTGCAGCGGGGGGCAGGGGGGGGGCAGCACCCCGGGCCTGCTGGGGGGCTGGGGTGCCGGACCCTATGGGGGGAGGGAGTTAATCGCTGCCCCCTCCTCCCCACTCTGGCAGCAGAAGGCACGGTGGGGGGGGGGGGGAAGTAGGGAGAGGAGGGGGGGGGCTCCGCAGCATGGGGGTGGCCTGGCAGGGGCCACGGGCCTTGGAAGCACAAGTTTGGGGGGGGGGGGAGGGGGGGAGGGAGGGGAGGGAAGGAAGGGGAAAGGAGGGGGTGGGGCAGCTGCGGACGGGGAGCCCCAACCCCCTCCTTGGGCGGGGGGGAGGGGGGGGAGGTTCCTGTTTTTCATTTGTTTGTTTTTCTTTTTTCCTTTTTTTTCTTTTTTTTTTTTTTTCCATTATTTTCTTTTTTATAAAACGCAGGAGGAAAAAAAAAGCCCTCCCATTAGCAGGGGGGGGCTGCCCTGGGGGCTCCAGGACCCCCGGCACTTCAGGACACCCCCCCCCCCCATCCCCCAAAGCATGAGCTCACCTCTCCCCACCCCCCCACCTCCCTCCCACCCCCACCTTGCTGAGGAGGAGGAGCAGAGGCAGGGCACAAGGCAGGCAGCAGTGGTGGGGGGGCCCTCGGTGCCGGCCCCCCTCCCCCCCCCCCCCCCACCCACTGCTACTTGGGGTAGGGGTAGGGGTAGGGGAAGGCGCCGGGCTCAGAGGGCGAGTCGACGGGCCCGTGGCCATGGGTGGGTGCAGCACTGCCGTCCTGTGGGGAGGGGTTAGTGGAGAAAAAGCTGGGACACCCCCGCCCCGCACCCCAGTACTGCAGGACTTCCCCTCCCCAAGCCCCCAGCACTCACCTCCAGTGGGACCGCGGGTGGCACTGGGGGGTATGGGGGGAGGAAGGCTGCCCAGGCAGGGCAGCAGCGGGCACGTACTGGGGGGAGCAGAAGTGTCAGTGGGGGTGGGGGGGGGGCAGTGGGGGGGTGGTGCAGCTGTAGGGTGGGGGGTCCTTACCGTGCCGGCGCTGCCCAGCGAGAGGTGGCCGAGCTGCTGGGCCAGGGGGGCCACCACCGAGGGCTGGAGGGGGACAGCGTGGTCCACAGCGGGGGCCAGCACCGTGCCCTGCATGGCTCCGTCAGCGGGGGGAGGGACAAGGGGGGCAGGGAGAGCAGGGCTGTGGGGTGGGGGTACACGGCGGGGTGGGGACAGCAGTGGGATGTGGGGCAGGGCGGGGCGCCAGGGTTGGGGCTGGGGGTGTGGCCTGGAAGGGTGGGGTGTGTAGAAATGGGTGGGGGTGTGGCCATGGGGGTGGAGGTATGTCCAAAGTGGGTGGGGGGCTCTGACCACGCGGTGGGTGGGGCTACGAGGGCAGCACGTGGGGCGTGCCCCCAGGTGTGGGCAGGGCTATTTATCGCCTCCATCTGTGCTCACCGTGGGCTGCACGAGGTAGGACTGGTGCATCCAGGTGGGGCTGTGGACCTGCAGAGCAACCAGTGGGTGGGGGCTGTGGTGAGCACACTGCAGGGACCCTGCTTTCGTGGGGGAACGCAAAGAGCAAGGGTGCGGGTTCGTGGGGGAACGCAAAGAGCAAGGGTGCGGGTTCGTGGGGGAACGCAAAGAGCAAGGGTGCGGGTTCGTGGGGGAACGCAAAGAGCAAGGGTGCGGGTTCGTGGGGGAACGCAAAGAGCAAGGGTGCGGGTTCGTGGGGGAACGCAAAGAGCAAGGGTGCGGGTTCGTGGGGGAACGCAAAGAGCAAGGGTGCGGGTTCGTGGGGGAACGCAAAGAGCAAGGGTGCGGGTTCGTGGGGGAACGCAAAGAGCAAGGGTGCGGGTTCGTGGGGGAACGCAAAGAGCAAGGGTGCGGGTTCGTGGGGGAACGCAAAGAGCAAGGGTGCGGGTTCGTGGGGGAACGCAAAGAGCAAGGGTGCGGGTTCGTGGGGGAACGCAAAGAGCAAGGGTGCGGGTTCGTGGGGGAACGCAAAGAGCAAGGGTGCGGGTTCGTGGGGGAACGCAAAGAGCAAGGGTGCGGGTTCGTGGGGGAACGCAAAGAGCAAGGGTGCGGGTTCGTGGGGGAACGCAAAGAGCAAGGGTGCGGGTTCGTGGGGGAACGCAAAGAGCAAGGGTGCGGGTTCGTGGGGGAACGCAAAGAGCAAGGGTGCGGGTTCGTGGGGGAACGCAAAGAGCAAGGGTGCGGGTTCGTGGGGGAACGCAAAGAGCAAGGGTGCGGGTTCGTGGGGGAACGCAAAGAGCAAGGGTGCGGGTTCGTGGGGGAACGCAAAGAGCAAGGGTGCGGGTTCGTGGGGGAACGCAAAGAGCAAGGGTGCGGGTTCGTGGGGGAACGCAAAGAGCAAGGGTGCGGGTTCGTGGGGGAACGCAAAGAGCAAGGGTGCGGGTTCGTGGGGGAACGCAAAGAGCAAGGGTGCGGGTTCGTGGGGGAACGCAAAGAGCAAGGGTGCGGGTTCGTGGGGGAACGCAAAGAGCAAGGGTGCGGGTTCGTGGGGGAACGCAAAGAGCAAGGGTGCGGGTTCGTGGGGGAACGCAAAGAGCTAGGGTGCGGGTTCGTGGGGGAACGCAAAGAGCTAGGGTGCGGGTTCGTGGGGGAACGCAAAGAGCTAGGGTGCGGGTTCGTGGGGGAACGCAAAGAGCTAGGGTGCGGGTTCGTGGGGGAACGCAAAGAGCTAGGGTGCGGGTTCGTGGGGGAACGCAAAGAGGAACCGTGCGGGTTCGTGGGGGAACGCAAAGAGCAAGGGTGCTGGTTCGTGGGGGAACGCAAAGAGCTAGGGCGCGGGTTCGTGGGGGAACGCAAAGTGGAACCGTGCGGGTTCGTGGGGGAACGCAAAGTGGAACCGTGCGGGTTCGTGGGGGAACGCAAAGTGGAACCGTGCGGGTTCGTGGGGGAACGCAAAGTGGAACCGTGCGGGTTCGTGGGGGAACGCAAATTGGAACCGTGCGGGTTCGTGGGGGAACGCAAAGAGCAAGGGTGCGGGTTCGTGGGGGAACTCAAAGAGGAAGGGTGCGGGTTCGTGGGGGAGTGCAAAGAGGAACCGTGCGGGTTCGTGGGGGAACGCAAAGAGGAACCGTGCGGGTTCGTGGGGGAACGCAAAGAGCAAGGGTGCGGGTTCGTGGGGGAACGCAAAGAGGAACCGTGTGGGTTCGTGGGGGAACGCGAAGAGCAAGGGTGCGGGTTCGTGGGGGAACGCAAAGAGCAAGGGTGCGGGTTCGTGGGGGAACGCAAAGAGCAAGGGTGCGGGTTCGTGGGGGAACGCAAAGAGCAAGGGTGCGGGTTCGTGGGTGAACGCAAAGAGCAAGGGTGCGGGTTCGTGGGGGAACGCAAAGAGGAACCGTGCGGGTTCGTGGGGGAACGCAAAGAGCAAGAGTGCGGGTTCTTGGGGGAACGCAAAGAGGAACCGTGCGGGTTCGTGGGGGAACGCAAAGAGCAAGGGTGCGGGTTCGTGGGGGAACGCGAAGAGCAAGGGTACGGGTTCGTGGGTGAACGCAAAGAGGAACCGTGCGGGTTCGTGGGGGAGCGCAAAGAGCAAGGGTGCGGGTTCGTGGTGGAACGCAAAGAGCAAGGGTGCGGGTTCGTGGGGGAACGCAAAGAGCAAGGGTGCAGGTTCTTGGGGGAACGCAAAGAGGAACCGTGCGGGATCGTGGGGGAACGCAAAGTGGAAGGGTGCGGGTTTGTGGGGGAACGCAAAGTCGAACCGTGCGGGTTCGTGGGGGAACGCAAAGAGCAAGGGTGCGGGTTCGTGGGGGAATGCAAAGAGCAAGGGTGCGGGTTCGTGGGGGAACGCAAAGAGCAAGGGTGCGGGTTTGTGGATGAACGCAAAGAGCAAGTGTGCGGGTTCGTGGGTGAACTCAAAGAGCAAGGGTGCGGGTTTGTGGGGCAACGCAAAGAGCTAGGGTGCGGGTTCGTGGGGGAACGCAAAGAGCAAGGGTGCGGGTTCGTGGGGGAACGCAAAGAGCAAGGGTGCGGGTTCGTGGGGGAACGCAAAGAGCTAGGGTGCGGGTTCGTGGGGGAACGCAAAGAGCTAGGGTGCGGGTTCGTGGGGGAACGCAAAGAGCAAGGGTGCGGGTTCGTGGGGGAACGCAGAGAGCTAGGGTACGGGTTTGTGGGGGAACGTAAAGAGGAACCGTGCGGGTTCGTGAAGTAACGCAGAGAGCTAGGGTGCGGGTTCGTGGGGGAACGCAAAGTGCAAGGGTGCGGGTTCGTGGGGGAACGCAAAGAGCAAGGGTGTGGGTTCGTGGGGGAACGCAAAGAGCAAGGGTGCGGGTTCGTGCGGGAACGCAAAGAGCAAGGGTGCGGGTTCGTGGGGGAACGCAAAGAGCAAGGGTGCGGGTTCGTGGGGGAACGCAAAGAGCAAGGGTGCGGGTTCGTGGGGGAACGCAAAGAGCAAGGGTGCGGGTTCGTGGGGGAACGCAAAGAGCTAGGGTGCGGGTTCGTCGGGGAACGCAAAGAGCAAGGGTGCGGGTTCGTGGGGGAACGCAAAGAGCAAGGGTGCGGGTTCGTGGGGGAATGCAAAGAGCTAGGGTGCGGGTTCGTGGGGGAACGCAAAGAGCTAGGGTGCGGGTTCGTAGGGGAACGCAAAGAGCTAGGGTGCGGGTTCGTGGGGCAACGCAAAGAGGAACCGTGCGGGTTCGTGGGGGAACGCAAAGTGGAACCGTGCGGGTCCATGGGGGAACGCAAAGAGCAAGGGTGCGGGTTCGTGGGGGAACGCAAAGAGCAAGGGTGCGGGTTCGTGGGGGAACGCAAAGAGCAAGGGTGCGGGTTCGTGGGGGAACGCAAAGAGCAAGGGTGCGGGTTCGTGCGGGAACGCAAAGAGCAAGGGTGCGGGTTCGTGGGGGAACGCAAAGAGCAAGGGTGCGGGTTCGTGGGGGAACGCAAAGAGCAAGGGTGCGGGTTCGTGGGGGAACGCAAAGAGCAAGGGTGCGGGTTCGTGGGGGAACGCAAAGAGCAAGGGTGCGGGTTCGTGGGGGAACGCAAGGAGGAACCGTGCGGGTTCGTGGGGGAACGCAAAGAGGAACCGTGCGGGTTCGTGGGGGAACGCAAAGAGCAAGGGTGCAGGTTCGTGGGGGAACGCAAAGAGCAAGGGTGCGGGTTCGTGGGGGAACGCAAAGAGCAAGGGTGCGGGTTTGTGGGGGAACGCAAAGTGCAAGGGTGCGGGTTCGTGGGGGAGCGCAAAGAGGAACCATGCGGGTTCGTGGGTGAACGCAAAGAGGAACCGTGCGGGTTCGTGGGGGAACGCAAAGAGCAAGGGTGCGGGTTCGTGGGGGAACGCAAAGAGCAAGGGTGCGGGTTCGTGGGGGAACGCAAAGAGCAAGGGTGCGGGTTCGTGGAGGAACGCAAAGAGCAAGGGTGCGGGTTCGTGGGGGAACGCAAAGAGCAAGGGTGCGGGTTCGTGGGGGAACGCAAAGAGAAAGGGTGCGGGTGTGTGGGGGAACGCAAAGAAAAAGGGTGCGAGTTCGTCGGTGAACGCAAAGAGAAAAGGTGCGGGTTCGTGGGGGAACGCAAAGAGGAACCGTGCGGGTTCGTGGGGGAACGCAAAGAAAAAGGGTGCGAGTTCGTGGGTGAACGCAAAGAGCAAAGGTGCGGGTTCTTGGGGGAACGCAAAGAGGAACCTTGCGGGTTCGTGGGGGAACGCAAAGAGGAACCGTGCGGGTTCGTGGGGGAACGCAAAGAGCAAGGGTGCGGGTTCGTGGGGGAACGCAAAGAGCAAGTGTGCGGGTTCGTGGAGGAATGAAAAGTGCAAGGGTGCGGGTTCGTGGGGGAACGCAAAGAGCAAGGGTGCAGGTTCGTGGGGGAACGCAAAGAGCAAGCGTGCTGGTTCGTGGGGGAACGCAAAGAGCAAGGGTGCGGGTTCGTGGGGGAACGCAAAGAGCAAGCGTGCTGGTTCGTGGGGGAACGCAAAGAGCAAGCGTGCTGGTTCGTGGGGGAACGCAAAGAGCAAGGGTGCGGGTTCGTGGGGGAACGCAAAGAGCTAGGGTGCGGGTTCGTGGGGGAACGCAAAGTGGAACCGTGCGGGTTCGTGGGGGAACGCAAATTGGAACCGTGCGGGTTCGTGGGGGAACGCAAATTGGAACCGTGCGGGTTCGTGGGGGAACGCAAAGAGCAAGGGTGCTGGTTCGTGGGGGAACGCAAAGAGCTAGGGCGCGGGTTCGTGGGGGAACGCAAAGTGGAACCGTGCGGGTTCGTGGGGGAACGCAAATTGGAACCGTGCGGGTTCGTGGGGGAACGCAAAGAGCAAGGGTGCGGGTTCGAGGGGGAACGCAAAGAGCAAGGGTGCGGGTTCGTGGGGGAACTCAAAGAGGAAGGGTGCGGGTTCGTGGGGGAGTGCAAAGAGGAACCGTGCGGGTTCGTGGGGGAACGCAAAGAGGAACCGTGCGGGTTCGTGGGGGAACGCAAAGAGCAAGGGTGCGGGTTCGTGGGGGAACGCAAAGAGGAACCGTGTGGGTTCGTGGGGGAACGCAAAGAGCAAGGGTGCGGGTTCGTGGGGGAACGCAAAGAGGAACCGTGCGGGTTCGTGGGGGAACGCAAAGAGCAAGGGTGCGGGTTCGTGGGGGAACGCAAAGAGCAAGGGTGCGGGTTCGTGGGTGAACGCAAAGAGCAAGGGTGCGGGTTCGTGGGGGAACGCAAAGAGGAACCGTGCGGGTTCGTGGGGGAACGCAAAGAGCAAGAGTGCGGGTTCTTGGGGGAACGCAAAGAGGAACCGTGCGGGTTCGTGGGGGAGTGCAAAGAGGAACCGTGCGGGTTCGTGGGGGAACGCGAAGAGCAAGGGTACGGGTTCGTGGGTGAACGCAAAGAGGAACCGTGCGGGTTCGTGGGGGAGCGCAAAGAGCAAGGGTGCGGGTTCGTGGTGGAACGCAAAGAGCAAGGGTGCGGGTTTGTGGATGAACGCAAAGAGCAAGGGTGCGGGTTTGTGGGGGAACGTAAAGAGGAACCGTGCGGGTTCGTGAAGTAACGCAGAGAGCTAGGGTGCGGGTTCGTGGGGGAACGCAAAGTGCAAGGGTGCGGGTTCGTGGGGGAACGCAAAGAGCAAGGGTGTGGGTTCGTGGGGGAACGCAAAGAGCAAGGGTGCGGGTTCGTGGGGGAACGCAAAGAGCAAGGGTGCGGGTTCGTGGGGGAGTGCAAAGAGCTAGGGTGCGGGTTCGTGGGGGAACGCAAAGAGCAAGGGTGCGGGTTCGTGGGGGAACGCAAAGAGCAAGGGTGCAAGTTCGTGGGGGAACGCAAAGAGCAAGGGTGCGGGTTCGTGGGGGAACGCAAAGAGCAAGGGTGCGGGTTCGTGTGGGACCGCAAAGAGCAAGGGTGCGGGTTTGTGGGGGAACGCAAAGAGCAAGGGTGCGGGTTTGTGGGGGAACGCAAAGAGCAAGGGTGCGGGTTCGTGGGGGAACGCAAAGAGCTAGGGTGCGGGTTCGTCGGGGAACGCAAAGAGCAAGGGTGCGGGTTCGTGGGGGAACGCAAAGAGCAAGGGTGCGGGTTCGTGGGGGAACGCAAAGAGCTAGGGTGCGGGTTCGTGGGGGAACGCAAAGAGCTAGGGTGCGGGTTCGTAGGGGAACGCAAAGAGCTAGGGTGCGGGTTCGTGGGGCAACGCAAAGAGGAACCGTGCGGGTTCGTGGGGGAACGCAAAGAGCAAGGGTGCGGGTCCATGGGGGAACGCAAAGAGCAAGGGTGCGGGTTCGTGGGGGAACGCAAAGAGCAAGGGTGCGGGTTCGTGGGGGAACGCAAAGAGCAAGGGTGCGGGTTCGTGGGGGAACGCAAAGAGCAAGGGTGCGGGTTCGTGGGGGAACGCAAAGAGCAAGGGTGCGGGTTCGTGGGGGAACGCAAAGAGCAAGGGTGCGGGTTCGGGGGGGAACGCAAAGTGGAACCGTGCGGGTTCGTGGGGGAACACAAAGAGCAAGGGTGCGGGTTCGTGGTGGAACGCAAAGAGCAAGGGTGCGGGTTCGTGGGGGAACGCAAAGAGGATCCGTGCCGGTTCGTGGGGTAACGCAAAGAGGATCCGTGCCGGTTCGTGGGGGAACGCAAAGAGCAAGGGTGCGGGTTCGTGGGGGAACGCAAAGAGGAACCGTGCGGGTTCGTGAAGGAACGCAAAGAGCAAGGGTGCGGGTTCGTGGGGGAACGCAAAGAGCAAGGGTGCGGGTTCGTGGAGGAACTCAAATAGCAAGGGTGCGGGTTCGTGGGGGAACGCAAAGAGCAAGGGTGCGGGTTCGTGGGGGAACGCAAAGAGCAAGGGTGCGGGTTCGTGGGGGAACGCAAAGAGCAAGGGTGCGGGTTCGTGGGGGAACGCAATGAGCAAGGGTGCGGGTTCGTGGGGGAACGCAAAGAGCAAGGGTGCGGGTTCGTGGGGGAACGCAAAGAGGAACCGTGCGGGTTCGTGGGGGAACGCAAAGAGCAAGGGTGCGGGTTCGTGGGGGAACGCAAAGAGCAAGGGTGCGGGTTCGTGCGGGAACGCAAAGAGCAAGGGTGCGGGTTCGTGGGGGAACGCAAAGAGCAAGGGTGCGGGTTCGTGGGGGAACGCAAAGAGCAAGGGTGCGGGTTTGTGGGGGAACGCATAGAGGAAGGGTGCGGGTTTGTGGGGGAACGCAAAGAGGAACCGTGCGGGTTCGTGGGGGAACGCAAAGAGCAAGGGTGCAGGTTCGTGGGGGAACGCAAAGAGCCAGGGTGCGGGTTCGTGGGGGAACGCAAGGAGGAACCGTGCGGGTTCGTGGGGGAACGCAAGGAGGAACCGTGCGGGTTCGTGGGGGAACGCAAAGAGGAACCGTGCGGGTTCGTGGGGGAACGCAAAGAGCAAGGGTGCAGGTTCGTGGGGGAACGCAAAGAGCAAGGGTGCGGGTTCGTGGGGGAACGCAAAGAGCAAGGGTGCGGGTTTGTGGGGGAACGCAAAGTGCAAGGGTGCGGGTTCGTGGGGGAACGCAAAGAGGAACCGTGCGAGTTCGTGGGGGAACGCGAAGAGCTTGGCTGCGGGTTCGCGGGGGAACGCGAAGAGCGTGGGTGCGGGTTCGTGGGGGAACGCGAAGAGCAAGGGTGCGGGTTCGTGGGGGAACGTAAAGGGCAAGGGTGCGGGTTCGTGGGGATACGCAAAGAGGAACCGTGCGGGTTCGTGGGGGAACGCAAAGAGCAAGGTTGCGGGTTCTTGGGGGAACACAAAGAGCAAGGGTGCGGGTTCGTGGGGGAACGCAAAGAGCAAGGGTGCGGGTTCGTGGGGGAACACAGAGAGCAAGGGTGCGGGTTCGTGGGGGAACACAAAGAGGAACCGTGCGGGTTCGTGGTGGAACGCAAAGAGGAACCGTGCGGGTTCGTAGGGGAACGCAAAGAGCTAGGGTGCGGGTTCGTGGGGTAACGCAAAGAGGATCCGTGCGGGTTCGTGGGGGAACGCAAAGAGCAAGGGTGCGGGTTCATGGGGGAACGCAAAGAGCAAGGGTGCGGGTTCGTGGGGGAACGCAAAGAGCAAGGGTGAGGGTTCGTGGGGGAATGCAAAGAGCAAGGGTGCGGGTTCGTGGAGGAACTCAAATAGCAAGGGTGCGGGTTCGTGGGGGAACGCAAAGAGCAAGGGTGCGGGTTCGTGGGGGAACGGAAAGAGCAAGGGTGCGGGTTCGTGGGGGAACGCAGAGAGCAAGGGTGCGGGTTCGTGGGGGAACGCAAAGAGCAAGGGTGCGGGTTCGTGGGGGAACGCAAAGAGCAAGGGTGCAGGTTCGTGGGGGAACGCAAAGAGCAAGGGTGCGGGTTCGTGGGGGAACGCAAAGAGCTAGGGTGCGGGTTCGTGGGGGAACGCAAAGAGCAAGGGTGCGGGTTCGTGGGGGAACGCAAAGAGCAAGGGTGCGGGTTCGTGGGGGAACGCAAAGAGCAAGGGTGCGGGTTCGTGGGGGAACGCAAAGAGGAACCGTGCGGGTTCGTGGGGGAACGCAAAGAGCAAGGGTGCGGGTTCGTGGGGGAACGCAAAGAGCAAGGGTGCGGGTTCGGGGGGGAACGCAAAGTGGAACCGTGCGGGTTCGTGGGGGAACGCAAAGAGCAAGGGTGCGGGTTCGTGGGGGAACGCAAAGAGGAACCGTGCGGGTTCGTGGGGGAACGCAAAGAGCAAGGGTGCGGGTTCGTGGGGGAACGCAAAGAGCAAGGGTGCGGGTTCGTGGGTGAACGCAAAGAGGAACCGTGCGGGTTCGTGGGGGAACGCAAAGAGCAAGGGTGCGGGTTCGTGGTGGAACGCAAAGAGCAAGGGTGCGGGTTCGTGGGGGAACGCAAAGAGCAAGGGTGCGGGTTCGTGGGGGAACGCAAAGAGCTAGGGTGCGGGTTCGTGGGGGAACGCAAAGAGCAAGGGTGCGGGTTCGTGGGGGAATGCAAAGAGCTAGGGTGCGGGTTCGTGGGGGAACGCAAAGAGCAAGGGTGCGGGTTCGTGGGGGAACGCAAAGAGCAAGGGTGCGGGTTCGTGGGGGAACGCAGAGAGCTAGGGTACGGGTTTGTGGGGGAACGTAATGAGGAACCGTGCGGGTTCGTGAAGGAACGCAAAGAGCTACGGTGCGGGTTCGTGGGGGAACGCAAAGAGCAAGGGTGCGGGTTCGTGGGGGAACGCAAAGAGCAAGGGTGCGGGTTCGTGGGGGAACGCAAAGAGCAAGGGTGCGGGTTCGTGGGGGAACGCAAAGAGCAAGGGTGCGGGTTCGTGGGGGAACGCAAAGAGGAACCGTGCGGGTTCGTGGGGGAACGCAGAGAGCAAAAGTGCGGGTTCGTGGGGGAGTGCAAAGAGGAACCGTGCGGGTTCGTGAGGGAACGCAATGAGGTACCGTGCGGGTTCGTGGGGGAACGCAAAGAGCAAGGGTGGGGGTTCGTGGGGGGACGCAAAGAGCAAGGGTGCGGGTTCGTGGGGGATCGCAAAGAGCAAGGGTGCCGGTTCGTGGGGGAACGCAAAGAGCAAGGGTGCGGGTTCGTGGGGGAACGCAAAGAGCAAGGGTGCGGGTTCGTGGGGAAACGCAAAGAGCAAGGGTGTGGGTTCGTGGGGGAACGCAAAGAGCAAGGGTGCGGGTTCGTGGGGGAACGCAAAGAGTAAGGGTGCGGGTTCGTGGGGGAACGCAAAGAGCTAGGGTGCGGTTTCGTGGGGGAACGCAAAGAGCTAGGGTGCGGTTTCGTGGGGGAACGCAAAGAGCAAGGGTGCGGGTTCGTGGGGGAACGCAAAGAGCAAGGGTGCGGGTTCGTGGGGGAACGCAAACAGCAAGGGTTCGGGTTCGTGGGGGAACGCAAAGAGCAAGGGTGCGGGTTCGTGGAGGAACTCAAATAGCAAGGGTGCGGGTTCGTGGGGGAACGCAAAGAGCAAGGGTGCGGGTTCGTGGGGGAACGCAAAGAGCAAGGGTGCGGGTTCGTGGGGGAACGCAAAGAGCAAGGGTGCGGGTTCGTGGGGGAACGCAAAGAGCAAGGGTGCGGGTTCGTGGGGGAACGCAAAGAGGAACCGTGCGGGTTCGTGGGGGAACGCAAAGAGCTAGGGTGCGGGTTCGTGGGGGAACGCAAAGAGCAAGGGTGCGGGTTCGTGGGGGAACGCAAAGAGCAAGGGTGCGGGTTCGTGGGTGAACGCAAAGAGGAACCGTGCGGGTTCGTGGGGGAACACAAAGAGCAAGGGTGCGGGTTCGTGGTGGAACGCAAAGAGCAAGGGTGCGGGTTCGTGGGGGAACGCAAAGAGGATCCGTGCCGGTTCGTGGGGTAACGCAAAGAGGATCCGTGCCGGTTCGTGGGGGAACGCAAAGAGCAAGGGTGCGGGTTCGTGGGGGAACGCAAAGAGGAACCGTGCGGGTTCGTGAAGGAACGCAAAGAGCAAGGGTGCGGGTTCGTGGGGGAACGCAAAGAGCAAGGGTGCGGGTTCGTGGAGGAACTCAAATAGCAAGGGTGCGGGTTCGTGGGGGAACGCAAAGAGCAAGGGTGCGGGTTCGTGGGGGAACGCAAAGAGGAACCGTGCGGGTTCGTGGGGGAACGCAAAGAGCAAGGGTGCGGGTTCGTGGGGGAACGCAAAGAGCAAGGGTGCGGGTTTTTGTGGGAACGCAAATAGCAAGGGTGCGGGTTCGTGGGGGAACGCAAATAGCAAGGGTGCGGGTTCGTGGGGGAACGCAAAGAGCAAGGGTGCGGGTTCGTGGGGGAACGCAAAGAGCAAGGGTGCGGGTTCATGAGGGAACGCAAAGAGCATGGGTGCGGGTTCGTGGGGGAACGCAAAGAGCAAGGGTGCGGGTTCGTGGGGGAACGAAAATTGCAAGGGTGTGGGTTTGTGGGGGAACGCAAAGAGGAACCGTGCGGGTTCTTGGGGAACGCAAAGAGGAACCGTGCCGGTTCGTGGGGGAACGCAAAGGGCAAGGGTGCGGGTTCGTGGGGGAACGCAAAGAGGAACCGTGTGGGTTCGTGAAGGAACGCAAAGAGTAACGGTGCGGGTTCGTGGGGGAACGCAAAGAGGATCCGTGCGGGTTCGTGGGGGAACGCAAAGAGGAACCGTGCGGGTTCGTGGGGGAACGCAAAGAGCAAGGGTGCGGGTTCGTGGGGGAACGCAAAGAGCAAGGGTGCGGGTTCGTAGGGGAACGCAAAGAGCAAGGGTGCGGGTTCGTGGGGGAACACAAAGAGCAAGGGTGCGGGTTCGTGGGGGAACGCAAAGAGCAAGGGTGCGGGTTCATGAGGGAACGCAAAGAGCAAGGGTGCTGGTTCGTGGGGGAACGCAAACAGCAAGGGTTCGGGTTCGTGGGGGAACGAAAAGTGCAAGGGTGCGGGTTCGTGGAGGAACGAAAAGTGCAAGGGTGCGGGTTCGTGGGGGAACGCAAAGAGCAAGGGTGCATGTTCGTGGGGGAACGCAAAGAGCAAGCGTGTGGGTTCGTGGGGGAATGCAAATACCAAGGGTGCGGGTTCGTGGGGGAACGCAAAGACCAAGGGTGCGGGTTCGTGGGGGAACGCAAAGAGCAAGGGTGCGGGTTCGTGGGGGAACGCAAATTGGAACCGTGCGGGTTCGTGGGGGAACGCAAATTGGAACCGTACGGGTTCGTGGGGGAACGCAAAGAGCAAGGGTGCGGGTTCGTGGGGGAACACAAAGAGCAAGGGTGCGGGTTTGTGGGGAAACGCAAAGAGGAACCGTGCGGGTTCGTGGTGGAACGCAAAGAGGAACCGTGCGGGTTCGTAGGGGAACGCAAAGAGGAACCGTGCGGGTTCGTGGGGGAACGCAAAGAGGATCCGTGCCGGTTCGTGGGGGAACGCAAAGAGCAAGGGTGCGGGTTCGTGGGGGAACGCAAAGAGCAAGGGTGCGGGTTCATGGGGGAACGGAAAGTGCAAGGGTGCGGGTTCGTGGGGGATCGCAAAGAGCAAGGGTGCGGGTTCGTGGGGGAACGCAAAGAGGAACCGTGCGGGTTCGTGGGGGAACGCAAAGAGCTAGGGTGCGGGTTCGTGGGGGAACGCAAAGAGGAACCGTGCGGGTTCGTGGGGGAACGCAAAGTGGAACCATGCGGGTTCGTGGGGGAACGCAAAGAGCAAGGGTGCGGGTTCGTGGGGGAACGCAAAGAGCAAGGGTGCGGGTTCGTGGGGGAACGCAAAGAGCAAGGGTGCGGGTTCGTGGGGGAACGCAAAGAGCAAGGGTGGGGGTTCGTGGGGGAACGCAAAGAGCAAGGCTGCGGGTTCGTGGGGGAACGCAAAGAGGAACCGTGCGGGTTCGTGGGGGAACGCAAAGAGGAACCATGCGGGTTCGTGGGGGAACGCAAAGAGCAAGGGTGCAGGTTCGTGGGGGAACGCAAAGAGGAACCGTGCGGGTTCGTGGGGGAACGCAAAGAGGAACCGTGCGGGTTCGTGGGGGAACGCAAAGAGCAAGGGTGCAGGTTCGTGGGGGAATGCAAAGAGGAACCGTGCGGGTTCGTGGGGGAACGCAAAGAGGAAACGTGCGGGTTCGTGGGGGAACGCAAAGAGCTAGGGTGCGGGTTCGTGGGGGAACGCAAAGAGCTAGGGTGCGGGTTCGTGGGGGAACGCAAAGTGGAACCGTGCGTGTCCGTGGGGGAACGCAAAGTGGAACCGTGCGAGTTCGTGGGGGAACGCAAAGAGCAAGGGTGCGGGTTCATGGGGGAACGCAAAGAGCAAGGGTGCGGGTTCGTGGGGGAACGCAAAGAGCAAGGGTGCGGGTTCGTGGGGGAATGCAAAGAGCAAGGGTGCGGGTTCGTGGAGGAACTCAAATAGCAAGGGTGCGGTTTCGTGGGGGAACGCAAAGAGCAAGGGTGCGGGTTCGTGGGGGAACGCAAAGAGCAAGGGTGCGGGTTCGTGGGGGAACGCAAAGAGCAAGGGTGCGGGTTCGTGGGGGAACGCAAAGAGCAAGGGTGCGGGTTCGTGGGGGAACGCAAAGAGCAAGGGTGCGGGTTCGTGGGGGAACGCAAAGAGCAAGGGTGCGGGTTCGTGGGGGAACGCAAAGAGCAAGGGTGCGGGTTCGTGGGGGAACGCAAAGAGCTAGGGTGCGGGTTCGTGGGGGAACGCAAAGAGCAAGGGTGCGGGTTCGTGGGGGAACGCAAAGAGCAAGGGTGCGGGTTCGTGGGGGAACGCAAAGAGCAAGGGTGCGGGTTCGTGGGGGAACGCAAAGAGGAACCGTGCGGGTTCGTGGGGGAACGCAAAGAGCAAGGGTGCGGGTTCGTGGGGGAACGCAAAGAGCAAGGGTGCGGGTTCGTGGGGGAACGCAAAGAGCAAGGGTGCGGGTTCGTGGGGGAACGCAAAGAGGAACCGTGCGGGTTCGTGGGGGAACGCAAAGAGCAAGGGTGCGGGTTCGTGGGGGAACGCAAAGACCAAGGGTGCGGGTTCGTGGGGGAACGCAATGAGCTAGGGTGCGGGTTCGTGGGGGAACGCAAAGTGGAACCGTGCGGGTTCGTGGGGGAACGCAAATTGGAACCGTGCGGGTTCGTGGGGGAACGCAAAGAGCAAGGGTGCGGGTTCGTGGGGGAACGCAAAGAGCAAGGGTGCGGGTTCGTGGGGGAACGCAAAGAGCAAGGGTGCGGGTTCGTGGGGGAACGCAAAGAGCAAGGGTGCGGGTTCGTGGGGGAACGCAAAGAGCAAGGGTGCGGGTTCGTGGGGGAACGCAAAGAGCAAGGGTGCGGGTTCATGAGGGAACGCAAAGAGCAAGGGTGCGGGTTCGTGGGGGAACGCAAAGAGCAAGGGTGCGGGTTCGTGGGGGAACGCAAAGAGCAAGGGTGCGGGTTCGTGGGGGAACGCAAAGAGCAAGGGTGCGGGTTCGTGGGGGAACGCAAAGAGGAACCGTGCGGGTTCGTGGGGGAACGCAAAGAGCAAGGGTGCGGGTTCGTGGGGGAACGCAAAGAGGAACCGTGCGGGTTCATGGGGGAACGCAAAGAGGAACCGTGCGGGTTCGTGGGGGAACGCAAAGAGGAACCGTGCGGGTTCGTGGGGGAACGCAAAGAGCAAGGGTGCGGATTCGTGGGGGAACGCAAAGAGCAAGGGTGCGGGTTCGTGGGGGAACGCAAAGAGGAACCGTGCGGGTTCGTGGGGGAACGCAAAGAGCAAGGGTTCGGGTTCGTGGATGAACGCAAAGAGCAAGGGTGCGGGTTCGTGGGGGAACGCAAAGAGCAAGGGTGCAGGTTCGTGGGGGAACGCAAAGAGCAAGCGTGCGGGTTCGTGGGGGAACGCAAAGACCAAGGGTGCGGGTTCGTGGGGGAACGCAAAGACCAAGGGTGCGGGTTCGTGGGGGAACGCAAAGAGCAAGGGTGCGGGTTCGTGGGGGAACGCAAAGTGGAACCGTGCGGGTTCGTGGGGGAACGCAAATTGGAACCGTGCGGATTCGTGGGGGAACGCAAAGAGCAAAGGTGCGGGTTCGTGGGGGAACGCAAAGAGCAAGGGTGCGGGTTCGTGGGGGAACGCAAAGAGCAAGGGTGCGGGTTCGTGGGGGAGTGCAAAGAGGAACCGTGCGGGTTCGTGGGGGAACGCAAAGAGCAAGGGTGCGGGTTCGTGGGGGAACGCAAAGAGCAAGGGTGCGGGTTCGTGGGGGAACGCAAAGAGCAAGGGTGCGGGTTCGTGGGGGAACGCAAAGAGCAAGGGTGCGGGTTCGTGGGGGAACGCAAAGAGCAAGGGTGCGGGTTCGTGGGGGAGTGCAAAGAGGAACCGTGCGGGTTCGTGGGGGAACGCAATGAGGAACCGTGCGGGTTCGTGGGGGAACGCAAAGAGCAAGGGTGCGGGTTCGTGGGGGAACGCAAAGAGCAAGGGTGCGGGTTCGTGGAGGAACGAAAAGTGCAAGGGTGCGGGTTCGTGGGGGAACGCAAAGAGCAAGGGTGCGGGTTTGTGGAGTAACTCAAAGAGCAAGCGTGCGGGTTCGTGGGGGAACACAAAGAGCAAGGGTGCGGGTTCGTGGGGGAACGCAAAGAGGAACCGAGCGGGTTCGTGGGGGAACGCAAAGAGCAAGGGTGCGGGTTCGTGGGGGAACGCAAAGAGCTAGGGTGCGGGTTCGTGGGGGAATGCAAAGAGCAAGGGTGCGGGTTCGCGGAGGAACTCAAATAGCAAGGGTGCGGGTTCGTGGGGGAACGCAAAGAGCAAGGGTGCGGGTTCGTGGGGGAACGCAAAGAGCAAGGGTGCGGGTTCGTGGGGGAATGCAAAGAGCAAGGGTGCGGGTTCGTGGGGGAACGCAAAGAGCAAGGGTGCGGGTTCGTGGGGGAACGCAAAGAGCAAGGGTGCGGGTTCGTGGGGGAACGCAAAGAGCAAGGGTGCGGGTTCGTGGGGGAACGCAAAGAGCTAGGGTGCGGGTTCGTGGGGGAACGCAAAGAGGAACCGTGCGGGTTCGTGGGGGAACGCAAAGAGCAAGGGTGCGGGTTCGTGGGGGAACGCAAAGAGGAACCGTGCGGGTTCGTGGGGGAACGCAAAGAGCAAGGGTGCGGGTTCGTGGGGGAACGCAAAGAGCAAGGGTGCGGGTTCGTGGGGGAACGCAAAGAGCAAGGGTGCGGGTTCGTGGGGGAACGCAAAGAGCAAGGGTGCGGGTTCGTGGGGGAACGCAAAGAGGAACCGTGCGGGTTCGTGGGGGAACGCAAAGAGCAAGGGTGCGGGTTTGTGGGGGAACGCAAAGAGCAAGGGTGCGTGTTCGTGGGGGAACGCAAAGAGCAAGGGTGCGGGTTCGTGGGGGAACGCAAAGAGCAAGGGTGCGGGTTCGTGGGGGAACGCAAAGAGGAACCGTGCGGGTTCGTGGGGGAACGCAAAGAGGAACCGTGCGGGTTCGTGGGGGAACGCAAAGAGGAACCGTGCGGGTTCATGGGGGAACGCAAAGAGGAACCGTGCGGGTTCGTGGGGGAACGCAAAGAGGAACCGTGCGGGTTCGTGGGGGAACGCAAAGAGCAAGGGTGCGGATTCGTGGGGGAACGCAAAGAGCAAGGGTGCGGGTTCGTGGGGGAACGCAAAGAGGAACCGTGCGGGTTCGTGGGGGAACGCAAAGAGCAAGGGTTCGGGTTCGTGGGTGAACGCAAAGAGCAAGGGTGCGGGTTCGTGGGGGAACGCAAAGAGCAAGGGTGCAGGTTCGTGGGGGAACGCAAAGAGCAAGCGTGCGGGTTCGTGGGGGAACGCAAAGACCAAGGGTGCGGGTTCGTGGGGGAACGCAAAGACCAAGGGTGCGGGTTCGTGGGGGAACGCAAAGACCAAGGGTGCGGGTTCGTGGGGGAACGCAAAGTGGAACCGTGCGGGTTCGTGGGGGAACGCAAATTGGAACCGTGCGGATTCGTGGGGGAACGCAAAGAGCAAAGGTGCGGGTTCGTGGGGGAACGCAAAGAGCAAGGGTGCGGGTTCGTGGGGGAACGCAAAGAGCAAGGGTGCGGGTTCGTGGGGGAGTGCAAAGAGGAACCGTGCGGGTTCGTGGGGGAACGCAAAGAGCAAGGGTGCGGGTTCGTGGGGGAACGCAAAGAGCAAGGGTGCGGGTTCGTGGGGGAACGCAAAGAGCAAGGGTGCGGGTTCGTGGGGGAACGCAAAGAGGAACAGTGCGGGTTTGTGGGGGAACGCAAAGAGCAAGGGTGCGGGTTCGTGGGGGAACACAAAGAGGAACCGTGCGGGTTCGTGGGGGAACGCAAAGAGGAACCGTGCGGGTTCGTGGGGGAACGCAAAGAGGAACCGTGCGGGTTCGTGGGGGAACGCAAAGAGCAAGGGTGCAGGTTCGTGGGGGAATGCAAAGAGGAACCGTGCGGGTTCGTGGGGGAACGCAAAGAGGAACCGTGCGGGTTCGTGGGGGAACGCAAAGAGCTAGGGTGCGGGTTCGTGGGGGAACGCAAAGAGGAACGGTGCGGGTTCGTGGGGGAACGCAAAGTGGAACCGTGCGTGTCCGTGGGGGAACGCAAAGTGGAACCGTGCGAGTTCGTGGGGGAACGCAAAGAGCAAGGGTGCGGGTTCATGGGGGAACGCAAAGAGCAAGGGTGCGGGTTCGTGGGGGAACGCAAAGAGCAAGGGTGCGGGTTCGTGGGGGAATGCAAAGAGCAAGGGTGCGGGTTCGTGGAGGAACTCAAATAGCAAGGGTGCGGGTTCGTGGGGGAACGCAAAGAGCAAGGGTGCGGGTTCGTGGGGGAACGCATAGAGCAAGGGTGCGGGTTCGTGGGGGAATGCAAAGAGCAAGGGTGCGGGTTCGTGGGGGAACGCAAAGAGCAAGGGTGCGGGTTCGTGGGGGAACGCAAAGAGCAAGGGTGCGGGTTCGTGGGGGAACGCAAAGAGCAAGGGTGCGGGTTCGTGGGGGAACGCAAAGAGCTAGGGTGCGGGTTCGTGGGGGAACGCAAAGAGGAACCGTGCGGGTTCGTGGGGGAACACAAAGAGCAAGGGTGCGGGTTCGTGGGGGAACGCAAAGAGGAACCGTGCGGGTTCGTGGGGGAACGCAAAGAGCAAGGGTGCGGGTTCGTGGGGGAACGCAAAGAGCAAGGGTGCGGGTTCGTGGGGGAACGCAAAGAGCAAGGGTGCGGGTTCGTGGGGGAACGCAAAGAGCAAGGGTGCGGGTTCGTGGGGGAACGCAAAGAGCAAGGGTGCGGGTTCGTGGGGGAACGCAAAGAGCAAGGGTGCGGGTTCGTGGGGGAACGCAAAGAGCAAGGGTGCGGGTTCGTGGGGGAACGCAAAGAGCAAGGGTGCGGGTTCGTGGGGGAACGCAAAGAGGAACCGTGCGGGTTCGTGGGGGAACGCAAAGAGCAAGGGTACGGGTTCGTGGGGGAACGCAAAGAGGAACCGTGCGGGTTCATGGGGGAACGCAAAGAGGAACCGTGCGGGTTCGTGGGGGAACGCAAAGAGGAACCGTGCGGGTTCGTGGGGGAACGCAAAGAGCAAGGGTGCGGATTCGTGGGGGAACGCAAAGAGCAAGGGTGCGGGTTCGTGGCGGAACGCAAAGAGGAACCGTGCGGGTTCGTGGGGGAATGCAAAGAGCAAGGGTTCGGGTTCGTGGATGAACGCAAAGAGCAAGGGTGCGGGTTCGTGGGGGAACGCAAAGAGCAAGGGTGCAGGTTCGTGGGGGAACGCAAAGAGCAAGCGTGCGGGTTCGTGGGGGAACGCAAAGACCAAGGGTGCGGGTTCGTGGGGGAACGCAAAGACCAAGGGTGCGGGTTCGTGGGGGAACGCAAAGACCAAGGGTGCGGGTTCGTGGGGGAACGCAAAGACCAAGGGTGCGGGTTCGTGGGGGAACGCAAAGTGGAACCGTGCGGGTTCGTGGGGGAACGCAAATTGGAACCGGGCGGATTCGTGGGGGAACGCAAAGAGCAAAGGTGCGGGTTCGTGGGGGAACGCAAAGAGCAAGGGTGCGGGTTCGTGGGGGAACGCAAAGAGCAAGGGTGCGGGTTCGTGGGGGAGTGCAAAGAGGAACCGTGCGGGTTCGTGGGGGAACGCAAAGAGCAAGGGTGCCGGTTCGTGGGGGAACGCAAAGAGCAAGGGTGCGGGTTCGTGGGGGAACGCAAAGAGCAAGGGTGCGGGTTCGTGGGGGAACGCAAAGAGCTAGGGTGCGGGTTCGTGGGGGAACGCAAAGAGCAAGGGTGCGGGTTCGTGGGGGAGTGCAAAGAGGAACCGTGCGGGTTCGTGGGGGAACGCAATGAGGAACCGTGCGGGTTCGTGGGGGAACGCAAAGAGCAAGGGTGCGGGTTCGTGGGGGAACGCAAAGAGCAAGGGTGCGGGTTCGTGGAGGAACGAAAAGTGCAAGGGTGCGGGTTCGTGGGGGAACGCAAAGAGCAAGGGTGCGGGTTTGTGGAGTAACTCAAAGAGCAAGCGTGCGGGTTCGTGGGGGAACACAAAGAGCAAGGGTGCGGGTTCGTGGGGGAACGCAAAGAGGAACCGAGCGGGTTCGTGGGGGAACGCAAAGAGCAAGGGTGCGGGTTCGTGGGGGAACGCAAAGAGCTAGGGTGCGGGTTCGTGGGGGAATGCAAAGAGCAAGGGTGCGGGTTCGTGGAGGAACTCAAATAGCAAGGGTGCGGGTTCGTGGGGGAACGCAAAGAGCAAGGGTGCGGGTTCGTGGGGGAACGCAAAGAGCAAGGGTGCGGGTTCGTGGGGGAATGCAAAGAGCAAGGGTGCGGGTTCGTGGGGGAACGCAAAGACCAAGGGTGCGGGTTCGTGGGGGAACGCAAAGAGCAAGGGTGCGGGTTCGTGGGGGAACGCAAAGAGCAAGGGTGCGGGTTCGTGGGGGAACGCAAAGAGCTAGGGTGCGGGTTCGTGGGGGAACGCAAAGAGGAACCGTGCGGGTTCGTGGGGGAACGCAAAGAGCAAGGGTGCGGGTTCGTGGGGGAACGCAAAGAGGAACCGTGCGGGTTCGTGGGGGAACGCAAAGAGCAAGGGTGCGGGTTCGTGGGGGAACGCAAAGAGCAAGGGTGCGGGTTCGTGGGGGAACGCAAAGAGCAAGGGTGCGGGTTCGTGGGGGAACGCAAAGAGGAACCGTGCGGGTTCGTGGGGGAACGCAAAGAGCAAGGGTGCGGGTTCGTGGGGGAACGCAAAGAGCAAGGGTGCGTGTTCGTGGGGGAACGCAAAGAGCAAGGGTGCGGGTTCGTGGGGGAACGCAAAGAGCAAGGGTGCGGGTTCGTGGGGGAACGCAAAGAGGAACCGTGCGGGTTCGTGGGGGAACGCAAAGAGGAACCGTGCGGGTTCGTGGGGGAACGCAAAGAGGAACCGTGCGGGTTCATGGGGGAACGCAAAGAGGAACCGTGCGGGTTCGTGGGGGAACGCAAAGAGGAACCGTGCGGGTTCGTGGGGGAACGCAAAGAGCAAGGGTGCGGATTCGTGGGGGAACGCAAAGAGCAAGGGTGCGGGTTCGTGGGGGAACGCAAAGAGGAACCGTGCGGGTTCGTGGGGGAACGCAAAGAGCAAGGGTTCGGGTTCGTGGATGAACGCAAAGAGCAAGGGTGCGGGTTCGTGGGGGAACGCAAAGAGCAAGGGTGCAGGTTCGTGGGGGAACGCAAAGAGCAAGCGTGCGGGTTCGTGGGGGAACGCAAAGACCAAGGGTGCGGGTTCGTGGGGGAACGCAAAGACCAAGGGTGCGGGTTCGTGGGGGAACGCAAAGACCAAGGGTGCGGGTTCGTGGGGGAACGCAAAGTGGAACCGTGCGGGTTCGTGGGGGAACGCAAATTGGAACCGTGCGGATTCGTGGGGGAATGCAAAGAGCAAAGGTGCGGGTTCGTGGGGGAACGCAAAGAGCAAGGGTGCGGGTTCGTGGGGGAACGCAAAGAGCAAGGGTGCGGGTTCGTGGGGGAGTGCAAAGAGGAACCGTGCGGGTTCGTGGGGGAACGCAAAGAGCAAGGGTGCGGGTTCGTGGGGGAACGCAAAGAGCAAGGGTGCGGGTTCGTGGGGGAACGCAAAGAGCAAGGGTGCGGGTTCGTGGGGGAACGCAAAGAGGAACAGTGCGGGTTCGTGGGGGAACGCAAAGAGCAAGGGTGCGGGTTTGTGGGGGAACGCAAAGAGCAAGGGTGCGGGTTCGTGGGGGAACACAAAGAGCAAGGGTGCAGGTTCGTGGGGGAACGCAAAGAGGAACCGTGCGGGTTCGTGGGGGAACGCAAAGAGGAACCGTGCGGGTTCGTGGGGGAACGCAAAGAGCAAGGGTGCAGGTTCGTGGGGGAATGCAAAGAGGAACCGTGCGGGTTCGTGGGGGAACGCAAAGAGGAACCGTGCGGGTTCGTGGGGGAACGCAAAGAGCTAGGGTGCGGGTTCGTGGGGGAACGCAAAGAGGAACCGTGCGGGTTCGTGGGGGAACGCAAAGTGGAACCGTGCGTGTCCGTGGGGGAACGCAAAGTGGAACCGTGCGAGTTCGTGGGGGAACGCAAAGAGCAAGGGTGCGGGTTCATGGGGGAACGCAAAGAGCAAGGGTGCGGGTTCGTGGGGGAACGCAAAGAGCAAGGGTGCGGGTTCGTGGGGGAATGCAAAGAGCAAGGGTGCGGGTTCGTGGAGGAACTCAAATAGCAAGGGTGCGGGTTCGTGGGGGAACGCAAAGAGCAAGGGTGCGGGTTCGTGGGGGAACGCAAAGAGCAAGGGTGCGGGTTCGTGGGGGAATGCAAAGAGCAAGGGTGCGGGTTCGTGGGGGAACGCAAAGAGCAAGGGTGCGGGTTCGTGGGGGAACGCAAAGAGCAAGGGTGCGGGTTCGTGGGGGAACGCAAAGAGCAAGGGTGCGGGTTCGTGGGGGAACGCAAAGAGCTAGGGTGCGGGTTCGTGGGGGAACGCAAAGAGGAACCGTGCGGGTTCGTGGGGGAACGCAAAGTGCAAGGGTGCGGGTTCGTGGGGGAACGCAAAGAGGAACCGTGCGGGTTCGTGGGGGAACGCAAAGAGCAAGGGTGCGGGTTCGTGGGGGAACGCAAAGAGCAAGGGTGCGGGTTCGTGGGGGAACGCAAAGAGCAAGGGTGCGGGTTCGTGGGGGAACGCAAAGAGCAAGGGTGCGGGTTCGTGGGGGAACGCAAAGAGCAAGGGTGCGGGTTCGTGGGGGAACGCAAAGAGCAAGGGTGCGGGTTCGTGGGGGAACGCAAAGAGCAAGGGTGCGGGTTCGTGGGGGAACGCAAAGAGCAAGGGTGCGGGTTCGTGGGGGAACGCAAAGAGCAAGGGTGCGGGTTCGTGGGGGAACGCAAAGAGGAACCGTGCGGGTTCGTGGGGGAACGCAAAGAGCAAGGGTACGGGTTCGTGGGGGAACGCAAAGAGGAACCGTGCGGGTTCGTGGGGGAACGCAAAGAGGAACCGTGCGGGTTCGTGGGGGAACGCAAAGAGGAACCGTGCGGGTTCGTGGGGGAACGCAAAGAGGAACCGTGCGGGTTCGTGGGGGAACGCAAAGAGCAAGGGTGCGGGTTCGTGGGGGAACGCAAAGAGCAAGGGTGCGGATTCGTGGGGGAACGCAAAGAGCAAGGGTGCGGGTTCGTGGGGGAACGCAAAGAGGAACCGTGCGGGTTCGTGAGGGAACGCAAAGAGCAAGGGTTCGGGTTCGTGGATGAACGCAAAGAGCAAGGGTGCGGGTTCGTGGGGGAACGCAAAGAGCAAGGGTGCAGGTTCGTGGGGGAACGCAAAGAGCAAGCGTGCGGGTTCGTGGGGGAACGCAAAGACCAAGGGTGCGGGTTCGTGGGGGAACGCAAAGACCAAGGGTGCGGGTTCGTGGGGGAACGCAAAGACCAAGGGTGCGGGTTCGTGGGGGAACGCAAAGACCAAGGGTGCGGGTTCGTGGGGGAACGCAAAGTGGAACCGTGCGGGTTCGTGGGGGAACGCAAATTGGAACCGTGCGGATTCGTGGGGGAACGCAAAGAGCAAAGGTGCGGGTTCGTGGGGGAACGCAAAGAGCAAGGGTGCGGGTTCGTGGGGGAACGCAAAGAGCAAGGGTGCGGGTTCGTGGGGGAGTGCAAAGAGGAACCGTGCGGGTTCGTGGGGGAACGCAAAGAGCAAGGGTGCGGGTTCGTGGGGGAACGCAAAGAGCAAGGGTGCGGGTTCGTGGGGGAACGCAAAGAGCAAGGGTGCGGGTTCGTGGGGGAACGCAAAGAGCTAGGGTGCGGGTTCGTGGGGGAACGCAAAGAGCAAGGGTGCGGGTTCGTGGGGGAGTGCAAAGAGGAACCGTGCGGGTTCGTGGGGGAACGCAATGAGGAACCGTGCGGGTTCGTGGGGGAACGCAAAGAGCAAGGGTGCGGGTTCGTGGGGGAACGCAAAGAGCAAGGGTGCGGGTTCGTGGAGGAACGAAAAGTGCAAGGGTGCGGGTTCGTGGGGGAACGCAAAGAGCAAGGGTGCGGGTTTGTGGAGTAACTCAAAGAGCAAGCGTGCGGGTTCGTGGGGGAACACAAAGAGCAAGGGTGCGGGTTCGTGGGGGAACGCAAAGAGGAACCGAGCGGGTTCGTGGGGGAACGCAAAGAGCAAGGGTGCGGGTTCGTGGGGGAACGCAAAGAGCTAGGGTGCGGGTTCGTGGGGGAATGCAAAGAGCAAGGGTGCGGGTTCGTGGAGGAACTCAAATAGCAAGGGTGCGGGTTCGTGGGGGAACGCAAAGAGCAAGGGTGCGGGTTCGTGGGGGAACGCAAAGAGCAAGGGTGCGGGTTCGTGGGGGAATGCAAAGAGCAAGGGTGCGGGTTCGTGGGGGAACGCAAAGAGCAAGGGTGCGGGTTCGTGGGGGAACGCAAAGAGCAAGGGTGCGGGTTCGTGGGGGAACGCAAAGAGCAAGGGTGCGGGTTCGTGGGGGAACGCAAAGAGCTAGGGTGCGGGTTCGTGGGGGAACGCAAAGAGGAACCGTGCGGGTTCGTGGGGGAACGCAAAGAGCAAGGGTGCGGGTTCGTGGGGGAACGCAAAGAGGAACCGTGCGGGTTCGTGGGGGAACGCAAAGAGCAAGGGTGCGGGTTCGTGGGGGAACGCAAAGAGCAAGGGTGCGGGTTCGTGGGGGAACGCAAAGAGCAAGGGTGCGGGTTCGTGGGGGAACGCAAAGAGCAAGGGTGCGGGTTCGTGGGGGAACGCAAAGAGCAAGGGTGCGGGTTCGTGGGGGAACGCAAAGAGGAACCGTGCGGGTTCGTGGGGGAACGCAAAGAGCAAGGGTGCGGGTTCGTGGGGGAACGCA
Organism: Oreortyx pictus; assembly: GCA_036925125.1. Lineage (NCBI taxonomy): Eukaryota > Metazoa > Chordata > Aves > Galliformes > Odontophoridae > Oreortyx > Oreortyx pictus. The sequence goes on from JAUPFR010000058.1 coordinate 29,861, forward strand.
AAGAGCAAGGGTGCGTGTTCGTGGGGGAACGCAAAGAGCAAGGGTGCGGGTTCGTGGGGGAACGCAAAGAGCAAGGGTGCGGGTTCGTGGGGGAACGCAAAGAGCAAGGGTGCGGGTTCGTGGGGGAACGCAAAGAGGAACCGTGCGGGTTCGTGGGGGAACGCAAAGAGGAACCGTGCGGGTTCGTGGGGGAACGCAAAGAGGAACCGTGCGGGTTCATGGGGGAACGCAAAGAGGAACCGTGCGGGTTCGTGGGGGAACGCAAAGAGGAACCGTGCGGGTTCGTGGGGGAACGCAAAGAGCAAGGGTGCGGATTCGTGGGGGAACGCAAAGAGCAAGGGTGCGGGTTCGTGGGGGAACGCAAAGAGGAACCGTGCGGGTTCGTGGGGGAACGCAAAGAGCAAGGGTTCGGGTTCGTGGATGAACGCAAAGAGCAAGGGTGCGGGTTCGAGGGGGAACGCAAAGAGCAAGGGTGCAGGTTCGTGGGGGAACGCAAAGAGCAAGCGTGCGGGTTCGTGGGGGAACGCAAAGACCAAGGGTGCGGGTTCGTGGGGGAACGCAAAGACCAAGGGTGCGGGTTCGTGGGGGAACGCAAAGAGCAAGGGTGCGGGTTCGTGGGGGAACGCAAAGTGGAACCGTGCGGGTTCGTGGGGGAACGCAAATTGGAACCGTGCGGATTCGTGGGGGAACGCAAAGAGCAAAGGTGCGGGTTCGTGGGGGAACGCAAAGAGCAAGGGTGCGGGTTCGTGGGGGAACGCAAAGAGCAAGGGTGCGGGTTCGTTGGGGAGTGCAAAGAGGAACCGTGCGGGTTCGTGGGGGAACGCAAAGAGCAAGGGTGCGGGTTCGTGGGGGAACGCAAAGAGCAAGGGTGCGGGTTCGTGGGGGAACGCAAAGAGCAAGGGTGCGGGTTCGTGGGGGAACGCAAAGAGCTAGGGTGCGGGTTCGTGGGGGAACGCAAAGAGCAAGGGTGCGGGTTCGTGGGGGAGTGCAAAGAGGAACCGTGCGGGTTCGTGGGGGAACGCAAAGAGCAAGGGTGCGGGTTCGTGGGGGAACGCAAAGAGCAAGGGTGCGGGTTCGTGGGGGAACGCAAAGAGCAAGGGTGCGGGTTCGTGGGTGAACGCAAAGAGGAACCGTGCGGGTTCGTGGGGGAACGGAAAGAGGAACCGTGCGGGTTCGTGGGGGAATGCAAAGAGGAACCGTGCGGGTTCGCGGGGGAACGCAAAGAGCAAGGGTGCGGGTTCGTGGGAGAACGCAAAGAGCAAGGGTGCGGGTTCGTGGGGGAACGCAAAGAGCTAGGGTGCGGGTTCGTGGGGGAACGCAAAGAGCAAGGGTGCGGGTTCGTGGGGGAACGCAGAGAGATAGGGTCCGGGTTTGTGGGGGAACGTAATGAGGAACCGTGCGGGTTCGTGAAGGAACGCAAAGAGCTACGGTGCGGGTTCGTGGGGGAACGCAAAGAGCAAGGGTGCGGGTTCGTGGGGGAACGCAAAGAGCAAGGGTGCGGGTTCGTGGGGGAACGCAAAGAGGAACCGTGCGGATTCGTGGGGGAACGCAAAGAGCAAGGGTGCGGGTTCGTGGGGGAGTGCAAAGAGGAACTGTGCGGGTTCGTGGGGGAACGCAATGAGGAACCGTGCGGGTTCGTGGGGGAACGCAAAGAGCAAGGGTGCGGGTTCGTGGGGGAACGCAAAGAGCAAGGGTGCGGGTTCGTGGGGGAACGCAAAGAGCAAGGGTGCGGGTTCGTGGGGGAACGCAAAGAGGAACCGTGCGGGTTCGTGGGGGAACGCAAAGAGCAAGGGTGCGGGTTCGTGGGGGAACGCAAAGAGCAAGGGTGCGGGTTCGTGGGGGAACGCAAAGAGCAAGGGTGCGGGTTCGTGGGGGAACGCAAAGAGCAAGGGTGCGGGTTCGTGGGGGAACGCAAAGAGCAAGGGTGCGGGTTCGTGGGGGAACGCAAAGAGCAAGGGTGCGGGTTCGTGGGGGAACGCAAAGAGCAAGGGTGCGGGTTCGTGGGGGAACGCAAAGAGCAAGGGTGCGGGTTCGTGGGGGAACGCAAAGAGCAAGGGTGCGGGTTCGTGGGGGAACGCAAAGAGCAAGGGTGCGGGTTCGTGGGGGAACGCAAAGAGCAAGGGTGCGGGTTCGTGGGGGAACGCAAAGAGCAAGGGTGCGGGTTCGTGGGGGAACGGAAAGAGGAACCGTGTGGGTTCGTGGGGGAACGCAAAGAGGAACCGTGCGGGTTCGTGGGGGAACGCAAAGAGCAAGGGTGCGGGTTCGTGGTGGAACGCAAAGAGCAAGGGTGCGGGTTCGTGGGGGAACGCAAAGAGCAAGGGTGCGGGTTCGTGGGGGAACGCAAAGAGCAAGGGTGCGGGTTCGTGGGGGAACGCAAAGAGCAAGGGTGCGGGTTCGTGGGGGAACGCAGAGAGCTAGGGTACGGGTTTGTGGGGGAACGTAATGAGGAACCGTGCGGGTTTGTGAAGGAACGCAAAGAGCTACGGTGCGGGTTCGTGGGGGAACAAAAAGAGCAAGGGTGCGGGTTCTTGGGGGAACGCAAAGAGGAGCCGTGAGGGTTCGTGGGGGAACGCAAAGAGCAAGGGTGCGGGTTCGTGGGGGACTGCAAAGAGGAACCGTGCGGGTTCGTGGGGGAACGCAATGAGGAACCGTGCGTGTTCGTGGGGGAACGCAAAGAGCAAGGGTGCGGGTTCGTGGGGGAACGCAAAGAGCAAGGGTGCGGGTTCGTGGGGGAGTGCAAACAGCAAGGGTGCGGGTTCGTGGGGGAACGCAATGAGGAACCGTGTGGGTTTGTGGGGGAACGCAAAGAGCAAGGGTGCGGGTTCGTGGGGGAACGCAAAGAGCAAGGGTACGGGTTCGTGGGGGAACGCAAAGAGCAAGGGTGCGGGTTCGTGGGGGAACGCAAAGAGCTAGTGTGCGGGTTCGTGGGGGAACGCAAAGAGCTAAGGTGCGGGTTCGTGGGGGAACGCAAAGAGCTAGGGTGCTGGTTCGTGGGGGAACGCAAAGAGCTAGGGTGCGGGTTCGTGGGGGAACGCAAAGAGGAACCGTGCGGGTTCGTGGGGGAACGCAAAGTGGAACCGTGCGGGTCCGTGGGGGAACGCAAAGTGGAACCGTGCGAGTTCGTGGGGGAACGCAAAGAGCAAGGGTGCGGGTTCGTGGGGGAACGCAAAGAGCAAGGGTGCGGGTTCGTGGGGGAACGCAAAGAGCAAGGGTGCGGGTTCGTGGAGGAACTCAAATAGCAAGTGTGCGGGTTCGTGGGGGAACGCAAAGAGCAAGGGTGCGGGTTCGTGGGGGAACGCAAAGAGCAAGGGTGCGGGTTCGTGGGGGAACGCAAAGAGCAAGGGTGCAGGTTCGTGGGTGAACGCAAAGAGGAACCGTGCGGGTTCGTGGGGGAACGCAAAGAGCAAGGGTGCGGGTTCGTGGTGGAACGCAAAGAGCAAGGGTGCGGGTTCGTGGGGGAATGCAAAGAGCAAGGGTGCGGGTTCGTGGGGGAACGCAAAGAGCAAGGGTGCGGGTTCGTGGGGGAACGCAAAGAGCAAGGGTGCGGGTTCGTGGGGGAACGCAAAGAGCAAGGGTGCGGGTTCGTGGGGGAACGCAAAGAGCAAGGGTGCGGGTTCGTGGGGGAACGCAAAGAGCAAGGGTGCGGGTTCGTGGGGGAACGCAAAGAGCAAGGGTGCGGGTTCGTGGGGGAACGCAAAGAGCAAGGGTGCGGGTTCGTGAGGGAACGCAAAGAGCATGGGTGCGGGTTCGTGGGGGAACGCAAAGAGCAAGGGTGCGGGTTCGTGGGGGAACGAAAAGTGCAAGGGTGCGGGTTCGTGGGGGAACGCAAAGAGGAACCGTGCGGGTTCGTGGGGGAACGCAAAGAGCAAGGGTGCGGGTTCGTGGGGGAACGCAAAGAGGAACCATGCGGGTTCGTGAAGGAACGCAAAGAGCAACGGTGCGGGTTCGTGGGGGAACGCAAAGAGCAAGGGTGCGGGTTCGTGGGGGAACGCAAAGAGGAACAGTGCGGGTTCGTGGGGGAACGCAAAGAGCAAGGGTGAGGGTTCGTGGGGGAACGCAAAGAGCAAGGGTGCGGGTTCGTGGGGGAACGCAAAGAGCAAGGGTGCGGGTTCGTGGGGGAACGCAGAGAGCTAGGGTACGGGTTTGTGGGGGAACGTAATGAGGAACCGTGCGGGTTTGTGAAGGAACGCAAAGAGCTACGGTGCGGGTTCGTGGGGGAACAAAAAGAGCAAGGGTGCGGGTTCTTGGGGGATCGCAAAGAGGAGCCGTGCGGGTTCGTGGGGGAACGCAAAGAGCAAGGGTGCGGGTTCGTGGGGGACTGCAAAGAGGAACCGTGCGGGTTCGTGGGGGAATGCAATGAGGAACCGTGCGTGTTCGTGGGGGAACGCAAAGAGCAAGGGTGCGGGTTCGTGGGGGAACGCAAAGAGCAAGGGTGCGGGTTCGTGGGGGAGTGCAAACAGCAAGGGGGCGGGTTCGTGGGGGAACGCAATTAGGAACCGTGTGGGTTTGTGGGGGAACGCAAAGAGCAAGGGTGCGGGTTCGTGGGGGAACGCAAAGAGCAAGGGTGCGGGTTCGTGGGGGAACGCAAAGAGCAAGGGTGCGGGTTCGTGGGGGAACGCAAAGAGCTAGGGTGCAGGTTCGTGGGGGAACGCAAAGAGCTAGGGTGCGGGTTCGTGGGGGAACGCAAAGAGCAAGGGTGCGGGTTCGTGGGGGAACGCAAAGAGCTAAGGTGCGGGTTCGTGGGGGAACGCAAAGAGCTAGGGTGCTGGTTCGTGGGGGAACGCAAAGAGCTAGGGTGCGGGTTCGTGGGGGAACGCAAAGAGGAACCGTGCGGGTTCGTGGGGGAACGCAAAGTGGAACCGTGCGGGTCCGTGGGGGAACGCAAAGTGGAACCGTGCGAGTTCGTGGGGGAACGCAAAGAGCAAGGGTGCGGGTTCGTGGGGGAACGCAAAGAGCAAGGGTGCGGGTTCGTGGGGGAACGCAAAGAGTAAGGGTGCGGGTTCGTGGGGGAACGCAAAGAGCAAGGGTGCGGGTTCGTGGGGGAACGCAAAGAGCAAGGGTGCGGGTTCGTGGGGGAACGCAAAGAGCTAGGGTGCGGGTTCGTGGGGGAACTCAAAGAGCTAGGGTGCGGGTTCGTGGGGGAACGCAAAGAGCTAGGGTGCGGGTTCGCGCGGGAACGCAAAGAGGAACCGTGCGGGTTCGTGGGGGAACGCAAAGTGGAACCGTGCGGGTCCGTGAGGGAACGCAAAGTGGAACCGTGCGAGTTCGTGGGGGAACGCAAAGAGCAAGGGTGCGGGTTCGTGGGGGAACGCAAAGAGCAAGGGTGCGGGTTCGTGGGGGAACGCAAAGAGCAAGGGTGCGGGTTCGTGGGGGAACGCAAAGAGCAAGGGTGCGGGTTCGTGAGGGAACGCAAAGAGCATGGGTGCGCGTTCGTGGGGGAACGCAAAGAGCAAGGGTGCGGGTTCGTGGGGGAACGAAAAGTGCAAGGGTGCGGGTTCGTGGGGGAACGCAAAGAGGAACCGTGCCGGTTCGTGGGGGAACGCAAAGAGCAAGGGTGCGGGTTCGTGGGGGAACGCAAAGAGGAACCATGCGGGTTCGTGAAGGAACGCAAAGAGCAACGGTGCGGGTTCGTGGGGGAACGCAAAGAGCAAGGGTGCGGGTTCGTGGGGGAACGCAAAGAGGAGCAGTGCGGGTTCGTGGAGGAACGCAAAGAGCAAGGGTGCGGGTTCGTGGGGGAACGCAAAGAGCAAGGGTGCGGGTTCGTATGGGAACGCAAAGAGCAAGGGTGCGGGTTCGTGGTGGAACGCAAAGAGCAAGGGTGCGGGTTCGTGGGGGAACGCAAAGAGCAAGGGTGTGGGTTCATGAGGGAACGCAAAGAGCAAGGGTGCGGGTTCGTGGGGGAACGCAAACAGCAAGGGTGCGGGTTCGTGGGGGAACGAAAAGTGCAAGGGTGCGGGTTCGTGGAGGAACGAAAAGTGCAAGGGTGCGGGTTCCTTGGGTTAACGCAAAGAGCAAGGGTGCAGGTTCGTGGGGGAACGCAAAGAGCAAGCGTGCGGGTTCGTGGGGGAACGCAAAGAGCAAGGGTGCGGGTTCGTGGGGGAACGCAAAGAGCTAGGGTGCGGGTTCGTGGGGGAGTGCAAAGAGGAACCGTGCGGGTTCGTGGGGGAACGCAAAGAGCAAGGGTGCGGGTTCGTGGGGGAACGCAAAGAGCAAGGGTGCGGGTTCGTGGGGGAACGCAAAGAGCAAGGGTGCGGGTTCGTGGGGGAACGCAAAGAGCTAGGGTGCGGGTTCGTGGGGGAACGCAAAGAGCTAGGGTGCGGGTTCGTGGGGGAACGCAAAGAGCAAGGGTGCGGGTTCGTGGGGGAGTTCAAAGAGGAACCGTGCGGGTTCGTGGGGGAACGCAATGAGGAACCGTGCGGGTTCGTGGGGGAACGCAAAGAGCAAGGGTGCGGGTTCGTGGGGGAACGCAAAGAGCAAGGGTGCGGGTTCGTGGAGGAACGAAAAGTGCAAGGGTGCGGGTTCGTGGGGGAACGCAAAGAGCAAGGGTGTGGGTTTGTGGAGTAACTCAAAGAGCAAGCGTGTGGGTTCGTGGGGGAACACAAAGAGCAAGGGTGCGGGTTCGTGGGGGAACGCAAAGAGCAAGGGTGCGGGTTCGTGGGGGAACGCAAAGAGCAAGGGTGCGGGTTCGTGGGGGAACGCAAAGAGCTAGGGTGCGGGTTCGTGGGGGAACGCAAAGAGCAAGGGTGCGGGTTCGTGGGGGAACGCAGAGAGATAGGGTCCGGGTTTGTGGGGGAACGTAATGAGGAACCGTGCGGGTTCGTGAAGGAACGCAAAGAGCTACGGTGCGGGTTCGTGGGGGAACGCAAAGAGCAAGGGTGCGGGTTCGTGGGGGAACGCAAAGAGCAAGGGTGCGGGTTTGTGGGGGAACGCAAAGAGCAAGGGTGCGGGTTCGTGGGGGAACGCAAAGAGCAAGGGTGCGGGTTCGTGGGGGAACGCAAAGAGCAAGGGTGCGGGTTCGTGGGGGAACGCAAAGAGGAACCGTGCGGGTTCGTGGGGGAACGCAAAGAGCAAGGGTGCGGGTTCGTGGTGGAACGCAAAGAGCAAGGGTGCGGGTTCGTGGGGGAACGCAAAGAGCAAGGGTGCGGGTTCGTGGGGGAACGCAAAGAGCAAGGGTGCGGGTTCGTGGGGGAACGCAAAGAGCAAGGGTGCGGGTTCGTGGGGGAACGCAAAGAGGAACCGTGCGGGTTCGTGGAGGAACGCAAAGAGCATGGGTGCGGGTTCGTGGGGGAACGCAAAGAGCAAGGGTGCGGGTTCGTGGGGGAACGCAGAGAGCTAGGGTACGGGTTTGTGGGGGAACGTAATGAGGAACCGTGCGGGTTTGTGAAGGAATGCCAAGAGCTACGGTGCGGGTTCGTGGGGGAACAAAAAGAGCAAGGGTGCGGGTTCTTGGGGGAACGCAAAGAGGAGCCGTGCGGGTTCGTGGGGGAACGCAAAGAGCAAGGGTGCGGGTTCGTGGGGGACTGCAAAGAGGAACCGTGCGGGTTCGTGGGGGAATGCAATGAGGAACCGTGCGTGTTCGTGGGGGAACGCAAAGAGCAAGGGTGCGGGTTCGTGGGGGAACGCAAAGAGCAAGGGTGCGGGTTCGTGGGGGAGTGCAAACAGCAAGGGTGCGGGTTCGTGGGGGAACGCAATTAGGAACCGTGTGGGTTTGTGGGGGAACGCAAAGAGCAAGGGTGCGGGTTCGTGGGGGAACGCAAAGAGCAAGGGTGCGGGTTCGTGGGGGAACGCAAAGAGCAAGGGTGCGGGTTCGTGGGGGAACGCAAAGAGCTAGGGTGCAGGTTCGTGGGGGAACGCAAAGAGCTAGGGTGCGGGTTCGTGGGGGAACGCAAAGAGCAAGGGTGCGGGTTCGTGGGGGAACGCAAAGAGCTAAGGTGCGGGTTCGTGGGGGAACGCAAAGAGCTAGGGTGCTGGTTCGTGGGGGAACGCAAAGAGCTAGGGTGCGGGTTCGTGGGGGAACGCAAAGAGGAACCGTGCGGGTTCGTGGGGGAACGCAAAGTGGAACCGTGCGGGTCCGTGGGGGAACGCAAAGTGGAACCGTGCGAGTTCGTGGGGGAACGCGAAGAGCAAGGGTGCGGGTTCGTGGGGGAACGCAAAGAGGAACCGTGCGGGTTCGTGGGGGAACGCAAAGAGTAACAGTGCGGGTTCGTGGGGGAACGCAAAGAGCAAGGGTGCGGGTTCGTGGGGGAACGCAAAGAGGAACGGTGCGGGTTCGTGGGGGAACGCAAAGAGCAAGGGTGCGGGTTCGTGGTGGAACGCAAAGAGCAAGGGTGCGGGTTCGTGGGGGAACGCAAAGAGCAAGGGTGCGGGTTCGTGGGGGAACGCAAAGAGCAAGGGTGCGGGTTTGTGGGGGAACGCAAAGAGGAACCGTGCGGATTTGTGGGGGATGGCAAAGAGGAACCGTGCCGGTTCGTGGGGGAACGCAAAGAGCAAGGGTGCGGGTTCGTGGGGGAACGCAAAGAGGAACCGTGCGGGTTCGTGGGGGAACGCAAAGAGCAATGGTGCGGGTTCGTGGGGGAACGCAAAGAGCTAGGGTGCAGGTTCGTGGGGGAACGCAAAGAGCAAGGGTGTGGGTTCGTGGGGGAACGCAGAGAGCTAGGGTACGGGTTTGTGGGGGAACGTAATGAGGAACCGTGCGGGTTCGTGAAGGAACGCAAAGAGCTACGGTGCGCGTTCGTGGGGGAACGCAAAGAGCAAGGGTGCGGGTTCGTGGGGGAACTCAAAGAGCAAGGGTGCGGGTTCGTGGGGGAACGCAAAGAGGAACCGTGCGGGTTTGTGGGGGAACGCAAAGAGCAAGGGTGCGGGTTCGTGGGGGAACGCAAAGAGCAAGGGTGCGGGTTCGTGGGGGAATGCAATGAGGAACCGTGCGGGTTCGTGGGGGAACGGAAAGAGCAAGGGTGCGGGTTCGTGGGGGAACGCAAAGAGCAAGGGTGCGGGTTCGTGGGGGAACGCAAAGAGGAACCGTGCGGGTTCGTGGGGGAACGCAAAGAGGAACCGTGCGGGTTCGTGGGGGAACGCAAAGAGCAAGGGTGTGGGTTCGTGGGGGAACGCAAAGAGCAAGGGTGCGGGTTCGTGGGGGAACGCAAAGAGTAAGGGTGCGGGTTCGTGGGGGAACGCAAAGAGCTAGGGTGCGGTTTCGTGGGGGAACGCAAAGAGCAAGGGTGCGGGTTCGTGGGGGAACGCAAAGAGCAAGGGTGCGGGTTCGTGGGGGAACGCAAAGAGCTAGGGTGCGGGTTCGTGGGGGAACTCAAAGAGCTAGGGTGCGGGTTCGTGGGGGAACGCAAAGAGCTAGGGTGCGGGTTCGTGGGGGAACGCAAAGAGCTAGGGTGCGGGTTCGCGGGGGAACGCAAAGAGGAACCGTGCGGGTTCGTGGGGGAACGCAAAGTGGAACCGTGCGGGTCCGTGAGGGAACGCAAAGTGGAACCGTGCGAGTTCGTGGGGGAACGCAAAGAGCAAGGGTGCGGGTTCGTGGGGGAACGCAAAGAGCAAGGGTGCGGGTTCGTGGGGGAACGCAAAGAGCAAGGGTGCGGGTTCGTGGGGGAACGCAAAGAGCAAGGGTGCGGGTTCGTGAGGGAACGCAAAGAGCATGGGTGCGGGTTCGTGGGGGAACGCAAAGAGCAAGGGTGCGGGTTCGTGGGGGAACGAAAAGTGCAAGGGTGCGGGTTCGTGGGGGAACGCAAAGAGGAACCGTGCCGGTTCGTGGGGGAACGCAAAGAGGAACCGTGCCGGTTCGTGGGGGAACGCAAAGAGGAACCATGCGGGTTCGTGAAGGAACGCAAAGAGCAAGGGTGCGGGTTCGTGGGGGAACGCAAAGAGCAAGGGTGCGGGTTCGTGGGGGAACGAAAAGTGCAAGGGTGCGGGTTCGTGGAGGAACGAAAAGTGCAAGGGTGCGGGTTCCTTGGGTTAACGCAAAGAGCAAGGGTGCAGGTTCGTGGGGGAACGCAAAGAGCAAGCGTGCGGGTTCGTGGGGGAACGCAAAGACCAAGGGTGCGGGTTCGTGGGGGAACGCAATGAGCTAGGGTGCGGGTTCGTGGGGGAACGCAAAGTGGAACCGTGCGGGTTCGTGGGGGAACGCAAATTGGAACCGTGCGGGTTCGTGGGGGAACGCAAAGAGCAAGGGTGCGGGTTCGTGGGGGAACGCAAAGAGCAAGGGTGCGGGTTCGTGGGGGAACGCAAAGAGCAAGGGTGCGGGTTCGTGGGGGAACGCAAAGAGCAAGGGTGCGGGTTCGTGGGGGAACGCAAAGAGCAAGGGTGCGGGTTCGTGGGGGAACGCAAAGAGCAAGGGTGCGGGTTCATGAGGGAACGCAAAGAGCAAGGGTGCGGGTTCGTGGGGGAACGCAAAGAGCAAGGGTGCGGGTTCGTGGGGGAACGCAAAGAGCAAGGGTGCGGGTTCGTGGGGGAACGCAAAGAGCAAGGGTGCGGGTTCGTGGGGGAACGCAAAGAGCAAGGGTGCGAGTTCGTGGGGGAACGCAAAGAGCAAGGGTGCGGGTTCGTGGGGGAACGCAAAGAGCAAGGGTGCGGGTTCGTGGGGGAACGCAAAGAGGAACCGTGCGGGTTCGTGGGGGAACGCAAAGAGCAAGGGTGCGGGTTCGTGGGGGAACGCAAAGAGCTAGGGTGCGGGTTCGTGGGGGAACGCAAAGGGCAAGGGTGCGGGTTCGTGGGGGAACACAAAGAGCAAGGGTGCGGGTTCGTGGGGGAACGCAAAGAGCAAGGGTGCGGGTTCGTGGGGGAACGCAAAGAGCAATGGTGCGGGTTCGTGGGGGAACGCAAAGAGCTAGGGTGCGGGTTCGTGGGGGAACGCAAAGAGCAAGGGTGCGGGTTCGTGGGGGAACGCAGAGAGCTAGGGTACGGGTTTGTGGGGGAACGTAATGAGGAACCGTGCGGGTTTGTGAAGGAACGCAAAGAGCTACGGTGCGGGTTCGTGGGGGAACAAAAAGAGCAAGGGTGCGGGTTCTTGGGGGAACGCAAAGAGGAGCCGTGCGGGTTCGTGGGGGAACGCAAAGAGCAAGGGTGCGGGTTCGTGGGGGACTGTAAAGAGGAACCGTGCGGGTTCGTGGGGGAATGCAATGAGGAACCGTGCGTGTTCGTGGGGGAACGCAAAGAGCAAGGGTGCGGGTTCGTGGGGGAACGCAAAGAGCAAGGGTGCGGGTTCGTGGGGGAGTGCAAACAGCAAGGGTGCGGGTTCGTGGGGGAACGCAATGAGCAAGGGTGCGGGTTCGTGGTGGAACGCAAAGAGCTAGGGTGCAGGTTCGTGGGGGAACGCAAAGAGCTAGGGTGCGGGTTCGTGGGGGAACGCAAAGAGCTAAGGTGCGGGTTCGTGGGGGAACGCAAAGAGCTAAGGTGCGGGTTCGTGGGGGAACGCAAAGAGCTAGGGTGCTGGTTCGTGGGGGAACGCAAAGAGCTAGGGTGCGGGTTCGTGGGGGAACGCAAAGAGGAACCGTGCGGGTTCGTGGGGGAACGCAAAGTGGAACCGTGCGGGTCCGTGGGGGAACGCAAAGTGGAACCGTGCGAGTTCGTGGGGGAACGCAAAGAGCAAGGGTGCGGGTTCGTGGGGGAACGCAAAGAGCAAGGGTGCGGGTTCGTGGAGGAACTCAAATAGCAAGTGTGCGGGTTCGTGGGGGAACGCAAAGAGGAACCGTGCGGGTTCGTGGGGGAACGCAAAGAGCAAGGGTGCGGGTTCGTGGGGGAACGCAAAGAGCAAGGGTGCAGGTTCGTGGGTGAACGCAAAGAGGAACGGTGCGGGTTCGTGGGGGAACGCAAAGAGCAAGGGTGCGGGTTCGTGGTGGAACGCAAAGAGCAAGGGTGCGGGTTCGTGGGGGAACGCAAAGAGCAAGGGTGCGGGTTCGTGGGGGAACGCAAAGAGCAAGGGTGCGGGTTTGTGGGGGAACGCAAAGAGGAACCGTGCGGATTTGTGGGGGATGGCAAAGAGGAACCGTGCCGGTTCGTGGGGGAACGCAAAGAGCAAGGGTGCGGGTTTGTGGGGGAACGCATAGAGGAACCGTGCGGGTTCGTGGGGGAACGCAAAGAGCAATGGTGCGGGTTCGTGGGGGAGCGCAAAGAGCTAGGGTGCAGGTTCGTGGGGGAACGCAAAGAGCAAGGGTGTGGGTTCGTGGGGGAACGCAGAGAGCTAGGGTACGGGTTTGTGGGGGAACGTAATGAGGAACCGTGCGGGTTCGTGAAGGAACGCAAAGAGCTACGGTGTGCGTTCGTGGGGGAACGCAAAGAGCAAGGGTGCGGGTTCGTGGGGGAACTCAAAGAGCAAGGGTGCGGGTTCGTGGGGGAACGCAAAGAGGAATCGTGCGGGTTTGTGGGGGAACGCAAAGAGCAAGGGTGCGGGTTCGTGGGGGAACGCAAAGAGCAAGGGTGCGGGTTCGTGGGGGAACGCAAAGAGGAACCGTGCGGGTTCGTGGGGGAACGGAAAGAGCAAGGGTGCGGGTTCGTGGGGGAACGCAAAGAGCAAGGGTGCGGGTTCGTGGGGGAACGCAAAGAGGAACCGTGCGGGTTCGTGGGGGAACGCAAAGAGGAACCGTGCGGGTTCGTGGGGGAACGCAAAGAGCAAGGGTGCGGGTTCGTGGGGGAACGCAAAGAGGAACCGTGCGGGTTCGTGGGGGAACGCAAAGAGCAAGGGTGCGGGTTCGTGGGGGAACGCAAAGAGCAAGGGTGCGGGTTCGGGGGGGAACGCAAAGTGGAACCGTGCGGGTTCGTGGGGGAACGCAAAGAGCAAGGGTGCGGGTTCGTGGGGGAACGCAAAGAGGAACCGTGCGGGTTCGTGGGGGAACGCAAAGAGCAAGGGTGCGGGTTCGTGGGGGAACGCAAAGAGCAAGGGTGCGGGTTCGTGGGTGAACGCAAAGAGGAACCGTGCGGGTTCGTGGGGGAACGCAAAGAGCAAGGGTGCGGGTTCGTGGTGGAACGCAAAGAGCAAGGGTGCGGGTTCGTGGGGGAACGCAAAGAGCAAGGGTGCGGGTTCGTGGGGGAACGCAAAGAGCTAGGGTGCGGGTTCGTGGGGGAACGCAAAGAGCAAGGGTGCGGGTTCGTGGGGGAATGCAAAGAGCTAGGGTGCGGGTTCGTGGGGGAACGCAAAGAGCAAGGGTGCGGGTTCGTGGGGGAACGCAAAGAGCAAGGGTGCGGGTTCGTGGGGGAACGCAGAGAGCTAGGGTACGGGTTTGTGGGGGAACGTAATGAGGAACCGTGCGGGTTCGTGAAGGAACGCAAAGAGCTACGGTGCGGGTTCGTGGGGGAACGCAAAGAGCAAGGGTGCGGGTTCGTGGGGGAACGCAAAGAGCAAGGGTGCGGGTTCGTGGGGGAACGCAAAGAGCAAGGGTGCGGGTTCGTGGGGGAACGCAAAGAGCAAGGGTGCGGGTTCGTGGGGGAACGCAAAGAGGAACCGTGCGGGTTCGTGGGGGAACGCAGAGAGCAAAAGTGCGGGTTCGTGGGGGAGTGCAAAGAGGAACCGTGCGGGTTCGTGAGGGAACGCAATGAGGTACCGTGCGGGTTCGTGGGGGAACGCAAAGAGCAAGGGTGGGGGTTCGTGGGGGGACGCAAAGAGCAAGGGTGCGGGTTCGTGGGGGATCGCAAAGAGCAAGGGTGCCGGTTCGTGGGGGAACGCAAAGAGCAAGGGTGCGGGTTCGTGGGGGAACGCAAAGAGCAAGGGTGCGGGTTCGTGGGGAAACGCAAAGAGCAAGGGTGTGGGTTCGTGGGGGAACGCAAAGAGCAAGGGTGCGGGTTCGTGGGGGAACGCAAAGAGTAAGGGTGCGGGTTCGTGGGGGAACGCAAAGAGCTAGGGTGCGGTTTCGTGGGGGAACGCAAAGAGCTAGGGTGCGGTTTCGTGGGGGAACGCAAAGAGCAAGGGTGCGGGTTCGTGGGGGAACGCAAAGAGCAAGGGTGCGGGTTCGTGGGGGAACGCAAACAGCAAGGGTTCGGGTTCGTGGGGGAACGCAAAGAGCAAGGGTGCGGGTTCGTGGAGGAACTCAAATAGCAAGGGTGCGGGTTCGTGGGGGAACGCAAAGAGCAAGGGTGCGGGTTCGTGGGGGAACGCAAAGAGCAAGGGTGCGGGTTCGTGGGGGAACGCAAAGAGCAAGGGTGCGGGTTCGTGGGGGAACGCAAAGAGCAAGGGTGCGGGTTCGTGGGGGAACGCAAAGAGGAACCGTGCGGGTTCGTGGGGGAACGCAAAGAGCTAGGGTGCGGGTTCGTGGGGGAACGCAAAGAGCAAGGGTGCGGGTTCGTGGGGGAACGCAAAGAGCAAGGGTGCGGGTTCGTGGGTGAACGCAAAGAGGAACCGTGCGGGTTCGTGGGGGAACACAAAGAGCAAGGGTGCGGGTTCGTGGTGGAACGCAAAGAGCAAGGGTGCGGGTTCGTGGGGGAACGCAAAGAGGATCCGTGCCGGTTCGTGGGGTAACGCAAAGAGGATCCGTGCCGGTTCGTGGGGGAACGCAAAGAGCAAGGGTGCGGGTTCGTGGGGGAACGCAAAGAGGAACCGTGCGGGTTCGTGAAGGAACGCAAAGAGCAAGGGTGCGGGTTCGTGGGGGAACGCAAAGAGCAAGGGTGCGGGTTCGTGGAGGAACTCAAATAGCAAGGGTGCGGGTTCGTGGGGGAACGCAAAGAGCAAGGGTGCGGGTTCGTGGGGGAACGCAAAGAGCAAGGGTGCGGGTTCGTGGGGGAACGCAAAGAGCAAGGGTGCGGGTTCGTGGGGGAACGCAAAGAGCAAGGGTGCGGGTTTTTGTGGGAACGCAAATAGCAAGGGTGCGGGTTCGTGGGGGAACGCAAATAGCAAGGGTGCGGGTTCGTGGGGGAACGCAAAGAGCAAGGGTGCGGGTTCGTGGGGGAACGCAAAGAGCAAGGGTGCGGGTTCATGAGGGAACGCAAAGAGCATGGGTGCGGGTTCGTGGGGGAACGCAAAGAGCAAGGGTGCGGGTTCGTGGGGGAACGAAAATTGCAAGGGTGTGGGTTTGTGGGGGAACGCAAAGAGGAACCGTGCGGGTTCTTGGGGAACGCAAAGAGGAACCATGCCGGTTCGTGGGGGAACGCAAAGGGCAAGGGTGCGGGTTCGTGGGGGAACGCAAAGAGGAACCGTGTGGGTTCGTGAAGGAACGCAAAGAGTAACGGTGCGGGTTCGTGGGGGAACGCAAAGAGGATCCGTGCGGGTTCGTGGGGGAACGCAAAGAGGAACCGTGCGGGTTCGTGGGGGAACGCAAAGAGCAAGGGTGCGGGTTCGTGGGGGAACGCAAAGAGCAAGGGTGCGGGTTCGTAGGGGAACGCAAAGAGCAAGGGTGCGGGTTCGTGGGGGAACACAAAGAGCAAGGGTGCGGGTTCGTGGGGGAACGCAAAGAGCAAGGGTGCGGGTTCATGAGGGAACGCAAAGAGCAAGGGTGCTGGTTCGTGGGGGAACGCAAACAGCAAGGGTTCGGGTTCGTGGGGGAACGAAAAGTGCAAGGGTGCGGGTTCGTGGAGGAACGAAAAGTGCAAGGGTGCGGGTTCGTGGGGGAACGCAAAGAGCAAGGGTGCATGTTCGTGGGGGAACGCAAAGAGCAAGCGTGTGGGTTCGTGGGGGAATGCAAATACCAAGGGTGCGGGTTCGTGGGGGAACGCAAAGACCAAGGGTGCGGGTTCGTGGGGGAACGCAAAGAGCAAGGGTGCGGGTTCGTGGGGGAACGCAAATTGGAACCGTGCGGGTTCGTGGGGGAACGCAAATTGGAACCGTACGGGTTCGTGGGGGAACGCAAAGAGCAAGGGTGCGGGTTCGTGGGGGAACACAAAGAGCAAGGGTGCGGGTTTGTGGGGAAACGCAAAGAGGAACCGTGCGGGTTCGTGGTGGAACGCAAAGAGGAACCGTGCGGGTTCGTAGGGGAACGCAAAGAGGAACCGTGCGGGTTCGTGGGGGAACGCAAAGAGGATCCGTGCCGGTTCGTGGGGGAACGCAAAGAGCAAGGGTGCGGGTTCGTGGGGGAACGCAAAGAGCAAGGGTGCGGGTTCATGGGGGAACGGAAAGTGCAAGGGTGCGGGTTCGTGGGGGATCGCAAAGAGCAAGGGTGCGGGTTCGTGGGGGAACGCAAAGAGGAACCGTGCGGGTTCGTGGGGGAACGCAAAGAGCTAGGGTGCGGGTTCGTGGGGGAACGCAAAGAGGAACCGTGCGGGTTCGTGGGGGAACGCAAAGTGGAACCATGCGGGTTCGTGGGGGAACGCAAAGAGCAAGGGTGCGGGTTCGTGGGGGAACGCAAAGAGCAAGGGTGCGGGTTCGTGGGGGAACGCAAAGAGCAAGGGTGCGGGTTCGTGGGGGAACGCAAAGAGCAAGGGTGGGGGTTCGTGGGGGAACGCAAAGAGCAAGGCTGCGGGTTCGTGGGGGAACGCAAAGAGGAACCGTGCGGGTTCGTGGGGGAACGCAAAGAGGAACCATGCGGGTTCGTGGGGGAACGCAAAGAGCAAGGGTGCAGGTTCGTGGGGGAACGCAAAGAGGAACCGTGCGGGTTCGTGGGGGAACGCAAAGAGGAACCGTGCGGGTTCGTGGGGGAACGCAAAGAGCAAGGGTGCAGGTTCGTGGGGGAATGCAAAGAGGAACCGTGCGGGTTCGTGGGGGAACGCAAAGAGGAAACGTGCGGGTTCGTGGGGGAACGCAAAGAGCTAGGGTGCGGGTTCGTGGGGGAACGCAAAGAGCTAGGGTGCGGGTTCGTGGGGGAACGCAAAGTGGAACCGTGCGTGTCCGTGGGGGAACGCAAAGTGGAACCGTGCGAGTTCGTGGGGGAACGCAAAGAGCAAGGGTGCGGGTTCATGGGGGAACGCAAAGAGCAAGGGTGCGGGTTCGTGGGGGAACGCAAAGAGCAAGGGTGCGGGTTCGTGGGGGAATGCAAAGAGCAAGGGTGCGGGTTCGTGGAGGAACTCAAATAGCAAGGGTGCGGTTTCGTGGGGGAACGCAAAGAGCAAGGGTGCGGGTTCGTGGGGGAACGCAAAGAGCAAGGGTGCGGGTTCGTGGGGGAACGCAAAGAGCAAGGGTGCGGGTTCGTGGGGGAACGCAAAGAGCAAGGGTGCGGGTTCGTGGGGGAACGCAAAGAGCAAGGGTGCGGGTTCGTGGGGGAACGCAAAGAGCAAGGGTGCGGGTTCGTGGGGGAACGCAAAGAGCTAGGGTGCGGGTTCGTGGGGGAACGCAAAGAGCAAGGGTGCGGGTTCGTGGGGGAACGCAAAGAGCAAGGGTGCGGGTTCGTGGGGGAACGCAAAGAGCAAGGGTGCGGGTTCGTGGGGGAACGCAAAGAGGAACCGTGCGGGTTCGTGGGGGAACGCAAAGAGCAAGGGTGCGGGTTCGTGGGGGAACGCAAAGAGCAAGGGTGCGGGTTCGTGGGGGAACGCAAAGAGCAAGGGTGCGGGTTCGTGGGGGAACGCAAAGAGGAACCGTGCGGGTTCGTGGGGGAACGCAAAGAGCAAGGGTGCGGGTTCGTGGGGGAACGCAAAGACCAAGGGTGCGGGTTCGTGGGGGAACGCAATGAGCTAGGGTGCGGGTTCGTGGGGGAACGCAAAGTGGAACCGTGCGGGTTCGTGGGGGAACGCAAATTGGAACCGTGCG
Source organism: Oreortyx pictus (assembly GCA_036925125.1). Classification (NCBI taxonomy): domain Eukaryota; kingdom Metazoa; phylum Chordata; class Aves; order Galliformes; family Odontophoridae; genus Oreortyx; species Oreortyx pictus. The sequence continues at coordinate 47,466 of JAUPFR010000058.1, forward strand.
GGTTCGTGGGGGAACGCAAAGAGCAAGGGTGCGGGTTCGTGGGGGAACGCAAAGAGCAAGGGTGCGGGTTCGTGGGGGAACGCAAAGAGCAAGGGTGCGGGTTCGTGGGGGAACGCAAAGAGCAAGGGTGCGGGTTCGTGGGGGAACGCAAAGAGCAAGGGTGCGGGTTCGTGGGGGAACGCAAAGAGCAAGGGTGCGGGTTCATGAGGGAACGCAAAGAGCAAGGGTGCGGGTTCGTGGGGGAACGCAAAGAGCAAGGGTGCGGGTTCGTGGGGGAACGCAAAGAGCAAGGGTGCGGGTTCGTGGGGGAACGCAAAGAGGAACCGTGCGGGTTCGTGGGGGAACGCAAAGAGCAAGGGTGCGGGTTCGTGGGGGAACGCAAAGAGGAACCGTGCGGGTTCATGGGGGAACGCAAAGAGGAACCGTGCGGGTTCGTGGGGGAACGCAAAGAGGAACCGTGCGGGTTCGTGGGGGAACGCAAAGAGCAAGGGTGCGGATTCGTGGGGGAACGCAAAGAGCAAGGGTGCGGGTTCGTGGGGGAACGCAAAGAGGAACCGTGCGGGTTCGTGGGGGAACGCAAAGAGCAAGGGTTCGGGTTCGTGGATGAACGCAAAGAGCAAGGGTGCGGGTTCGTGGGGGAACGCAAAGAGCAAGGGTGCAGGTTCGTGGGGGAACGCAAAGAGCAAGCGTGCGGGTTCGTGGGGGAACGCAAAGACCAAGGGTGCGGGTTCGTGGGGGAACGCAAAGACCAAGGGTGCGGGTTCGTGGGGGAACGCAAAGAGCAAGGGTGCGGGTTCGTGGGGGAACGCAAAGTGGAACCGTGCGGGTTCGTGGGGGAACGCAAATTGGAACCGTGCGGATTCGTGGGGGAACGCAAAGAGCAAAGGTGCGGGTTCGTGGGGGAACGCAAAGAGCAAGGGTGCGGGTTCGTGGGGGAACGCAAAGAGCAAGGGTGCGGGTTCGTGGGGGAGTGCAAAGAGGAACCGTGCGGGTTCGTGGGGGAACGCAAAGAGCAAGGGTGCGGGTTCGTGGGGGAACGCAAAGAGCAAGGGTGCGGGTTCGTGGGGGAACGCAAAGAGCAAGGGTGCGGGTTCGTGGGGGAACGCAAAGAGCAAGGGTGCGGGTTCGTGGGGGAACGCAAAGAGCAAGGGTGCGGGTTCGTGGGGGAGTGCAAAGAGGAACCGTGCGGGTTCGTGGGGGAACGCAATGAGGAACCGTGCGGGTTCGTGGGGGAACGCAAAGAGCAAGGGTGCGGGTTCGTGGGGGAACGCAAAGAGCAAGGGTGCGGGTTCGTGGAGGAACGAAAAGTGCAAGGGTGCGGGTTCGTGGGGGAACGCAAAGAGCAAGGGTGCGGGTTTGTGGAGTAACTCAAAGAGCAAGCGTGCGGGTTCGTGGGGGAACACAAAGAGCAAGGGTGCGGGTTCGTGGGGGAACGCAAAGAGGAACCGAGCGGGTTCGTGGGGGAACGCAAAGAGCAAGGGTGCGGGTTCGTGGGGGAACGCAAAGAGCTAGGGTGCGGGTTCGTGGGGGAATGCAAAGAGCAAGGGTGCGGGTTCGTGGAGGAACTCAAATAGCAAGGGTGCGGGTTCGTGGGGGAACGCAAAGAGCAAGGGTGCGGGTTCGTGGGGGAACGCAAAGAGCAAGGGTGCGGGTTCGTGGGGGAATGCAAAGAGCAAGGGTGCGGGTTCGTGGGGGAACGCAAAGAGCAAGGGTGCGGGTTCGTGGGGGAACGCAAAGAGCAAGGGTGCGGGTTCGTGGGGGAACGCAAAGAGCAAGGGTGCGGGTTCGTGGGGGAACGCAAAGAGCTAGGGTGCGGGTTCGTGGGGGAACGCAAAGAGGAACCGTGCGGGTTCGTGGGGGAACGCAAAGAGCAAGGGTGCGGGTTCGTGGGGGAACGCAAAGAGGAACCGTGCGGGTTCGTGGGGGAACGCAAAGAGCAAGGGTGCGGGTTCGTGGGGGAACGCAAAGAGCAAGGGTGCGGGTTCGTGGGGGAACGCAAAGAGCAAGGGTGCGGGTTTGTGGGGGAACGCAAAGAGCAAGGGTGCGGGTTCGTGGGGGAACGCAAAGAGGAACCGTGCGGGTTCGTGGGGGAACGCAAAGAGCAAGGGTGCGGGTTCGTGGGGGAACGCAAAGAGCAAGGGTGCGTGTTCGTGGGGGAACGCAAAGAGCAAGGGTGCGGGTTCGTGGGGGAACGCAAAGAGCAAGGGTGCGGGTTCGTGGGGGAACGCAAAGAGGAACCGTGCGGGTTCGTGGGGGAACGCAAAGAGGAACCGTGCGGGTTCGTGGGGGAACGCAAAGAGGAACCGTGCGGGTTCATGGGGGAACGCAAAGAGGAACCGTGCGGGTTCGTGGGGGAACGCAAAGAGGAACCGTGCGGGTTCGTGGGGGAACGCAAAGAGCAAGGGTGCGGATTCGTGGGGGAACGCAAAGAGGAACCGTGCGGGTTCGTGGGGGAACGCAAAGAGGAACCGTGCGGGTTCGTGGGGGAACGCAAAGAGCAAGGGTTCGGGTTCGTGGGTGAACGCAAAGAGCAAGGGTGCGGGTTCGTGGGGGAACGCAAAGAGCAAGGGTGCAGGTTCGTGGGGGAACGCAAAGAGCAAGCGTGCGGGTTCGTGGGGGAACGCAAAGACCAAGGGTGCGGGTTCGTGGGGGAACGCAAAGACCAAGGGTGCGGGTTCGTGGGGGAACGCAAAGACCAAGGGTGCGGGTTCGTGGGGGAACGCAAAGTGGAACCGTGCGGGTTCGTGGGGGAACGCAAATTGGAACCGTGCGGATTCGTGGGGGAACGCAAAGAGCAAAGGTGCGGGTTCGTGGGGGAACGCAAAGAGCAAGGGTGCGGGTTCGTGGGGGAACGCAAAGAGCAAGGGTGCGGGTTCGTGGGGGAGTGCAAAGAGGAACCGTGCGGGTTCGTGGGGGAACGCAAAGAGCAAGGGTGCGGGTTCGTGGGGGAACGCAAAGAGCAAGGGTGCGGGTTCGTGGGGGAACGCAAAGAGCAAGGGTGCGGGTTCGTGGGGGAACGCAAAGAGGAACAGTGCGGGTTTGTGGGGGAACGCAAAGAGCAAGGGTGCGGGTTCGTGGGGGAACACAAAGAGGAACCGTGCGGGTTCGTGGGGGAACGCAAAGAGGAACCGTGCGGGTTCGTGGGGGAACGCAAAGAGGAACCGTGCGGGTTCGTGGGGGAACGCAAAGAGCAAGGGTGCAGGTTCGTGGGGGAATGCAAAGAGGAACCGTGCGGGTTCGTGGGGGAACGCAAAGAGGAACCGTGCGGGTTCGTGGGGGAACGCAAAGAGCTAGGGTGCGGGTTCGTGGGGGAACGCAAAGAGGAACGGTGCGGGTTCGTGGGGGAACGCAAAGTGGAACCGTGCGTGTCCGTGGGGGAACGCAAAGTGGAACCGTGCGAGTTCGTGGGGGAACGCAAAGAGCAAGGGTGCGGGTTCATGGGGGAACGCAAAGAGCAAGGGTGCGGGTTCGTGGGGGAACGCAAAGAGCAAGGGTGCGGGTTCGTGGGGGAATGCAAAGAGCAAGGGTGCGGGTTCGTGGAGGAACTCAAATAGCAAGGGTGCGGGTTCGTGGGGGAACGCAAAGAGCAAGGGTGCGGGTTCGTGGGGGAACGCATAGAGCAAGGGTGCGGGTTCGTGGGGGAATGCAAAGAGCAAGGGTGCGGGTTCGTGGGGGAACGCAAAGAGCAAGGGTGCGGGTTCGTGGGGGAACGCAAAGAGCAAGGGTGCGGGTTCGTGGGGGAACGCAAAGAGCAAGGGTGCGGGTTCGTGGGGGAACGCAAAGAGCTAGGGTGCGGGTTCGTGGGGGAACGCAAAGAGGAACCGTGCGGGTTCGTGGGGGAACACAAAGAGCAAGGGTGCGGGTTCGTGGGGGAACGCAAAGAGGAACCGTGCGGGTTCGTGGGGGAACGCAAAGAGCAAGGGTGCGGGTTCGTGGGGGAACGCAAAGAGCAAGGGTGCGGGTTCGTGGGGGAACGCAAAGAGCAAGGGTGCGGGTTCGTGGGGGAACGCAAAGAGCAAGGGTGCGGGTTCGTGGGGGAACGCAAAGAGCAAGGGTGCGGGTTCGTGGGGGAACGCAAAGAGCAAGGGTGCGGGTTCGTGGGGGAACGCAAAGAGCAAGGGTGCGGGTTCGTGGGGGAACGCAAAGAGCAAGGGTGCGGGTTCGTGGGGGAACGCAAAGAGGAACCGTGCGGGTTCGTGGGGGAACGCAAAGAGCAAGGGTACGGGTTCGTGGGGGAACGCAAAGAGGAACCGTGCGGGTTCATGGGGGAACGCAAAGAGGAACCGTGCGGGTTCGTGGGGGAACGCAAAGAGGAACCGTGCGGGTTCGTGGGGGAACGCAAAGAGCAAGGGTGCGGATTCGTGGGGGAACGCAAAGAGCAAGGGTGCGGGTTCGTGGCGGAACGCAAAGAGGAACCGTGCGGGTTCGTGGGGGAACGCAAAGAGCAAGGGTTCGGGTTCGTGGATGAACGCAAAGAGCAAGGGTGCGGGTTCGTGGGGGAACGCAAAGAGCAAGGGTGCAGGTTCGTGGGGGAACGCAAAGAGCAAGCGTGCGGGTTCGTGGGGGAACGCAAAGACCAAGGGTGCGGGTTCGTGGGGGAACGCAAAGACCAAGGGTGCGGGTTCGTGGGGGAACGCAAAGACCAAGGGTGCGGGTTCGTGGGGGAACGCAAAGTGGAACCGTGCGGGTTCGTGGGGGAACGCAAATTGGAACCGGGCGGATTCGTGGGGGAACGCAAAGAGCAAAGGTGCGGGTTCGTGGGGGAACGCAAAGAGCAAGGGTGCGGGTTCGTGGGGGAACGCAAAGAGCAAGGGTGCGGGTTCGTGGGGGAGTGCAAAGAGGAACCGTGCGGGTTCGTGGGGGAACGCAAAGAGCAAGGGTGCCGGTTCGTGGGGGAACGCAAAGAGCAAGGGTGCGGGTTCGTGGGGGAACGCAAAGAGCAAGGGTGCGGGTTCGTGGGGGAACGCAAAGAGCTAGGGTGCGGGTTCGTGGGGGAACGCAAAGAGCAAGGGTGCGGGTTCGTGGGGGAGTGCAAAGAGGAACCGTGCGGGTTCGTGGGGGAACGCAATGAGGAACCGTGCGGGTTCGTGGGGGAACGCAAAGAGCAAGGGTGCGGGTTCGTGGGGGAACGCAAAGAGCAAGGGTGCGGGTTCGTGGAGGAACGAAAAGTGCAAGGGTGCGGGTTCGTGGGGGAACGCAAAGAGCAAGGGTGCGGGTTTGTGGAGTAACTCAAAGAGCAAGCGTGCGGGTTCGTGGGGGAACACAAAGAGCAAGGGTGCGGGTTCGTGGGGGAACGCAAAGAGGAACCGAGCGGGTTCGTGGGGGAACGCAAAGAGCAAGGGTGCGGGTTCGTGGGGGAACGCAAAGAGCTAGGGTGCGGGTTCGTGGGGGAATGCAAAGAGCAAGGGTGCGGGTTCGTGGAGGAACTCAAATAGCAAGGGTGCGGGTTCGTGGGGGAACGCAAAGAGCAAGGGTGCGGGTTCGTGGGGGAACGCAAAGAGCAAGGGTGCGGGTTCGTGGGGGAATGCAAAGAGCAAGGGTGCGGGTTCGTGGGGGAACGCAAAGACCAAGGGTGCGGGTTCGTGGGGGAACGCAAAGAGCAAGGGTGCGGGTTCGTGGGGGAACGCAAAGAGCAAGGGTGCGGGTTCGTGGGGGAACGCAAAGAGCTAGGGTGCGGGTTCGTGGGGGAACGCAAAGAGGAACCGTGCGGGTTCGTGGGGGAACGCAAAGAGCAAGGGTGCGGGTTCGTGGGGGAACGCAAAGAGGAACCGTGCGGGTTCGTGGGGGAACGCAAAGAGCAAGGGTGCGGGTTCGTGGGGGAACGCAAAGAGCAAGGGTGCGGGTTCGTGGGGGAACGCAAAGAGCAAGGGTGCGGGTTCGTGGGGGAACGCAAAGAGGAACCGTGCGGGTTCGTGGGGGAACGCAAAGAGCAAGGGTGCGGGTTCGTGGGGGAACGCAAAGAGCAAGGGTGCGTGTTCGTGGGGGAACGCAAAGAGCAAGGGTGCGGGTTCGTGGGGGAACGCAAAGAGCAAGGGTGCGGGTTCGTGGGGGAACGCAAAGAGGAACCGTGCGGGTTCGTGGGGGAACGCAAAGAGGAACCGTGCGGGTTCGTGGGGGAACGCAAAGAGGAACCGTGCGGGTTCATGGGGGAACGCAAAGAGGAACCGTGCGGGTTCGTGGGGGAACGCAAAGAGGAACCGTGCGGGTTCGTGGGGGAACGCAAAGAGCAAGGGTGCGGATTCGTGGGGGAACGCAAAGAGCAAGGGTGCGGGTTCGTGGGGGAACGCAAAGAGGAACCGTGCGGGTTCGTGGGGGAACGCAAAGAGCAAGGGTTCGGGTTCGTGGATGAACGCAAAGAGCAAGGGTGCGGGTTCGTGGGGGAACGCAAAGAGCAAGGGTGCAGGTTCGTGGGGGAACGCAAAGAGCAAGCGTGCGGGTTCGTGGGGGAACGCAAAGACCAAGGGTGCGGGTTCGTGGGGGAACGCAAAGACCAAGGGTGCGGGTTCGTGGGGGAACGCAAAGACCAAGGGTGCGGGTTCGTGGGGGAACGCAAAGTGGAACCGTGCGGGTTCGTGGGGGAACGCAAATTGGAACCGTGCGGATTCGTGGGGGAACGCAAAGAGCAAAGGTGCGGGTTCGTGGGGGAACGCAAAGAGCAAGGGTGCGGGTTCGTGGGGGAACGCAAAGAGCAAGGGTGCGGGTTCGTGGGGGAGTGCAAAGAGGAACCGTGCGGGTTCGTGGGGGAACGCAAAGAGCAAGGGTGCGGGTTCGTGGGGGAACGCAAAGAGCAAGGGTGCGGGTTCGTGGGGGAACGCAAAGAGCAAGGGTGCGGGTTCGTGGTGGAACGCAAAGAGGAACAGTGCGGGTTCGTGGGGGAACGCAAAGAGCAAGGGTGCGGGTTTGTGGGGGAACGCAAAGAGCAAGGGTGCGGGTTCGTGGGGGAACACAAAGAGCAAGGGTGCAGGTTCGTGGGGGAACGCAAAGAGGAACCGTGCGGGTTCGTGGGGGAACGCAAAGAGGAACCGTGCGGGTTCGTGAAGGAACGCAAAGAGCAAGGGTGCAGGTTCGTGGGGGAATGCAAAGAGGAACCGTGCGGGTTCGTGGGGGAACGCAAAGAGGAACCGTGCGGGTTCGTGGGGGAACGCAAAGAGCTAGGGTGCGGGTTCGTGGGGGAACGCAAAGAGGAACCGTGCGGGTTCGTGGGGGAACGCAAAGTGGAACCGTGCGTGTCCGTGGGGGAACGCAAAGTGGAACCGTGCGAGTTCGTGGGGGAACGCAAAGAGCAAGGGTGCGGGTTCATGGGGGAACGCAAAGAGCAAGGGTGCGGGTTCGTGGGGGAACGCAAAGAGCAAGGGTGCGGGTTCGTGGGGGAATGCAAAGAGCAAGGGTGCGGGTTCGTGGAGGAACTCAAATAGCAAGGGTGCGGGTTCGTGGGGGAACGCAAAGAGCAAGGGTGCGGGTTCGTGGGGGAACGCAAAGAGCAAGGGTGCGGGTTCGTGGGGGAATGCAAAGAGCAAGGGTGCGGGTTCGTGGGGGAACGCAAAGAGCAAGGGTGCGGGTTCGTGGGGGAACGCAAAGAGCAAGGGTGCGGGTTCGTGGGGGAACGCAAAGAGCAAGGGTGCGGGTTCGTGGGGGAACGCAAAGAGCTAGGGTGCGGGTTCGTGGGGGAACGCAAAGAGGAACCGTGCGGGTTCGTGGGGGAACGCAAAGTGCAAGGGTGCGGGTTCGTGGGGGAACGCAAAGAGGAACCGTGCGGGTTCGTGGGGGAACGCAAAGAGCAAGGGTGCGGGTTCGTGGGGGAACGCAAAGAGCAAGGGTGCGGGTTCGTGGGGGAACGCAAAGAGCAAGGGTGCGGGTTCGTGGGGGAACGCAAAGAGCAAGGGTGCGGGTTCGTGGGGGAACGCAAAGAGCAAGGGTGCGGGTTCGTGGGGGAACGCAAAGAGCAAGGGTGCGGGTTCGTGGGGGAACGCAAAGAGCAAGGGTGCGGGTTCGTGGGGGAACGCAAAGAGCAAGGGTGCGGGTTCGTGGGGGAACGCAAAGAGCAAGGGTGCGGGTTCGTGGGGGAACGCAAAGAGGAACCGTGCGGGTTCGTGGGGGAACGCAAAGAGCAAGGGTACGGGTTCGTGGGGGAACGCAAAGAGGAACCGTGCGGGTTCGTGGGGGAACGCAAAGAGGAACCGTGCGGGTTCGTGGGGGAACGCAAAGAGGAACCGTGCGGGTTCGTGGGGGAACGCAAAGAGCAAGGGTGCGGGTTCGTGGGGGAACGCAAAGAGCAAGGGTGCGGATTCGTGGGGGAACGCAAAGAGCAAGGGTGCGGGTTCGTGGGGGAACGCAAAGAGGAACCGTGCGGGTTCGTGAGGGAACGCAAAGAGCAAGGGTTCGGGTTCGTGGATGAACGCAAAGAGCAAGGGTGCGGGTTCGTGGGGGAACGCAAAGAGCAAGGGTGCAGGTTCGTGGGGGAACGCAAAGAGCAAGCGTGCGGGTTCGTGGGGGAACGCAAAGACCAAGGGTGCGGGTTCGTGGGGGAACGCAAAGACCAAGGGTGCGGGTTCGTGGGGGAACGCAAAGACCAAGGGTGCGGGTTCGTGGGGGAACGCAAAGACCAAGGGTGCGGGTTCGTGGGGGAACGCAAAGTGGAACCGTGCGGGTTCGTGGGGGAACGCAAATTGGAACCGTGCGGATTCGTGGGGGAACGCAAAGAGCAAAGGTGCGGGTTCGTGGGGGAACGCAAAGAGCAAGGGTGCGGGTTCGTGGGGGAACGCAAAGAGCAAGGGTGCGGGTTCGTGGGGGAGTGCAAAGAGGAACCGTGCGGGTTCGTGGGGGAACGCAAAGAGCAAGGGTGCGGGTTCGTGGGGGAACGCAAAGAGCAAGGGTGCGGGTTCGTGGGGGAACGCAAAGAGCAAGGGTGCGGGTTCGTGGGGGAACGCAAAGAGCTAGGGTGCGGGTTCGTGGGGGAACGCAAAGAGCAAGGGTGCGGGTTCGTGGGGGAGTGCAAAGAGGAACCGTGCGGGTTCGTGGGGGAACGCAATGAGGAACCGTGCGGGTTCGTGGGGGAACGCAAAGAGCAAGGGTGCGGGTTCGTGGGGGAACGCAAAGAGCAAGGGTGCGGGTTCGTGGAGGAACGAAAAGTGCAAGGGTGCGGGTTCGTGGGGGAACGCAAAGAGCAAGGGTGCGGGTTTGTGGAGTAACTCAAAGAGCAAGCGTGCGGGTTCGTGGGGGAACACAAAGAGCAAGGGTGCGGGTTCGTGGGGGAACGCAAAGAGGAACCGAGCGGGTTCGTGGGGGAACGCAAAGAGCAAGGGTGCGGGTTCGTGGGGGAACGCAAAGAGCTAGGGTGCGGGTTCGTGGGGGAATGCAAAGAGCAAGGGTGCGGGTTCGTGGAGGAACTCAAATAGCAAGGGTGCGGGTTCGTGGGGGAACGCAAAGAGCAAGGGTGCGGGTTCGTGGGGGAACGCAAAGAGCAAGGGTGCGGGTTCGTGGGGGAATGCAAAGAGCAAGGGTGCGGGTTCGTGGGGGAACGCAAAGAGCAAGGGTGCGGGTTCGTGGGGGAACGCAAAGAGCAAGGGTGCGGGTTCGTGGGGGAACGCAAAGAGCAAGGGTGCGGGTTCGTGGGGGAACGCAAAGAGCTAGGGTGCGGGTTCGTGGGGGAACGCAAAGAGGAACCGTGCGGGTTCGTGGGGGAACGCAAAGAGCAAGGGTGCGGGTTCGTGGGGGAACGCAAAGAGGAACCGTGCGGGTTCGTGGGGGAACGCAAAGAGCAAGGGTGCGGGTTCGTGGGGGAACGCAAAGAGCAAGGGTGCGGGTTCGTGGGGGAACGCAAAGAGCAAGGGTGCGGGTTCGTGGGGGAACGCAAAGAGCAAGGGTGCGGGTTCGTGGGGGAACGCAAAGAGGAACCGTGCGGGTTCGTGGGGGAACGCAAAGCGCAAGGGTGCGGGTTCGTGGGGGAACGCAAAGAGCAAGGGTGCGTGTTCGTGGGGGAACGCAAAGAGCAAGGGTGCGGGTTCGTGGGGGAACGCAAAGAGCAAGGGTGCGGGTTCGTGGGGGAACGCAAAGAGGAACCGTGCGGGTTCGTGGGGGAACGCAAAGAGGAACCGTGCGGGTTCGTGGGGGAACGCAAAGAGGAACCGTGCGGGTTCATGGGGGAACGCAAAGAGGAACCGTGCGGGTTCGTGGGGGAACGCAAAGAGGAACCGTGCGGGTTCGTGGGGGAACGCAAAGAGCAAGGGTGCGGATTCGTGGGGGAACGCAAAGAGCAAGGGTGCGGGTTCGTGGGGGAACGCAAAGAGGAACCGTGCGGGTTCGTGGGGGAACGCAAAGAGCAAGGGTTCGGGTTCGTGGATGAACGCAAAGAGCAAGGGTGCGGGTTCGAGGGGGAACGCAAAGAGCAAGGGTGCAGGTTCGTGGGGGAACGCAAAGAGCAAGCGTGCGGGTTCGTGGGGGAACGCAAAGACCAAGGGTGCGGGTTCGTGGGGGAACGCAAAGACCAAGGGTGCGGGTTCGTGGGGGAACGCAAAGAGCAAGGGTGCGGGTTCGTGGGGGAACGCAAAGTGGAACCGTGCGGGTTCGTGGGGGAACGCAAATTGGAACCGTGCGGATTCGTGGGGGAACGCAAAGAGCAAAGGTGCGGGTTCGTGGGGGAACGCAAAGAGCAAGGGTGCGGGTTCGTGGGGGAACGCAAAGAGCAAGGGTGCGGGTTCGTTGGGGAGTGCAAAGAGGAACCGTGCGGGTTCGTGGGGGAACGCAAAGAGCAAGGGTGCGGGTTCGTGGGGGAACGCAAAGAGCAAGGGTGCGGGTTCGTGGGGGAACGCAAAGAGCAAGGGTGCGGGTTCGTGGGGGAACGCAAAGAGCTAGGGTGCGGGTTCGTGGGGGAACGCAAAGAGCAAGGGTGCGGGTTCGTGGGGGAGTGCAAAGAGGAACCGTGCGGGTTCGTGGGGGAACGCAAAGAGCAAGGGTGCGGGTTCGTGGGGGAACGCAAAGAGCAAGGGTGCGGGTTCGTGGGGGAACGCAAAGAGCAAGGGTGCGGGTTCGTGGGTGAACGCAAAGAGGAACCGTGCGGGTTCGTGGGGGAACGGAAAGAGGAACCGTGCGGGTTCGTGGGGGAATGCAAAGAGGAACCGTGCGGGTTCGCGGGGGAACGCAAAGAGCAAGGGTGCGGGTTCGTGGGAGAACGCAAAGAGCAAGGGTGCGGGTTCGTGGGGGAACGCAAAGAGCTAGGGTGCGGGTTCGTGGGGGAACGCAAAGAGCAAGGGTGCGGGTTCGTGGGGGAACGCAGAGAGATAGGGTCCGGGTTTGTGGGGGAACGTAATGAGGAACCGTGCGGGTTCGTGAAGGAACGCAAAGAGCTACGGTGCGGGTTCGTGGGGGAACGCAAAGAGCAAGGGTGCGGGTTCGTGGGGGAACGCAAAGAGCAAGGGTGCGGGTTCGTGGGGGAACGCAAAGAGGAACCGTGCGGATTCGTGGGGGAACGCAAAGAGCAAGGGTGCGGGTTCGTGGGGGAGTGCAAAGAGGAACTGTGCGGGTTCGTGGGGGAACGCAATGAGGAACCGTGCGGGTTCGTGGGGGAACGCAAAGAGCAAGGGTGCGGGTTCGTGGGGGAACGCAAAGAGCAAGGGTGCGGGTTCGTGGGGGAACGCAAAGAGGAACCGTGCGGGTTCGTGGGGGAACGCAAAGAGCAAGGGTGCGGGTTCATGAGGGAACGCAAAGAGCAAGGGTGCGGGTTCGTGGGGGAACGCAAAGAGCAAGGGTGCGGGTTCGTGGGGGAACGCAAAGAGCAAGGGTGCGGGTTCGTGGGGGAACGCAAAGAGCAAGGGTGCGGGTTCGTGGGGGAACGCAAAGAGCAAGGGTGCGGGTTCGTGGGGGAACGCAAAGAGCAAGGGTGCGGGTTCGTGGGGGAACGCAAAGAGCAAGGGTGCGGGTTCGTGGGGGAACGCAAAGAGCAAGGGTGCGGGTTCGTGGGGGAACGCAAAGAGCAAGGGTGCGGGTTCGTGGGGGAACGCAAAGAGCAAGGGTGCGGGTTCGTGGGGGAACGCAAAGAGCAAGGGTGCGGGTTCGTGGGGGAACGGAAAGAGGAACCGTGTGGGTTCGTGGGGGAACGCAAAGAGGAACCGTGCGGGTTCGTGGGGGAACGCAAAGAGCAAGGGTGCGGGTTCGTGGTGGAACGCAAAGAGCAAGGGTGCGGGTTCGTGGGGGAACGCAAAGAGCAAGGGTGCGGGTTCGTGGGGGAACGCAAAGAGCAAGGGTGCGGGTTCGTGGGGGAACGCAAAGAGCAAGGGTGCGGGTTCGTGGGGGAACGCAGAGAGCTAGGGTACGGGTTTGTGGGGGAACGTAATGAGGAACCGTGCGGGTTTGTGAAGGAACGCAAAGAGCTACGGTGCGGGTTCGTGGGGGAACAAAAAGAGCAAGGGTGCGGGTTCTTGGGGGAACGCAAAGAGGAGCCGTGAGGGTTCGTGGGGGAACGCAAAGAGCAAGGGTGCGGGTTCGTGGGGGACTGCAAAGAGGAACCGTGCGGGTTCGTGGGGGAACGCAATGAGGAACCGTGCGTGTTCGTGGGGGAACGCAAAGAGCAAGGGTGCGGGTTCGTGGGGGAACGCAAAGAGCAAGGGTGCGGGTTCGTGGGGGAGTGCAAACAGCAAGGGTGCGGGTTCGTGGGGGAACGCAATGAGGAACCGTGTGGGTTTGTGGGGGAACGCAAAGAGCAAGGGTGCGGGTTCGTGGGGGAACGCAAAGAGCAAGGGTACGGGTTCGTGGGGGAACGCAAAGAGCAAGGGTGCGGGTTCGTGGGGGAACGCAAAGAGCTAGTGTGCGGGTTCGTGGGGGAACGCAAAGAGCTAAGGTGCGGGTTCGTGGGGGAACGCAAAGAGCTAGGGTGCTGGTTCGTGGGGGAACGCAAAGAGCTAGGGTGCGGGTTCGTGGGGGAACGCAAAGAGGAACCGTGCGGGTTCGTGGGGGAACGCAAAGTGGAACCGTGCGGGTCCGTGGGGGAACGCAAAGTGGAACCGTGCGAGTTCGTGGGGGAACGCAAAGAGCAAGGGTGCGGGTTCGTGGGGGAACGCAAAGAGCAAGGGTGCGGGTTCGTGGGGGAACGCAAAGAGCAAGGGTGCGGGTTCGTGGAGGAACTCAAATAGCAAGTGTGCGGGTTCGTGGGGGAACGCAAAGAGCAAGGGTGCGGGTTCGTGGGGGAACGCAAAGAGCAAGGGTGCGGGTTCGTGGGGGAACGCAAAGAGCAAGGGTGCAGGTTCGTGGGTGAACGCAAAGAGGAACCGTGCGGGTTCGTGGGGGAACGCAAAGAGCAAGGGTGCGGGTTCGTGGTGGAACGCAAAGAGCAAGGGTGCGGGTTCGTGGGGGAATGCAAAGAGCAAGGGTGCGGGTTCGTGGGGGAACGCAAAGAGCAAGGGTGCGGGTTCGTGGGGGAACGCAAAGAGCAAGGGTGCGGGTTCGTGGGGGAACGCAAAGAGCAAGGGTGCGGGTTCGTGGGGGAACGCAAAGAGCAAGGGTGCGGGTTCGTGGGGGAACGCAAAGAGCAAGGGTGCGGGTTCGTGGGGGAACGCAAAGAGCAAGGGTGCGGGTTCGTGAGGGAACGCAAAGAGCATGGGTGCGGGTTCGTGGGGGAACGCAAAGAGCAAGGGTGCGGGTTCGTGGGGGAACGAAAAGTGCAAGGGTGCGGGTTCGTGGGGGAACGCAAAGAGGAACCGTGCGGGTTCGTGGGGGAACGCAAAGAGCAAGGGTGCGGGTTCGTGGGGGAACGCAAAGAGGAACCATGCGGGTTCGTGAAGGAACGCAAAGAGCAACGGTGCGGGTTCGTGGGGGAACGCAAAGAGCAAGGGTGCGGGTTCGTGGGGGAACGCAAAGAGGAACAGTGCGGGTTCGTGGGGGAACGCAAAGAGCAAGGGTGAGGGTTCGTGGGGGAACGCAAAGAGCAAGGGTGCGGGTTCGTGGGGGAACGCAAAGAGCAAGGGTGCGGGTTCGTGGGGGAACGCAGAGAGCTAGGGTACGGGTTTGTGGGGGAACGTAATGAGGAACCGTGCGGGTTTGTGAAGGAACGCAAAGAGCTACGGTGCGGGTTCGTGGGGGAACAAAAAGAGCAAGGGTGCGGGTTCTTGGGGGATCGCAAAGAGGAGCCGTGCGGGTTCGTGGGGGAACGCAAAGAGCAAGGGTGCGGGTTCGTGGGGGACTGCAAAGAGGAACCGTGCGGGTTCGTGGGGGAATGCAATGAGGAACCGTGCGTGTTCGTGGGGGAACGCAAAGAGCAAGGGTGCGGGTTCGTGGGGGAACGCAAAGAGCAAGGGTGCGGGTTCGTGGGGGAGTGCAAACAGCAAGGGGGCGGGTTCGTGGGGGAACGCAATTAGGAACCGTGTGGGTTTGTGGGGGAACGCAAAGAGCAAGGGTGCGGGTTCGTGGGGGAACGCAAAGAGCAAGGGTGCGGGTTCGTGGGGGAACGCAAAGAGCAAGGGTGCGGGTTCGTGGGGGAACGCAAAGAGCTAGGGTGCAGGTTCGTGGGGGAACGCAAAGAGCTAGGGTGCGGGTTCGTGGGGGAACGCAAAGAGCAAGGGTGCGGGTTCGTGGGGGAACGCAAAGAGCTAAGGTGCGGGTTCGTGGGGGAACGCAAAGAGCTAGGGTGCTGGTTCGTGGGGGAACGCAAAGAGCTAGGGTGCGGGTTCGTGGGGGAACGCAAAGAGGAACCGTGCGGGTTCGTGGGGGAACGCAAAGTGGAACCGTGCGGGTCCGTGGGGGAACGCAAAGTGGAACCGTGCGAGTTCGTGGGGGAACGCAAAGAGCAAGGGTGCGGGTTCGTGGGGGAACGCAAAGAGCAAGGGTGCGGGTTCGTGGGGGAACGCAAAGAGTAAGGGTGCGGGTTCGTGGGGGAACGCAAAGAGCAAGGGTGCGGGTTCGTGGGGGAACGCAAAGAGCAAGGGTGCGGGTTCGTGGGGGAACGCAAAGAGCTAGGGTGCGGGTTCGTGGGGGAACTCAAAGAGCTAGGGTGCGGGTTCGTGGGGGAACGCAAAGAGCTAGGGTGCGGGTTCGCGCGGGAACGCAAAGAGGAACCGTGCGGGTTCGTGGGGGAACGCAAAGTGGAACCGTGCGGGTCCGTGAGGGAACGCAAAGTGGAACCGTGCGAGTTCGTGGGGGAACGCAAAGAGCAAGGGTGCGGGTTCGTGGGGGAACGCAAAGAGCAAGGGTGCGGGTTCGTGGGGGAACGCAAAGAGCAAGGGTGCGGGTTCGTGGGGGAACGCAAAGAGCAAGGGTGCGGGTTCGTGAGGGAACGCAAAGAGCATGGGTGCGCGTTCGTGGGGGAACGCAAAGAGCAAGGGTGCGGGTTCGTGGGGGAACGAAAAGTGCAAGGGTGCGGGTTCGTGGGGGAACGCAAAGAGGAACCGTGCCGGTTCGTGGGGGAACGCAAAGAGCAAGGGTGCGGGTTCGTGGGGGAACGCAAAGAGGAACCATGCGGGTTCGTGAAGGAACGCAAAGAGCAACGGTGCGGGTTCGTGGGGGAACGCAAAGAGCAAGGGTGCGGGTTCGTGGGGGAACGCAAAGAGGAGCAGTGCGGGTTCGTGGAGGAACGCAAAGAGCAAGGGTGCGGGTTCGTGGGGGAACGCAAAGAGCAAGGGTGCGGGTTCGTATGGGAACGCAAAGAGCAAGGGTGCGGGTTCGTGGTGGAACGCAAAGAGCAAGGGTGCGGGTTCGTGGGGGAACGCAAAGAGCAAGGGTGTGGGTTCATGAGGGAACGCAAAGAGCAAGGGTGCGGGTTCGTGGGGGAACGCAAACAGCAAGGGTGCGGGTTCGTGGGGGAACGAAAAGTGCAAGGGTGCGGGTTCGTGGAGGAACGAAAAGTGCAAGGGTGCGGGTTCCTTGGGTTAACGCAAAGAGCAAGGGTGCAGGTTCGTGGGGGAACGCAAAGAGCAAGCGTGCGGGTTCGTGGGGGAACGCAAAGAGCAAGGGTGCGGGTTCGTGGGGGAACGCAAAGAGCTAGGGTGCGGGTTCGTGGGGGAGTGCAAAGAGGAACCGTGCGGGTTCGTGGGGGAACGCAAAGTGGAACCGTGCGGGTCCGTGAGGGAACGCAAAGTGGAACCGTGCGGGTTCGTGGGGGAACGCAAAGAGCAAGGGTGCGGGTTCGTGGGGGAACGCAAAGAGCAAGGGTGCGGGTTCGTGGGGGAACGCAAAGAGCAAGGGTGCGGGTTCGTGGGGGAACGCAAAGAGCAAGGGTGCGGGTTCGTGGGGGAACGCAAAGAGCTAGGGTGCGGGTTCGTGGGGGAACGCAAAGAGCAAGGGTGCGGGTTCGTGGGGGAGTGCAAAGAGGAACCGTGCGGGTTCGTGGGGGAACGTAATGAGGAACCGTGCGGGTTCGTGAAGGAACGCAAAGAGCTACGGTGCGGGTTCGTGGGGGAACGCAAAGAGCAAGGGTGCGGGTTCGTGGGGGAACGCAAAGAGCAAGGGTGCAGGTTTGTGGGGGAACGCAAAGAGCAAGGGTGCGGGTTCGTGGGGGAACGCAAAGAGCAAGGGTGCGGGTTCGTGGGGGAACGCAAAGAGCAAGGGTGCGGGTTCGTGGGGGAACGCAAAGAGGAACCGTGCGGGTTCGAGGGGGAACGCAAAGAGCAAGGGTGCGGGTTCGTGGTGGAACGCAAAGAGCAAGGGTGCGGGTTCGTGGGGGAACGCAAAGAGCAAGGGTGCGGGTTCGTGGGGGAACGCAAAGAGCAAGGGTGCGGGTTCGTGGGGGAACGCAAAGAGCAAGGGTGCGGGTTCGTGGGGGAACGCAAAGAGCAAGGGTGCGGGTTCGTGGAGGAACGCAAAGAGCATGGGTGCGGGTTCGTGGGGGAACGCAAAGAGCAAGGGTGCGGGTTCGTGGGGGAACGCAGAGAGCTAGGGTACGGGTTTGTGGGGGAACGTAATGAGGAACCGTGCGGGTTTGTGAAGGAATGCCAAGAGCTACGGTGCGGGTTCGTGGGGGAACAAAAAGAGCAAGGGTGCGGGTTCTTGGGGGAACGCAAAGAGGAGCCGTGCGGGTTCGTGGGGGAACGCAAAGAGCAAGGGTGCGGGTTCGTGGGGGACTGCAAAGCGGAACCGTGCGGGTTCGTGGGGGAATGCAATGAGGAACCGTGCGTGTTCGTGGGGGAACGCAAAGAGCAAGGGTGCGGGTTCGTGGGGGAACGCAAAGAGCAAGGGTGCGGGTTCGTGGGGGAACGCAAAGAGCAAGGGTGCGGGTTCGTGGGGGAGTGCAAACAGCAAGGGTGCGGGTTCGTGGGGGAACGCAATTAGGAACCGTGTGGGTTTGTGGGGGAACGCAAAGAGCAAGGGTGCGGGTTCGTGGGGGAACGCAAAGAGCAAGGGTGCGGGTTCGTGGGGGAACGCAAAGAGCAAGGGTGCGGGTTCGTGGGGGAACGCAAAGAGCTAGGGTGCAGGTTCGTGGGGGAACGCAAAGAGCTAGGGTGCGGGTTCGTGGGGGAACGCAAAGAGCAAGGGTGCGGGTTCGTGGGGGAACGCAAAGAGCTAAGGTGCGGGTTCGTGGGGGAACGCAAAGAGCTAGGGTGCTGGTTCGTGGGGGAACGCAAAGAGCTAGGGTGCGGGTTCGTGGGGGAACGCAAAGAGGAACCGTGCGGGTTCGTGGGGGAACGCAAAGTGGAACCGTGCGGGTCCGTGGGGGAACGCAAAGTGGAACCGTGCGAGTTCGTGGGGGAACGCGAAGAGCAAGGGTGCGGGTTCGTGGGGGAACGCAAAGAGGAACCGTGCGGGTTCGTGGGGGAACGCAAAGAGTAACAGTGCGGGTTCGTGGGGGAACGCAAAGAGCAAGGGTGCGGGTTCGTGGGGGAACGCAAAGAGGAACGGTGCGGGTTCGTGGGGGAACGCAAAGAGCAAGGGTGCGGGTTCGTGGTGGAACGCAAAGAGCAAGGGTGCGGGTTCGTGGGGGAACGCAAAGAGCAAGGGTGCGGGTTCGTGGGGGAACGCAAAGAGCAAGGGTGCGGGTTTGTGGGGGAACGCAAAGAGGAACCGTGCGGATTTGTGGGGGATGGCAAAGAGGAACCGTGCCGGTTCGTGGGGGAACGCAAAGAGCAAGGGTGCGGGTTCGTGGGGGAACGCAAAGAGGAACCGTGCGGGTTCGTGGGGGAACGCAAAGAGCAATGGTGCGGGTTCGTGGGGGAACGCAAAGAGCTAGGGTGCAGGTTCGTGGGGGAACGCAAAGAGCAAGGGTGTGGGTTCGTGGGGGAACGCAGAGAGCTAGGGTACGGGTTTGTGGGGGAACGTAATGAGGAACCGTGCGGGTTCGTGAAGGAACGCAAAGAGCTACGGTGCGCGTTCGTGGGGGAACGCAAAGAGCAAGGGTGCGGGTTCGTGGGGGAACTCAAAGAGCAAGGGTGCGGGTTCGTGGGGGAACGCAAAGAGGAACCGTGCGGGTTTGTGGGGGAACGCAAAGAGCAAGGGTGCGGGTTCGTGGGGGAACGCAAAGAGCAAGGGTGCGGGTTCGTGGGGGAATGCAATGAGGAACCGTGCGGGTTCGTGGGGGAACGGAAAGAGCAAGGGTGCGGGTTCGTGGGGGAACGCAAAGAGCAAGGGTGCGGGTTCGTGGGGGAACGCAAAGAGGAACCGTGCGGGTTCGTGGGGGAACGCAAAGAGGAACCGTGCGGGTTCGTGGGGGAACGCAAAGAGCAAGGGTGTGGGTTCGTGGGGGAACGCAAAGAGCAAGGGTGCGGGTTCGTGGGGGAACGCAAAGAGTAAGGGTGCGGGTTCGTGGGGGAACGCAAAGAGCTAGGGTGCGGTTTCGTGGGGGAACGCAAAGAGCAAGGGTGCGGGTTCGTGGGGGAACGCAAAGAGCAAGGGTGCGGGTTCGTGGGGGAACGCAAAGAGCTAGGGTGCGGGTTCGTGGGGGAACTCAAAGAGCTAGGGTGCGGGTTCGTGGGGGAACGCAAAGAGCTAGGGTGCGGGTTCGTGGGGGAACGCAAAGAGCTAGGGTGCGGGTTCGCGGGGGAACGCAAAGAGGAACCGTGCGGGTTCGTGGGGGAACGCAAAGTGGAACCGTGCGGGTCCGTGAGGGAACGCAAAGTGGAACCGTGCGAGTTCGTGGGGGAACGCAAAGAGCAAGGGTGCGGGTTCGTGGGGGAACGCAAAGAGCAAGGGTGCGGGTTCGTGGGGGAACGCAAAGAGCAAGGGTGCGGGTTCGTGGGGGAACGCAAAGAGCAAGGGTGCGGGTTCGTGAGGGAACGCAAAGAGCATGGGTGCGGGTTCGTGGGGGAACGCAAAGAGCAAGGGTGCGGGTTCGTGGGGGAACGAAAAGTGCAAGGGTGTGGGTTCGTGGGGGAACGCAAAGAGGAACCGTGCCGGTTCGTGGGGGAACGCAAAGAGGAACCGTGCCGGTTCGTGGGGGAACGCAAAGAGGAACCATGCGGGTTCGTGAAGGAACGCAAAGAGCAAGGGTGCGGGTTCGTGGGGGAACGCAAAGAGCAAGGGTGCGGGTTCGTGGGGGAACGAAAAGTGCAAGGGTGCGGGTTCGTGGAGGAACGAAAAGTGCAAGGGTGCGGGTTCCTTGGGTTAACGCAAAGAGCAAGGGTGCAGGTTCGTGGGGGAACGCAAAGAGCAAGCGTGCGGGTTCGTGGGGGAACGCAAAGACCAAGGGTGCGGGTTCGTGGGGGAACGCAATGAGCTAGGGTGCGGGTTCGTGGGGGAACGCAAAGTGGAACCGTGCGGGTTCGTGGGGGAACGCAAATTGGAACCGTGCGGGTTCGTGGGGGAACGCAAAGAGCAAGGGTGCGGGTTCGTGGGGGAACGCAAAGAGCAAGGGTGCGGGTTCGTGGGGGAACGCAAAGAGCAAGGGTGCGGGTTCGTGGGGGAACGCAAAGAGCAAGGGTGCGGGTTCGTGGGGGAACGCAAAGAGCAAGGGTGCGGGTTCGTGGGGGAACGCAAAGAGCAAGGGTGCGGGTTCATGAGGGAACGCAAAGAGCAAGGGTGCGGGTTCGTGGGGGAACGCAAAGAGCAAGGGTGCGGGTTCGTGGGGGAACGCAAAGAGCAAGGGTGCGGGTTCGTGGGGGAACGCAAAGAGCAAGGGTGCGGGTTCGTGGGGGAACGCAAAGAGCAAGGGTGCGAGTTCGTGGGGGAACGCAAAGAGCAAGGGTGCGGGTTCGTGGGGGAACGCAAAGAGCAAGGGTGCGGGTTCGTGGGGGAACGCAAAGAGCAAGGGTGCGGGTTCGTGGGGGAACGCAAAGAGCAAGGGTGCGGGTTCGTGGGGGAACGCAAAGAGCTAGGGTGCGGGTTCGTGGGGGAACGCAAAGGGCAAGGGTGCGGGTTCGTGGGGGAACACAAAGAGCAAGGGTGCGGGTTCGTGGGGGAACGCAAAGAGCAAGGGTGCGGGTTCGTGGGGGAACGCAAAGAGCAATGGTGCGGGTTCGTGGGGGAACGCAAAGAGCTAGGGTGCGGGTTCGTGGGGGAACGCAAAGAGCAAGGGTGCGGGTTCGTGGGGGAACGCAGAGAGCTAGGGTACGGGTTTGTGGGGGAACGTAATGAGGAACCGTGCGGGTTTGTGAAGGAACGCAAAGAGCTACGGTGCGGGTTCGTGGGGGAACAAAAAGAGCAAGGGTGCGGGTTCTTGGGGGAACGCAAAGAGGAGCCGTGCGGGTTCGTGGGGGAACGCAAAGAGCAAGGGTGCGGGTTCGTGGGGGACTGTAAAGAGGAACCGTGCGGGTTCGTGGGGGAATGCAATGAGGAACCGTGCGTGTTCGTGGGGGAACGCAAAGAGCAAGGGTGCGGGTTCGTGGGGGAACGCAAAGAGCAAGGGTGCGGGTTCGTGGGGGAGTGCAAACAGCAAGGGTGCGGGTTCGTGGGGGAACGCAATGAGCAAGGGTGCGGGTTCGTGGTGGAACGCAAAGAGCTAGGGTGCAGGTTCGTGGGGGAACGCAAAGAGCTAGGGTGCGGGTTCGTGGGGGAACGCAAAGAGCTAAGGTGCGGGTTCGTGGGGGAACGCAAAGAGCTAAGGTGCGGGTTCGTGGGGGAACGCAAAGAGCTAGGGTGCTGGTTCGTGGGGGAACGCAAAGAGCTAGGGTGCGGGTTCGTGGGGGAACGCAAAGAGGAACCGTGCGGGTTCGTGGGGGAACGCAAAGTGGAACCGTGCGGGTCCGTGGGGGAACGCAAAGTGGAACCGTGCGAGTTCGTGGGGGAACGCAAAGAGCAAGGGTGCGGGTTCGTGGGGGAACGCAAAGAGCAAGGGTGCGGGTTCGTGGAGGAACTCAAATAGCAAGTGTGCGGGTTCGTGGGGGAACGCAAAGAGGAACCGTGCGGGTTCGTGGGGGAACGCAAAGAGCAAGGGTGCGGGTTCGTGGGGGAACGCAAAGAGCAAGGGTGCAGGTTCGTGGGTGAACGCAAAGAGGAACGGTGCGGGTTCGTGGGGGAACGCAAAGAGCAAGGGTGCGGGTTCGTGGTGGAACGCAAAGAGCAAGGGTGCGGGTTCGTGGGGGAACGCAAAGAGCAAGGGTGCGGGTTCGTGGGGGAACGCAAAGAGCAAGGGTGCGGGTTTGTGGGGGAACGCAAAGAGGAACCGTGCGGATTTGTGGGGGATGGCAAAGAGGAACCGTGCCGGTTCGTGGGGGAACGCAAAGAGCAAGGGTGCGGGTTTGTGGGGGAACGCATAGAGGAACCGTGCGGGTTCGTGGGGGAACGCAAAGAGCAATGGTGCGGGTTCGTGGGGGAGCGCAAAGAGCTAGGGTGCAGGTTCGTGGGGGAACGCAAAGAGCAAGGGTGTGGGTTCGTGGGGGAACGCAGAGAGCTAGGGTACGGGTTTGTGGGGGAACGTAATGAGGAACCGTGCGGGTTCGTGAAGGAACGCAAAGAGCTACGGTGTGCGTTCGTGGGGGAACGCAAAGAGCAAGGGTGCGGGTTCGTGGGGGAACTCAAAGAGCAAGGGTGCGGGTTCGTGGGGGAACGCAAAGAGGAATCGTGCGGGTTTGTGGGGGAACGCAAAGAGCAAGGGTGCGGGTTCGTGGGGGAACGCAAAGAGCAAGGGTGCGGGTTCGTGGGGGAACGCAAAGAGGAACCGTGCGGGTTCGTGGGGGAACGGAAAGAGCAAGGGTGCGGGTTCGTGGGGGAACGCAAAGAGCAAGGGTGCGGGTTCGTGGGGGAACGCAAAGAGGAACCGTGCGGGTTCGTGGGGGAACGCAAAGAGGAACCGTGCGGGTTCGTGGGGGAACGCAAAGAGCAAGGGTGTGGGTTCGTTGGGGAACGCAAAGAGCAAGGGTGCGGGTTCGTGGGGGAACGCAAAGAGTAAGGGTGCGGGTTCGTGGGGGAACGCAAAGAGCTAGGGTGCGGTTTCGTGGGGGAACGCAAAGAGCAAGGGTGCGGGTTCGTGGGGGAACGCAAAGAGCAAGGGTGCGGGTTCGTGGGGGAACGCAAAGAGCTAGGGTGCGGGTTCGTGGGGGAACTCAAAGAGCTAGGGTGCGGGTTCGTGGGGGAACGCAAAGAGCTAGGGTGCGGGTTCGTGGGGGAACGCAAAGAGGAACCGTGCGGGTTCGTGGGGGAACGCAAAGTGGAACCGTGCGGGTCCGTGAGGGAACGCAAAGTGGAACCGTGCGAGTTCGTGGGGGAACGCAAAGAGCAAGGGTGCGGGTTCGTGGGGGAACGCAAAGAGCAAGGGTGCGGGTTCGTGGGGGAACGCAAAGAGCAAGGGTGCGGGTTCGTGGGGGAACGCAAAGAGCAAGGGTGCGGGTTCGTGAGGGAACGCAAAGAGCATGGGTGCGGGTTCGTGGGGGAACGCAAAGAGCAAGGGTGCG
Source organism: Oreortyx pictus (assembly GCA_036925125.1). NCBI lineage: Eukaryota > Metazoa > Chordata > Aves > Galliformes > Odontophoridae > Oreortyx > Oreortyx pictus. The sequence continues at coordinate 70,205 of JAUPFR010000058.1, forward strand.
GGTTCGTGGGGGAACAAAAAGTGCAAGGGTGCGGGTTCGTGGGGGAACGCAAAGAGGAACCGTGCCGGTTCGTGGGGGAACGCAAAGAGGAACCGTGCCGGTTCGTGGGGGAACGCAAATAGGAACCATGCGGGTTCGTGAAGGAACGCAAAGAGCAACGGTGCGGGTTCGTGGGGGAACGCAAAGAGCAAGGGTGCGGGTTCGTGGGGGATCGCAAAGAGGAAGGGTGCGGGTTCGTGGGGGAACGCAAAGAGCAAGGGTGCGGGTTCGTGGGGGAACGCAAAGAGCAAGGGTGCGGGTTCGTAGGGGAACGCAAAGAGCAAGGGTGCGGGTTCGTGGTGGAACGCAAAGAGCAAGGGTGCGGGTTCGTGGGGGAACGCAAAGAGCAAGGGTGCGGGTTCGTGGGGGAACGAAAAGTGCAAGGGTGCGGGTTCGTGGTTGAACGAAAAGTGCAAGGGTGCGGGTTCCTTGGGTTAACGCAAAGAGCAAGGGTGCAGGTTCGTGGGGGAACGCAAAGAGCAAGCGTGCGGGTTCGTGGGGGAACGCAAAGACCAAGGGTGCGGGTTCGTGGGGGAACGCAAAGAGCTAGGGTGCGGGTTCGTGGGGGAACGCAAAGTGGAACCGTGCGGGTTCGTGGGGGAACGCAAATTGGAACCGTGCGGGTTCGTGGGGGAACGCAAAGAGCAAGGGTGCTGGTTCGTGGGGGAACGCAAAGAGCAAGGGTGCGGGTTCGTGGGGGAATGCAAAGAGCAAGGGTGCGGGTTCGTGGGGGAGTGCAAAGAGGAACCGTGCGGGTTCGTGGGGGAACGCAAAGAGCAAGGGTGCGGGTTCGTGGAGGAACGCAAAGAGCAAGGGTGCGGGTTCGTGGGGGAACGCAAAGAGGAACCGTGCGGGTTCGTGGGGGAACGCAAAGAGGAACCGTGCGGGTTCGTGGGGGAACGCAAAGAGCAAGGGTGCGGGTTCGTGGGGGAACGCAAAGAGCAAGGGTGCGGGTTCGTGGGGGAACGCAAAGAGCAAGGGTGCGGGTTCGTGGGGGAACGCAAAGAGCAAGGGTGCGGGTTCGTGGGGGAACGCAAAGAGCAAGGGTGCGGGTTCGTGGGGGAACGCAAAGAGCAAGGGTGCGGGTTCGTGGGGGAATGCAAAGAGGAACCGTGCGAGTTCGTGGGGGAACGCAAAGAGCAAGGGTGCGGGTTCGTGGGGGAACGCAAAGAGCAAGGGTGCGGGTTCATGAGGGAACGCAAAGAGCAAGGGTGCGGGTTCGTGGGGGAACGAAAAGTGCAAGGGTGCGGGTTCGTGGAGGAACGAAAAGTGCAAGGGTGCGGGTTCGTGGGGGAACGCAAAGAGCAAGGGTGCGGGTTTGTGGAGTAACTCAAAGAGCTAGCGTGCGGGTTCGTGGGGGAACACAAAGAGCAAGGATGCGGGTTCGTGGGGGAACGCAAAGAGGAACCGTGCGGGTTCGTGGGGGAACGCAAAGAGCAAGGGTGCGGGTTCGTGGGGGAACGCAAAGAGCTAGGGTGCGGGTTCGTGGGGGAACGCAAAGAGGAACCGTGCGGGTTCGTGGGGGAACGCAGAGAGCTAGGGTCCGGGTTTGTGGGGGAACGTAAAGAGGAACCGTGCGGGTTCGTGAAGGAACGCAAAGAGCTACGGTGCGGGTTCGTGGGGGAACGCAAAGAGCAAGGGTGCGGGTTCGTGGGGGAACGCAAAGAGCAAGGGTGCGGGTTCGTGGGGGAATGCAAAGAGCAAGGGTGCGGGTTCGTGGGGGAACGCAAAGAGCAAGGGTGCGGGTTCGTGGGGGAACGCAAAGAGGAACCGTGCGGGTTCGTGGGGGAACGCAAGGAGCAAGGGTGCGGGTTCGTGGGGGAACGCAAAGAGCAAGGGTGCGGGTTCGTGGGGGAACGCAAAGAGCAAGGGTGCGGGTTCGTGGGGGAACGCAAAGAGGAACCGTGCGGGTTCTTGGGGGAACGCAAAGAGGAACCGTGCGGGTTCGTGGGGGAACGCAAAGAGCAAGGGTGCGGGTTCGTGGGGTAACGCAAAGAGCAAGGGTGCGGGTTCGTGGGTGAACGCAAAGAGGAACGGTGCGGGTTCGTGGGGGAACGCAAAGAGCAAGGGTGCGGGTTCGTGGGGGAACGCAAAGAGCAAGGGTGCGGGTTCGTGGGGGAACGCAAAGAGCAAGGGTGCGGGTTCGTGGGGGAACGCAAAGAGCAAGGGTGCGGGTTCGTGGGGGAATGTAAAGAGCAAGGGTGCGGGTTCGTGGGGGAACGTAAAGAGCAAGGGTGCGGGTTCGTGGGGGAACGCAAAGAGCAAGGGTGCGGGTTCGTGGGGGAACGCAAAGAGCAAGGGTGCGGGTTCGTGGGGGAACGCAGAGAGCTAGGGTACGGGTTTGTGGGGGAACCTAATGAGGAACCGTGCGGGTTCGTGAAGGAACGCAAAGAGCTACGGTGCGGGTTCGTGGGGGAACACAAAGAGCAAGGGTGCGGGTTCTTGGGGGAACGGAAAGAGGAACCGTGCGGGTTCGTCGGGGAACGCAAAGAGCAAGGGTGCGGGTTCGTGGGGGAGTGCAAAGAGGAACCGTGCGGGTTCGTGGGGGAACGGAAAGAGCAAGGGTGCGGGTTCGTGGGGGAACGGAAAGAGCAATGGTGCGGGTTCGTGGGGGAACGCAAAGAGCAAGGGTGCGGGTTCGTGGGGGAACGCAAAGAGGAAGCGTGCGGGTTCGTGGGGGAACGCAAAGAGCAAGGGTGTGGGTTCGTGGGGGAACGCAAAGAGCAAGGGTGCGGGTTCGTGGGGGAACGCAAAGAGCAAGGGTGCGGGTTCGTGGGGGAACGCAAAGAGCAAGGGTGCGGGTTCGTGGGGGAACGCAAAGAGCTAGGGTGCGGGTTCGTGGGGGAACGCAAAGAGCAAGGGTGCGGGTTCGTGGGGGAACGCAAAGAGCTAGGGTGCGGGTTCGTGGGGGAACGCAAAGAGCTAGGGTGCGGGTTCATGGGGGAACGCAAAGAGCTAGGGTGCGGGTTCGTGGGGGAACGCAAAGAGGAACCGTGCGGGTTCGTGGGGGAACGCAAAGAGGAACCGTGCGGGTCCGTGGGGGAACGCAAAGTGGAACAGTGCGAGTTCGTGGGGGAACGCAAAGAGCAAGGGTGCGGGTTCGTGGGGGAACGCAAAGAGGAACCGTGCGGGATCGTGGGGGAACGCAAAGTGGAACCGTGCGGGTTCGTGGGGGAACGCAAAGTGGAACCGTGCGGGTTCGTGGGGGAACGCAAAGAGCAAGGGTGCGGGTTCGTGGGGGAACGCAAAGAGCAAGGGTGCGGGTTCGTGGGTGAACACAAAGAGGAACCGTGCGGGTTCGTGGGGGAACGCAAAGAGCAAGGGTGCGGGTTCGTGGTGGAACGCAAAGAGCAAGGGTGCGGGTTCGTGGGGGAACGCAAAGAGCAAGGGTGCGGGTTTGTGGGGGAACGCAAAGAGAAAGGGTGCGGGTTTGTGGGGGAACGCAAAGAGGAACCGTGCGGGTTTGTGGGGGAACGCAAAGAGGAACCGTGCCGGTTCGTGGGGGAACGCAACGAGCAAGGGTGCAGGTTCGTGGGGGAACGCAAAGAGGACCCATGCGGGTTCGTGGGGGAACTCAAAGAGCAAGGGTGCAGGTTCGTGGGGGAACGCAAAGAGCTAGGCTGCGGGTTCGAGAAGGAACGCAAAGAGCAACGGTGCGGGTTCGTGGTGGAACGCAAAGAGATAGGCTGCGGGTTCGTGGGGGAACGCAAAGAGCCAGGGTGCAGGTTCGTGGGGGAACGCAAAGAGGAACGGTGTGGGTTCGTGGGGGAACGCAAAGAGCAAGGGTGCGGGTTCGTGGGGGAACGCAAAGAGCAAGGGTGCGGGTTCGGGGGGGAACGCAAAGAGGAACCGTGTGGGTTCGTGGGGGAACGCAAAGAGCAAGGGTGCAAGTTCGTGGTGGAACGCAAAGAGCAAGGGTGCGGGTTCGTGGAAGAACGCAAAGAGCAAGGTTGCGGGTTCGTGGGGGAACGCAAAGAGCAAGGGTGCGGGTTCGTGGGGGAATGCAAAGAGAAAGGGTGCGGGTTCGTGGGGTAACGCAAAGAGCTAGGGTGCTGGTTCGTGGTGGAACGCAAAGAGCAAGGGTGCGGGTTCGTGGGGGAACGCAAAGAGGAAGGGTGCGGGTTCGTGGGGAAACGCAAAGAGGAACCCTGCGGGTTCGTGGGGGAACGCAAAGAGCAAGGGTGCGGGTTCGTGGGAGAACGAAAAGAGGAACCGTGCGTGTTCGTGGGGGAACGCAAAGAGCAAGGGTGCAGGTTCGTGGGGGAACGCAAAGAGGAAGGGTGCGGGTTCGTGGGGGAACGCAAAGAGCAAGGGTGCGGGTTTGTGGGGGAACGCAAAGAGCAAGGGTGCGGGTTCGTGGGGGAACGCAAAGAGGAACCGTGCGGGTTCGTGGGGGAACGCAAAGAGCAAGGGTGCGGGTTCGTGGGGGAGTGCAAAGAGGAACCGTGCGGGTTCATGGGGGAACGCAATGAGGAACCGTGCGGGTTCGTGGGGGAACGCAAAGAGCAAGGGTGCGGGTTCGTGGGGGAACGCAAAGAGCAAGGGTGCGGGTTGGTGGGGGAACGCAACGAGCAAGGGTGCGGGTTCGTGGGGGAACGCAAAGAGGAACCGTGCGGGTTCGTGGGGGAACGCAAGGAGCAAGGGTGTGGGTTCGTGGGGGAACGCAAAGAACAAGGGTGCGGGTTCGTGGGGGAACACAAAGAGCAAGGGTGCGGGTTCGTGTGGGAACGCAAAGAGCAAGGGTGCGGGTTCGTGGGGGAACGCAAAGAGCAAGGGAGCGGGTTCGTGGGGGAACGCAAAGAGCTAGGGTGCGGGTTCGTGGGGGAACGCAAAGAGCTAGGGTGCAGGTTCGTGGGGGAACGCAAAGAGCAAGGGTGCGGGTTCGTGGGGGAACGCAAAGAGCAAGGGTGCGGGTTCGTGGGGGAACGCAAAGAGCTAGGGTGCGGGTTCGTGGGGGAACGCAAAGAGCTAGGGTGCGGGTTCGTGGGGGAACGCAAAGAGGAACCGTGCGGGTTCGTGGGGGAACGCAAAGTGGAACCGTGCGGGTCCGTGGGGGAACGCAAAGTGGAACCGTGCGAGGTCGTGGGGGAACGCAAAGAGCAAGGGTGCGGGTTCGTGGCGGAACGCAAAGAGCAAGGGTGCGGGTTCGTGGAGGAACTCAAAGAGCAAGGGTGCGGGTTCGTGGGGGAACGCAAAGAGCAAGGGTGCGGGTTCGTGGGGGAACGCAAAGAGCAAGGGTGCGGGTTCGTGGGTGAACGCAAAGAGCAAGGGTGCGGGTTCGTGGGGGAACGCAAAGAGCAAGGGTGCGGGTTCGTGGTGGAACGCAAAGAGCAAGGGTGCGGGTTCGTGGGGGAACGCAAAGAGCAAGGGTGCGGGTTCGTGGGGGAACGCAAAGAGCAAGGGTGCGGGTTCGTGGGGGAACGCAAAGAGCAAGGGTGCGGGTTCGTGGGGGAACGCAAAGAGCAAGGGTGCGGGTTTGTGGGGGAACGCAAAGAGGAACCGTGCGGGTTTGTGGGGGAATGCAAAGAGGAACCGTGCCGGTTCATGGGGGAACGCAAAGAGCAAGTGTGCGGGTTCGTGGGGGAACGCAAAGAGGAACCATGCGGGTTCGTGAAGGAACGCAAAGAAAAACGGTGCGGGTTCGTGGGGGAACGCAAAGAGCTAGGCTGCGGGTTCGTGGGGGAACGCAAAGAGCCAGGGTGCAGGTTCGTGGGGGAACGCAAAGAGGAACGGTGTGGGTTCGTGAAGGAACGCAAAGAGCAAGGGTGCGGGTTCGTGGGGCAACGCAAAGAGCAAGGGTGCGGGTTCGTGGGGGAACGCAAAGAGGAACCGTGTGGGTTCGTGGGGGAACGCAATGAGCAAGGGTGCAAGTTCGTGGTGGAACGCAAAGAGCAAGGGTGCGGGTTCGTGGGGGAACGCAAAGAGCAAGGTTGCGGGTTCGTGGGGGAACGCAAAGAGCAAGGGTGCGGGTTCGTGGGGGAATGCAAAGAGCAAGGGTGCGGGTTCGTGGGGGAACGCAAAGAGCTAGGGTGCGGCTTCGTGGGGGAACGCAAAGAGCAAGGGTGCGGGTTCGTGGGGGAACGCAAAGAGGAAGGATGCGGGTTCGTGGGGGAACGAAAAGAGGAACCGTGCGTGTTCGTGGGGGAACGCAAAGAGGAACCGTGCGGGTTCGTGGGGGAACGCAAAGAGGAAGGGTGCGGGTTCGTGGGGGAACGCAAAGAGCAAGGGTGCGGGTTTGTGGGGGAACGCAAAGAGCAAGGGTGCGGGTTCGTGGTGGAACGCAAAGAGGAACCGTGCGGGTTCGTGGGGGAACGCAAAGAGGAACCGTGCGGGTTCGTGGGGGAACGCAAAGAGCAAGGGTGCGGGTTCGTGGGGGAATGCAAAGAGGAACCGTGCGGGTTCGTGGGGGAACGCAAAGAGGAACCGTGCGGGTTCGTGGGGGAACGCAAAGAGCAAGGGTGCGGGTTCGTGGGGGAACGCAAAGAGCAAGGGTGCGGGATCATGAGGGAACGCAAAGAGCAAGGGTGCGGGTCCGTGGGGGAACACAAACACCAAGGGTGCGGGTTCGTGGGGGAACGAAAAGTGCAAGGGTGCGGGTTCGTGGGGGAACGAAAAGTGCAAGGGTGCGGGTTCGTGGGGGAACGCAAAGAGCAAGGGTGCGGGTTTGTGGAGTAACTCAAAGAGCAAGCGTGCGGGTTCGTGGGGGAACACAAAGAGCAAGGGTGCGGGTTCGTGGGGGAACGCAAAGAGGAACCGTGCGGGTTCGTGGGGGAACGCAAAGAGCAAGGGTGCGGGTTCGTGGGGGAACGCAAAGAGCTAGGGTGCAGGTTCGTGGGGGAACGCAAAGAGGAACCGTGCGGGTTCGTGGGGGAACGCAGAGAGCTAGGGTCCGGGTTTGTGGGGGAACGTAAAGAGGAACCGTGCGGGTTCGTGAAGGAACGCAAAGAGCTACGGTGCGGGTTCGTGGGGGAACGCAAAGAGCAAGGGTGCGGGTTCGTGGGGGAACGCAAAGAGCAAGGGTGCGGGTTCGTGGGGGAATGCAAAGAGCAAGGGTGCGGGTTCGTGGGGGAACGCAAAGAGCAAGGGTGCGGGTTCGTGGGGGAACGCAAAGAGGAACCGTGCGGGTTCGTGGGGGAACGCAAGGAGCAAGGGTGCGGGTTCGTGGGGGAACGCAAGGAGCAAGGGTGCGGGTTCGTGGGGGAACGCAAAGAGCAAGGGTGCGGGTTCGTGGGGGAACGCAAAGAGCAAGGGTGCGGGTTCGTGGGGGAACGCAAAGAGCAAGGGTGCGGGTTCTTGGGGGAACGCAAAGAGGAACCGTGCGGGTTCGTGGGGGAACGCAAAGAGCAAGGGTGCGGGTTCGTGGGGTAACGCAAAGAGCAAGGGTGCGGGTTCGTGGGTGAACGCAAAGAGCAAGGGTGCGGGTTCGTGGGGGAACGCAAAGAGCAAGGGTGCGGGTTCGTGGTGGAACGCAAAGAGCAAGGGTGCGGGTTCGTGGGGGAACGCAAAGAGCAAGGGTGCGGGTTCGTGGGGGAACGCAAAGAGCAAGGGTGCGGGTTCGTGGGGGAACGCAAAGAGCAAGGGTGCGGGTTCGTGGGGGAACGCAAAGAGCTAGGGTGCGGGTTCGTGGGGGAACGCAAAGAGCAAGGGTGCGGGTTCTTGGGGGAACGCAGAGAGCTAGGGTACGGGTTTGTGGGGGAACCTAATGAGGAACCGTGCGGGTTCGTGAAGGAACGCAAAGAGCTACGGTGCGGGTTCGTGGGGGAACACAAAGAGCAAGGGTGCGGGTTCTTGGGGGAACGCAAAGAGGAACCGTGCGGGTTCGTGGGGGAACGCAAAGAGCAAGGGTGCGGGTTCGTGGGGGAGTGCAAAGAGGAACCGTGCGGGTTCGTGGGGGAACGCAATTAGGAACCGTGCGGGTTCGTGGGGGAACGCAAAGAGCAAGGGTGCGGGTTCGTGGGGGAACGGAAAGAGCAAGGATGCGGGTTCGTGGGGGAACGCAAAGAGCAAGGGTGCGGGTTCGTGGGGGAACGCAAAGAGGAACCGTGCGGGTTCGTGGGGGAACGCAAAGAGCAAGGGTGTGGGTTCGTGGGGGAACGCAAAGAGCAAGGGTGCGGGTTCGTGGGGGAACGCAAAGAGCAAGGGTGCGGGTTCGTGGGGGAATGCAAAGAGCAAGGGTGCGGGTTCGTGGGGGAACGCAAAGAGCTAGGGTGCGGGTTCGTGGGGGAACGCAAAGAGCAAGGGTGCGGGTTCGTGGGGGAACTCAAAGAGCTAGGGTGCAAGTTCGTGGGGGAACGCAAAGAGCTAGGGTGCGGGTTCATGGGGGAACGCAAAGAGCTAGGGTGCGGGTTCGTGGGGGAACGCAAAGAGGAACCGTGCGGGTTCGTGGGGGAACGCAAAGAGGAACCGTGCGGGTCCGTGGGGGAACGCAAAGTGGAACAGTGCGAGTTCGTGGGGGAACGCAAAGAGCAAGGGTGCGGGTTCGTGGCGGAACGCAAAGCAAGGGTGCGGGTTCGTGGAGGAACTCAAATAGCAAGGGTTCGGGTTCGTGGGGGAACGCAAAGAGCAAGGGTGCGGGTTCGTGGGGGAGTGCAAAGAGCAAGGGTGCGGGTTCGTGGGGGAACGCAAAGAGCAAGGGTGCGGGTTCGTGGGTGAACGCAAAGAGGAACCGTGCGGGTTCGTGGGGGGAACGCAATGAGCAAGGGTGCGGGTTCGTGGTGGAACGCAAAGAGCAAGGGTGCGGGTTCGTGGGGGAACGCAAAGAGCAAGAGTGCGGGTTTGTGGGGGAACGCAAAGAGCAAGGGTGCGGGTTTGTGGGGGAACGCAAAGAGCAAGGGTGCGGGTTTGTGGGGGGAACGCAAAGAGGAACCGTGCCGGTTCGTGGGGGAACGCAAAGAGCAAGGGTGCAGGTTCGTGGGGGAACGCAAAGAGGACCATGCGGGTTCGTGAAGGAACGCAAAGAGCAAGGGTGCAGGTTCGTGGGGGAACGCAAAGAGCTAGGCTGCGGGTTCGTGAAGAAACGCAAAGAGCAACGGTGCGGGTTCGTGGGGGAACGCAAAGAGCTAGGCTGCGGGTTCGTGGGGGAACGCAAAGAGCCAGGGTGCAGGTTCGTGGGGGAACGCAAAGAGGAACGGTGTGGGTTCGTGGGGGAAACGCAAAGAGCAAGGGTGCGGGTTCGTGGGGGAACGCAAAGAGCAAGGGTGCGGGTTCGGGGGGGAACGCAAAGAGGAACCGTGTGGGTTCGTGGGGGAACGCAAAGAGCAAGGGTGCAAGTTCGTGGTGGAACGCAAAGAGCTACGGTGCGGGTTCGTGGGGGAACGCAAAGAGCAAGGTTGCGGGTTCGTGGGGGAACGCAAAGAGCAAGGGTGCGGGTTCGTGGTGGAATGCAAAGAGCAAGGGTGCGGGTTCGTGGGGGAACGCAAAGAGCTAGGGTGCTGGTTCGTGGGGGAACGCAAAGAGCAAGGGTGCGGGTTCGTGGGGGAACGCAAAGAGGAAGGGTGCGGGTTCGTGGGGAAACGCAAAGAGGAAGGGTGCGGGTTCGTGGGGAAACGCAAAGAGGAACCCTGCGGGTTCGTGGGGGAACGCAAAGAGCAAGGGTGCGGGTTCGTGGAGAACGAAAGAGGAACCGTGCGTGTTCGTGGGGGAACGCAAAGAGCAAGGGTGCAGGTTCGTGGGGTAACGCAAAGAGGAAGGGTGCGGGTTCGTAGGGGAACGCAAAGAGCAAGGGTGCGGGTTTGTGGGGGAACGCAAAGAGCAAGGGTGCGGGTTCGTGGGGGAACGCAAAGAGCAAGGGTGCGGGTTCGTGGGGGAACGCAAAGAGCAAGGGTGCGGGTTCGTGGGGGAACGCAAAGAGCAAGGGTGCGGGTTCGTGGGGGAACGCAAAGAGCAAGGGTGCGGGTTCGTGGGGAGTGCAAAGAGGAACCGTGCGGGTTCATGGGGGAACGCAATGAGGAACCGTGCGGGTTCGTGGGGGAACGCAAAGAGCAAGGGTGCGGGTTCGTGGGGAACGCAAAGAGCAAGGGTGCGGGTTGGTGGGGGAACGCAACGAGCAAGGGTGCGGGTTCGTGGGGGAACACAAAGAGGAACCGTGCGGGTGCGTGGGGGAACGGAAAGAGCAAGGGTGCGGGTTCGTGGGGGAACGCAAAGAGCAAGGGTGCGGGTTCGTGGGGGAACACAAAGAGCAAGGGTGCGGGTTCGTGGGGGAACGCAAAGAGCAAGGGTGCGGGTTCGTGGGGGAACGCAAAGAGCAAGGGTGCGGGTTCGTGGGGGAACGCAAAGAGCTAGGGTGCGGGTTCGTGGGGGAACGCAAAGAGCTAGGGTGCAGGTTCGTGGGGGAACGCAAAGAGCAAGGGTGCGGGTTCGTGGGGGAACGCAAAGAGCAAGGGTGCGGGTTCGTGGGGGAACGCAAAGAGCTAGGGTGCGGGTTCGTGGGGGAACGCAAAGAGCTAGGGTGCGGGTTCGTGGGGGAACGCAAAGAGGAACCGTGCGGGTTCGTGGGGGAACGCAAAGTGGAACCGTGCGGGTCCGTGGGGGAACGCAAAGTGGAACCGTGCGAGTTCGTGGGGGAACGCAAAGAGCAAGGGTGCGGGTTCGTGGCGGAACGCAAAGAGCAAGGGTGCGGTTCGTGGAGGAACTCAAAGAGCAAGGGTGCGGGTTCGTGGGGGAACGCAAAGAGCAAGGGTGCGGGTTTGTGGGGGAACGCAAAGAGCAAGGGTGCGGGTTCGTGGGGGAACGCAAAGAGCAAGGGTGCGGGTTCGTGGGTGAACGCAAAGAGGAACCGTGCGGGTTCGTGGGGGAACGCAAAGAGCAAGGGTGCGGGTTCGTGGTGGAACGCAAAGAGCAAGGGTGCGGGTTCGTGGGGGAACGCAAAGAGCAAGGGTGCGGGTTTGTGGGGGAACGCAAAGAGGAACCGTGCGGGTTTGTGGGGGAACGCAAAGAGGAACCGTGCCGGTTCATGGGGGAACGCAAAGAGCAAGGGTGCGGGTTCGTGGGGGAACGCAAAGAGGAACCATGCGGGTTCGTGAAGGAACGCAAAGAAAAACGGTGCGGGTTCGTGGGGGAACGCAAAGAGCTAGGCTGCGGGTTCGTGGGGGAACGCAAAGAGCCAGGGTGCAGGTTCGTGGGGGAACGCAAAGAGGAACGGTGTGGGTTCGTGAAGGAACGCAAAGAGCAAGGGTGCGGGTTCGTGGGGCAACGCAAAGAGCAAGGGTGCGGGTTCGTGGGGGAACGCAAAGAGGAACCGTGTGGGTTCGTGGGGGAACGCAAAGAGAAAGGGTGCAAGTTCGTGGTGGAACGCAAAGAGCAAGGGTGCGGGTTCGTGGGGGAACGCAAAGAGCAAGGTTGCGGGTTCGTGGGGGAACGCAAAGAGCAAGGGTGCGGGTTCGTGGGGGAATGCAAAGAGCAAGGGTGCGGGTTCGTGGGGGGAACGCAAAGAGCGAGGGTGCGGCTTCGTGGGGGAACGCAAAGACCAAGGGTTCGGGTTCGTGGGAAACGCAAAGAGGAAGGGTTCGGGTTCGTGGGGGAACGCAAAGAGGAACCCTGCGGGTTCGTGGGGGAACGCAAAGAGCAAGGGTGCGGGTTCGTGGGAGAACGAAAAGAGGAACCGTGCGTGTTCGTGGGGGAACGCAAAGAGGAACCGTGCGGGTTCGTGGGGGGAACGCAAAGAGGAAGGGTGCGGGTTCGTGGGGGAACGCAAAGAGCAAGGGTGCGGGTTTGTGGGGGAACGCAAAGAGCAAGGGTGCGGGTTCGTGGTGGAACGCAAAGAGGAACCGTGCGGGTTCGTGGGGGAACGCAGAGGAACCGTGCGGGTTCGTGGGGGAACGCAGAGAACAAGGGTGCGGGTTCGTGGGGGAACGCAAAGAGGAACCGTGCGGGTTCGTGGGGGAACGCAAAGAGCAAGGGTGCGGGTTCGTGGGGGAACGCAAAGAGCAAGGGTGCGGGTTCGTGGGGGAACGCAAAGAGTAAGGGTGCGGGTTCGTGGAGGAACGCAAAGTGCAAGGGTGCGGGTTCGTGGGGGAACGCAAAGAGCAAGGGTGCGGGTTCGTGGGGGAACGCAAAGAGCAAGCGTGCGGGTTCGTGGGGGAACGCAAAGAGCAAGGGTGCGGGTTCGTGGGGAACGCAAAGAGCAAGGGTGCGGGTTCGTGGGGAACGCAAAGAGCTAGGGTGCGGGTTTGTGGGGAACGCAAAGTGGAACCGTGCGGGTTCGTGGGGAACGCAAAGTGGAACCGTGCGGGTTCGTGGGGGGAACGCAAAGAGCAAGGGTGCGGGTTCGTGGGGGGAACGCAAAGAGCAAGGGTGCGGGTTCGTGGGGGAACGCAAAGAGCAAGGGTGCGGGTTCGTGGGGGAACGCAAAGAGCAAGGTGTGCGGGTTCGTGGGGGAACGCAAAGAGCAAGGGTGCGGGTTCGTGGGGGAACGCAAAGAGGAACCGTGCGTGTTCGTGGGGAACGCAAAGAGCAAGGGTGCGGGTTCTTGGTGGAACGCAAAGAGGAACTGTGCGGGTTCGTGGGGGAACGCAAAGAGCAAGGGTGCGGGTTCGTCGGGGAACGCAAAGTGGAACCATGCGGGTTCGTGGGGGAACGCAAAGAGCAAGGGTGCGGGTTCGTGGGGGAACGCAAAGAGCAAGGGTGCGGGTTCGTGGGGGAATGCAAAGAGCAAGGGTGCGGGTTCGTGGGGGAACGCAAAGAGGAACCGTGCGGGTTCGTGTGGGGAACGCAAAGAGGAACCGTGCGGGTTCGTGGGGGAACGCAAGGAGCAAGGGTGCGGGTTCGTGGGGGAACGCAAAGAGCAAGGGTGCGGGGTTCGTGGGGGAACGCAAAGAGGAACCGTGCGGGATCGTGGGGGAACGCAAAGTGGAACCGTGCGGGTTCGTGGGGGAACGCAAAGTGGAACCGTGCGGGTTCGTGGGGGGAACGCAAAGAGCAAGGGTGCGGGTTCGTGGGGGAATGCAAAGAGCAAGGGGTGCGGGTTCGTGGGGGAACGCAAAGAGCAAGGGTGCGGGTTCGTGGGGGAACGCAAAGAGGAACCGTGCGGGTTCGTGGGGGAACGCAAGGAGCAAGGGGTGCGGGTTCGTGGGGGAAAACAAAGAGCAAGGGTGCGGGTTCGTGGGGGAACGCAAAGAGCAACGGTACGGGTTCGTGGGGGAACGCAAAGAGCAAGGGTGCGGGTTCGTGGGGGAACGCAAAGAGCAAGGGTGCGGGTTCGTGGGGGAACGCAAAGAGCAAGGGTGCGGGTTCGTGGGGGAACGCAAAGAGCAAGGGTGCGGGTTCGTGGGGGAACGCAAAGAGCTAGGGTGCGGGTTCGTGGGGGAACGCAAAGAGCTAGGGTGCGGGTTCGTGGGGGAACGCAAAGTGGAACCGTGCGGGTTCGTGGGGAACGCAAAGTGGAACCGTGCGGGTTCGTGGGGGAACGCAAAGAGCAAGGGTGCGGGTTCGTGGGGGAACGCAAAGACGAACTGTGCAGGTTCGTGGGTGAACGCAAAGAGGAACGGTGCGGGTTCGTGGGGGAACGCAGAGAGCTAGGGTACGGGTTTGTGGGGGAACGTAATGAGGAACCGTGCGGGTTCGTGAAGGAACGCAAAGAGCTACGGTGCGCGTTCGTGGGGGAACGCAAAGAGCAAGGGTGCGGGTTCGTGGGGGAACTCAAAGAGCAAGGGTGCGGGTTCGTGGGGGAACGCAAAGAGGAACCGTGCGGGTTTGTGGGGGAACGCAAAGAGGAAGGGTGCGGGTTCGTGGGGGAACGCAAAGAGCAAGGGTGCGGGTTCGTGGGGGAACGCAAAGAGCAAGGGTGCGGGTTCGTGGGGGAACGCAAAGAGGAACCGTGCGGGTTCGTGGGGGAACGGAAAGAGCAAGGGTGCGGGTTCGTGGGGGAACGCAAAGAGCAAGGGTGCGGGTTCGTGGGGGAACGCAAAGAGCAAGGGTGCGGGTTCGTGGGGGAACGCAAAGAGGAACCGTGCGGGTTCGTGGGGGAACGCAAGGAGCAAGGGTGCGGGTTCGTGGGGGAACGCAAGGAGCAAGGGTGCGGGTTCGTGGGGGAACGCAAAGAGCAAGGGTGCGGGTTCGTGGGGGAACGCAAAGAGCAAGGGTGCGGGTTCGTGGGGGAACGCAAAGAGCAAGGGTGCGGGTTCGTGTGGGAGTGCAAAGAGGAACCGTGCGGGTTCGTGGGGGAACGCAAAGTGGAACCGTGCGGGTTCGTGGGGGAACGCAAAGAGCAAGGGTGCGGGTTCGTGGGGGAACGCAAAGAGGAACCGTGCGTGTTCGTGGGGAACGCAAAGAGCAAGGGTGCGGGTTCGTGGGGGAACGCAAAGAGGAACCGTGCGTGTTCGTGGGGAACGCAAAGAGCAAGGGTGCGGGTTCTTGGTGGAACGCAAAGAGGAACTGTGCGGGTTCGTGGGGGAACGCAAAGAGGAAGGGTGCGGGTTCGTCGGGGAACGCAAAGTGGAACCATGCGGGTTCGTGGGGGAACGCAAAGAGCAAGGGTGCGGGTTCGTGGGGGAACGCAAAGAGCAAGGGTGCGGGTTCGTGGGGGAATGCAAAGAGCAAGGGTGCGGGTTCGTGGGGGAACGCAAAGAGCAAGGGTGCGGGTTCGTGGGGGAACGCAAAGAGGAACCGTGCGGGTTCGTGGGGGAACGCAAGGAGCAAGGGTGCGGGTTCGTGGGGGAACGCAAAGAGCAAGGGTGCGGGTTCGTGGGGGAACGCAAAGAGGAACCGTGCGGGATCGTGGGGGAACGCAAAGTGGAACCGTGCGGGTTCGTGGGGGAACGCAAAGTGGAACCGTGCGGGTTCGTGAAGGAACGCAAAGAGCTACGGTGCGGGTTCGTGGGGGAACACAAAGAGCAAGGGTGCGGGTTCTTGGGGGAACGCAAAGAGGAACCGTGCGGGTTCGTGGGGGAACGCAAAGAGCAAGGGTGCGGGTTCGTGGGGGAGTGCAAAGAGGAACCGTGCGGGTTCGTGGGGGAACGCAATTAGGAACCGTGCGGGTTCGTGGGGGAACGCAAAGAGCAAGGGTGCGGGTTCGTGGGGGAACGGAAAGAGCAAGGATGCGGGTTCGTGGGGGAACGCAAAGAGCAAGGGTGCGGGTTCGTGGGGGAACGCAAAGAGGAACCGTGCGGGTTCGTGGGGGAACGCAAAGAGCAAGGGTGTGGGTTCGTGGGGGAACGCAAAGAGCAAGGGTGCGGGTTCGTGGGGGAACGCAAAGAGCAAGGGTGCGGGTTCGTGGGGGAATGCAAAGAGCAAGGGTGCGGGTTCGTGGGGGAACGCAAAGAGCTAGGGTGCGGGTTCGTGGGGGAACGCAAAGAGCAAGGGTGCGGGTTCGTGGGGGAACTCAAAGAGCTAGGGTGCAAGTTCGTGGGGGAACGCAAAGAGCTAGGGTGCGGGTTCATGGGGGAACGCAAAGAGCTAGGGTGCGGGTTCGTGGGGGAACGCAAAGAGGAACCGTGCGGGTTCGTGGGGGAACGCAAAGAGGAACCGTGCGGGTCCGTGGGGGAACGCAAAGTGGAACAGTGCGAGTTCGTGGGGGAACGCAAAGAGCAAGGGTGCGGGTTCGTGGCGGAACGCAAAGAGCAAGGGTGCGGGTTCGTGGAGGAACTCAAATAGCAAGGGTTCGGGTTCGTGGGGGAACGCAAAGAGCAAGGGTGCGGGTTCGTGGGGGAGTGCAAAGAGCAAGGGTGCGGGTTCGTGGGGGAACGCAAAGAGCAAGGGTGCGGGTTCGTGGGTGAACGCAAAGAGGAACCGTGCGGGTTCGTGGGGGAACGCAATGAGCAAGGGTGCGGGTTCGTGGTGGAACGCAAAGAGCAAGGGTGCGGGTTCGTGGGGGAACGCAAAGAGCAAGAGTGCGGGTTTGTGGGGGAACGCAAAGAGCAAGGGTGCGGGTTTGTGGGGGAACGCAAAGAGCAAGGGTGCGGGTTTGTGGGGGAACGCAAAGAGGAACCGTGCCGGTTCGTGGGGGAACGCAAAGAGCAAGGGTGCAGGTTCGTGGGGGAACGCAAAGAGGACCCATGCGGGTTCGTGAAGGAACGCAAAGAGCAAGGGTGCAGGTTCGTGGGGGAACGCAAAGAGCTAGGCTGCGGGTTCGTGAAGAAACGCAAAGAGCAACGGTGCGGGTTCGTGGGGGAACGCAAAGAGCTAGGCTGCGGGTTCGTGGGGGAACGCAAAGAGCCAGGGTGCAGGTTCGTGGGGGAACGCAAAGAGGAACGGTGTGGGTTCGTGGGGGAACGCAAAGAGCAAGGGTGCGGGTTCGTGGGGGAACGCAAAGAGCAAGGGTGCGGGTTCGGGGGGGAACGCAAAGAGGAACCGTGTGGGTTCGTGGGGGAACGCAAAGAGCAAGGGTGCAAGTTCGTGGTGGAACGCAAAGAGCTACGGTGCGGGTTCGTGGGGGAACGCAAAGAGCAAGGTTGCGGGTTCGTGGGGGAACGCAAAGAGCAAGGGTGCGGGTTCGTGGTGGAATGCAAAGAGCAAGGGTGCGGGTTCGTGGGGGAACGCAAAGAGCTAGGGTGCTGGTTCGTGGGGGAACGCAAAGAGCAAGGGTGCGGGTTCGTGGGGGAACGCAAAGAGGAAGGGTGCGGGTTCGTGGGGAAACGCAAAGAGGAAGGGTGCGGGTTCGTGGGGAAACGCAAAGAGGAACCCTGCGGGTTCGTGGGGGAACGCAAAGAGCAAGGGTGCGGGTTCGTGGGAGAACGAAAAGAGGAACCGTGCGTGTTCGTGGGGGAACGCAAAGAGCAAGGGTGCAGGTTCGTGGGGTAACGCAAAGAGGAAGGGTGCGGGTTCGTAGGGGAACGCAAAGAGCAAGGGTGCGGGTTTGTGGGGGAACGCAAAGAGCAAGGGTGCGGGTTCGTGGGGGAACGCAAAGAGCAAGGGTGCGGGTTCGTGGGGGAACGCAAAGAGCAAGGGTGCGGGTTCGTGGGGGAACGCAAAGAGCAAGGGTGCGGGTTCGTGGGGGAACGCAAAGAGCAAGGGTGCGGGTTCGTGGGGGAGTGCAAAGAGGAACCGTGCGGGTTCATGGGGGAACGCAATGAGGAACCGTGCGGGTTCGTGGGGGAACGCAAAGAGCAAGGGTGCGGGTTCGTGGGGGAACGCAAAGAGCAAGGGTGCGGGTTGGTGGGGGAACGCAACGAGCAAGGGTGCGGGTTCGTGGGGGAACACAAAGAGGAACCGTGCGGGTGCGTGGGGGAACGGAAAGAGCAAGGGTGCGGGTTCGTGGGGGAACGCAAAGAGCAAGGGTGCGGGTTCGTGGGGGAACACAAAGAGCAAGGGTGCGGGTTCGTGGGGGAACGCAAAGAGCAAGGGTGCGGGTTCGTGGGGGAACGCAAAGAGCAAGGGTGCGGGTTCGTGGGGGAACGCAAAGAGCTAGGGTGCGGGTTCGTGGGGGAACGCAAAGAGCTAGGGTGCAGGTTCGTGGGGGAACGCAAAGAGCAAGGGTGCGGGTTCGTGGGGGAACGCAAAGAGCAAGGGTGCGGGTTCGTGGGGGAACGCAAAGAGCTAGGGTGCGGGTTCGTGGGGGAACGCAAAGAGCTAGGGTGCGGGTTCGTGGGGGAACGCAAAGAGGAACCGTGCGGGTTCGTGGGGGAACGCAAAGTGGAACCGTGCGGGTCCGTGGGGGAACGCAAAGTGGAACCGTGCGAGTTCGTGGGGGAACGCAAAGAGCAAGGGTGCGGGTTCGTGGCGGAACGCAAAGAGCAAGGGTGCGGGTTCGTGGAGGAACTCAAAGAGCAAGGGTGCGGGTTCGTGGGGGAACGCAAAGAGCAAGGGTGCGGGTTTGTGGGGGAACGCAAAGAGCAAGGGTGCGGGTTCGTGGGGGAACGCAAAGAGCAAGGGTGCGGGTTCGTGGGTGAACGCAAAGAGGAACCGTGCGGGTTCGTGGGGGAACGCAAAGAGCAAGGGTGCGGGTTCGTGGTGGAACGCAAAGAGCAAGGGTGCGGGTTCGTGGGGGAACGCAAAGAGCAAGGGTGCGGGTTTGTGGGGGAACGCAAAGAGGAACCGTGCGGGTTTGTGGGGGAACGCAAAGAGGAACCGTGCCGGTTCATGGGGGAACGCAAAGAGCAAGGGTGCGGGTTCGTGGGGGAACGCAAAGAGGAACCATGCGGGTTCGTGAAGGAACGCAAAGAAAAACGGTGCGGGTTCGTGGGGGAACGCAAAGAGCTAGGCTGCGGGTTCGTGGGGGAACGCAAAGAGCCAGGGTGCAGGTTCGTGGGGGAACGCAAAGAGGAACGGTGTGGGTTCGTGAAGGAACGCAAAGAGCAAGGGTGCGGGTTCGTGGGGCAACGCAAAGAGCAAGGGTGCGGGTTCGTGGGGGAACGCAAAGAGGAACCGTGTGGGTTCGTGGGGGAACGCAAAGAGAAAGGGTGCAAGTTCGTGGTGGAACGCAAAGAGCAAGGGTGCGGGTTCGTGGGGGAACGCAAAGAGCAAGGTTGCGGGTTCGTGGGGGAACGCAAAGAGCAAGGGTGCGGGTTCGTGGGGGAATGCAAAGAGCAAGGGTGCGGGTTCGTGGGGGAACGCAAAGAGCGAGGGTGCGGCTTCGTGGGGGAACGCAAAGACCAAGGGTTCGGGTTCGTGGGGAAACGCAAAGAGGAAGGGTTCGGGTTCGTGGGGGAACGCAAAGAGGAACCCTGCGGGTTCGTGGGGGAACGCAAAGAGCAAGGGTGCGGGTTCGTGGGAGAACGAAAAGAGGAACCGTGCGTGTTCGTGGGGGAACGCAAAGAGGAACCGTGCGGGTTCGTGGGGGAACGCAAAGAGGAAGGGTGCGGGTTCGTGGGGGAACGCAAAGAGCAAGGGTGCGGGTTTGTGGGGGAACGCAAAGAGCAAGGGTGCGGGTTCGTGGTGGAACGCAAAGAGGAACCGTGCGGGTTCGTGGGGGAACGCAGAGGAACCGTGCGGGTTCGTGGGGGAACGCAGAGAACAAGGGTGCGGGTTCGTGGGGGAACGCAAAGAGGAACCGTGCGGGTTCGTGGGGGAACGCAAAGAGCAAGGGTGCGGGTTCGTGGGGGAACGCAAAGAGCAAGGGTGCGGGTTCGTGGGGGAACGCAAAGAGTAAGGGTGCGGGTTCGTGGAGGAACGCAAAGTGCAAGGGTGCGGGTTCGTGGGGGAACGCAAAGAGCAAGGGTGCGGGTTCGTGGGGGAACGCAAAGAGCAAGCGTGCGGGTTCGTGGGGGAACGCAAAGAGCAAGGGTGCGGGTTCGTGGGGGAACGCAAAGAGCAAGGGTGCGGGTTCGTGGGGGAACGCAAAGAGCTAGGGTGCGGGTTTGTGGGGGAACGCAAAGTGGAACCGTGCGGGTTCGTGGGGAACGCAAAGTGGAACCGTGCGGGTTCGTGGGGGAACGCAAAGAGCAAGGGTGCGGGTTCGTGGGGGAACGCAAAGAGCAAGGGTGCGGGTTCGTGGGGGAACGCAAAGAGCAAGGGTGCGGGTTCGTGGGGGAACGCAAAGAGCAAGGGTGCGGGTTCGTGGGGGAACGCAAAGAGCAAGGGTGCGGGTTCGTGGGGGAACGCAAAGAGGAACCGTGCGTGTTCGTGGGGAACGCAAAGAGCAAGGGTGCGGGTTCTTGGTGGAACGCAAAGAGGAACTGTGCGGGTTCGTGGGGGAACGCAAAGAGCAAGGGTGCGGGTTCGTCGGGGAACGCAAAGTGGAACCATGCGGGTTCGTGGGGGAACGCAAAGAGCAAGGGTGCGGGTTCGTGGGGGAACGCAAAGAGCAAGGGTGCGGGTTCGTGGGGGAATGCAAAGAGCAAGGGTGCGGGTTCGTGGGGGAACGCAAAGAGGAACCGTGCGGGTTCGTGGGGGAACGCAAAGAGGAACCGTGCGGGTTCGTGGGGGAACGCAAGGAGCAAGGGTGCGGGTTCGTGGGGGAACGCAAAGAGCAAGGGTGCGGGTTCGTGGGGGAACGCAAAGAGGAACCGTGCGGGATCGTGGGGGAACGCAAAGTGGAACCGTGCGGGTTCGTGGGGGAACGCAAAGTGGAACCGTGCGGGTTCGTGGGGGAACGCAAAGAGCAAGGGTGCGGGTTCGTGGGGGAATGCAAAGAGCAAGGGTGCGGGTTCGTGGGGGAACGCAAAGAGCAAGGGTGCGGGTTCGTGGGGGAACGCAAAGAGGAACCGTGCGGGTTCGTGGGGGAACGCAAGGAGCAAGGGTGCGGGTTCGTGGGGGAAAACAAAGAGCAAGGGTGCGGGTTCGTGGGGGAACGCAAAGAGCAACGGTACGGGTTCGTGGGGGAACGCAAAGAGCAAGGGTGCGGGTTCGTGGGGGAACGCAAAGAGCAAGGGTGCGGGTTCGTGGGGGAACGCAAAGAGCAAGGGTGCGGGTTCGTGGGGGAACGCAAAGAGCAAGGGTGCGGGTTCGTGGGGGAACGCAAAGAGCTAGGGTGCGGGTTCGTGGGGGAACGCAAAGAGCTAGGGTGCGGGTTCGTGGGGGAACGCAAAGTGGAACCGTGCGGGTTCGTGGGGAACGCAAAGTGGAACCGTGCGGGTTCGTGGGGGAACGCAAAGAGCAAGGGTGCGGGTTCGTGGGGGAACGCAAAGACGAACTGTGCAGGTTCGTGGGTGAACGCAAAGAGGAACGGTGCGGGTTCGTGGGGGAACGCAGAGAGCTAGGGTACGGGTTTGTGGGGGAACGTAATGAGGAACCGTGCGGGTTCGTGAAGGAACGCAAAGAGCTACGGTGCGCGTTCGTGGGGGAACGCAAAGAGCAAGGGTGCGGGTTCGTGGGGGAACTCAAAGAGCAAGGGTGCGGGTTCGTGGGGGAACGCAAAGAGGAACCGTGCGGGTTTGTGGGGGAACGCAAAGAGGAAGGGTGCGGGTTCGTGGGGGAACGCAAAGAGCAAGGGTGCGGGTTCGTGGGGGAACGCAAAGAGCAAGGGTGCGGGTTCGTGGGGGAACGCAAAGAGGAACCGTGCGGGTTCGTGGGGGAACGGAAAGAGCAAGGGTGCGGGTTCGTGGGGGAACGCAAAGAGCAAGGGTGCGGGTTCGTGGGGGAACGCAAAGAGCAAGGGTGCGGGTTCGTGGGGGAACGCAAAGAGGAACCGTGCGGGTTCGTGGGGGAACGCAAGGAGCAAGGGTGCGGGTTCGTGGGGGAACGCAAGGAGCAAGGGTGCGGGTTCGTGGGGGAACGCAAAGAGCAAGGGTGCGGGTTCGTGGGGGAACGCAAAGAGCAAGGGTGCGGGTTCGTGGGGGAACGCAAAGAGCAAGGGTGCGGGTTCGTGTGGGAGTGCAAAGAGGAACCGTGCGGGTTCGTGGGGGAACGCAAAGTGGAACCGTGCGGGTTCGTGGGGGAACGCAAAGAGCAAGGGTGCGGGTTCGTGGGGGAACGCAAAGAGGAACCGTGCGTGTTCGTGGGGAACGCAAAGAGCAAGGGTGCGGGTTCGTGGGGGAACGCAAAGAGGAACCGTGCGTGTTCGTGGGGAACGCAAAGAGCAAGGGTGCGGGTTCTTGGTGGAACGCAAAGAGGAACTGTGCGGGTTCGTGGGGGAACGCAAAGAGGAAGGGTGCGGGTTCGTCGGGGAACGCAAAGTGGAACCATGCGGGTTCGTGGGGGAACGCAAAGAGCAAGGGTGCGGGTTCGTGGGGGAACGCAAAGAGCAAGGGTGCGGGTTCGTGGGGGAATGCAAAGAGCAAGGGTGCGGGTTCGTGGGGGAACGCAAAGAGCAAGGGTGCGGGTTCGTGGGGGAACGCAAAGAGGAACCGTGCGGGTTCGTGGGGGAACGCAAGGAGCAAGGGTGCGGGTTCGTGGGGGAACGCAAAGAGCAAGGGTGCGGGTTCGTGGGGGAACGCAAAGAGGAACCGTGCGGGATCGTGGGGGAACGCAAAGTGGAACCGTGCGGGTTCGTGGGGGAACGCAAAGTGGAACCGTGCGGGTTCGTGGGGGAACGCAAAGAGCAAGGGTGCGGGTTCGTGGGGGAATGCAAAGAGCAAGGGTGCGGGTTCGTGGGGGAACGCAAAGAGCAAGGGTGCGGGTTCGTGGGGGAACGCAAAGAGCAAGGGTGCGGGTTCGTGGGGGAACGCAAAGAGCAAGGGTGCGGGTTCGTGTGGGAGTGCAAAGAGGAACCGTGCGGGTTCGTGGGGGAACGCAAAGTGGAACCGTGCGGGTTCGTGGGGGAACG
This sequence comes from Oreortyx pictus, assembly GCA_036925125.1. NCBI lineage: Eukaryota > Metazoa > Chordata > Aves > Galliformes > Odontophoridae > Oreortyx > Oreortyx pictus. The sequence goes on from JAUPFR010000058.1 coordinate 92,319, forward strand.
CAAAGAGCAAGGGTGCGGGTTCGTGGGGGAACGCAAAGAGGAACCGTGCGTGTTCGTGGGGAACGCAAAGAGCAAGGGTGCGGGTTCGTGGGGGAACGCAAAGAGGAACCGTGCGTGTTCGTGGGGAACGCAAAGAGCAAGGGTGCGGGTTCTTGGTGGAACGCAAAGAGGAACTGTGCGGGTTCGTGGGGGAACGCAAAGAGCAAGGGTGCGGGTTCGTCGGGGAACGCAAAGTGGAACCATGCGGGTTCGTGGGGGAACGCAAAGAGCAAGGGTGCGGGTTCGTGGGGGAACGCAAAGAGCAAGGGTGCGGGTTCGTGGGGGAATGCAAAGAGCAAGGGTGCGGGTTCGTGGGGGAACGCAAAGAGCAAGGGTGCGGGTTCGTGGGGGAACGCAAAGAGGAACCGTGCGGGTTCGTGGGGGAACGCAAGGAGCAAGGGTGCGGGTTCGTGGGGGAACGCAAAGAGCAAGGGTGCGGGTTCGTGGGGGAACGCAAAGAGGAACCGTGCGGGATCGTGGGGGAACGCAAAGTGGAACCGTGCGGGTTCGTGGGGGAACGCAAAGTGGAACCGTGCGGGTTCGTGGGGGAACGCAAAGAGCAAGGGTGCGGGTTCGTGGGGGAATGCAAAGAGCAAGGGTGCGGGTTCGTGGGGGAACGCAAAGAGGAACCGTGCGGGTTCGTGGGGGAACGCAAAGAGCAAGGGTGCGGGTTCGTGGGGGAACGCAAAGAGCAAGGGTGCGGGTTCGTGTGGGAGTGCAAAGAGGAACCGTGCGGGTTCGTGGGGGAACGCAAAGTGGAACCGTGCGGGTTCGTGGGGGAACGCAAAGAGCAAGGGTGCGGGTTCGTGGGGGAACGCAAAGAGGAACCGTGCGTGTTCGTGGGGAACGCAAAGAGCAAGGGTGCGGGTTCGTGGGGGAACGCAAAGAGGAACCGTGCGTGTTCGTGGGGAACGCAAAGAGCAAGGGTGCGGGTTCTTGGTGGAACGCAAAGAGGAACTGTGCGGGTTCGTGGGGGAACGCAAAGAGCAAGGGTGCGGGTTCGTCGGGGAACGCAAAGTGGAACCATGCGGGTTCGTGGGGGAACGCAAAGAGCAAGGGTGCGGGTTCGTGGGGGAACGCAAAGAGCAAGGGTGCGGGTTCGTGGGGGAATGCAAAGAGCAAGGGTGCGGGTTCGTGGGGGAACGCAAAGAGCAAGGGTGCGGGTTCGTGGGGGAACGCAAAGAGGAACCGTGCGGGTTCGTGGGGGAACGCAAGGAGCAAGGGTGCGGGTTCGTGGGGGAACGCAAAGAGCAAGGGTGCGGGTTCGTGGGGGAACGCAAAGAGGAACCGTGCGGGATCGTGGGGGAACTCAAAGTGGAACCGTGCGGGTTCGTGGGGGAACGCAAAGTGGAACCGTGCGGGTTCGTGGGGGAACGCAAAGAGCAAGGGTGCGGGTACGTGGGGGAACGCAAAGAGGAACCGTGCGGGTTCGTGGGGGAACGCAAGGAGCAAGGGTGCGGGTTCGTGGGGGAACGCAAAGAGCAAGGGTGCGGGTTCGTGGGGGAACGCAAAGAGCAAGGGTGCGGGTTCGTGGGGGAACGCAAAGAGCAAGGGTGCAGGTTCGTGTGGGAGTGCAAAGAGGAACCGTGCGGGTTCGTGGGGGAAAGCAAAGAGGAACCGTGCGGGTTCGTGGGGGAACGCAAAGAGCAAGGGTGCGGGTTCGTGGGGGAACGCAAAGAGGAACCGTGCGTGTTCGTGGGGAACGCAATGAGCAAGGGTGCGGGTTCTTGGTGGAACGCAAAGAGGAACTGTGCGGGTTCGTGGGGGAACGCAAAGAGCAAGGGTGCGGGTTCGTGGGGGAACGCAAAGAGGAACCATGCGGGTTCGTGGGGGAACGCAAAGAGCAAGGGTGCGGGTTCGTGGGGGAACGCAAAGAGGATCCGTGCGGGTTCGTGGGGGAACGCAAAGAGCAAGGGTGCGGGTTCGTGGGGGAACGCAAAGAGCAAGGGTGCGGGTTCGTGGGGGAACGCAAAGAGCAACGGTACGGGTTCGTGGGGGAACGCAAAGAGCAAGGGTGCGGGTTCGTGGGGGAACGCAAAGAGCTAGGGTGCGGGTTCGTGGGGGAACGCAAAGAGCAAGGGTGCGGGTTCGTGGGGGAATGCAGAGAGCTAGGGTGCGGGTTCGTGGGGGAACGCAAAGAGCAAGGGTGCGGGTTCGTGGGGGAACGCAAAGACCAAGGGTGCGGGTTCGTGGGGGAACGCAAAGAGGAACCGTGCGAGTTCGTGAAGGAACGCAAAGAGCAACGGTGCGGGTTCGTGGGGGAACGCAAAGAGCAAGGGTGCGGGTTCGTGGGGGAACGCAAAGAGAAAGGGTGCGGGTTCGTGGGGGAACGCAAAGAGGAACAGTGCGGGTTCGTGGGGGAACGCAAAGAGCAAGGGTGCGGGTTCGTGGGCGAAAGGAAATAGCAAGGGTGCGGGTTCGTGGGGGAACACAAAGAGCATGGGTGCGGGATCGTGGGGGAACGCAAAGAGGAACCGTGCGGGTTCATGGGGGAACGCAAAGAGGAACCGTGCGGGTTCGTGGGGGAACGCAAAGAGCAAGGGTGCGGGTTCTTGGTGGAACGCAAAGAGGAACTGTGCGGGTTCGTGGGGGAACGCAAAGAGCAACGGTGCAGGTTCGTGGGGGAACGCAAAGAGCAAGGGTGCGGGTTCGTGGGGGAACGCAAAGAGCAAGGGTGCGGGTTCGTGGGGGAACGCAAAGAGCAAGGGTGCGGGTTCGTGGGGGAACGCAAAGAGCAAGGGTGCGGGTTCGTGGGGGAACGCAAAGAGGATCCGTGCGTGTTCGTGGGGAACGCAAAGAGCAAGGGTGCGGGTTCGTGGGGGAACGCAAAGAGCAAGGGTGCGGGTTCGTGGGGGAACACAAAGAGGAACCGTGCGGGTTCGTGGGGGAACGCAAAGAGCAAGGGTGCGGGTTCGTGGGGGAACGCAAAGAGCAAGGGTGCGGGTTCGTGGGGGAACGCAAAGAGCAAGGGTGCGGGTTCGTCAGGGAACGCAAAGAGCAAGGGTGCGGGTTCGTGGGGGAACACAAACAGGAACCGTTCGGGTTCGTGGGGGAACGCAAAGAGGAACCGTGCGGGTTCGTGGGTGAACGCAAAGAGGAACCGTGCGGGTTCGTGGGTGAACGCAAAGAGGAACCGTGCGGGTTCGTGGGGGAACGCAAAGAGGAACCTTGCGGGTTCGTGGGGGAACGCAAAGAGGAACCGTGCGGGTTCGTGGGGGAACGCAAAGAGCAAGGGTGCGGGTTCGTGGGGGAACGCAAAGAGCTAGGGTGCGGGTTCGTGGGGGAACGCAAAGAGGAACCGTGCGGGTTCGTGGGGGAACGCAAAGAGCAAGGGTGCGGGTTCGTGGGGGAACGCAAAGAGCAAGGGTGCGGGTTCGTGGGGGAACGCAAAGAGCAAGGGTGCGGGTTCGTGGGGAAACGCAAAGAGCAAGGGTGCGGGTTCGTGGGGGAACGCAAAGAGCAAGGGTGTGGGTTCGTGGGGGAACGCAAAGAGCAAGGGTGTGGGTTCGTGGGGGAACGCAAAGAGCAAGGGTGCGGGTTCGTGGGGGAACGCAAAGAGCAAGGGTGCGGGTTCGTGGGGGAACGCAAAGAGCAAGGGTGCGGGTTCGTGGGGGAACGCAAAGAGCAAGGGTGCGGGCTCGTGGGGGAGTGCAAAGAGGAACCGTGCGGGTTCTTGTGGGAACGCAAAGAGGAACCGTGCGTGTTCGTGGGGGAACGCAAAGAGCAAGGGTGCGGGTTCGTGGGGGAACGCAAAGAGCAAGGGTGCGGGTTCGTGGGGGAACGCAAAGAGCAAGGGTGCGGGTTCGTGGGGGAACGCAAAGAGCAAGGGTGCGGGCTCGTGGGGGAGTGCAAAGAGGAACCGTGCGGGTTCTTGTGGGAACGCAAAGAGGAACCGTGCGTGTTCGTGGGGGAACGCAAAGAGCAAGGGTGCGGGTTCGTGGGGGAACGCAAAGAGCAAGGGTGCTGGTTCGTGGGTGAACGCAAAGAGGAACCGTGCGGGTTCGTGGGGGAACGCAAAGAGCAAGGGTGCGGGTTCGTGGTGGAACGCAAAGAGCAAGGGTGCGGGTTCGTGGGGGAACGCAAAGAGCAAGGGTGCGAGTTCGTGGGGGAACGCAAAGAGGAACCGTGCGGGATCGTGGGGGAACGCAAAGTGGAATCGTGCGGGTTCGTGGGGGAACGCAAAGAGCAAGGGTGCGGGTTCGTGGGGGAACGCAAAGAGCAAGGGTGCGGGTTCGTGGGGGAACACAAAGAGGAACCGTGCGTGTTCGTGGGGGAACGCAAAGAGCAAGGGTGCAGGTTCGTGGGGGAACACAAAGAGCATGGGTGCGGGTTCGTGGGGGAACGCAAAGAGCATGGGTGCGGGTTCATGGGGGAACGCAAAGAGGAAGCGTTCGGGTTCTTGGGGAACGCAAAGAGGAACCGTGCGGGTTCGTGGGGGAACGCAAAGAGCAAGGGTGCGGGTTCGTGGGGGAACGCAAAGAGGAACCGTGCAGGTTCGTGGGGGAACGCAAAGAGCAAGGCTGCGGGTTCGTGGGGGAACACAAAGAGCAAGGGTGCGGGTTCGTGGGGGAACGCAAAGAGCAAGGGTGCAGGTTCGTGGGGGAACGCAAAGAGGAACCGTGCGGGTTCGTGGGGGAACGCAAAGAGCAAGGGTGCGGGTTCGTGGGGGAACGCAAAGAGCAAGGGTGCGGGTTCGTGGGGGAACGCAAAGAGCAAGGGTGCGGGTTCGTGGGGGAACGCAAAGAGCAAGCGTGCGGGTTCGTGGGGGAACGCAAAGAGCAAGGGTGCGGGTTCGTGGGGGAACGCAAAGAGCAAGCGTGCGGGTTCGTGGGGGAACGCAAAGTGGAACCGTGCGGGTTCGTGGGGAACGCAAAGAGCAAGGGTGCGGGTTCGTGGGGGAACGCAAAGAGCAAGGGTGCGGGTTCGTGGGGGAGTGCAAAGAGGAACCGTGCGGGTTCGTGGGGGAACGCAAAGTGGAACCGTGCGGGTTCGTGGGGGAACGCAAAGAGCAAGGGTGCGGGTTCGTGGGGGAACGCAAAGAGGATCCGTGCGTGTTCGTGGGGAACGCAAAGAGCAAGGGTGCGGGTTCGTGGGGGAACGCAAAGAGCAAGGGTGCGGGTTCGTGGGGGAACACAAAGAGGAACCGTGCGGGTTCGTGGGGGAACGCAAAGAGCAAGGGTGCGGGTTCGTGGGGGAACGCAAAGAGCAAGGGTGCGGGTTCGTGGGGGAACGCAAAGAGCAAGGGTGCGGGTTCGTGGGGGAACGCAAAGAGCAAGGGTGCGGGTTCGTCAGGGAACGCAAAGAGCAAGGGTGCGGGTTCGTGGGGGAACGCAAACAGGAACCGTTCGGGTTCGTGGGGGAACGCAAAGAGGAACCGTGCGGGTTCGTGGGTGAACGCAAAGAGGAACCGTGCGGGTTCGTGGGGAAACGCAAAGAGGAACCGTGCGGGTTCGTGGGGGAATGCAAAGAGGAACCGTGCGGGTTCGTGGGGGAACGCAAAGAGGAACCGTGCGGGTTCGTGGGGGAACGCAAAGAGCAAGGGTGCGGGTTCGTGGGGGAACGCAAAGAGCTAGGGTGCGGGTTCGTGGGGGAACGCAAAGAGGAACCGTGCGGGTTCGTGGGGGAACGCAAAGAGCAAGGGTGCGGGTTCGTGGGGGAACGCAAAGAGCAAGGGTGCGGGTTCGTGGGGGAACGCAAAGAGCAAGGGTGCGGGTTCGTGGGGAAACGCAAAGAGCAAGGGTGCGGGTTCGTGGGGGAACGCAAAGAGGAACCGTGCGGGTTCGTGGGGGAACGCAAAGAGCAAGGGTGTGGGTTCGTGGGGGAACGCAAAGAGCAAGGGTGCGGGTTCGTGGGGGAACGCAAAGAGCAAGGGTGCGGGTTCGTGGGGGAACGCAAAGAGCAAGGGTGCGGGTTCGTGGGGGAACGCAAAGAGCAAGGGTGCGGGCTCGTGGGGGAGTGCAAAGAGGAACCGTGCGGGTTCTTGTGGGAACGCAAAGAGGAACCGTGCGTGTTCGTGGGGGAACGCAAAGAGCAAGGGTGCGGGTTCGTGGGGGAACGCAAAGAGCAAGGGTGCTGGTTCGTGGGTGAACGCAAAGAGGAACCGTGCGGGTTCGTGGGGGAACGCAAAGAGCAAGGGTGCGGGTTCGTGGTGGAACGCAAAGAGCAAGGGTGCGGGTTCGTGGGGGAACGCAAAGAGCAAGGGTGCGAGTTCGTGGGGGAACGCAAAGAGGAACCGTGCGGGATCGTGGGGGAACGCAAAGTGGAATCGTGCGGGTTCGTGGGGGAACGCAAAGAGCAAGGGTGCGGGTTCGTGGGGGAACGCAAAGAGCAAGGGTGCGGGTTCGTGGGGGAACACAAAGAGGAACCGTGCGTGTTCGTGGGGGAACGCAAAGAGCAAGGGTGCAGGTTCGTGGGGGAACACAAAGAGCATGGGTGCGGGTTCGTGGGGGAACGCAAAGAGCATGGGTGCGGGTTCATGATGGAACGCAAAGAGGAAGCGTTCGGGTTCTTGGGGAACGCAAAGAGGAACCGTGCGGGTTCGTGGGGGAATGCAAAGAGCAAGGGTGCGGGTTCGTGGGGGAACGCAAAGAGCAAGGGTGCGGGTTCGTGGGGGAACGCAAAGAGGAACCGTGCGGGTTCGTGGGGGAACGCAAAGTGGAACCATGCGGGTTCGTGTGGGAATGCAAAGAGCAAGGGTGCGGGTTCGTGGGGGAACGCAAAGAGCAAGGGTGCGGGTTCGTGGGGGAACGCAAAGAGGAACCGTGCGGGTTCGTGGGGGAACGCAAGGAGCAAGGGTGCGGGTTCGTGGGGGAACGCAAAGAGCAAGGGTGCGGGTTCGTGGGGGAACGCAAAGAGCAACGGTACGGGTTCGTGGGGGAACGCAAAGAGCAAGGGTGCGGGTTCGTGGGGGAACGGAAAGAGGAACCGTGTGGGTTCGTGGGGGAACGCAAAGAGCAAGGGTGCGGGTTCGTGGGGGAATGCAGAGAGCTAGGGTGCGGGTTCGTGGGGGAACGCAAAGAGCAAGGGTGCGGGTTCGTGGGGGAACGCAAAGACCAAGGGTGCGGGTTCGTGGGGGAACGCAAAGAGCAAGGGTGCGGGTTCGTCGGGGAACGCAAAGAGCAAGGCTGCGGGTTCGTGGGGGAACACAAAGAGCAAGGGTGCGGGTTCGTGGGGGAACGCAAAGAGCATGGGTGCGGGTTCATGGGGGAACGCAAAGAGGAAGCGTTCGGGTTCTTGGGGAACGCAAAGAGGAACCGTGCGGGTTCGTGGGGGAACGCAAAGAGCAAGGGTGCGGGTTCATGGGGGAACGCAAAGAGGAACCGTGCAGGTTCGTGGGGGAACGCAAAGAGCAAGGCTGCGGGTTCGTGGGGGAACACAAAGAGCAAGGGTGCGGGTTCGTGGGGGAACGCAAAGAGCAAGGGTGCAGGTTCGTGGGGGAACGCAAAGAGGAACCGTGCGGGTTCGTGGGGGAACGCAAAGAGCAAGGGTGCGGGTTCGTGGGGGAACGCAAAGAGCAAGGGTGCGGGTTCGTGGGGGAACGCAAAGAGCAAGGGTGCGGGTTCGTGGGGGAACGCAAAGAGCAAGCGTGCGGGTTCGTGGGGGAACGCAAAGAGCAAGGGTGCGGGTTCGTGGGGGAACGCAAAGAGCAAGCGTGCGGGTTCGTGGGGGAACGCAAAGTGGAACCGTGCGGGTTCGTGGGGAACGCAAAGAGCAAGGGTGCGGGTTCGTGGGGGAACGCAAAGAGCAAGGGTGCGGGTTCGTGGGGGAGTGCAAAGAGGAACCGTGCGGGTTCGTGGGGGAACGCAAAGTGGAACCGTGCGGGTTCGTGGGGGAACGCAAAGAGCAAGGGTGCGGGTTCGTGGGGGAACGCAAAGAGGAACCGTGCGTGTTCGTGGGGAACGCAAAGAGCAAGGGTGCGGGTTCTTGGTGGAACGCAAAGAGGAACTGTGCGGGTTCGTGGGGGAACGCAAAGAGCAAGGGTGCGGGTTCGTGGGGGATCGCAAAGAGGAACCATGCGGGTTCGTGGGGGAACGCAAAGAGCAAGGGTGCGGGTTCGTGGGGGAACGCAAAGAGCAAGGGTGCGGGTTCGTGGGGGAACGCAAAGTGAAACCGTGCGGGTTCGTGGGGGAACGCAAAGAGCAAGGGTGCGGGTTCGTGGGGGAATGCAAAGAGCAAGGGTGCGGGTTCGTGGGGGAACGCAAAGAGCAAGGGTGCGGGTTCGTGGGGGAATGCAAAGAGCAAGGGTGCGGGTTCGTGGGGGAACGCAAAGAGCAAGGGTGCGGGTTCGTGGGGGAACGCAAAGAGGAACCGTGCGGGTTCGTGGGGGAACGCAAAGTGGAACCGTGCGGGTTCGTGGGGGAATGCAAAGAGCAAGGGTGCGGGTTCGTGGGGGAACGCAAAGAGCAAGGGTGCGGGTTCGTGGGGGAACGCAAAGAGGAACCGTGCGGGTTCGTGGGGGAATGCAAGGAGCAAGGGTGCGGGTTCGTGGGGGAACGCAAAGAGCAAGGGTGCGGGTTCGTGGGGGAACGCAAAGAGCAACGGTACGGGTTCGTGGGGGAACGCAAAGAGCAAGGGTGCGGGTTCGTGGGGGAACGGAAAGAGGAACCGTGTGGGTTCGTGGGGGAACGCAAAGAGCAAGGGTGCGGGTTCGTGGGGGAATGCAGAGAGCTAGGGTGCGGGTTCGTGGGGGAACGCAAAGAGCAAGGGTGCGGGTTCGTGGGGGAACGCAAAGACCAAGGGTGCGTGTTCGTGGGGGAACGCAAAGAGGAACCGTGCGGGTTCGTGAAGGAACGCAAAGAGCAAGGGTGCGGGTTCGTGGGGGAACGCAAAGAGGAACAGTGCGGGTTCGTGGGGGAACGCAAAGAGCAAGGGTGCGGGTTCGTGGGGGAACGCAAAGAGGAACCGTGCGGGTTCATGGGGGAACGCAAAGAGCTAGGGTGCGGGTTCATGGGGGAATACAAAGAGGAACCGTGCGGGTTCGTGGGGGAACGCAAAAAGCAAGGGTGCGGGTTCGTGGGGGAACGCAAAGAGCAAGGGTGCGGGTTCGTGGGGGAACGCAAAGAGCTAGGGTGCGGGTTCGTCGGGGAACGCAAAGAGCAAGGGTGCAGGTTCGTGGGGGAACGCGAAGAGCTAGAGTGCGGGATTGTGGGTGAACGCAAAGAGCAAGGGTGCGGGTTCGTGGGGGAACGCAAAGAGCAACCGTGCGGGTTCGTGGGGGAACGCAAAGAGAAAGGGTGCGGGTTCGTGGGGGAACGCAAAGAGGAACAGTGCGGGTTCGTGGGGGAACGCAAAGAGCATGGGTGCGGGTTCGTGGGCGAAAGGAAATAGCAAGGGTGCGGGTTCGTGGGGGAACACAAAGAGCATGGGTGCGGGATCGTGGGGGAACGCAAAGAGGAACCGTGCGGGTTCATGGGGGAACGCAAAGAGGAACCGTGCGGGTTCGTGGGGGAACGCAAAGAGGAACCGTGCGGGTTCGTGGGGGAACGCAAAGAGCAACGGTGCGGGTTCGTGGGGGAACGCAAAGAGCAACGGTGCAGGTTCGTGGGGGAACGGAAAGAGCAAGGGTGCGGGTTCGTGGGGGAACGCAAAGAGCAAGGGTGCGGGTTTGTGGGGGAACGGAAAGAGCAAGGGTGCGGGTTCGTGGGGGAACGCAAAGAGGAACCGTGCGGGTTCGTGGGGGAACGCAAAGAGGAACCGTGCGGGTTCGTGGGGGAACGCAAAGAGCAAGGGTGCGGGTTCGTGGGGGAACGCAAAGAGGAACCGTGCGGGTTCGTGGGGGAACGCAAAGAGCTAGGGTGCGGGTTCGTCGGGGAACACAAAGAGGAACCGTGCGGGTTCGTGGGGGAACGCAAAGAGCAAGGGTGCGGGTTCGTGGGGGAACGCAAAGAGCAAGGGTGCGGGTTCGTGGGGGAACGCAAAGAGCAAGGGTGCGGGTTCGTGGGGGAACGCAAACAGGAACCGTGCGGGTTCGTGGGGGAGCGCAAAGAGGAACCGTGCGGGTTCGTGGGGGAGCGCAAAGAGGAACCGTGCGGGTTCGTGGGGGAACGCAAAGAGGAACCGTGCGGGTTCGTGGGGAAACGCAAAGAGGAACCGTGCGGGTTCGTGGGGGAACGCAAAGAGCAAGGGTGCGGGTTCGTGGGGGAACGCAAAGAGCTAGGGTGCGGGTTCGTGGGGGAACGAAAAGAGCAAGGGTGCGGGTTCGTAGGGGAACGCAAAGAGCTAGGGTGTGGGTTCGTGGGGGAACGCAAAGAGCAAGGGTGCGGGTTCGTGGGGGAACGCAAAGAGCAAGGGTGCGGGTTCGTGGGGGAACACAAAGAGCAAGGGTGCGGGTTCGTGGGGGAACGCAAAGAGGAACCGTGCGGGTTCGTGGGGGAACGCAAAGAGGAACCGTGCGGGTTCGTGGGGGAACGCAAAGAGCAAGGGTGCGGGTTCGTGGGGGAACGCAAAGAGGAACCGTGCGGGTTCGTGGGGGAACGCAAAGAGCTAGGGTGCGGGTTCGTCGGGGAACACAAAGAGGAACCGTGCGGGTTCGTGGGGGAACGCAAAGAGGAACCGTGCGGGTTCGTGGGGGAACGCAAAGAGCTAGGGTGCGGGTTCGTGGGGGAACGCAAAGAGCAAGGGTGCGGGTTCATGGGGGAACGCAAACAGGAACCGTGCGGGTTCGTGGGGGAACGCAAAGAGGAACCGTGCGGGTTCGTGGGGGAGCGCAAAGAGGAACCGTGCGGGTTCGTGGGGGAACGCAAAGAGGAACCGTGCGGGTTCGTGGGGAAACGCAAAGAGGAACCGTGCGGGTTCGTGGGGGAACGCAAAGAGGAACCGTGCGGGTTCGTGGGGGAACGCCAAGAGGAACCGTGCGGGTTCGTGGGGGAACGCAAAGAGGAACCGTGCGGGTTCGTGGGGGAATGCAAAGAGGAACCGTGCGGGTTCGCGGGGGAACGCAAAGAGCAACCGTGCGGGTTCGTGGGGGAACGCAAAGAGCAAGGGTGCGGGTTCGTGGGGGAACACAAAGAGCAAGGGTGCGGGTTCGTGGGGGAACGCAAAGAGGAACCGTGCGGGTTCTTGTGGGAACGCAAAGAGGAACCGTGCGGGTTCGTGGGGGAATGCAAAGAGCAAGGGTGCTGGTTCGTGGGTGAACGCAACGAGGAACCGTGCGGGTTCGTGGGGGAACGCAAAGAGCAAGGGTGCGGGTTCGTGGTGGAACGCAAAGAGCAAGGGTGCGGGTTCGTGGGGGAACGCAAAGAGCAAGGGTGCGGGTTCGTGGGGGAACGCAAAGAGGAACCGTGCGGGATCGTGGGGGAACGCAAAGTGGAATCGTGCGGGTTTGTGGGGGAACGCAAAGAGCAAGGGTGCGGGTTCGTGGGGGAACGCAAAGAGCAAGGGTGAGGGTTCGTGGGGGAACGCAAAGAGCAAGGGTGCGGGTTCGTGGGTGAACGCAAAGAGGAACCGTGCGTGTTCGTGGGGGAACGCAAAGAGCAAGGGTGCAGGTTCGTGGGGGAACGCAAAGAGCAAGGGTGCGGGTTCCTGGGGGAACGCAAAGAGCAAGGCTGCGGGTTCGTGGGGGAACACAAAGAGCAAGGGTGCGGGTTCGTGGGGGAACGCAAAGAGCATGGGTGCGGGTTCGTGGGGGGACGCAAAGAGGAAGCGTTCGGGTTCTTGGGGAACGCAAAGAGGAACCGTGCGGGTTCGTGGGGGAACGCAAAGAGCAAGGGTGCGGGTTCGTGGGGGAACGCAAAGAGGAACCGTGCAGGTTCGTGGGGGAACGCAAAGAGCAAGGGTGCGGGTTCGTGGGGGAACACAAAGAGCAAGGGTGCGGGTTCGTGGGGGAACGCAAAGAGGAACCGTGCGGGTTCGTGGGGGAACGCAAAGAGGAACCGTGCGGGTTCGTGGGGGAACGCAAAGAGCAAGGGTGCGGGTTCGTGGGGGAACGCAAAGAGCAAGGGTGCGGGTTCGTGGGGGAACGCAAAGAGCAAGGGTGCGGGTTCGTGGGGGAACACAAAGAGGAACCGTGCGGGTTCGTGGGGGAACGCAAAGAGCAAGGGTGCGGGTTCGTGTGGGAACGCAAAGAGCAAGGGTGCGGGTTCGTGGGGGAACGCAAAGAGCAAGGGTGCGGGTTCGTGGGGGAACGCAAAGAGCAAGGGTGCGGGTTCGTCAGGGAACGCAAAGAGCAAGGGTGCGGGTTCGTGGGGGAACGCAAACAGGAACCGTTCGGGTTCGTGGGGGAACGCAAAGAGGAACCGTGCGGGTTCGTGGGTGAACGCAAAGAGGAACCGTGCGGGTTCGTGGGGAAACGCAAAGAGGAACCGTGCGGGTTCGTGGGGGAACGCAAAGGGGAACCGTGCGGGTTCGTGGGGGAACGCAAAGAGGAACCGTGCGGGTTCGTGGGGGAACGCAAAGAGCAAGGGTGCGGGTTCGTGGGGGAACGCAAAGAGCTAGGGTGCGGGTTCGTGGGGGAACGCAAAGAGGAACCGTGCGGGTTCGTGGGGGAACGCAAAGAGCAAGGGTGCGGGTTCGTGGGGGAACGCAAAGAGCAAGGGTGCGGGTTCGTGGGGGAACGCAAAGAGCAAGGGTGCGGGTTCGTGGGGAAACGCAAAGAGCAAGGGTGCGGGTTCGTGGGGGAACGCAAAGAGGAACCGTGCGGGTTCGTGGGGGAACGCAAAGAGCAAGGGTGTGGGTTCGTGGGGGAACGCAAAGAGCAAGGGTGCGGGTTCGTGGGGGAACGCAAAGAGCAAGGGTGCGGGTTCGTGGGGGAACGCAAAGAGCAAGGGTGCGGGTTCGTGGGGGAACGCAAAGAGCAAGGGTGCGGGCTCGTGGGGGAGTGCGAAGAGGAACCGTGCGGGTTCGTGGGGGAACGCAAAGAGGAACCGTGCGGGTTCGTGGGGGAACGCAAAGAGCAAGGGTGCGGGTTTGTGGGGGAACGCAAAGAGCAAGGGTGCAGGTTCGTGGGGGAACGCAAAGAGGAACCGTGCGTGTTCGTGGGGGAACGCAAAGAGGAACCGTGCGGGTTCGTGGGGGAACTCAAAGTGCAAGGGTGCGGGTTTGTGGGGGAACGCAAAGAGCAAGGGTGCGAGTTCGTGGGGGAACGCAAAGAGCAAGGGTGCGGGTTCGTGGGGGAACGCAAAGAGGAACCGTGCGGGTTCGTGGGAGAACGCAAAGAGCAAGGGTGCGGGTTCATGGGGGAACGCAAAGAGCAAGGGTGCGGGTTCGTGGGGGAACGCAAAGAGCAAGGGTGCGGGTTCGTGGGGGAACGCAAAGAGCAAGGGTGCGGGTTCGTGGGGGAACGCCAAGAGCAAGGGTGCGGGTTCGTGGGGGAACGCAAAGAGCAAGGGTGCGGGTTCTTGGGGGAACGCAAAGACCAAGGGTGCGGGTTCGTGGGGGAACGCAAAGAGCTAGGGTGCGGGTTCGTGGGGGAACGCAAAGAGGAACCGTGCGGGTTCGTGGGGGAACGCAAAGAGCAAGGGTGCGGGTTCGTTGGGGAACGCAAAGAGCAAGGGTGCGCGTTTGTGGGGGAACGCAAAGAGCAAAGGTGCGAGTTCGTGGGGGAACGCAAAGAGCAAGGGTGCGGGTTCGTGGGGGAACGCAAAGAGGAACCGTGCGGGTTCGTGGGGGAACGCAAAGAGCAAGGGTGCGGGTTCGTGGGGGAACGCAAAGAGGAACCGTGCGGGTTCGTGGGGGAACGCAAAGAGCAAGGGTGCGGGTTCGTGGGGGAACGCAAAGAGCAAGGGTGCGGGTTCGTGGGGGAACGCAAAGAGGAACCGTGCGGGTTCGTGGGGGAACGCAAATTGGATCCGTGCGGGATCGTGGGTGAACGCAAAGTGGAACCGTGCGGGTTCGTGGGGGAATGCAAAGTGGAACCGTGCGGGTTCGTGGGGGAACGCAAAGAGCAAGGGTGCGGGTTCGTGGGGGAACGCAAAGAGCAAGGGTGCGGGTTCGTGGGGGAACGCAAGGAGGAACCGTGCGGGTTCGTGGGGGAACGCAAAGAGCAAGGGTGCGGGTTCGTGGGGGAACGCAAAGAGCAAGGGTGCGGGTTCGTGAGGGAACGCAAAGAGCAAGGGTGCGGGTTCGTGGGGGAACGCAAAGAGGAACCGTGCGGGTTTGTGGGGGAACGCGAAGAGCTAGGGTGCGGGTTCGTGGGGGAACGCAAGGAGCAAAGGTTCGGGTTCGTGGGGGAACGCAAAGAGCAAGGTTGCGGGTTCGTGGGGGAACGCAAAGAGGAACCGTGCGGGTTCGTGGGGGAACGCAAAGAGGAACCGTGCGGGTTCGTGGGGGAACGCAAAGAGGAACCGTGTGGGTTCGTGGGGGAACGCAAAGTGGAACCGTGCGGGTTCGTGGGGGAATGCAAAGTGGAACCGTGCGGGTTCGTGGGGGAACGCAAAGAGCAAGGGTGCGGGTTCGTGGGGGAACGCAAAGAGGAACGGTGCGGGTTCGTGGGGGAACGCAAAGAGGAACCGTGCGGGTTCGTGGGGGAACGCAAGAGCAAGGGTGCGGGTTCGTGCGGGAACGCAAAGAGGAACCGTGCGGGTTCGTGGGGAACGCAAAGAGCAAGGGTGCGGGTTCGCTCGGGAACGCAAAGAGCAAGGGTGCGGGTTCGTGGGAGAACGCAAAGAGCAAGGGTGCGGGTTTGTGGGGGAACGCAAAGAGGAACCGTGCGTGTTCGTGGGGGAACACAAAGAGCAAGGGTGCGGGTTTGTGGGGGAACGCAAAGAGCCAGGGTGCGGGTTCGTGGGGGAACGCAAGGAGGAACCGTGCGGGTTCGTTGGGGAACGCAAAGAGCAAGGGTGCGGGTTCGTGGGGGAACGCAAAGAGCAAGGGTGCGGGTTCGTGGGGGAACGCAAAGAGCAAGGGTGCGGGTTCGTGGGGGAACGCAAAGAGGAACCGTGCGGGTTTGTGGGGGAACGCGAAGAGCTAGGGTGCGGGTTCGTGGGGGAACGCAAGGAGCAAAGGTTCGGGTTCGTGGGGGAACGCAAAGAGCAAGGTTGCGGGTTCGTGGGGGAACGCAAAGAGGAACCGTGCGGGTTCGTGGGGGAACGCAAAGAGGAACCGTGCGGGTTCGTGGGGGAACGCAAAGAGGAACCGTGTGGGTTCGTGGGGGAATGCAAAGAGGAACCGTGTGGGTTCGTGGGGGAACGCAAAGAGGAACCGTGCGGGTTCGTGGGGGAACGCAAAGAGCAAGGGTGCGGTTTCGTGGGGGAACGCAAAGAGCAAGGGTGCGGGTTCGTGGGGGAACGCAAAGAGGAACCGTGCGGGTTCGTGGGGGAACGCAAAGAGCTACGGTGCGTATTCGTGGGGGAATGCAAAGAGCAAGGGTGCGGGTTTGTGTGGGAACGCAGAGAGCAAGGGTGCGGGTTCGTGGGGGAACACAAAGAGGAACCGTGCGGGTTCGTGGGGGAACGCAAAGATCTAGGGTGCGGGTTCGTGGGGGAACGCAAAGAGCAAGGGTGCGGGTTCGTGGGGGAACGCAAAGAGCAAGGGTGCAAGTTCGTGGGGGAACGCAAAGAGGAACCGTGCGGGTTCGTGGGGGAACGCAAAGAGCAAGGGTGCGGGTTCGTGTGGGACCGCAAAGAGGAACGGTGCGGGTTCGTGGGGGAACGCAAAGAGCAAGGGTGCGGGTTTGTGGGGGAACGCAAAGAGCAAGGGTGCGGGTTCGTGGGGGAACGGAAAGAGGAACCGTGCGGGTTCGTGGGGGAACGCAAAGAGCAAGGGTGCGGGTTCGTGGGGGAACGCAAAGAGCAAGGGTGCGGGTTCGTGGGGGAACGAAAAGAGGAACCGTGCGTGTTCGTGGGGGAACGCAAAGAGCAAGGGTGCAGGTTCGTGGGGGAACGCAATGAGCAAGGGTGCGGGTTCCTGGGGGAACGCAAAGAGCAAGGCTGCGGGTTCGTGGGGGAACACAAAGAGCAAGGGTGCGGGTTCGTGGGGGAACGCAAAGAGCATGGGTGCGGGTTCATGGGGGAACGCAAAGAGGAAGCGTTCGGGTTCTTGGGGAACGCAAACAGGAACCGTGCGGTTTCGTGGGGGAACGCAAAGAGCAAGGGTGCGGGTTCGTGGGGGAACGCAAAGAGGAACCGTGCAGGTTCGTGGGGGAACGCAAAGAGGAAGGGTGCGGGTTCGTGGGGGAACACAAAGAGCAAGGGTGCGGGTTCGTGGGGGAACGCAAAGAGGAACCGTGCGGGTTCGTGGGGGAACGCAAAGAGGAACCGTGCGGGTTCGTGGGGGAACGCAAAGAGCAAGGGTGCGGGTTCGTGGGGGAACGCAAAGAGCAAGGGTGCGGGTTCGTGGGGGAACGCAAAGAGCAAGCGTGCGGGTTCGTGGGGGAACGCAAAGAGCAAGGGTGCGGGTTCGTGGGGGAACGCAAAGAGCAAGCGTGCGGGTTCGTGGGGGAACGCAAAGTGGAACCGTGCGGGTTCGTGGGGAACGCAAAGAGCAAGGGTGCGGGTTCGTGGGGGAACGCAAAGAGCAAGGGTGCGGGTTCGTGGGGGAGTGCAAAGAGGAACCGTGCGGGTTCGTGGGGGAACGCAAAGTGGAACCGTGCGGGTTCGTGGGGGAACGCAAAGAGCAAGGGTGCGGGTTCGTGCGGGAACGCAAAGAGGAACCGTGCGTGTTCGTGTGGAACGCAAAGAGCAAGGGTGCGGGTTCTTGGTGGAACGCAAAGAGGAACTGTGCGGGTTCGTGGGGGAACGCAAAGAGCAAGGGTGCGGGTTCGTGGGGGAACGCAAAGAGGAACCATGCGGGTTCGTGGGGGAACGCAAAGAGCAAGGGTGCGGGTTCGTGGGGGAACGCAAAGAGCAAGGGTGCGGGTTCGTGGGGGAACGCAAAGTGAAACCGTGCGGGTTCGTGGGGGAACGCAAAGAGCAAGGGTGCGGGTTCGTGGGGGAATGCAAAGAGCAAGGGTGCGGGTTCGTGGGGGAACGCAAAGAGCAAGGGTGCGGGTTCGTGGGGGAATGCAAAGAGCAAGGGTGCGGGTTCGTGGGGGAACGCAAAGAGCAAGGGTGCGGGTTCGTGGGGGAACGCAAAGAGGAACCGTGCGGGTTCGTGGGGGAACGCAAAGAGCAAGGGTGCGGGTTCGTGGGGGAACGCAAAGAGCATGTGTGCGGGTTCGTGGGGGAACGCAAAGAGCAAGGGTGCGGGTTCGTGGGGGAACGCAAAGAGCAAGGGTGCGGGTTCGTGGGGGAACGGAAAGAGCAAGGGTGCGGGTTCGTGGGGGAACACAAAGAGCTAGGGTGCGGGTTCGTGGGGGAACGCAGAGAGCTAGGGTACGGGTTCGTGGGGGAACGCAAAGAGGAACCGTGCGGGTTCGTGGGGGAATGCAAAGAGCTAGGGTGTGGGTTTGTGGGGGAACGCAAAGAGCAAGGGTGCGGGTTCGTGGGGGAACGCAAAGAGCAAGGGTGCGGGTTCGTGGGGGAACGCAAAGAGCAAGGGTGCGGGTTCGTGGGGGAACGCAAAGAGCAAGGGTGCGGGTTCGTGGGGGAACGCAAAGAGCAAGGGTGCGGGCTCGTGGGGGAACGCAAAGAGCTAGGGTGCGGGTTCGTGGGGGAACCGAAAGAGGAACCGTGCGGGTTCGTGGAGGAACGCAAAGAGCTAGGGTGCGGGATTGTGGGGGAACGCAAAGAGCAAGGGTGCCGGTTCGTGGGGGAACGCAAAGAGCAAGGGTGCGGGTTCGTGGGGGAACGCAAAGAGCAAGGGTGCGGGTTCGTGGGGGAACGCAAAGAGCAAGGGTGCGGGTTCGTTGGGGAACGCAAAGAGGAACAGTGCGGGTTCGTGGGGGAACGCAAAGAGCAAGGGTGCGGGTTTGTGGGGGAACGCAAAGAGCAAGGGTGCGGGTTCGTGGGGGAACACAAGGAGCAAGGGTGCGGGTTCGTGGGGGAACGCAAAGAGGAACCGTGCGGGTTCGTGGGGGAACGCAAAGAGGAACCGTGTGGGTTCGTGGGGGAACGCAAAGAGGAACCGTGCGGGTTCGTGGGGGAACGCAAAGAGCAAGGGTGCGGGTTCGTGGGGGAACGGAAAGAGGAACCGTGCGAATTCGTGGGGGAACGCAAAGAGGAACCGTGCGGGTTCGTGGGGGAATGCAAAGAGGAACCGTGCGGGTTCGTGGGGGAGCGCAAAGAGCAACCGTGCGGGTTCGTGGGGGAACGCAAAGAGAAACCGTGCAGGTTCGTGGGGGAACGCAAAGAGCAAGGTTGCGGGTTCGTGAGGGAACGCAAAGAGCAAGGGTGCGGGTTCGTGGGGGAACGCAAAGAGGAACCGTGCGGGTTCGTGGGGGAACGCAAAGAGGAACCGTGCGGGTTCGTGGGGGAATGCAAAGAGGAACCGTGCGGGTTCGCGGGGGAACGCAAAGAGCAACCGTGCGGGTTCGTGGGGGAACGCAAAGAGCAAGGGTGCGGGTTCGTGGGGGAACAGAAAGAGCAAGGGTGCGGGTTCGTGGGGGAACGCAAAGAGGAACCGTGCGGGTTCTTGTGGGAACGCAAAGAGGAACCGTGCGGGTTCGTGGGGGAACGCAAAGAGCAAGGGTGCTGGTTCGTGGGTGAACGCAAAGAGGAACCGTGCGGGTTAGTGGGGGAACGCAAAGAGCAAGGGTGCGGGTTCGTGGTGGAACGCAAAGAGCAAGGGTGCGGGTTGGTGGGGGAACGCAAAGAGCAAGGGTGCGGGTTCGTGGGGGAACGGAAAGAGGAACCGTGTGGGTTCGTGGGGGAACGCAAAGTGGAATCGTGCGGGTTTGTGGGGGAACGCAAAGAGCAAGGGTGCGGGTTCGTGGGGGAACGCAAAGAGCAAGGGTGCGGGTTCGTGGGGGAACGCAAAGAGCAAGGGTGCGGGTTCGTGGGGGAACACAAAGAGGAACCGTGCGTGTTCGTGGGGGAACGCAAAGAGCAAGGGTGCAGGTTCGTGGGGGAACGCAAAGAGCAAGGGTGCGGGTTCCTGGGGGAACGCAAAGAGCAAGGCTGCGGGTTCGTGGGGGAACACAAAGAGCAAGGGTGCGGGTTCGTGGGGGAACGCAAAGAGCATGGGTGCGGGTTCGTGGGGGAACGCAAAGAGGAAGCGTTCGGGTTCTTGGGGAACGCAAAGAGGAACCGTGCGGGTTCGTGGGGGAACGCAAAGAGCAAGGGTGCGGGTTCGTGGGGGAACGCAAAGAGGAACCGTGCAGGTTCGTGGGGGAACGCAAAGAGCAAGGGTGCGGGTTCATGGGGGAACACAAAGAGCAAGGGTGCGGGTTCGTGGGGGAACGCAAAGAGGAACCGTGCGGGTTCGTGGGGGAACGCAAAGAGGAACCGTGCGGGTTCGTGGGGGAACGCAAAGAGCAAGGGTGCGGGTTCGTGGGGGAACGCAAAGAGCTAGGGTGCGGGTTCGTGGGGGAACGCAAAGAGGAACCGTGCGGGTTCGTGGGGGAACGCAAAGAGCAAGGGTGCGGGTTCGTGGGGGAACGCAAAGAGCAAGGGTGCGGGTTCGTGGGGGAACGCAAAGAGCAAGGGTGCGGGTTCGTGGGGAAACATAAAGAGGAACCGTGCGGGTTCGTGGGGGAACGCAAAGAGCAAGGGTGTGGGTTCGTGGGGGAACGCAAAGAGCAAGGGTGCGGGTTCGTGGGGGAACGCAAAGAGCAAGGGTGCGGGTTCGTGGGGGAACGCAAAGAGCAAGGGTGCGGGTTCGTGGGGGAACGCAAAGAGCTAGGGTGCGGGTTCGTGGGGGAACGCAAGGAGGAACCGTGCGGGTTCGTGGGGGAACGCAAAGAGCAAGGGTGCGGGTTCGTGGGGGAACGCAAAGAGCAAGGGTGCGGGTTCGTGGGGGAACGCAAAGAGCAAGGGTGCGGGCTCGTGGGGGAACGCAAAGAGGAACCGTGCGGGTTCGTCTGGGAACGCAAAGAGGAACCGTGCGGGTTCGTGGGGGAACGCAAAGAGCAAGGGTGCGGGTTCGTGGGGGAACGCAAAGAGCAAGGGTGCGGGTTCGTGGGGGAACGCAAAGAGCAAGGGTGCGGGTTCGTGGGGGAACGCAAAGAGCATGTGTGCGGGTTCGTGGGGGAACGCAAAGAGCAAGGGTGCGGGTTCGTGGGGGAACGCAAAGAGCAAGGGTGCGGGTTCATGGGGGAACGCAAAGAGCAAGGGTGCGGGTTCGTGGGGGAACGCAAAGAGCAAGGGTGCGGGTTCGTGGGGGAACGCAAAGAGCAAGGGTGCGGGTTCGTGGGGGAACGCAAAGAGCAAGGGTGCGGGTTCGTGGGGGAACGCAAAGAGCTAGGGTGCGGGTTCGTGGGGGAACCGAAAGAGGAACCGTGCGGGTTCGTGGAGGAACGCAAAGAGCTAGGGTGCGGGATTGTGGGGGAACGCAAAGAGCAAGGGTGCGGGTTCGTGGGGGAACGCAAAGAGCAAGGGTGCGGGTTCGTGGGGGAACGCAAAGAGCAAGGGTGCGGGTTCGTGAGGGAACGCAAAGAGCAAGGGTGCGGGTTCGTTGGGGAACGCAAAGAGGAACAGTGCGGGTTCGTGGGGGAACGCAAAGAGCAAGGGTGCGGGTTCGTGGGGGAACGCAAAGAGCAAGGGTGCGGGTTCGTGGGGGAACGGAAAGAGGAACCGTGCGGGTTCGTGGGGGATCGCAAAGAGGAACCGTGCGGGTTCGTGGGGGAATGCAAAGAGGAACCGTGCGGGTTCGTGGGGGAGCGCAAAGAGCAACCGTGCGGGTTCGTGGGGGAACGCAAAGAGAAACCGTGCAGGTTCGTGGGGGAACGCAAAGAGCAAGGTTGCGGGTTCGTGGGGGAACGCAAAGAGCAAGGGTGCGGGTTCGTGGGTGAACGCAAAGAGGAACCGTGCGGGTTCGTGGGGGAACGGAAAGAGGAACCGTGCGGGTTCGTGGGGGAATGCAAAGAGGAACCGTGCGGGTTCGCGGGGGAACGCAAAGAGCAACCGTGCGGGTTCGTGGGGGAACGCAAAGAGCAAGGGTGCGGGTTCGTGGGGGAACAGAAAGAGCAAGGGTGCGGGTTCGTGGGGGAACGCAAAGAGGAACCGTGCGGGTTCTTGTGGGAACGCAAAGAGGAACCGTGCGGGTTCGTGGGGGAACGCAAAGAGCAAGGGTGCTGGTTCGTGGGTGAACGCAAAGAGGAACCGTGCGGGTTCGTGGGGGAACGCAAAGAGCAAGGGTGCGGGTTCGTGGTGGAACGCAAAGAGCAAGGGTGCGGGTTCGTGGGGGAACGCAAAGAGCAAGGGTGCGGGTTCGTGGGGGAACGCAAAGAGGAACCGTGCGGGATCGTGGGGGAACGCAAAGTGGAATCGTGCGGGTTTGTGGGGGAACGCAAAGAGCAAGGGTGCGGGTTCGTGGGGGAACGCAAAGAGCAAGGGTGCGGGTTCGTGGGGGAACGCAAAGAGCAAGGGTGCGGGTTCGTGGGGGAACACAAAGAGGAACCGTGCGTGTTCGTGGGGGAACGCAAAGAGCAAGGGTGCAGGTTCGTGGGGGAACGCAAAGAGCAAGGCTGCGGGTTCCTGGGGGAACGCAAAGAGCAAGGCTGCGGGTTCGTGGGGGAACACAAAGAGCAAGGGTGCGGGTTCGTGGGGGAACGCAAAGAGCATGGGTGCGGGTTCATGGGGGAACGCAAAGAGGAAGCGTTCGGGTTCTTGGGGAACGCAAAGAGGAACCGTGCGGGTTCGTGGGGGAACGCAAAGAGCAAGGGTGCGGGTTCGTGGGGGAACGCAAAGAGGAACCGTGCAGGTTCGTGGGGGAACGCAAAGAGCAAGGGTGCGGGTTCATGGGGGAACACAAAGAGCAAGGGTGCGGGTTCGTGGGGGAACACAAAGAGGAACCGTGCGGGTTCGTGGGGGAACGCAAAGAGGAACCGTGCGGGTTCGTGGGGGAACGCAAAGAGGAAGGGTGCGGGTTCGTGGGGGAACGCAAACAGGAACCGTGCGGGTTCGTGGGGGAACGCAAAGAGGAACCTTGCGGGTTCGTGGGGGAACGCAAAGAGGAACCGTGCGGGTTCGTGGGGAAACGCAAAGAGGAACCGTGCGGGTTCGTGGGGGAACGCAAAGAGGAACCGTGCAGGTTCGTGGGGGATCGCAAAGAGGAACCGTGCGGGTTCGTGGGGGAATGCAAAGAGCTAGGGTGCGGGTTCGTGGGGGAACGCAAAGAGGAACCGTGCGGGTTCGTGGGGGAACGCAAAGAGCTAGGGTGCGGGTTCGTGGGGGAACGCAAAGAGCAAGGGTGCGGGTTCGTGGGGGAACGCAAAGAGGAACCTTGCGGGTTCGTGGGGGAACGCAAAGAGCAAGGGTGCGGGTTCGTGGGGGAACGCAAAGAGCAAGGGTGCGGGTTCGTGGGGGAACGCAAAGAGCTAGGGTGCGGGTTCGTGGGGGAACGCAAAGAGCTAGGGTGCGGGTTCGTGGGGGAACGCAAAGAGCAAGGGTGCGGGTTCGTGGGGGAACGCAAAGAGCTAGGGTGCGGGTTCGTGGGGGAACGCAAAGAGCTAGGGTGCGGGTTCGTGGGGGAACGCAAAGAGCAAGGGTGCGGGATCGTGGGGGAACGCAAAGAGGAACGGTGCGGGTTTGTGGGGGAACGCAAAGAGCAAGGGTGCGGGTTCGTGGGGGAACGCAAAGAGCAAGGGTGCGGGTTCGTGGGTGAACGCAAAGAGGAACCGTGCGGGTTCGTGGGGGAACGCAAAGAGCAAGGGTGCGGGTTTTTGGGGGAACGCAAAGAGCAAGGGTGCGGTTTCGTGGGGGAACGCAAAGAGCAAGGGTGTGGGTTCGTGGTGGAACGCAAAGAGGAACCGTGCGGGATCGTGGGGGAACGCAAAGTGGAACCGTGCGGGTTCGTGGGGGAACGCAAAGAGGAACCGTGCGGTTTCGTGGGGGAACGCAAAGGGCAAGGGTGCGGGTTCGTGGGGGAACGCAAAGATCAAGGGTGCGGGTTTGTGGATGAACGCAAAGAGCAATTGTGCAAGTTCGTGGGGGAACGCCAAGAGGAACCGTGCGGTTTCGTGGGGGAACGCAAAGAGGAACCGTGCGGGTTCGTGGGGGAATGCAAAGAGCAAGGATGCGGGTTCTTGGGGGAACGCAATGAGCAAGGGTGCGGGTTCGTGGGGAACGCAAAGAGGAACTGTGGAGGTTCGTGGGGGAACGCTAAGAGCAAGGGTGCGGGTTTGTGGGGGAACGCAAAAGCGAGGGTGCGGGTTCGTGGGGGAACGCAAAGAGCAAGGGTGCGGGTTCGTGGGGTAACGCAGAGAGCTAGGGTGCGGGTTCGTGGGGGAACGCAAAGAGCAAGGGTGCGGGTTCGTGGGGGAACGCAAAGAGCTCGGGTGCGGGTTCGTGGGGGAACGCAAAGAGCAAGGTTGCGGGTTCGTGGGGGTGTGCAAAGAGGAACCGTGCGGGTTCGTGGGGGAACGCAAAGAGGAACCGTGCGGGTTCGTGGGGGAACGCAAAGAGGAACGGTGCCGGTTCGTGGGGGAACGCTAAGAGCAAGGGTGCGGGTTCGTGGGGGAACGCAAAGAGGAACGGTGCGGGTTCGTGGGGGAACGCAAAGAGCAAGGGTGCGGGTTCGTGGGGGAACGCAAAGAGCAAGGGTGCGGGTTCGTGGGGGAACGCAAAGAGCAAGGGTGCAAGTTCGTGGGGGAACGCAAAGAGGAACCGTGCGGGTTCGTGGGGGAACGCAAAGAGCAAGGGTGCGGGTTCGTGTGGGACCGCAAAGAGGAACGGTGCGGGTTCGTGGGGGAACGCAAAGAGCAAGGGTGCGGGTTCGTGGGGGAACGCAAAGAGCAAGGGTGCGGGTTCGTGGGGGAACTGAAAGTGGAACCGTGCGGGTTCGTGGGGGAACGCAAAGAGCAAGGGTGTGGGTTCGTGGGGGAACGCAAAGAGCAAGGGTGCGGGTTCGTGGGGGAACGCAAAGAGCAAGGGTGCGGGTTCGTGGGGGAACGCAAAGAGCAAGGGTGCGGGTTCATGGGGGAACGCAAAGAGCATGTGTGCGGGTTCGTGGGGGAACGCAAAGAGCAAGGGTGCGGGTTCGTGGGGGAACGCAAAGAGCAAGGGTGCGGGTTCGTGGGGGAACGCAAAGAGCAAGGGTGCGGGTTCGTGGGGGAATACAAAGAGCTAGGGTGCGGGTTCGTGGGGGAACGCAGAGAGCTAGGGTACGGGTTCGTGGGGGAACGCAAAGAGGAACCGTGCGGGTTCGTGGGGGAATGCAAAGAGCTAGGGTGTGGGTTTGTGGGGGAACGCAAAGAGCAAGGGTGCGGGTTCATGGGGGAACGCAAAGAGCAAGGGTGCGGGTTCGTGGGGGAACGCAAAGAGCAAGGGTGCGGGTTCGTGGGGGAACGCAAAGAGCAAGGGTGCGGGTTCGTGGGGGAACGCAAAGAGCAAGGGTGCGGGTTCGTGGGGGAACGCAAAGAGCTAGGGTGCGGGTTCGTGGGGGAACCGAAAGAGGAACCGTGCGGGTTCGTGGAGGAACGCAAAGAGCTAGGGTGCGGGATTGTGGGGGAACGCAAAGAGCAAGGGTGCGGGTTCGTGGGGGAACGCAAAGAGCAAGGGTGCGGGTTCGTGGGGGAACGCAAAGAGCAAGGGTGCGGGTTCGTGGGGGAACGCAAAGAGCAAGGGTGCGGGTTCGTTGGGGAACGCAAAGAGGAACAGTGCGGGTTCATGGGGGAACGCAAAGAGCAAGGGTGCGGGTTTGTGG
This sequence comes from Oreortyx pictus, assembly GCA_036925125.1. Taxonomy (NCBI): domain Eukaryota; kingdom Metazoa; phylum Chordata; class Aves; order Galliformes; family Odontophoridae; genus Oreortyx; species Oreortyx pictus. The sequence continues at coordinate 116,973 of JAUPFR010000058.1, forward strand.
GGGAACGCAAAGAGCAAGGGTGCGGGTTCGTGGGGGAACACAAAGAGCAAGGGTGCGGGTTCGTGGGGGAACGCAAAGAGGAACCGTGCGGGTTCGTGGGGGAACGCAAAGAGGAACCGTGTGGGTTCGTGGGGGAACGCAAAGAGCAAGGGTGCGGGTTCGTGGGGGAACGCAAAGAGCAAGGGTGCGGGTTCGTGGGGGAACGGAAAGAGGAACCGTGCGGGTTCGTGGGGGAACGCAAAGAGGAACCGTGCGGGTTCGTGGGGGAATGCAAAGAGGAACCGTGCGGGTTCGTGAAGGAGCGCAAAGAGCAACCGTGCGGGTTCGTGGGGGAACGCAAAGAGAAACCGTGCAGGTTCGTGGGGGAACGCAAAGAGCAAGGTTGCGGGTTCGTGGGGGAACGCAAAGAGCAAGGGTGCGGGTTCGTGGGTGAACGGAAAGAGGAACCGTGCGGGTTCGTGGGGGAACGGAAAGAGGAACCGTGCGGGTTCGTGGGGGAATGCAAAGAGGAACCGTGCGGGTTCGCGGGGGAACGCAAAGAGCAACCGTGCGGGTTCGTGGGGGAACGCAAAGAGCAAGGGTGCGGGTTCGTGGGGGAACAGAAAGAGCAAGGGTGCGGGTTCGTGGGGGAACGCAAAGAGGAACCGTGCGGGTTCTTGTGGGAACGCAAAGAGGAACCGTGCGGGTTCGTGGGGGAACGCAAAGAGCAAGGGTGCTGGTTCGTGGGTGAACGCAAAGAGGAACCGTGCGGGTTCGTGGGGGAACGCAAGGAGCAAGGGTGCGGGTTCGTGGTGGAACGCAAGGAGCAAGGGTGCGGGTTCGTGGGGGAACGCAAAGAGCAAGGGTGCGGGTTCGTGGGGGAACGCAAAGAGGAACCGTGCGGGATCGTGGGGGAACGCAAAGTGGAATCGTGCGGGTTTGTGGGGGAACGCAAAGAGCAAGGGTGCGGGTTCGTGGGGGAACGCAAAGAGCAAGGGTGCGGGTTCGTGGGGGAACGCAAAGAGCAAGGGTGCGGGTTCGTGGGGGAACACAAAGAGGAACCGTGCGTGTTCGTGGGGGAACGCAAAGAGCAAGGGTGCAGGTTCGTGGGGGAACGCAAAGAGCAAGGGTGCGGGTTCCTGGGGGAACGCAAAGAGCAAGGCTGCGGGTTCGTGGGGGAACACAAAGAGCAAGGGTGCGGGTTCGTGGGGGAACGCAAAGAGCATGGGTGCGGGTTCATGGGGGAACGCAAAGAGGAAGCGTTCGGGTTCTTGGGGAACGCAAAGAGGAACCGTGCGGGTTCGTGGGGGAACGCAAAGAGCAAGGGTGCGGGTTCGTGGGGGAACGCAAAGAGGAACCGTGCAGGTTCGTGGGGGAACGCAAAGAGCAAGGGTGCGGGTTCGTGGGGGAACGCAAAGAGCAAGGGTGCGGGTTCATGGGGGAACACAAAGAGCAAGGGTGCGGGTTCGTGGGGGAACACAAAGAGGAACCGTGCGGGTTCATGGGGGAACGCAAAGAGGAACCGTGCGGGTTCGTGGGGGAACGCAAAGAGCAAGGGTGCGGGTTCGTGGGGGAACGCAAAGAGCAAGGGTGCGGGTTCGTGGGGGAACGCAAAGAGCTAGGTTGCGGGTTCGTGGGGGAACACAAAGAGGAACCGTGCGGGTTCGTGGGGGAACGCAAAGAGCAAGGGTGCGGGTTCGTGGGGGAACGCAAAGAGCAAGGGTGCGGGTTCGTGGGGGAACGCAAAGAGCAAGGGTGCGGGTTCGTGGGGGAACGCAAAGAGCAAGGGTGCGGGTTCGTGGGGGAACGCAAACAGGAACCGTTCGGGTTCGTGGCGGAACGCAAAGAGGAACCGTGCGGGTTCGTGGGGGAACGCAAAGAGGAACCGTGCGGGTTCGTGGGGAAACGCAAAGAGGAACCGTGCGGGTTCGTGGGGGAACGCAAAGAGGAACCGTGCGGGTTCGTGGGGGAACGCAAAGAGGAACCGTGCGGGTTCGTGGGGGAACGCAAAGAGCAAGGGTGCGGGTTCGTGGGGGAACGCAAAGAGCTAGGGTGCGGGTTCGTGGGGGAACGCAAAGAGGAACCGTGCGGGTTCGTGGGGGAACGCAAAGAGGAACCGTGCGGGTTCGTGGGGGAACGCAAAGAGCAAGGGTGCGGGTTCGTGGGGAAACATAAAGAGGAACCGTGCGGGTTCGTGGGGGAACGCAAAGAGCAAGGGTGTGGGTTCGTGGGGGAACGCAAAGAGCAAGGGTGCGGGTTCGTGGGGGAACGCAAAGAGCAAGGGTGCGGGTTCGTGGGGGAACGCAAAGAGCAAGGGTGCGGGTTCGTGGGGGAACGCAAAGAGCTAGGGTGCGGGTTAGTGGGGGAACGCAAGGAGGAACCGTGCGGGTTCGTGGGGGAACGCAAAGAGCAAGGGTGCGGGTTCGTGGGGGAACGGAAAGAGGAACCGTGCGGGTTCGTGGGGGAACGCAAAGAGCAAGGTTGCGGGTTCGTGGGGGAACGCAAAGAGCAAGGGTGCGGGTTCGTGGGTGAACGCAAAGAGGAACCGTGCGGGTTCGTGGGGGAACGGAAAGAGGAACCGTGCGGGTTCGTGGGGGAATGCAAAGAGGAACCGTGCGGGTTCGCGGGGGAACGCAAAGAGCAAGGGTGCGGGTTCGTGGGGGAACGCAAAGAGCAAGGGTGCGGGTTCGTGGGGGAACAGAAAGAGCAAGGGTGCGGGTTCGTGGGGGAACGCAAAGAGGAACCGTGCGGGTTCTTGTGGGAACGCAAAGAGGAACCGTGCGGGTTCGTGGGGGAACGCAAAGAGCAAGGGTGCTGGTTCGTGGGTGAACGCAAAGAGCAAGGGTGCGGGTTCGTGGGGGAACGCAAAGAGCAAGGGTGCGGGTTCGTGGTGGAACGCAAAGAGCAAGGGTGCGGGTTCGTGGGGGAACGCAAAGAGCAAGGGTGCGGGTTCGTGGGGGAACGCAAAGAGGAACCGTGCGGGATCGTGGGGGAACGCAAAGTGGAATCGTGCGGGTTTGTGGGGGAACGCAAAGAGCAAGGGTGCGGGTTCGTGGGGGAACGCAAAGAGCAAGGGTGCGGGTTCGTGGGGGAACGCAAAGAGCAAGGGTGCGGGTTCGTGGGGGAACACAAAGAGGAACCGTGCGTGTTCGTGGGGGAACGCAAAGAGCAAGGGTGCAGGTTCGTGGGGGAACGCAAAGAGCAAGGGTGCGGGTTCCTGGGGGAACGCAAAGAGCAAGGCTGCGGGTTCGTGGGGGAACACAAAGAGCAAGGGTGCGGGTTCGTGGGGGAACGCAAAGAGCATGGGTGCGGGTTCGTGGGGGAACGCAAAGAGGAAGCGTTCGGGTTCTTGGGGAACGCAAAGAGGAACCGTGCGGGTTCGTGGGGGAACGCAAAGAGCAAGGGTGCGGGTTCGTGGGGGAACGCAAAGAGGAACCGTGCAGGTTCGTGGGGGAACGCAAAGAGCAAGGGTGCGGGTTCATGGGGGAACACAAAGAGCAAGGGTGCGGGTTCGTGGGGGAACACAAAGAGGAACCGTGCGGGTTCGTGGGGGAACGCAAAGAGCAAGGGTGCGGGTTCGTGGGGGAACGCAAAGAGCAAGGGTGCGGGTTCGTGGGGGAACGCAAAGAGCAAGGGTGCGGGTTCGTGGGGGAACGCAAAGAGCAAGGGTTGCGGGTTCGTGGGGGAACACAAAGAGGAACCGTGCGGGTTCGTGGGGGAACGCAAAGAGCAAGGGTGCGGGTTCGTGGGGGAACGCAAAGAGCAAGGGTGCGGGTTCGTGGGGGAACGCAAAGAGCAAGGGTGCGGGTTCGTGGGGGAACGCAAAGAGCAAGGGTGCGGGTTCGTGGGGGAACGCAAACAGGAACCGTTCGGGTTCGTGGGGGAACGCAAAGAGGAACCGTGCGGGTTCGTGGGGGAACGCAAAGAGGAACCGTGCGGGTTCGTGGGGAAACGCAAAGAGGAACCGTGCGGGTTCGTGGGGGAACGCAAAGAGGAACCGTGCGGGTTCGTGGGGGAACGCAAAGAGGAACCGTGCGGGTTCGTGGGGGAACGCAAAGAGCAAGGGTGCGGGTTCGTGGGGGAACGCAAAGAGCTAGGGTGCGCGTTCGTGGGGGAACGCAAAGAGGAACCGTGCGGGTTCGTGGGGGAACGCAAAGAGCATGGGTGCGGGTTCGTGGGGGAACGCACAGAGCAAGGGTGCGGGTTCGTGGGGGAACGCAAAGAGCAAGGGTGCGGGTTCGTGGGGAAACATAAAGAGGAACCGTGCGGGTTCGTGGGGGAACGCAAAGAGCAAGGGTGTGGGTTCGTGGGGGAACGCAAAGAGCAAGGGTGCGGGTTCGTGGGGGAACGCAAAGAGCAAGGGTGCGGGTTCGTGGGGGAACGCAAAGAGCAAGGGTGCGTGTTCGTGGGGGAACGCAAAGAGCTAGGGTGCGGGTTAGTGGGGGAACGCAAGGAGGAACCGTGCGGGTTCGTGGGGGAACGCAAAGAGCAAGGGTGCGGGTTCGTGGGGGAATGCAAAGAGCAAGGGTGCGGGTTCGTGGGGGAACGCAAAGAGCAAGGGTGCGGGCTCGTGGGGGAACGCAAAGCGGAACCGTGCGTGTTCGTGGGGGAACGCAAAGAGGAACCGTGCGGGTTCGTGGGGGAACGCAAAGAGCAAGGGTGCGGGTTCGTGGGGGAACGCAAAGAGCAAGGGTGCAGGTTCGTGGGGGAACGCAAAGAGGAACCGTGCGGGTTCGTGGGGGAACGCAAAGAGCAAGGGTGCGGGTTCGTGGGGGAACGCAAAGAGCAAGGGTGCGGGTTCGTGGGGGAACGCAAAGAGCAAGGGTGCGGGTTCGTGGGGGAACGCAAAGAGCAAGGGTGCGGGTTCGTGGGGGAACGCAAAGAGCAAGGGTGCGGGTTCGTGGGGGAACACAAAGAGCAAGGGTGCGGGTTCGTGGGGGAACGCAAAGAGCAAGGGTGCGGGTTCGTGGGGGAACGCAAAGAGCAAGGGTGCGGGTTCGTGTGGGAACGCAAAGAGCTAGGGTGCTGGTTCGTGGGGGAACTCAAAGAGCTAGGGTGCGGGTTCGTGGGGGTACGCAAAGAGCAAGGGTGCGGGTTCGTGGTGGAACGCAAAGAGCAAGGGTGCGGGTTCGTGGGGGAACGCAATGAGCAAGGGTGCGGGTTGGTGGGGGAACGCAAAGAGCAAGGGTGCGGGTTTGTGGGGGAACGCAAAGAGCAAGGGTGCGGGTTAGTGGGGGAACGCAAAGAGGAACCGTGCGGGTTCGTGGGGGAACGCAAAGAGCAAGGGTGCGGGTTCGTGGGGGAATGCAAAGAGCAAGGGTGCGGGTTCGTGGGGGAACGCAAAGAGCAAGGGTGCGGGCTCGTGGGGGAACGCAAAGCAGAACCGTGCGTGTTCGTGGGGGAACGCAAAGAGGAACCGTGCGGGTTCGTGGGGGAACGCAAAGAGCAAGGGTGCGGGTTCGTGGGGGAACGCAAAGAGCAAGGGTGCAGGTTCGTGGGGGAACGCAAAGAGCAAGGGTGCGGGTTCGTGGGGGAACGCAAAGAGCAAGGGTGCGGGTTCGTGGGGGAACGCAAAGAGCAAGGGTGCGGGTTCGTGGGGGAACGCAAAGAGCAAGGGTGCGGGTTCGTTGGGGAACGCAAAGAGGAACAGTGCGGGTTCGTGGGGGAACGCAAAGAGCAAGGGTGCGGGTTTGTGGGGGAACACAAAGAGGAACCGTGCGGGTTCGTGGGGGAACGCAAAGAGGAACCGTGCGGGTTCGTGGGGGAACGCAAAGAGGAACCGTGCGGGTTCGTGGGGGAACGCAAAGAGCAAGGGTGCGGGTTCGTGGGGGAACGCAAACAGGAACCGTTCGGGTTCGTGGGGGAACGCAAAGAGGAACCGTGCGGGTTCGTGGGGGAACGCAAAGAGGAACCGTGCGGGTTCGTGGGGAAACGCAAAGAGGAACCGTGCGGGTTCGTGGGGGAACGCAAAGAGGAACCGTGCGGGTTCGTGGGGGAACGCAAAGAGGAACCGTGCGGGTTCGTGGGGGAACGCAAAGAGGAACCGTGCGGGTTCGTGGGGGAACGCAAAGAGCTAGGGTGCGGGTTCGTGGGGGAACGCAAAGAGGAACCGTGCGGGTTCGTGGGGGAACGCAAAGAGCAAGGGTGCGGGTTCGTGGGGGAACGCAAAGAGCAAGGGTGCGGGTTCGTGGGGGAACGCAAAGAGCAAGGGTGCGGGTTCGTGGGGAAACATAAAGAGGAACCGTGCGGGTTCGTGGGGGAACGCAAAGAGCAAGGGTGTGGGTTCGTGGGGGAACGCAAAGAGCAAGGGTGCGGGTTCGTGGGGGAACGCAAAGAGCAAGGGTGCGGGTTCGTGGGGGAACGCAAAGAGCAAGGGTGCGGGTTCGTGGGGGAACGCAAAGAGCTAGGGTGCGGGTTAGTGGGAGAACGCAAGGAGGAACCGTGCGGGTTCGTGGGGGAACGCAAAGAGCAAGGGTGCGGGTTCGTGGGGGAATGCAAAGAGCAAGGGTGCGGGTTCGTGGGGGAACGCAAAGAGCAAGGGTGCGGGCTCGTGGGGGAACGCAAAGCGGAACCGTGCGTGTTCGTGGGGGAACGCAAAGAGCAAGGGTGCGGGTTCGTGGGGGAACGCAAAGAGCAAGGGTGCAGGTTCGTGGGGGAACGCAAAGAGGAACCGTGCGGGTTCGTGGGGGAACGCAAAGAGCAAGGGTGCGGGTTCGTGGGGGAACGCAAAGAGCAAGGGTGCGGGTTCGTGGGGGAACGCAAAGAGCAAGGGTGCGGGTTCGTGGGGGAACGCAAAGAGCAAGGGTGCGGGTTCGTGGGGGAACGCAAAGAGCAAGGGTGCGGGTTCGTGGGGGAACGCAAAGAGCAAGGGTGCGGGTTCGTGGGGGAAAACAAAGAGCAAGGGTGCGGGTTCGTGGGGGAACGCAAAGAGCAAGGGTGCGGGTTCGTGGGGGAACGCAAAGAGCAAGGGTGCGGGTTCGTGTGGGAACGCAAAGAGCTAGGGTGCTGGTTCGTGTGGGAACTCAAAGAGCTAGGGTGCGGGTTCGTGGGGGAACGCAAAGAGCAAGGGTGCGGGTTCGTGGTGGAACGCAAAGAGCAAGGGTGCGGGTTCGTGGGGGAACGCAATGAGCAAGGGTGCGGGTTGGTGGGGGAACGCAAAGAGCAAGGGTGCGGGTTTGTGGGGGAACGCAAAGAGCAAGGGTGCGGGTTCGTGGGGGAACGCAAAGAGGAACCGTGCGGGTTCGTGGGGGAACGCAAAGAGCAAGGGTGCGGGTTCGTGGGTGAACGCAAAGAGGAACCGTGCGGGTTCGTGGGGGAACGCAAAGAGGAACCGTGCGGGTTCGTGGGGGAATGCAAAGAGGAACCGTGCGGGTTCGCGGGGGAACGCAAAGAGCAACCGTGCGGGTTCGTGTGGGAACGCAAAGAGCAAGGGTGCGGGTTCGTGGGGGAACACAAAGAGCAAGGGTGCGGGTTCGTGGGGGAACGCAAAGAGGAACCGTGCGGGTTCTTGTGGGAACGCAAAGAGGAACCGTGCGGGTTCGTGGGGGAACGCAAAGAGCAAGGGTGCGGGTTCGTCGGGGAACGCAAAGAGCAAGGGTGCTGGTTCGTGGGTGAACGCAAAGAGGAACCGTGCGGGTTCGTGGGGGAACGCAAATAGCAAGGGTGCGGGTTCGTGGGTGAACGCAAAGAGCAAGGGTGCGGGTTCGTGGGGGAACGCAAAGAGCAAGGGTGCGGGTTCGTGGGGGAACGCAAAGAAGAACCGTGCGGGATCGTGGGGGAACGCAAAGTGGAATCGTGCGGGTTCGTGGGGGAACGCAAAGAGCAAGGGTGCGGGTTCGTGGGGGAACGCAAAGAGCAAGGGTGCGGGTTCGTGGGGGAACGCAAAGAGCAAGGGTGCGGGTTCGTGGGGGAACACAAAGAGCAAGGGTGCGGGTTCGTGGGGGAACGCAAAGAGCAAGGGTGCGGGTTCGTGGGGGAACGCAAAGAGGAACCGTGCAGGTTCGTGGGGGAACGCAAAGAGCAAGGGTGCGGGTTCGTGGGGGAACACAAAGAGCAAGGGTGCGGGTTCGTGGGGGAACGCAAAGAGGAACCGTGCGGGTTCGTGGGGGAACGGAAAGAGGAACCGTGCGGGTTCGTGGGGGAACGCAAAGAGCAAGGGTGCGGGTTCGTGGGGGAACGCAAAGAGCAAGGGTGCGGGTTCGTGGGGGAACGCAAAGAGCAAGGGTGCGGGTTCGTGGGGGAACGCAAAGAGCAAGGGTGCGGGTTCGTGGGGGAACGCAAAGAGCAAGGGTGCGGGTTCGTTGGGGAACGCAAAGAGGAACAGTGCGGGTTCGTGGGGGAACGCAAAGAGCAAGGGTGCGGGTTTGTGGGGGAACGCAAAGAGCAAGGGTGCGGGTTCGTGGGGGAACGCAAAGAGCAAGGGTGCGGGTTCGTGGGGGAACACAAAGAGCAAGGGTGCGGGTTCGTGGGGGAACGCAAAGAGGAACCGTGCGGGTTCGTGGGGGAACGGAAAGAGGAACCGTGCGGGTTCGTGGGGGAACGCAAAGAGCAAGGGTGCGGGTTCGTGGGGGAACGCAAAGAGCAAGGGTGCAGGTTCGTTGGGGAACGCAAAGAGCAAGCGTGCGGGTTCGTGGGGGAACGCAAAGTGGAACCGTGCGGGTTCGTGGGGAACGCAAAGAGCTAGGGTGCGGGTTCGTCGGGGAACGCAAAGAGCAAGGGTGCAGGTTCGTGGGGGAACGCGAAGAGCTAGGGTGCGGGATTGTGGGGGAACGCAAAGAGCAAGGGTGCGGGTTCGTGGGGGAACGCAAAGAGAAAGGGTGCGGGTTCGTGGGGGAACGCAAAGAGAAAGGGTGCGGGTTCGTGGGGGAACGCAAAGAGGAACAGTGCGGGTTCGTGGGGGAACGCAAAGAGCAAGGGTGCGGGTTCGTGGGCGAAAGGAAATAGCAAGGGTGCGGGTTCGTGGGGGAACACAAAGAGCATGGGTGCGGGATCGTGGGGGAACGCAAAGAGGAACCGTGCGGGTTCATGGGGGAACGGAAAGAGGAACCGTGCGGGTTCGTGGGGGAACGCAAAGAGGAACCGTGCGGGTTCGTGGGGGAACGCAAAGAGCAACGGTGCGGGTTCGTGGGGGAACGCAAAGAGCAACGGTGCAGGTTCGTGGGGGAACGCAAAGAGCAAGGGTGCGGGTTCGTGGGGGAACGCAAAGAGCAAGGGTGCGGGTTCGTGGGGGAACGGAAAGAGCAAGGGTGCGGGTTCGTGGGGGAACGCAAAGAGGAACCGTGCGGGTTCGTGGGGGAACGCAAAGAGGAACCGTGCGGGTTCGTGGGGGAACGCAAAGAGCAAGGGTGCGGGTTCGTGGGGGAACGCAAAGAGGAACCGTGCGGGTTCGTGGGGGAACGCAAAGAGCTAGGGTGCGGGTTCGTCGGGGAACACAAAGAGGAACCGTGCGGGTTCGTGGGGGAACGCAAAGAGCAAGGGTGCGGGTTCGTGGGGGAACGCAAAGAGCAAGGGTGCGGGTTCGTGGGGGAACGCAAAGAGCAAGGGTGCGGGTTCATGGGGGAACGCAAACAGGAACCGTGCGGGTTCGTGGGGGAACGCAAAGAGGAACCGTGCGGGTTCGTGGGGGAGCGCAAAGAGGAACCGTGCGGGTTCGTGGGGGAACGCAAAGAGGAACCGTGCGGGTTCGTGGGGAAACGCAAAGAGGAACCGTGCGGGTTCGTGGGGGAACGCAAAGAGCAAGGGTGCGGGTTCGTGGGGGAACAGAAAGAGCAAGGGTGCGGGTTCGTGGGGGAACGCAAAGAGGAACCGTGCGGGTTCGTGGGGGAACGCAATGAGGAACCTTGCGGGTTCGTGGGGGAACGCAAAGAGCAAGGGTGCGGGTTTGTGGGGGAACGCAAAGAGCAAGGGTGCGGGTTCGTGGGGGAACGCAAAGAGGAACCGTGCGGGTTCGTGGGGGAACGCAAAGAGCAAGGGTGCGGGTTCGTGGGTGAACGCAAAGAGGAACCGTGCGGGTTCGTGGGGGAACGCAAAGAGGAACCGTGCGGGTTCGTGGGGGAATGCAAAGAGGAACCGTGCGGGTTCGCGGGGGAACGCAAAGAGCAACCGTGCGGGTTCGTGGGGGAACGCAAAGAGCAAGGGTGCGGGTTCGTGGGGGAACACAAAGAGCAAGGGTGCGGGTTCGTGGGGGAACGCAAAGAGGAACCGTGCGGGTTCTTGTGGGAACGCAAAGAGGAACCGTGCGGGTTCGTGGGGGAACGCAAAGAGCAAGGGTGCTGGTTCGTGGGTGAACGCAAAGAGGAACCGTGCGGGTTCGTGGGGGAACGCAAAGAGCAAGGGTGCGGGTTCGTGGTGGAACGCAAAGAGCAAGGGTGCGGGTTCGTGGGGGAACGCAAAGAGCACGGGTGCGGGTTCGTGGGGGAACGCAAAGAGGAACCGTGCGGGATCGTGGGGGAACGCAAAGTGGAATCGTGCGGGTTTGTGGGGGAACGCAAAGAGCAAGGGTGCGGGTTCGTGGGGGAACGCAAAGAGCAAGGGTGCGGGTTCGTGGGGGAACGCAAAGAGCAAGGGTGCGGGTTCGTGGGTGAACGCAAAGAGGAACCGTGCGAGTTCGAGGGGGAACGCAAAGAGCAAGGGTGCAGGTTCATGGGGGAACGCAAAGAGCAAGGGTGCGGGTTCCTGGGGGAACGCAAAGAGCAAGGCTGCGGGTTCGTGGGGGAACACAAAGAGCAAGGGTGCGGGTTCGTGGGGGAACGCAAAGAGCATGGGTGCGGGTTCGTGGGGGAACGCAAAGAGGAAGCGTTCGGGTTCTTGGGGAACGCAAAGAGGAACCGTGCGGGTTCGTGGGGGAACGCAAAGAGCAAGGGTGCGGGTTCGTGGGGGAACGCAAAGAGGAACCGTGCAGGTTCGTGGGGGAACGCAAAGAGCAAGGGTGCGGGTTCGTGGGGGAACACAAAGAGCAAGGGTGCGGGTTCGTTGGGGAACGCAAAGAGGAACCGTGCGGGTTCGTGGGGGAACGCAAAAAGGAACCGTGCGGGTTCGTGGGGGAACGCAAAGAGCAAGGGTGCGGGTTCGTGGGGGAACGCAAAGAGCTAGGTTGCGGGTTCGTGGGGGAACGCAAAGAGCAAGGGTGCAGGTTCGTGGGGGAACGCAAAGAGCAAGGGTGCGGGTTCGTGGGGGAACGCAAAGAGCAAGGGTGCGGGTTCGTGGGGGAACGCAAAGAGCAAGGGTGCGGGTTCGTGGGGGAACGCAAAGAGCAAGGGTGCGGGTTCGTGGGGGAACGCAAAGAGCAAGGGTGCGGGTTCGTGGGGGAACGCAAACAGGAACCGTTCGGGTTCGTGGGGGAACGCAAAGAGGAACCGTGCGGGTTCGTGGGTGAACGCAAAGAGGAACCGTGCGGGTTCGTGGGGAAACGCAAAGAGGAACCGTGCGGGTTCATGGGGGAACGCAAAGAGGAACCGTGCGGGTTTGTGGGGGAACGGAAAGAGGAACCGTGCGGGTTCGTGGGGGAACGCAAAGAGCAAGGGTGCGGGTTCGTGGGGGAACGCAAAGAGCTAGGGTGCGGGTTCGTGGGGGAACGCAAAGAGGAACCGTGCGGGTTCGTGGGGGAACGCAAAGAGCAAGGGTGCGGGTTCGTGGGGGAACGCAAAGAGCAAGGGTGCGGGTTCGTGGGGGAACGCAAAGAGCAAGGGTGCGGGTTCGTGGGGAAACGCAAAGAGGAACCGTGCGGGTTCGTGGGGGAACGCAAAGAGCAAGGGTGTGGGTTCGTGGGGGAACGCAAAGAGCAAGGGTGCGGGTTCGTGGGGGAACGCAAAGAGCAAGGGTGCGGGTTCGTGGGGGAACGCAAAGAGCAAGGGTGCGGGTTCGTGGGGGAACGCAAAGAGCAAGGGTGCGGGCTCGTGGGGGAGTGCATAGAGGAACCGTGCGGGTTCGTGGGGGAACGCAAAGAGGAACCGTGCGGGTTCGTGGGGGAACGCAAAGAGCAAGGGTGCGGGTTCGTGGGGGAACGCAAAGAGCCAGGGTGCGGGTTCGTGGGGGAACGCAAGGAGGAACCGTGCGGGTTCGTGGGGGAACGCAAAGAGCAAGGGTGCGGATTCGTGGGGGAACGCAAAGAGCAAGGGTGCGGGTTCGTGGGGGAACGCAAAGAGCAAGTGTGCGGGTTCGTGGGGGAACGCAAAGAGGAACCGTGCGGGTTTGTGGGGGAACGCGAAGAGCTAGGGTGCGGGTTCGTGGGGGAACGCAAGGAGCAAAGGTTCGGGTTCGTGGGGGAACGCAAAGAGCAAGGTTGCGGGTTCGTGGGGGAACGCAAAGAGGAACCGTGCGGGTTCGTGGGGGAACGCAAAGAGGAACCGTGCGGGTTCGTGGGGGAACGCAAAGAGGAACCGTGTGGGTTCGTGGGGGAACGCAAAGAGGAACCGTGTGGGTTCGTGGGGGAACGCAAAGAGGAACCGTGCGGGTTCGTGGGGGAACGCAAAGAGCAAGGGTGCGGGTTCGTGGGGGAACGCAAAGAGCAAGGGTGCGGGTTCGTGGGGGAACGCAAAGAGGAACCGTGCGGGTTCGTGGGGGAACGCAAAGAGCTACGGTGTGTATTGGTGGGGGAATGCAAAGAGCAAGGGTGCGGGTTCGTGGGGGAACGCAGAGAGCAAGGGTGCGGGTTCGTGGGGGAACACAAAGAGGAACCGTGCGGGTTCGTGGGGGAACGCAAAGAGCTAGGGTGCGGGTTCGTGGGGGAACGCAAAGAGCAAGGGTGCAAGTTCGTGGGGGAACGCAAAGAGGAACCGTGCGGGTTCGTGGGGGAACGCAAAGAGCAAGGGTGCGGGTTCGTGTGGGACCGCAAAGAGGAACGGTGCGGGTTCGTGGGGGAACGCAAAGAGCAAGGGTGCGGGTTCGTGGGGGAACGCAAATAGCAAGGGTGCGGGTTCGTGGGGGAACGGAAAGAGGAACCGTGCGGGTTCGTGGGGGAACGCAAAGAGCTAGGGTGCGGGTTCGTGGGGGAACGCAAAGAGCAAGGGTGCGGGTTCGTGGGGGAACGCAAAGAGCAAGGGTGCGGGTTCGTGGGGGAACGCAAAGAGCAAGGGTGCGGGTTCATGGGGGAACGCAAAGAGCATGTGTGCGGGTTCGTGGGGGAACGCAAAGAGCAAGGGTGCGGGTTCGTGGGGGAACGCAAAGAGCAAGGGTGCGGGTTCGTGGGGGAACGCAAAGAGCAAGGGTGCGGGTTCGTGGGGGAACACAAAGAGCTAGGGTGCGGGTTCGTGGGGGAACGCAGAGAGCTAGGGTACGGGTTCGTGGGGGAACGCAAAGAGGAACCGTGCGGGTTCGTGGGGGAATGCAAAGAGCTAGGGTGTGGGTTTGTGGGGGAACGCAAAGAGCAAGGGTGCGGGTTCGTGGGGGAACGCAAAGAGCAAGGGTGCGGGTTCGTGGGGGAACGCAAAGAGCAAGGGTGCGGGTTCGTGGGGGAACGCAAAGAGCTAGGGTGCGGGTTCGTGGGGGAACGCAAAGAGCAAGGGTGCGGGTTCGTGGGGGAACGCAAAGAGCAAGGGTGCAAGTTCGTGGGGGAACGCAAAGAGGAACCGTGCGGGTTCGTGGGGGAACGCAAAGAGCAAGGGTGCGGGTTCGTGGAGGAACGCAAAGAGCTAGGGTGCGGGATTGTGGGGGAACGCAAAGAGCAAGGGTGCCGGTTCGTGGGGGAACGCAAAGAGCAAGGGTGTGGGTTCGTGGGGGAACGCAAAGAGCAAGGGTGCGGGTTCGTGGGGGAACGCAAAGAGCAAGGGTGCGGGTTCGTGGGGGAACGCAAAGAGGAACAGTGCGGGTTCGTGGGGGAACGCAAAGAGCAAGGGTGCGGGTTTGTGGGGGAACGCAAAGAGCAAGGGTGCGGGTTCGTGGGGGAACACAAAGAGCAAGGGTGCGGGTTCGTGGGGGAACGCAAAGAGCAAGGGTGCGGGCTCGTGGGGGAGTGCATAGAGGAACCGTGCGGGTTCGTGGGGGAACGCAAAGAGGAACCGTGCGGGTTCGTGGGGGAACGCAAAGAGCAAGGGTGCGGGTTCGTGGGGGAACGCAAAGAGCCAGGGTGCGGGTTCGTGGGGGAACGCAAGGAGGAACCGTGCGGGTTCGTGGGGGAACGCAAAGAGCAAGGGTGCGGATTCGTGGGGGAACGCAAAGAGCAAGGGTGCGGGTTCGTGGGGGAACGCAAAGAGCAAGTGTGCGGGTTCGTGGGGGAACGCAAAGAGGAACCGTGCGGGTTTGTGGGGGAACGCGAAGAGCTAGGGTGCGGGTTCGTGGGGGAACGCAAGGAGCAAAGGTTCGGGTTCGTGGGGGAACGCAAAGAGCAAGGTTGCGGGTTCGTGGGGGAACGCAAAGAGCAAGGGTGCGGGTTCGTGGGGGAACGCAAAGAGGAACCGTGCGGGTTCGTGGGGGAACGCAAAGAGGAACCGTGTGGGTTCGTGGGGGAACGCAAAGAGGAACCGTGTGGGTTCGTGGGGGAACGCAAAGAGGAACCGTGCGGGTTCGTGGGGGAACGCAAAGAGCAAGGGTGCGGGTTCGTGGGGGAACGCAAAGAGCAAGGGTGCGGGTTCGTGGGGGAACGCAAAGAGGAACCGTGCGGGTTCGTGGGGGAACGCAAAGAGCTACGGTGTGTATTGGTGGGGGAATGCAAAGAGCAAGGGTGCGGGTTCGTGGGGGAACGCAGAGAGCAAGGGTGCGGGTTCGTGGGGGAACACAAAGAGGAACCGTGCGGGTTCGTGGGGGAACGCAAAGAGCTAGGGTGCGGGTTCGTGGGGGAACGCAAAGAGCAAGGGTGCAAGTTCGTGGGGGAACGCAAAGAGGAACCGTGCGGGTTCGTGGGGGAACGCAAAGAGCAAGGGTGCGGGTTCGTGTGGGACCGCAAAGAGGAACGGTGCGGGTTCGTGGGGGAACGCAAAGAGCAAGGGTGCTGGTTCGTGGGGGAACGCAAAGAGCAAGGGTGCGGGTTCGTGGGGGAACGCAAAGAGCTAGGGTGCGGGTTCGTGGGGGAACGCAAAGAGCAAGGGTGCGGGTTCGTGGGGGAACGCAAAGAGCAAGGGTGCAAGTTCGTGGGGGAACGCAAAGAGGAACCGTGCGGGTTCGTGGGGGAACGCAAAGAGCAAGGGTGCGGGTTCGTGGAGGAACGCAAAGAGCTAGGGTGCGGGATTGTGGGGGAACGCAAAGAGCAAGGGTGCCGGTTCGTGGGGGAACGCAAAGAGCAAGGGTGTGGGTTCGTGGGGGAACGCAAAGAGCAAGGGTGCGGGTTCGTGGGGGAACGCAAAGAGCAAGGGTGCGGGTTCGTGGGGGAACGCAAAGAGGAACAGTGCGGGTTCGTGGGGGAACGCAAAGAGCAAGGGTGCGGGTTTGTGGGGGAACGCAAAGAGCAAGGGTGCGGGTTCGTGGGGGAACACAAAGAGCATGGGTGCGGGTTCGTGGGGGAACGCAAAGAGGAACCGTGCGGGTTCGTGGGGGAACGCAAAGAGGAACCGTGTGGGTTCGTGGGGGAACGCAAAGAGGAACCGTGCGGGTTCGTGGGGGAACGCAAAGAGCAACGGTGCGGGTTCGTGGGGGAACGGAAAGAGGAACCGTGCGGGTTCGTGGGGGAACGCAAAGAGGAACCTTGCGGGTTCGTGGGGGAACGCAAAGAGCAAGGGTGCGGGTTCGTGGGGGAACGCAAAGAGCAAGGGTGCGGGTTCGTGAGGGAACGCAAAGAGCTAGGGTGCGGGTTCGTGGGGGAACACAAAGAGGAACCGTGCGGGTTCGTGGGGGAACGCAAAGAGCAAGGGTGCGGGTTCGTGGGGGAACGCAAAGAGCAAGGGTGCGGGTTCCTCGGGGAACGCAAAGAGCAAGGGTGCGGGTTCGTGGGGGAACGCAAAGAGCAAGGGTGCGGGTTCGTGGGGGAACGCAAAGAGCAAGGGTGCGGGTTCGTGGGGGAACGCAAACAGGAACCGTGCGGGTTCGTGGGGGAACGCAATGAGGAACCTTGCGGGTTCGTGGGGGAACGCAAAGAGGAACCGTGCGGGTTCGTGGGGAAACGCAAGGAGGAACCGTGCGGGTTCGTGGGGGAACGCAAAGAGGAACCGTGCGGGTTCGTGGGGGATCGCAAAGAGGAACCGTGCGGGTTCGTGGGGGAACGCAAAGAGCAAGGGTGCGGGTTTGTGGGGGAACGCAAAGAGCAAGGGTGCGGGTTCGTGGGGGAACACAAAGAGCAAGGGTGCGGGTTCGTGGGGGAACGCAAAGAGGAACCGTGCGGGTTCGTGGGGGAACGCAAAGAGGAACCGTGTGGGTTCGTGGGGGAACGCAAAGAGGAACCGTGCGGGTTCGTGGGGGAACGCAAAGAGCAAGGGTGCGGGTTCGTGGGGGAACGGAAAGAGGAACCGTGCGGGTTCGTGGGGGAACGCAAAGAGGAACCGTGCGGGTTCGTGGGGGAATGCAAAGAGGAACCGTGCGGGTTCGTGGGGGAGCGCAAAGAGCAACCGTGCGGGTTCGTGGGGGAACGCAAAGAGAAACCGTGCAGGTTCGTGGGGGAACGCAAAGAGCAAGGTTGCGGGTTCGTGGGGGAACGCAAAGAGCAAGGGTGCGGGTTCGTGGGTGAACGCAAAGAGGAACCGTGCGGGTTCGTGGGGGAACGGAAAGAGGAACCGTGCGGGTTCGTGGGGGAATGCAAAGAGCAAGGGTGCGGGTTCGTGGTGGAACGCAAAGAGCAAGGGTGCGGGTTCGTGGGGGAACGCAAAGAGCAAGGGTGCGGGTTCGTGGGGGAACGCAAAGAGGAACCGTGCGGGATCGTGGGGGAACGCAAAGTGGAATCGTGCGGGTTTGTGGGGGAACGCAAAGAGCAAGGGTGCGGGTTCGTGGGGAAACGCAAAGAGCAAGGGTGCGGGTTCGTGGGGGAACGCAAAGAGCAAGGGTGCGGGTTCGTGGGGGAACACAAAGAGGAACCGTGCGTGTTCGTGGGGGAACGCAAAGAGCAAGGGTGCAGGTTCGTGGGGGAACGCAAAGAGCAAGGGTGCGGGTTCCTGGGGGAACGCAAAGAGCAAGGCTGCGGGTTCGTGGGGGAACACAAAGAGCAAGGGTGCGGGTTCGTGGGGGAACGCAAAGAGCATGGGTGCGGGTTCATGGGGGAACGCAAAGAGCAAGGGTGCGGGTTCGTGGGGAACGCAAAGAGGAACCGTGCGGGTTCGTGGGGGAACGCAAAGAGCAAGGGTGCGGGTTCGTGGGGGAACGCAAAGAGGAACCGTGCAGGTTCGTGGGGGAACGCAAAGAGCAAGGGTGCGGGTTCATGGGGGAACACAAAGAGCAAGGGTGCGGGTTCGTGGGGGAACACAAAGAGGAACCGTGCGGGTTCGTGGGGGAACGCAAAGAGGAACCGTGCGGGTTCGTGGGGGAACGCAAAGAGCAAGGGTGCGGGTTCGTGGGGGAACGCAAAGAGCAAGGGTGCGGGTTCGTGGGGGAACGCAAAGAGCTAGGTTGCGGGTTCGTGGGGGAACACAAAGAGGAACCGTGCGGGTTCGTGGGGGAACGCAAAGAGCAAGGGTGCGGGTTCGTGGGTGAACGCAAAGAGCAAGGGTGCGGGTTCGTGGGGGAACGCAAAGAGCAAGGGTGCGGGTTCGTGGGGGAACGCAAAGAGCAAGGGTGCGGGTTCGTGGGGGAACGCAAAGAGCATGGGTGCGGGTTCGTGGGGGAACGCAAAGTGCTAGGGTGCGGGTTCGTGGGGGAACGCAAAGAGCAAGGGTGCGGGTTCGTGGGGGAACGCAAAGAGCAAGGGTGCGGGTTCGTGGGGGAACGCAAAGAGCAAGGCTGCGGGTTCGTGGGGGAACGCAAAGAGCAAGGGTGCGGGTTCGTGGGGGAACGCAAAGAGCAAGGGTGCGGGTTCGTGGGGGAACGCAAACAGGAACCGTGCGGGTTCGTGGGGGAACGCAAAGAGGAACCTTGCGGTTTCGTGGGGGAACGCAAAGAGGAACCGTGCGGGTTCGTGGGGAAACGCAAATAGGAACCGTGCGGGTTCGTGGGGGAACGCAAAGAGGAACCGTGCGGGTTCGTGGGGGAACGCAAAGAGGAACCGTGCGGGTTCGTGGGGGAACGCAAAGAGCTAGGGTGCGGGTTCGTGGGGGAACGCAAAGAGGAACCGTGCGGGTTCGTGGGCGAACGCAAAGAGCAAGGGTGCGGGTTCGTGGGGGAACGCAAAGAGCAAGGGTGCGAGTTCGTGGGGGAACGCAAAGAGGAACCGTGCGGGTTCGTGGGGGAACGCAAAGAGCAAGGGTGCGGGTTCGTGGGGGAACGCAAAGAGCAAGGGTGCGGGTTCGTGGGGGAACGCAAAGAGCAAGGGTGCGGGTTCGTGGGGGAACGCAAAAAAGCTAGGGTGCGGGTTCGTGAGGGAACGCAAAGAGGAACCGTGCGGGTTCGTGGGGGAACGCAAAGAGGAACCGTGCGGGTTCGTGGGGGAACGCAAAGGGCTAGGGTGTGGGTTCGTGGGGGAACGCAAAGAGCTAGGGTGCGAGTTCGTGGGGGAACGCAAAGAGCAAGGGTGCGGGTTCGTGGGGGAACGCAAAGAGGAACGGTGCGGGTTCGTGGGGGAACTCAAAGAGCAAGGGTGCGGGTTCGTGGGGGAACGCAAACAGGAACCGTGCGGGTTCGTGGGGGAACGCAAAGAGGAACCTTGCGGTTTCGTGGGGGAACGCAAAAAGGAACCGTGCGGGTTCGTGGGGAAACGCAAATAGGAACCGTTCGGGTTCGTGGGGGAACGCAAAGAGGAACCGTGCGGGTTCGTGGGGGAACGCAAAGAGGAACCGTGCGGGTTCGTGGGGAAACGCAAAGAGGAACCGTGCGGGTTCGTGGGGGAACGCAAAGAGGAACCGTGCGGGTTCGTGGGGGAACGCAAAGAGGAACCGTGCGGGTTCGTGGGGGAACGCAAAGAGCAAGGGTGCGGGTTCGTGGGGGAACGCAAAGAGCTAGGGTGCGGGTTCGTGGGGGAACGCAAAGAGGAACCGTGCGGGTTCGTGGGGGAACGCAAAGAGCAAGGGTGCGGGTTCGTGGGGGAACGCAAAGAGCAAGGGTGCGGGTTCGTGGGGGAACGCAAAGAGCAAGGGTGCGGGTTCGTGGGGAAACATAAAGAGGAACCGTGCGGGTTCGTGGGGGAACGCAAAGAGCAAGGGTGCGGGTTCGTGGGGGAACGCAAAGAGCAAGGGTGCAGGTTCGTGGGGGAACGCAAAGAGCAAGCGTGCGGGTTCGTGGGGGAACGCAAAGTGGAACCGTGCGGGTTCGTGGGGAACGCAAAGAGCTAGGGTGCGGGTTCGTCGGGGAACGCAAAGAGCAAGGGTGCAGGTTCGTGGGGGAACGCGAAGAGCTAGGGTGCGGGATTGTGGGAGAACGCAAAGAGCAAGGGTGCGGGTTCGTGGGGGAACGCAAAGAGCAACCGTGCGGGTTCGTGGGGGAACGCAAAGAGAAAGGGTGCGGGTTCGTGGGGGAACGCAAAGAGGAACAGTGCGGGTTCGTGGGGGAACGCAAAGAGCAAGGGTGCGGGTTCGTGGGCGAAAGGAAATAGCAAGGGTGCGGGTTCGTGGGGGAACACAAAGAGCATGGGTGCGGGATCGTGGGGGAACGCAAAGAGGAACCGTGCGGGTTCATGGGGGAACGCAAAGAGGAACCGTGCGGGTTCGTGGGGGAACGCAAAGAGGAACCGTGCGGGTTCGTGGGGGAACGCAAAGAGCAACGGTGCGGGTTCGTGGGGGAACGCAAAGAGCAACGGTGCAGGTTCGTGGGGGAACGCAAAGAGCAAGGGTGCGGGTTCGTGGGGGAACGCAAAGAGCAAGGGTGCGGGTTCGTGGGGGAACGGAAAGAGCAACTGTGCGGGTTCGTGGGGGAACGCAAAGAGGAACCGTGCGGGTTCGTGGGGGAACGCAAAGAGGAACCGTGCGGGTTCGTGGGGGAACGCAAAGAGCAAGGGTGCGGGTTCGTGGGGGAACGCAAAGAGGAACCGTGCGGGTTCGTGGGGGAACGCAAAGAGCTAGGGTGCGGGTTCGTCGGGGAACACAAAGAGGAACCGTGCGGGTTCGTGGGGGAACGCAAAGAGCAAGGGTGCGGGTTCGTGGGGGAACGCAAAGAGCAAGGGTGCGGGTTCGTGGGGGAACGCAAAGAGCAAGGGTGCGGGTTCATGGGGGAACGCAAACAGGAACCGTGCGGGTTCGTGGGGGAACGCAAAGAGGAACCGTGCGGGTTCGTGGGGGAGCGCAAAGAGGAACCGTGCGGGTTCGTGGGGGAACGCAAAGAGGAACCGTGCGGGTTCGTGGGGAAACGCAAAGAGGAACCGTGCGGGTTCGTGGGGGAACGCAAAGAGCAAGGGTGCGGGTTCGTGGGGGAACGCAAAGAGCTAGGGTGCGGGTTCGTGGGGGAACGAAAAGAGCAAGGGTGCGGGTTCGTAGGGGAACGCAAAGAGCTAGGGTGTGGGTTCGTGGGGGAACGCAAAGAGCAAGGGTGCGGGTTCGTGGGGGAACGCAAAGAGCAAGGGTGCGGGTTCGTGGGGGAACGCAAAGAGGAACCGTGCGGGTTCGTGGGGGAACGCAAAGAGCAAGGGTGCGGGTTCGTGGGGGAACGCAAAGAGCAAGGGTGCGGGTTCGTGGGGGAACGCAAAGAGCAAGGGTGCGGGTTCGTGGGGGAACGCAAAGAGCTAGGGTGCTGGTTCGTGGGGGAACGCAAAGAGCAAGGGTGCGGGTTTGTGGGGGAACGCAAAGAGCAAGGGTGCGGGTTCGTGGGGGAACGCAAAGAGGAACCGTGCGGGTTCGTGGGGGAACGCAAAGAGCAAGGGTGCGGGTTCGTGGGTGAACGCAAAGAGGAACCGTGCGGGTTCGTGGGGGAACGCAAAGAGGAACCGTGCGGGTTCGTGGGGGAATGCAAAGAGGAACCGTGCGGGTTCGCGGGGGAACGCAAAGAGCAACCGTGCGGGTTCGTGGGGGAACGCAAAGAGCAAGGGTGCGGGTTCGTGGGGGAACACAAAGAGCAAGGGTGCGGGTTCGTGGGGGAACGCAAAGAGGAACCGTGCGGGTTCTTGTGGGAACGCAAAGAGGAACCGTGCGGGTTCGTGGGGGAACGCAAAGAGCAAGGGTGCTGGTTCGTGGGTGAACGCAAAGAGGAACCGTGCGGGTTCGTGGGGGAACGCAAAGAGCAAGGGTGCGGGTTCGTGGGGGAACGCAAAGAGCAAGGGTGCGGGTTCGTGGGGGAACGCAAAGAGCAAGGGTGCGGGTTCGTGGGGGAACGCAAAGAGGAACCGTGCGGGATCGTGGGGGAACGCAAAGTGGAATCGTGCGGGTTTGTGGGGGAACGCAAAGAGCAAGGGTGCGGGTTCGTGGGGGAACGCAAAGAGCAAGGGTGCGGGTTCGTGGGGGAACGCAAAGAGCAAGGGTGCGGGTTCGTGGGTGAACGCAAAGAGGAACCGTGCGAGTTCGAGGGGGAACGCAAAGAGCAAGGGTGCAGGTTCGTGGGGGAACGCAAAGAGCAAGGGTGCGGGTTCCTGGGGGAACGCAAAGAGCAAGGCTGCGGGTTCGTGGGGGAACACAAAGAGCAAGGGTGCGGGTTCGTGGGGGAACGCAAAGAGCATGGGTGCGGGTTCGTGGGGGAACGCAAAGAGGAAGCGTTCGGGTTCTTGGGGAACGCAAAGAGGAACCGTGCGGGTTCGTGGGGGAACGCAAAGAGCAAGGGTGCGGGTTCGTGGGGGAACGCAAAGAGGAACCGTGCAGGTTCGTGGGGGAACGCAAAGAGCAAGGGTGCGGGTTCGTGGGGGAACACAAAGAGCAAGGGTGCGGGTTCGTGGGGGAACGCAAAGAGGAACCGTGCGGGTTCGTGGGGGAACGCAAAAAGGAACCGTGCGGGTTCGTGGGGGAACGCAAAGAGCAAGGGTGCGGGTTCGTGGGGGAACGCAAAGAGCAAGGGTGCGGGTTCGTGGGGGAACGCAAAGAGCTAGGTTGCGGGTTCGTGGGGGAACACAAAGAGGAACCGTGCGGGTTCGTGGGGGAACGCAAAGAGCAAGGGTGCGGGTTCGTGGGGGAACGCAAAGAGCAAGGGTGCGGGTTCGTGGGGGAACGCAAAGAGCAAGGGTGCGGGTTCGTGGGGGAACGCAAAGAGCAAGGGTGCGGGTTCGTCAGGGAACGCAAAGAGCAAGGGTGCGGGTTCGTGGGGGAACGCAAACAGGAACCGTTCGGGTTCGTGGGGGAACGCAAAGAGGAACCGTGCGGGTTCGTGGGTGAACGCAAAGAGGAACCGTGCGGGTTCGTGGGGAAACGCAAAGAGGAACCGTGCGGGTTCATGGGGGAACGCAAAGAGGAACCGTGCGGGTTTGTGGGGGAACGCAAAGAGGAACCGTGCGGGTTCGTGGGGGAACGCAAAGAGCAAGGGTGCGGGTTCGTGGGGGAACGCAAAGAGCAAGGGTGCGGGTTCGTGGGGGAACGCAAAGAGGAACCGTGCGGGTTCGTGGGGGAACGCAAAGAGCAAGGGTGCGGGTTCGTGGGGGAACGCAAAGAGCAAGGGTGCGGGTTCGTGGGGGAACGCAAAGAGCAAGGGTGCGGGTTCGTGGGGAAACGCAAAGAGGAACCGTGCGGGTTCGTGGGGGAACGCAAAGAGCAAGGGTGTGGGTTCGTGGGGGAACGCGAAGAGCAAGGGTGCGGGTTCGTGGGGGAACGCAAAGAGCAAGGGTGCGGGTTCGTGGGGGAACGCAAACAGCAAGGGTGCGGGTTCGTGGGGGAACGCAAAGAGCAAGGGTGCGGGCTCGTGGGGGAGTGCATAGAGGAACCGTGCGGGTTCGTGGGGGAACACAAAGAGCAAGGGTGCGGGTTCGTGGGGGAACGCAAAGAGCAAGGGGGCGGGTTCGTGGGGGAACGCAAAGAGCCAGGGTGCGGGTTCGTGGGGGAACGCAAGGAGGAACCGTGCGGGTTCGTGGGGGAACGCAAAGAGCAAGGGTGCGGGTTCGTGGGGGAACGCAAAGAGCAAGGGTGCGGGTTCGTGGGGGAACGCAAAGAGGAACCGTGCGGGTTTGTGGGGGAACGCGAAGAGCTAGGGTGCGGGTTCGTGGGGGAACGCAAGGAGCAAAGGTTCGGGTTCGTGGGGGAACGCAAAGAGCAAGGTTGCGGGTTCGTGGGGGAACGCAAAGAGGAACCGTGCGGGTTCGTGGGGGAACGCAAAGAGGAACCGTGCGGGTTCGTGGGGGAACGCAAAGAGGAACCGTGCGGGTTCGTGGGGGAACGCAAAGAGGAACCGTGTGGGTTCGTGGGGGAACGCAAAGAGGAACCGTGCGGGTTCGTGGGGGAACGCAAAGAGCAAGGGTGCGGGTTCGTGGGGGAACGCAAAGAGCAAGGGTGCGGGTTCGTGGGGGAACGCAAAGAGGAACCGTGCGGGTTCGTGGGGGAACGCAAAGAGCTACGGTGTGTATTCGTGGGGGAATGCAAAGAGCAAGGGTGCGGGTTCGTGGGGGAACGCAGAGAGCAAGGGTGCGGGTTCGTGGGGGAACACAAAGAGGAACCGTGCGGGTTCGTGGGGGAACGCAAAGAGCTAGGGTGCGGGTTCGTGGGGGAACGCAAAGAGCAAGGGTGCAAGTTCGTGGGGGAACGCAAAGAGGAACCGTGCGGGTTCGTGGGGGAACGCAAAGAGCAAGGGTGCGGGTTCGTGTGGGACCGCAAAGAGGAACGGTGCGGGTTCGTGGGGGAACGCAAAGAGCAAGGGTGCGGGTTCGTGGGGGAACGCAAATAGCAAGGGTGCGGGTTCGTGGGGGAACGGAAAGAGGAACCGTGCGGGTTCGTGGGGGAACGCAAAGAGCAAGGGTGCGGGTTCGTGGGGGAACGCAAAGAGCAAGGGTGCGGGTTCGTGGGGGAACGCAAAGAGCAAGGGTGCGGGTTCGTGGGGGAACGCAAAGAGCAAGGGTGCGGGTTCGTGGGTGAACGCAAAGAGCATGTGTGCGGGTTCGTGGGGGAACGCAAAGAGCAAGGGTGCGGGTTCGTGGGGGAACGCAAAGAGCAAGGGTGCGGGTTCGTGGGGGAACGCAAAGAGCAAGGGTGCGGGTTCGTGGGGGAACACAAAGAGCTAGGGTGCGGGTTCGTGGGGGAATGCAGAGAGCTAGGGTACGGGTTCGTGGGGGAACGCAAAGAGGAACCGTGCGGGTTCGTGGGGGAATGCAAAGAGCTAGGGTGTGGGTTTGTGGGGGAACGCAAAGAGCAAGGGTGCGGGTTCGTGGGGGAACGCAAAGAGCAAGGGTGCGGGTTCGTGGGGGAACGCAAAGAGCAAGGGTGCGGGTTCGTGGGGGAACGCAAAGAGCAAGGGTGCGGGTTCGTGGGGGAACGCAAAGAGCTAGGGTGCGGGTTCGTGGGGGAACGCAAAGAGCAAGGGTGCGGGTTCGTGGGGGAACGCAAAGAGCAAGGGTGCAAGTTCGTGGGGGAACGCAAAGAGGAACCGTGCGGGTTCGTGGGGGAACGCAAAGAGCAAGGGTGCGGGTTCGTGGAGGAACGCAAAGAGCTAGGGTGCGGGATTGTGGGGGAACGCAAAGAGCAAGGGTGCCGGTTCGTGGGGGAACGCAAAGAGCAAGGGTGCGGGTTCGTGGGGGAACGCAAAGAGCAAGGGTGCGGGTTCGTGGGGGAACGCAAAGAGCAAGGGTGCGGGTTCGTGGGGGAACGCAAAGAGGAACAGTGCGGGTTCGTGGGGGAACGCAAAGAGCAAGGGTGCGGGTTTGTGGGGGAACGCAAAGAGCAAGGGTGCGGGTTCGTGGGGGAACACAAAGAGCATGGGTGCGGGTTCGTGGGGGAACGCAAAGAGCAAGGGTGCGGGTTCGTGGGGGAACGCAAAGAGGAACCGTGTGGGTTCGTGGGGGAACGCAAAGAGGAACCGTGCGGGTTCGTGGGGGAACGCAAAGAGCAACGGTGCGGGTTCGTGGGGGAACGGAAAGAGGAACCGTGCGGGTTCGTGGGGGAACGCAAAGAGGAACCTTGCGGGTTCGTGGGGGAACGCAAAGAGCAAGGGTGCGGGTTCGTGGGGGAACGCAAAGAGCAAGGGTGCGGGTTCGTGAGGGAACGCAAAGAGCTAGGGTGCGGGTTCGTGGGGGAACACAAAGAGGAACCGTGCGGGTTCGTGGGGGAACGCAAAGAGCAAGGGTGCGGGTTCGTGGGGGAACGCAAAGAGCAAGGGTGCGGGTTCCTCGGGGAACGCAAAGAGCAAGGGTGCGGGTTCGTGGGGGAACGCAAAGAGCAAGGGTGCGGGTTCGTGGGGGAACGCAAAGAGCAAGGGTGCGGGTTCGTGGGGGAACGCAAACAGGAACCGTGCGGGTTCGTGGGGGAACGCAATGAGGAACCTTGCGGGTTCGTGGGGGAACGCAAAGAGGAACCGTGCGGGTTCGTGGGGAAACGCAAGGAGGAACCGTGCGGGTTCGTGGGGGAACGCAAAGAGGAACCGTGCGGGTTCGTGGGGGATCGCAAAGAGGAACCGTGCGGGTTCGTGGGGGAACGCAAAGAGCTAGGGTGCGGGTTCGTGGGGGAACGCAAAGAGCAAGGGTGCGGGTTCGTGGGGGAACGCAAACAGGAACCGTGCGGGTTCGTGGGGGAACGCAATGAGGAACCTTGCGGGTTCGTGGGGGAACGCAAAGAGGAACCGTGCGGGTTCGTGGGGAAACGCAAGGAGGAACCGTGCGGGTTCGTGGGGGAACGCAAAGAGGAACCGTGCGGGTTCGTGGGGGATCGCAAAGAGGAACCGTGCGGGTTCGTGGGGGAACGCAAAGAGCTAGGGTGCGGGTTCGTGGGGGAACGCAAAGAGCAAGGGTGCGGGTTCGTGGGGGAACGCAAAGAGCTAGGGTGCGGGTTCGTGGGGGAACGCAAAGAGCAAGGGTGCGGGTTCGTGGGGGAACGCAAAGAGGAACCGTGCGGGTTCGTGGGGGAACGCAAAGAGGAACCGTGCGGGTTCGTGGGGGAACGCAAAGAGCAACGGTGCGGGTTCGTGGGGGAACGCAAAGAGCAACGGTGCAGGTTCGTGGGGGAACGCAAAGAGCAAGGGTGCGGGTTCGTGGGGGAACGCAAAGAGCAAGGGTGCGGGTTCGTGGGGGAACGGAAAGAGCAAGGGTGCGGGTTCGTGGGGGAACGCAAAGAGGAACCGTGCGGGTTCGTGGGGGAACGCAAAGAGGAACCGTGCGGGTTCGTGGGGGAACGCAAAGAGCAAGGGTGCGGGTTCGTGGGGGAACGCAAAGAGGAACCGTGCGGGTTCGTGGGGGAACGCAAAGAGCTAGGGTGCGGGTTCGTCGGGGAACACAAAGAGGAACCGTGCGGGTTCGTGGGGGAACGCAAAGAGCAAGGGTGCGGGTTCGTGGGGGAACGCAAAGAGCAAGGGTGCGGGTTCGTGGGGGAACGCAAAGAGCAAGGGTGCGGGTTCATGGGGGAACGCAAACAGGAACCGTGCGGGTTCGTGAGGGAACGCAAAGAGGAACCGTGCGGGTTCGTGGGGGAGCGCAAAGAGGAACCGTGCGGGTTCGTGGGGGAATGCAAAGAGGAACCGTGCGGGTTCGTGGGGAAACGCAAAGAGGAACCGTGCGGGTTCGTGGGGGAACGCAAAGAGCAAGGGTGCGGGTTCGTGGGGGAACGCAAAGAGCTAGGGTGTGGGTTCGTGGGGGAACGCAAAGAGCAAGGGTGCGGGTTCGTGGGGGAACGCAAAGAGCAAGGGTGCGGGTTCGTGGGGGAACGCAAAGAGGAACCGTGCGGGTTCGCGGGGGAACGCAAAGAGCAAGGGTGCGGGTTCGTGGGGGAACGCAAAGAGCAAGGGTGCGGGTTCGTGGGGGAACGCAAAGAGCAAGGGTGCGGGTTCGTGGGGGAACGCAAAGAGCTAGGGTGCTGGTTCGTGGGGGAACTCAAAGAGCTAGGGTGCGGGTTCATGGGGGAACGCAAAGAGAAAGGGTGCGGGTTCGTGGGGGAACGCAAACAGGAACCGTGCGGGTTCGTGGGGGAACGCAATGAGGAACCTTGCGGGTTCGTGGGGGAACGCAAAGAGCAAGGGTGCGGGTTTGTGGGGGAACGCAAAGAGCAAGGGTGCGGGTTCGTGGGGGAACGCAAAGAGGAACCGTGCGGGTTCGTGGGGGAACGCAAAGAGCAAGGGTGCGGGTTCGTGGGGGAACGCAAAGAGGAACCGTGCGGGTTCGTGGGGGAACGCAAAGAGGAACCGTGCGGGTTCGTGGGGGAACGCAAAGAGGAACCGTGCGGGTTCGCGGGGGAACGCAAAGAGCAACCGTGCGGGTTCGTGGGGGAACGCAAAGAGCAAGGGTGCGGGTTCGTGGGGGAACACAAAGAGCAAGGGTGCGGGTTCGTGGGGGAACGCAAAGAGGAACCGTGCGGGTTCTTGTGGGAACGCAAAGAGGAACCGTGCGGGTTCGTGGGGGAACGCAAAGAGCAAGGGTGCTGGTTCGTGGGTGAACGCAAAGAGGAACCGTGCGGGTTCGTGGGGGAACGCAAAGAGCAAGGGTGCAAGTTTGTGGGGGAACGCAAAGAGGAACCGTGCGGGTTCGTGGGGGAACGCAAAGAGCAAGGGTGCGGGTTCGTGTGGGACCGCAAAGAGGAACGGTGCGGGTTCGTGGGGGAACGCAAAGAGCAAGGGTGCGGGTTCGTGGGGGAACGCAAAGACCAAGGGTGCGGGTTCGTGGGGGAATTCAAAGAGGAACCGTGCGGGTTCGTGGGGGAACGGAAAGAGCAAGGGTGCGGGTTCGTGGGGGAACGCAAAGAGCTAGGGTGTGGGTTTGTGGGGGAACGCAAAGAGCAAGGGTGCGGGTTCGTGGGGGAACGCAAACAGGAACCGTGCGGGTTCGTGGGGGAACGCAAAGAGCAAGGGTGCGGGTTCGTGGGGGAACGCAAAGAGCAAGGGTGCGGGTTCGTGGGTGAACGCAAAGAGCAAGGGTGCGGGTTCGTGGGGGAACGCAAAGAGCAAGGGTGCAAGTTCGTGGGGGAACGCAAAGAGGAACCGTGCGGGTTCGTGGGGGAACGAAAGAGCAAGGGTGCGGGTTCGTGGAGGAACGCAAAGAGCTAGGGTGCGGGATTGTGGGGGAACGCAAAGAGCAAGGGTGCCGGTTCGTGGGGGAACGCAAAGAGCAAGGGTGCGGGTTCGTGGGGGAACGCAAAGAGCTAGGGTGCAGGTTCGTGGGGGAACGCAAAGAGCAAGGGTGCGGGTTCGTGGGGGAACGCAAAGAGCAAGGGTGCAAGTTCGTGGGGGAACGCAAAGAGGAATCGTGCGGGTTCGTGGGGGAACGCAAAGAGCAAGGGTGCGGGTTCGTGGGGGAACACAAAGAGCAAGGGTGCGGGTTCGTGGGGGAACGCAAAGAGGAACCGTGCGGGTTCGTGGGGGAACGCAAAGAGGAACCGTGTGGGTTCGTGGGGGAACGCAAAGAGGAACCGTGCGGGTTCGTGGGGGAACGCAAAGAGCAATGGTGCGGGTTCGTGGGGGAACGCAAAGAGCAAGGGTGCGGGTTCGTGGGGGAACGCAAAGAGGAACCTTGCGGGTTCGTGGGGGAACGCAAAGAGCAAGGGTGCGGGTTCGTGGGGGAACGCAAAGAGCAAGGGTGCGGGTTCGTGAGGGAACGCAAAGAGCTAGGGTGCGGGTTCGTGGGGGAACACAAAGAGGAACCGTGCGGGTTCGTGGGGGAACGCAAAGAGCAAGGGTGCGGGTTCGTGGGGGAACGCAAAGAGCAAGGGTGCGGGTTCCTCGGGGAACGCAAAGAGCAAGGCTGCGGGTTCGTAGGGGAACGCAAAGAGCAAGGGTGCGGGTTCGTGGGGGAACGCAAAGAGCAAGGGTGCGGGTTCGTGGGGGAACGCAAACAGGAACCGTGCGGGTTCGTGGGGGAACGCAATGAGGAACCTTGCGGGTTCGTGGGGGAACGCAAAGAGGAACCGTGCGGGTTCGTGGGGAAACGCAAAGAGGAACCGTGCGGGTTCGTGGGGGAACGCAAAGAGGAACCGTGCGGGTTCGTGGGGGATCGCAAAGAGGAACCGTGCGGGTTCGTGGGGGAACGCAAAGAGCTAGGGTGCGGGTTCGTGGGGGAACGCAAAGAGGAACCGTGCGGGTTCGTGGGGGAACGCAAAGAGCTAGGGTGCGGGTTCGTGGGGGAACGCAAAGAGCAAGGGTGCGGGTTCGTGGGGGAACGCAAAGAGGAACCTTGCGGGTTCGTGGGTGAACGCAAAGAGCAAGGGTGCGGGTTCGTGGGGGAACGCAAAGAGCAAGGGTGCGGGTTCGTGGGGGAACGCAAAGAGCAAGGGTGCGGGTTCGTGGGGGAACGCAAAGAGCAAGGGTGCGGGTTCGTGGGGGAACGCAAAGAGCTAGGGTGCGGGTTCGTGGGGGAACGCAAAGAGCTAGGGTGCGGGTTCGTGGGGGAACGCAAAGAGCAAGGGTGCGGGTTCGTGGGGGAACGCAAAGAGCTAGGGTGCGGGTTCGTGGGGGAACGCAAAGAGCTAGGGTGCGGGTTCGTGGGGGAACGCAAAGAGCAAGGGTGCGGGATCGTGGGGGAACGCAAAGAGGAACGGTGCGGGTTTGTGGGGGAACGCAAAGAGCAAGGGTGCGGGTTCGTGGGGGAACGCAAAGAGCAAGGGTGTGGGTTCGTGGGTGAACGCAAAGAGGAACCGTGCGGGTTCGTGGGGGAACGCAAAGAGCAAGGGTGCGGGTTTTTGGGGGAACGCAAAGAGCAAGGGTGCGGTTTCGTGGGGGAACGCAAAGAGCAAGGGTGCGGGTTCGTGGGGGAACGCAAAGAGGAACCGTGCGGGATCGTGGGGGAACGCAAAGTGGAACCGTGCGGGTTCGTGGGGGAACGCAAAGAGGAACCGTGCGGTTTCGTGGGGGAACGCAAAGCGCAAGGGTGCGGGTTCGTGGGGGAACGCAAAGAGCAAGGGTGCGGGTTTGTGGATGAACGCAAAGAGCAATTGTGCAAGTTCGTGGGGGAACGCCAAGAGGAACCGTGCGGGTTCGTGGGGGAACGCAAAGAGGAACCGTGCGGGTTCGTGGGGGAATGCAAAGAGCAAGGGTGCGGGTTCTTGGGGGAACGCAATGAGCAAGGATGCGGGTTCGTGGGGAACGCAAAGAGGAACCGTGCAGGTTCGTGGGGGAACGCAAAGAGCAAGGGTGCGGGTTTGTGGGGGAACGCAAAGAGCGAGGGTGCGGGTTCGTGGGGGAACGCAAAGAGCAAGGGTGCGGGTTCGTGGGGTAACGCAGAGAGCTAGGGTGCGGGTTCGTGGGGGAACGCAAAGAGCAAGGGTGCGGGTTCGTGGGGGAACGCAAAGAGCTAGGGTGCGGGTTCGTGGGGGAACGCAAAGAGCAAGGGTGCGGGTTCGTGGGGGTGTGCAAAGAGGAACCGTGCGGGTTCGTGGGGGAACGCAAAGAGGAACCGTGCGGGTTCGTGGGGGAACGCAAAGAGGAAAGGTGCCGGTTCGTGGGGGAACGCAAAGAGCAAGGGTGCGGGTTCGTGGGGGAACGCAAAGAGGAACGGTGCGGGTTCGTGGGGGAACGCAAAGAGCAAAGGTGCGGGTTCGTGGGGGAACGCAAAGAGCAAGGGTGCGGGTTCGTGGGGGAACGCAAAGAGCAAGGGTGCAAGTTCGTGGGGGAACGCAAAGAGGAACCGTGCGGGTTCGTGGGGGAACGCAAAGAGCAAGGGTGCGGGTTCGTGTGGGACCGCAAAGAGGAACGGTGCGGGTTCGTGGGGAACGCAAAGAGCAAGGGTGCGGGTTCGTGGGGGAACGCAAAGAGCAAGGGTGCGGGTTCGTGGGGGAACGGAAAGAGGAACCGTGCGGGTTCGTGGGGGAACGCAAAGAGCAAGGGTGCGGGTTCGTGGGGGAACGCAAAGAGCAAGGGTGCGGGTTCGTGGGGGAACGCAAAGAGCAAGGGTGCGGGTTCGTGGGGGAACGCAAAGAGCAAGGGTGCGGGTTCGTGGGGGAACGCAAAGAGCAAGGGTGCGGGTTCGTGGGGGAACGCGAAGAGCAAGGGTGCGGGTTCATGGGGGAACGCAAAGAGCATGTGTGCGGGTTCGTGGGGGAACGCAAAGAGCAAGGGTGCGGGTTCGTGGGGGAACGCAAAGAGCAAGGGTGCGGGTTCGTGGGGGAACGCAAAGAGCTAGGGTGCGGGTTCGTGGGGGAACGCAGAGAGCTAGGGTACGGGTTCGTGTGGGAACGCAAAGAGGAACCGTGCGGGTTCGTGGGGGAATGCAAAGAGCTAGGGTGTGGGTTTGTGGGGGAACGCAAAGAGCAAGGGTGCGGGTTCGTGGGGGAACGCAAAGAGCAAGGGTGCGGGTTCGTGGGGGAACGCAAAGAGCAAGGGTGCGGGTTCGTGGGGGAACGCAAAGAGCAAGGGTGCGGGTTCGTGGGGGAACGCAAAGAGCAAGGGTGCGGGTTCGTGGGGGAACGCAAAGAGCTAGGGTGCGGGTTCGTGGGGGAACGGAAAGAGGAACCGTGCGGGTTCGTGGAGGAACGCAAAGAGCTAGGGTGCGGGATTGTGGGGGAACGCAAAGAGCAAGGGTGCCGGTTCGTGGGGGAACGCAAAGAGCAAGGGTGCCGGTTCGTGGGGGAACGCAAAGAGCAAGGGTGCGGGTTCGTGGGGGAACGCAAAGAGCAAGGGTGCGGGTTCGTTGGGGAACGCAAAGAGGAACAGTGCGGGTTCGTGGGGGAACGCAAAGAGCAAGGGTGCGGGTTTGTGGGGGAACGCAAAGAGGAACCGTGCGGGTTCGTGGGGGAACGCAAAGAGCAAGGGTGTGGGTTCGTGGGGGAACGCAAAGAGCAAGGGTGCGGGTTCGTGGGGGAACGCAAAGAGCAAGGGTGCGGGTTCGTGGGGGAACGCAAAGAGCTAGGGTGCGGGTTCGTGGGGGAACGCAAAGAGCAAGGGTGCGGGTTCGTGGGGGTGTGCAAAGAGGAACCGTGCGGGTTCGTGGGGGAACGCAAAGAGGAACCGTGCGGGTTCGTGGGGGAACGCAAAGAGGAACGGTGCCGGTTCGTGGGGGAACGCAAAGAGCAAGGGTGCCGGTTCGTGGGTGAACGCAAAGAGGAACGGTGCGGGTTCGTGGGGGAACGCAAAGAGCAAGGGTGCGGGTTCGTGGGGGAACGCAAAGAGCAAGGGTGCGGGTTCGTGGGGGAACGCAAAGAGCAAGGGTGCAAGTTCGTGGGGGAACGCAAAGAGGAACCGTGCGGGTTCGTGGGGGAACGCAAAGAGCAAGGGTGCGGGTTCGTGTGGGACCGCAAAGAGGAACGGTGCGGGTTCGTGGGGGAACGCAAAGAGCAAGGGTGCGGGTTCGTGGGGGAACGCAAAGAGCAAGGGTGCGGGTTCGTGGGGGAACTGAAAGAGGAACCGTGCGGGTTCGTGGGGGAACGCAAAGAGCAAGGGTGTGGGTTCGTGGGGGAACGCAAAGAGCAAGGGTGCGGGTTCGTGTGGGAACGCAAAGAGCAAGGGTGCGGGTTCGTGTGGGACCGCAAAGAGGAATGGTGCGGGTTCGTGGGGGAACGCAAAGAGCAAGGGTGCGGGTTCGTGGGGGAACGCAAAGAGCAAGGGTGCGGGTTCGTGGGGGAACGGAAAGAGGAACCGTGCGGGTTCGTGGGGGAACGCAAAGAGCAAGGGTGCGGGTTCGTGGGGGAACGCAAAGAGCAAGGGTGCGGGTTCGTGGGGGAACGCAAAGAGCAAGGGTGCGGGTTCGTGGGGGAACGCAAAGAGCAAGGGTGCGGGTTCGTGGGGGAACGCAAAGAGCAAGGGTGCGGGTTCGTGGGGGAACACAAAGAGCAAGGGTGCGGGTTCGTGGGGGAACGCAGAGAGCTAGGGTACGGGTTCGTGGGGGAACGCAAAGAGGAACCGTGCGGGTTCGTGGGGGAATGCAAAGAGCTAGGGTGTGGGTTTGTGGGGGAACGCAAAGAGCAAGGGTGCGGGTTCGTGGGGGAACGCAAAGAGCAAGGGTGCGGGTTCGTGGGGGAACGCAAAGAGCAAGGGTGCGGGTTCGTGGGGGAACGCAAAGAGCAAGGGTGCGGGTTCGTGGGGGAACGCAAAGAGCAAGGGTGCGGGTTCGTGGGGGAACGCAAAGAGCTAGGGTGCGGGTTCGTGGGGGAACGGAAAGAGGAACCGTGCGGGTTCGTGGAGGAACGCAAAGAGCTAGGGTGCGGGATTGTGGGGGAACGCAAAGAGCAAGGGTGCCGGTTCGTGGGGGAACGCAAAGAGCAAGGGTGCGGGTTCGTGGGGGAATGCAAAGAGCAAGGGTGCGGGTTCGTGGGGGAACGCAAAGAGCAAGGGTGCGGGTTCGTTGGGGAACGCAAAGAGGAACAGTGCGGGTTCGTGGGGGAACGCAAAGAGCAAGGGTGCGGGTTTGTGGGGGAACGCAAAGAGGAACCGTGCGGGTTCGTGGGGGAACGCAAAGAGCAAGGGTGTGGGTTCGTGGGGGAACGCAAAGAGCAAGGGTGCGGGTTCGTGGGGGAACGCAAAGAGCAAGGGTGCGGGTTCGTGGGGGTGTGCAAAGAGGAACCGTGCGGGTTCGTGGGGGAACGCAAAGAGGAACCGTGCGGGTTCGTGGGGGAACGCAAAGAGGAACGGTGCCGGTTCGTGGGGGAACGCAAAGAGCAAGGGTGCGGGTTCGTGGGGGAACGCAAAGAGGAACGGTGCGGGTTCGTGGGGGAACGCAAAGAGGAACCGTGCGGGTTCGTGGGGGAACGCAAAGAGCAAGGGTGCGGGTTCGTGGGGGAACGCAAAGAGCAAGGGTGCGGGTTCGTGGGGGAACGCAAAGAGCAAGGGTGCGGGTTCGTGGGGGAACGCAAAGAGCTAGGGTGCGGGTTCGTGGGGGAACGCAAAGAGCTAGGGTGCGGGTTCGTGGGGGAACGCAAAGAGCAAGGGTGCGGGTTCGTGGGGGAACGCAAAGAGCTAGGGTGCGGGTTCGTGGGGGAACGCAAAGAGCTAGGGTGCGGGTTCGTGGGGGAACGCAAAGAGCAAGGGTGCGGGATCGTGGGGGAACGCAAAGAGGAACGGTGCGGGTTTGTGGGGGAACGCAAAGAGCAAGGGTGCGGGTTCGTGGGGGAACGCAAAGAGCAAGGGTGCGGGTTCGTGGGTGAACGCAAAGAGGAACCGTGCGGGTTCGTGGGGGAACGCAAAGAGCAAGGGTGCGGGTTCGTGGGGGAACGCAAAGAGCAAGGGTGCGGGTTCGTGGGGGAACGCAAAGAGCAAGGGTGCGGGTTCGTGGGGGAACGCAAAGAGCTAGGGTGCGGGTTCGTGGGGGAACGGAAAGAGGAACCGTGCGGGTTCGTGGAGGAACGCAAAGAGCTAGGGTGCGGGATTGTGGGGGAACGCAAAGAGCAAGGGTGCCGGTTCGTGGGGGAACGCAAAGAGCAAGGGTGCGGGTTCGTGGGGGAACGCAAAGAGCAAGGGTGCGGGTTCGTGGGGGAACGCAAATAGCAAGGGTGCGGGTTCGTGGTGGAACGCAAAGAGCAAGGGTGCGGGTTTGTCGGGGAACGCAAAGAGGAACCGTGCGGGTTCGTGGGGGAACGCAAAGAGCAAGGGTGTGGGTTCGTGGGGGAACGCAAAGAGCAAGGGTGCGGGTTCGTGGGGGAACGCAAAGAGCAAGGGTGCGGGTTCGTGGGGGAACGCAAAGAGCTAGGGTGCGGGTTCGTGGGGGAACGCAAAGAGCAAGGGTGCGGGTTCGTGGGGGTGTGCAAAGAGGAACCGTGCGGGTTCGTGGGGGAACGCAAAGAGGAACCGTGCGGGTTCGTGGGGGAACGCAAAGAGGAACGGTGCCGGTTCGTGGGGGAACGCAAAGAGCAAGGGTGCGGGTTCGTGGGTGAACGCAAAGAGGAACGGTGCGGGTTCGTGGGGGAACGCAAAGAGCAAGGGTGCGGGTTCGTGGGGGAACGCAAAGAGCAAGGGTGCGGGTTCGTGGGGGAACGCAAAGAGCAAGGGTGCAAGTTCGTGGGGGAACGCAAAGAGGAACCGTGCGGGTTCGTGGGGGAACGCAAAGAGCAAGGGTGCGGGTTCGTGTGGGACCGCAAAGAGGAACGGTGCGGGTTCGTGGGGGAACGCAAAGAGCATGGGTGCGGGTTCGTGGGGGAACGCAAAGAGCAAGGGTGCGGGTTCGTGGGGGAACTGAAAGAGGAACCGTGCGGGTTCGTGGGGGAACGCAAAGAGCAAGGGTGTGGGTTCGTGGGGGAACGCAAAGAGCAAGGGTGCGGGTTCGTGTGGGACCGCAAAGAGGAACGGTGCGGGTTCGTGGGGGAACGCAAAGAGCAAGGGTGCGGGTTCGTGGGGGAACGCAAAGAGCAAGGGTGCGGGTTCGTGGGGGAACGCAAAGAGCAAGGGTGCGGGTTCGTGGGGGAACGCAAAGAGCAAGGGTGCGGGTTCGTGGGGGAACGCAAAGAGCAAGGGTGCGGGTTCGTGGGGGAACGCAAAGAGCAAGGGTGCGGGTTCGTGGGGGAACGCAAAGAGCAAGGGTGCGGGTTCATGGGGGAACGCAAAGAGCATGTGTGCGGGTTCGTGGGGGAACGCAAAGAGCAAGGGTGCGGGTTCGTGGGGGAACGCAAAGAGCAAGGGTGCGGGTTCGTGGGGGAACGCAAAGAGCAAGGGTGCGGGTTCGTGGGGGAACGCAAAGAGCTAGGGTGCGGGTTCGTGGGGGAACGCAGAGAGCTAGGGTACGGGTTCGTGGGGGAACGCAAAGAGGAACCGTGCGGGTTCGTGGGGGAATGCAAAGAGCTAGGGTGTGGGTTTGTGGGGGAACGCAAAGAGCAAGGGTGCGGGTTCGTGGGGGAACGCAAAGAGCAAGGGTGCGGGTTCGTGGGGGAACGCAAAGAGCAAGGGTGCGGGTTCGTGGGGGAACGCAAAGAGCAAGGGTGCGGGTTCGTGGGGGAACGCAAAGAGCAAGGGTGCGGGTTCGTTGGGGAACGCAAAGAGGAACAGTGCGGGTTCGTGGGGGAACGCAAAGAGCAAGGGTGCGGGTTTGTGGGGGAATGCAAAGAGGAACCGTGCGGGTTCGTGGGGGAACGCAAAGAGCAAGGGTGTGGGTTCGTGGGGGAACGCAAAGAGCAAGGGTGCGGGTTCGTGGGGGAACGCAAAGAGCAAGGGTGCGGGTTCGTGGGGGTGTGCAAAGAGGAACCGTGCGGGTTCGTGGGGGAACGCAAAGAGGAACCGTGCGGGTTCGTGGGGGAACGCAAAGAGGAACGGTGCCGGTTCGTGGGGGAACGCAAAGAGGAACGGTGCGGGTTCGTGGGGGAACGCAAAGAGGAACGGTGCCGGTTCGTGGGGGAACGCAAAGAGCAAGGGTGCGGGTTCGTGGGGGAACGCAAAGAGCTAGGGTGCGGGTTCGTGGGGGAACGGAAAGAGGAACCGTGCGGGTTCGTGGAGGAACGCAAAGAGCTAGGGTGCGGGATTCTGGGGGAACGCAAAGAGCAAGGGTGCCGGTTCGTGGGGGAACGCAAAGAGCAAGGGTGCGGGTTCGTGGGGGAACGCAAAGAGCAAGGGTGCGGGTTCGTGGGGGAACGCAAAGAGGAACCGTGCGGGTTCGTGGGGGAACTGAAAGAGGAACCGTGCGGGTTCGTGGGGGGAACGCAAAGAGCAAGGGTGCGGGTTTGTGGGGGAACGCAAAGAGGAACCGTGCGGGTTCGTGGGGGAACGCAAAGAGCAAGGGTGTGGGTTCGTGGGGGAACGCAAAGAGCAAGGGTGCGGGTTCGTGGGGGAACGCAAAGAGCAAGGGTGCGGGTTCGTGGGGGAACGCAAAGAGCTAGGGTGCGGGTTCGTGGGGGAACGCAAAGAGCAAGGGTGCGGGTTCGTGGGGGAACGCAAAGAGCAAGGGTGCGGGTTCGTGGGGGAACACAAAGAGCTAGGGTGCGGGTTCGTGGGCGAACGCAGAGAGCTAGGGTACGGGTTCGTGGGGGAACGCAAAGAGGAACCGTGCGGGTTCGTGGGGGAATGCAAAGAGCTAGGTTGTGGGTTTGTGGGGGAACGCAAAGAGCAAGGGTGCGGGTTCGTGGGGGAATGCAAAGAGCAAGGGTGCGGGTTCGTGGGGGAACGCAAAGAGCAAGGGTGCGAGTTCGTGGGGGAACGCAAAGAGCAAGGGTGCGGGTTCGTGGGGGAACGCAAAGAGCAAGGGTGCGGGTTCGTGGGGGAACGCAAAGAGCTAGGGTGCGGGTTCGTGGGGGAACGCAAAGAGGAACCGTGCGGGTTCGTGGAGGAACGCAAAGAGCTAGGGTGCGGGATTGTGGGGGAACGCAAAGAGCACGGGTGCCGGTTCGTGGGGGAACGCAAAGAGCAAGGGTGCGGGTTCGTGGGGGAACGCAAAGAGCAAGGGTGCGGGTTCGTGGGGGAACGCAAAGAGCAAGGGTGCGGGTTCGTTGGGGAACGCAAAGAGGAACAGTGCGGGTTCGTGGGGGAACGCAAAGAGCAAGGGTGCGGGTTTGTGGGGGAACGCAAAGAGCAAGGGTGCGGGTTCGTGGGGGAACACAAAGAGCAAGGGTGCGGGTTCGTGGGGGAACGCAAAGAGGAACCGTGCGGGTTCGTGGGGGAACGCAAAGAGGAACCGTGTGGGTTCGTGGGGGAACGCAAAGAGGAACCGTGCGGGTTCGTGGGGGAACGCAAAGAGCAAGGGTGCGGGTTCGTGGGGGAACGGAAAGAGGAACCGTGCGGGTTCGTGGGGGAACGGAAAGAGGAACCGTGCGGGTTCGTGGGGGAACGCAAAGAGGAACCGTGCGGGTTCGTGGGGGAACGCAAAGAGCAAGGGTGCGGGTTCCTCGGGGAACGCAAAGAGCAAGGGTGCGGGTTCGTGGGGGTGTGCAAAGAGGAACCGTGCGGGTTCGTGGGGGAACGCAAAGAGGAACCGTGCGGGTTCGTGGGGGAACGCAAAGAGGAAAGGTGCCGGTTCGTGGGGGAACGCAAAGAGCAAGGGTGCGGGTTCGTGGGGGAACGCAAAGAGGAACGGTGCGGGTTCGTGGGGGAACGCAAAGAGCAAGGGTGCGGGTTCGTGGGGGA
Source organism: Oreortyx pictus (assembly GCA_036925125.1). NCBI lineage: Eukaryota > Metazoa > Chordata > Aves > Galliformes > Odontophoridae > Oreortyx > Oreortyx pictus. The sequence continues at coordinate 154,887 of JAUPFR010000058.1, forward strand.
ACGCAAAGAGCAAGGGTGCGGGTTCGTGGGGGAACGCAAAGAGCAAGGGTGCAAGTTCGTGGGGGAACGCAAAGAGGAACCGTGCGGGTTCGTGGGGGAACGCAAAGAGCAAGGGTGCGGGTTCGTGGGGGAACGCAAAGAGCAAGGGTGCGGGTTCATGTGGGACCGCAAAGAGGAACGGTGCGGGTTCGTGGGGGAACGCAAAGAGCAAGGGTGCGGGTTCGTGGGGGAACGCAAAGAGCAAGGGTGCGGGTTCGTGGGGGAACGGAAAGAGGAACCGTGCGGGTTCGTGGGGGAACGCAAAGAGCAAGGGTGCGGGTTCGTGGGGGAACGCAAAGAGCAAGGGTGCGGGTTCGTGGGGGAACGCAAAGAGCAAGGGTGCGGGTTCGTGGGGGAACGCAAAGAGCAAGGGTGCGGGTTCATGGGGGAACGCAAAGAGCATGTGTGCGGGTTCGTGGGGGAACGCAAAGAGCAAGGGTGCGGGTTCGTGGGGGAACGCAAAGAGCAAGGGTGCGGGTTCGTGGGGGAACGCAAAGAGCAAGGGTGCGGGTTCGTGGGGGAACGCAAAGAGCAAGGGTGCGGGTTCGTGGGGGAACACAAAGAGCTAGGGTGCGGGTTCGTGGGGGAACGCAGAGAGCTAGGGTACGGGTTCGTGGGGGAACGCAAAGAGGAACCGTGCGGGTTCGTGGGGGAATGCAAAGAGCTAGGGTGTGGGTTTGTGGGGGAACGCAAAGAGCAAGGGTGCGGGTTCGTGGGGGAACGCAAAGAGCAAGGGTGCGGGTTCGTGGGGGAACGCAAAGAGCAAGGGTGCGGGTTCGTGGGGGAACGCAAAGAGCAAGGGTGCGGGTTCGTGGGGGAACGCAAAGAGCTAGGGTGCGGGTTCGTGGGGGAACGGAAAGAGGAGCCGTGCGGGTTCGTGGAGGAACGCAAAGAGCTAGGGTGCGGGTTCGTGGGGGAACGCAAAGAGGAACCGTGCGGGTTCGTGGGGGAACTGAAAGAGGAACCGTGCGGGTTCGTGGGGGAACGCAAAGAGCAAGGGTGCGGGTTTGTGGGGGAACGCAAAGAGGAACCGTGCGGGTTCGTGGGGGAACGCAAAGAGCAAGGGTGTGGGTTCGTGGGGGAACGCAAAGAGCAAGGGTGCGGGTTCGTGGGGGAACGCAAAGAGCAAGGGTGCGGGTTCGTGGGGGAACGCAAAGAGCTAGGGTGCGGGTTCGTGGGGGAACGCAAAGAGCAAGGGTGCGGGTTCGTGGGGGAACGCAAAGAGCAAGGGTGCGGGTTCGTGGGGGAACACAAAGAGCTAGGGTGCGGGTTCGTGGGGGAACGCAGAGAGCTAGGGTACGGGTTCGTGGGGGAACGCAAAGAGGAACCGTGCGGGTTCGTGGGGGAATGCAAAGAGCTAGGGTGTGGGTTTGTGGGGGAACGCAAAGAGCAAGGGTGCAGGTTCGTGGGGGAACGCAAAGAGCAAGGGTGCGGGTTCGTGGGGGAACGCAAAGAGCTAGGGTGCGGGTTCGTGGGGGAACGCAAAGAGCAAGGGTGCGGGTTCGTGGGGGAACGCAAAGAGCAAGGGTGCGGGTTCGTGGGGGAACGCAAAGAGCTAGGGTGCGGGTTCGTGGGGGAACGCAAAGAGGAACCGTGCGGGTTCGTGGAGGAACGCAAAGAGCTAGGGTGCGGGATTGTGGGGGAACGCAAAGAGCAAGCGTGCCGGTTCGTGGGGGAACGCAAAGAGCAAGGGTGCGGGTTCGTGGGGGAACGCAAAGAGCAAGGGTGCGGGTTCGTGGGGGAACGCAAAGAGCAAGGGTGCGGGTTCGTTGGGGAACGCAAAGAGGAACAGTGCGGGTTCGTGGGGGAACGCAAAGAGCAAGGGTGCGGGTTTGTGGGGGAACGCAAAGAGCAAGGGTGCGGGTTTGTGGGGGAACGCAAAGAGCAAGGGTGCGGGTTCGTGGGGGAACACAAAGAGCAAGGGTGCGGGTTCGTGGGGGAACGCAAAGAGGAACCGTGCGGGTTCGTGGGGGAACGCAAAGAGGAACCGTGTGGGTTCGTGGGGGAACGCAAAGAGGAACCGTGCGGGTTCGTGGGGGAACGCAAAGAGCAAGGGTGCGGGTTCGTGGGGGAACGGAAAGAGGAACCGTGCGGGTTCGTGGGGGAACGCAAAGAGGAACCGTGCGGGTTCGTGGGGGAATGCAAAGAGGAACCGTGCGGGTTCGTGGGGGAGCGCAAAGAGCAACCGTGCGGGTTCGTGGGGGAACGCAAAGAGAAACCGTGCAGGTTCGTGGGGAACGCAAAGAGCAAGGTTGCGGGTTCGTGGGGGAACGCAAAGAGCAAGGATGCGGGTTCGTGGGTGAACGCAAAGAGGAACCGTGCGGGTTCGTGGGGGAACGCAAAGAGGAACCGTGCGGGTTCGTGGCGGAATGCAAAGAGGAACCGTGCGGGTTCGCGGGGGACGCAAAGAGCAACCGTGCGGGTTCGTGGGGGAACGCAAAGAGCAAGGGTGCGGGTTCGTGGGGGAACAGAAAGAGCAAGGGTGCGGGTTCGTGGGGGAACGCAAAGAGGAACCGTGCGGGTTCTTGTGGGAACGCAAAGAGGAACCGTGCGGGTTCGTGGGGGAACGCAAAGAGCAAGGGTGCGGGTTCGTGGGTGAACGCAAAGAGGAACCGTGCGGGTTCGTGGGGGAACGCAAAGAGCAAGGGTGCGGGTTCGTGGTGGAACGCAAAGAGCAAGGGTGCGGGTTCGTGGGGGAACGCAAAGAGCAAGGGTGCGGGTTCGTGGGGGAACGCAAAGAGGAACCGTGCGGGATCGTGGGGGAACGCAAAGTGGAATCGTGCGGGTTTGTGGGGGAACGCAAAGAGCAAGGGTGCGGGTTCGTGGGGGAACGCAAAGAGCAAGGGTGCGGGTTCGTGGGGGAACGCAAAGAGGAACGGTGCGGGTTCGTGGGGGAACGCAAAGAGCAAGGGTGCGGGTTTGTGGGGGAACGCAAAGAGCAAGGGTGCGGGTTCGTGGGGGAACGCAAAGAGGAACCGTGCGGGTTCGTGGGGGAACGCAAAGAGCAAGGGTGCGGGTTCGTGGGTGAACGCAAAGAGGAACCGTGCGGGTTCGTGGGGGAACGCAAAGAGGAACCGTGCGGGTTCGTGGGGGAACGCAAAGAGGAACCATGTGGGTTCGTGGGGGAACGCAAAGTGGAACCGTGCGGGTTCGTGGGGGAACGCAAAGAGCAATGGTGCGGGTTTGTGGGGGAACGCAAAGAGCAAGGGTGCGGGTTCCTCGGGGAACGCAAAGAGCAAGGCTGCGGGTTCGTGGGGGAACGCAAAGAGGAACCGTGCGGGTTCGTGGGGGAACGCAAAGAGCAAGGGTGCGGGTTCGTGGGGGAACGCAAACAGGAACCGTGCGGGTTCGTGGGGGAACGCAATGAGGAACCTTGCGGGTTCGTGGGGGAACGCAAAGAGGAACCGTGCGGGTTCGTGGGGAAACGCAAAGAGGAACCGTGCGGGTTCGTGGGGGATCGCAAAGAGGAACCGTGCGGGTTCGTGGGGGATCGCAAAGAGGAACCGTGCGGGTTCGTGGGGGAACGCAAAGAGCTAGGGTGCGGGTTCGTGGGGGAACGCAAAGAGGAACCGTGCGGGTTCGTGGGGGAACGCAAAGAGCTAGGGTGCGGGTTCGTGGGGGAACGCAAAGAGCAAGGGTGCGGGTTCGTGGGGGAACGCAAAGAGGAACCTTGCGGGTTCGTGGGGGAACGCAAAGAGCAAGGGTGCGGGTTCGTGGGGGAACGCAAAGAGCAAGGGTGCGGGTTCGTGGGGGAACGCAAAGAGCAAGGGTGCGGGTTCGTGGGGGAACGCAAAGAGCAAGGGTGCGGGTTCGTGGGGGAACGCAAAGAGCTAGGGTGCGGGTTCGTGGGGGAACGCAAAGAGCTAGGGTGCGGGTTCGTGGGGGAACGCAAAGAGCAAGGGTGCGGGTTCGTGGGGGAACGCAAAGAGCTAGGGTGCGGGTTCGTGGGGGAACGCAAAGAGCTAGGGTGCGGGTTCGTGGGGGAACGCAAAGAGCAAGGGTGCGGGATCGTGGGGGAACGCAAAGAGGAACGGTGCGGGTTTGTGGGGGAACGCAAAGAGCAAGGGTGCGGGTTCGTGGGGGAACGCAAAGAGCAAGGGAGCGGGTTCGTGGGTGAACGCAAAGAGGAACCGTGCGGGTTCGTGGGGGAACGCAAAGAGCAAGGGTGCGGGTTTTTGGGGGAACGCAAAGAGCAAGGGTGCGGTTTCGTGGGGGAACGCAAAGAGCAAGGGTGCGGGTTCGTGGGGGAACGCAAAGAGGAACTGTGCGGGATCGTGGGGGAACGCAAAGTGGAACCGTGCGGGTTCGTGGGGGAACGCAAAGAGGAACCGTGCGGTTTCGTGGGGGAACGCAAAGGGCAAGGGTGCGGGTTCGTGGGGGAACGCAAAGAGCAAGGGTGCGGGTTTGTGCATGAACGCAAAGAGCAATTGTGCAAGTTCGTGGGGGAACGCCAAGAGGAACCGTGCGGGTTCGTGGGGGAACGCAAAGAGGAACCGTGCGGGTTCGTGGGGGAATGCAAAGAGCAAGGGTGCGGGTTCTTGGGGGAACGCAATGAGCAAGGGTGCGGGTTCGTGGGGAACGCAAAGAGGAACTGTGCAGGTTCGTGGGGGAACGCTAAGAGCAAGGGTGCGGGTTTGTGGGGGAACGCAAAAGCGAGGGTGCGGGTTCGTGGGGGAACGCAAAGAGCAAGGGTGCGGGTTCGTGGGGTAACGCAGAGAGCTAGGGTGCGGGTTCGTGGGGGAACGCAAAGAGCAAGGGTGCGGGTTCGTGGGGGAACGCAAAGAGCTAGGGTGCGGGTTCGTGGGGGAACGCAAAGAGCAAGGGTGCGGGTTCGTGGGGGTGTGCAAAGAGGAACCGTGCGGGTTCGTGGGGGAACGCAAAGAGGAACCGTGCGGGTTCGTGGGGGAACGCAAAGAGGAACGGTGCCGGTTCGTGGGGGAACGCAAAGAGCAAGGGTGCGGGTTCGTGGGGGAACGCAAAGAGGAACGGTGCGGGTTCGTGGGGGAACGCAAAGAGCAAGGGTGCGGGTTCGTGGGGGAACGCAAAGAGCAAGGGTGCGGGTTCGTGGGGGAACGCAAAGAGCAAGGGTGCAAGTTCGTGGGGGAACGCAAAGAGGAACCGTGCGGGTTCGTGGGGGAACGCAAAGAGCAAGGGTGCGGGTTCGTGTGGGACCGCAAAGAGGAACGGTGCGGGTTCGTGGGGGAACGCAAAGAGCAAGGGTGCGGGTTCATGGGGGAACGCAAAGAGCAAGGGTGCGGGTTCGTGGGGGAACTGAAAGAGGAACCGTGCGGGTTCGTGGGGGAACGCAAAGAGCAAGGGTGTGGGTTCGTGGGGGAACGCAAAGAGCAAGGGTGCGGGTTCGTGGGGGAACGCAAAGAGCACGGGTGCGGGTTCGTGGGGGAACGCAAAGAGCAAGGGTGCGGGTTCATGGGGGAACGCAAAGAGCATGTGTGCGGGTTCGTGGGGGAACGCAAAGAGCAAGGGTGCGGGTTCGTGGGGGAACGCAAAGAGCAAGGGTGCGGGTTCGTGGGGGAACGCAAAGAGCAAGGGTGCGGGTTCGTGGGGGAACGCAAAGAGCAAGGGTGCGGGTTCGTGGGGGAACGCAAAGAGCTAGGGTGCGGGTTCGTGGGGGAACCGAAAGAGGAACCGTGCGGGTTCGTGGAGGAACGCAAAGAGCAAGGGTGCGGGATTGTGGGGGAACGCAAAGAGCAAGGGTGCCGGTTCGTGGGGGAACGCAAAGAGCAAGGGTGCGGGTTCGTGGGGGAACGCAAAGAGCAAGGGTGCGGGTTCGTGGGGGAACGCAAAGAGCAAGGGTGCGGGTTCGTTGGGGAACGCAAAGAGAAACAGTGCGGGTTCGTGGGGGAACGCAAAGAGCAAGGGTGCGGGTTTGTGGGGGAACGCAAAGAGCAAGGGTGCGGGTTCGTGGGGGAACACAAAGAGCAAGGGTGCGGGTTCGTGGGGGAACGCAAAGAGGAACCGTGCGGGTTCGTGGGGGAACGCAAAGAGGAACCGTGTGGGTTCGTGGGGGAACGCAAAGAGGAACCGTGCGGGTTCGTGGGGGAACGCAAAGAGCAAGGGTGCGGGTTCGTGGGGGAACGGAAAGAGGAACCGTGCGGGTTCGTGGGGGAACGCAAAGAGGAACCGTGCGGGTTCGTGGGGGAATGCAAAGAGGAACCGTGCGGGTTCGTGGGGGAGCGCAAAGAGCAACCGTGCGGGTTCGTGGGGGAACGCAAAGAGAAACCGTGTAGATTCGTGGGGGAACGCGAAGAGCAAGGTTGCGGGTTCGTGGGGGAACGCAAAGAGCAAGGGTGCGGGTTCGTGGGTGAACGCAAAGAGGAACCGTGCGGGTTCGTGGGGGAACGCAAAGAGGAACCGTGCGGGTTCGTGGGGGAATGCAAAGAGGAACCGTGCGGGTTCGCGGGGGAACGCAAAGAGCAACCGTGCGGGTTCGTGGGGGAACGCAAAGAGCAAGGGTGCGGGTTCGTGGGGGAACACAAAGAGCAAGGGTGCGGGTTCGTGGGGGAACGCAAAGAGGAACCGTGCGAGTTCTTGTCGGAACGCAAAGAGGAACCGTGCGGGTTCGTGGGGGAACGCAAAGAGCAAGGGTGCGGGTTCGTGGGGGAACTGAAAGAGGAACCGTGCGGGTTCGTGGGGGAACGCAAAGAGCAAGGGTGTGGGTTCGTGGGGGAACGCAAAGAGCAAGGGTGCGGGTTCGTGTGGGACCGCAAAGAGGAACGGTGCGGGTTCGTGGGGGAACGCAAAGAGCAAGGGTGCGGGTTCGTGGGGGAACGCAAAGAGCAAGGGTGCGGGTTCGTGGGGGAACGGAAAGAGGAACCGTGCGGGTTCGTGGGGGAACGCAAAGAGCAAGGGTGCGGGTTCGTGGGGGAACGCAAAGAGCAAGGGTGCGGGTTCGTGGGGGAACGCAAAGAGGAACCGTGCGGGTTCGTGGGGGAACGCAAAGAGCAAGGGTGCGGGTTCATGGGGGAACGCAAAGAGCATGTGTGCGGGTTCGTGGGGGAACGCAAAGAGAAAGGGTGCGGGTTCGTGGGGGAACGCAAAGAGCAAGGGTGCGGGTTCGTGGGGGAACGCAAAGAGGAACCGTGCGGGTTCGTGGGGGAACACAAAGAGCAAGGGTGCGGGTTCGTGGGGGAACGCAGAGAGCTAGGGTACGGGTTCGTGGGGGAACGCAAAGAGGAACCGTGCGGGTTCGTGGGGGAACGCAAAGAGCAAGGGTGCGGGTTCGTGGGGGAACGCAAAGAGCAAGGGTGCGGGTTCGTGGGGGAACACAAAGAGCTAGGGTGCGGGTTCGTGGGGGAACGCAGAGAGCTAGGGTACGGGTTCGTGGGGGAACGCAAAGAGGAACCGTGCGGGTTCGTGGGGGAATGCAAAGAGCTAGGGTGTGGGTTTGTGGGGGAACGCAAAGAGCAAGGGTGCGGGTTCGTGGGGGAACGCAAAGAGCAAGGGTGCGGGTTCGTGGGGGAACTCAAAGAGCAAGGGTGCGGTTTCGTGGGGGAACGCAAAGAGCAAGGGTGCGGGTTCGTGGGGGAACGCAAAGAGCAAGGGTGCGGGTTCGTGGGGGAACGCAAAGAGCTAGGGTGCGGGTTCATGGGGGAACGCAAAGAGGAACCGTGCGGGTTCGTGGAGGAACGCAAAGAGCTAGGGTGCGGTATTGTGGGGGAACGCAAAGAGCAAGGGTGCCGGTTCGTGGGGGAACGCAAAGAGCAAGGGTGCGGGTTCGTGGGGGAACGCAAAGAGCAAGGGTGCTGGTTCGTGGGGGAACGCAAAGAGCAAGGGTGCGGGTTCGTTGGGGAACGCAAAGAGGAACAGTGCGGGTTCGTGGGGGAACGCAAAGAGCAAGGGTGCGGGTTTGTGGGGGAACGCAAAGAGGAACCGTGCGGGTTCGTGGGGGAACGCAAAGAGCAAGGGTGTGGGTTCGTGGGGGAACGCAAAGAGCAAGGGTGCGGGTTCGTGGGGGAACGCAAAGAGCAAGGGTGCGGGTTCGTGGGGGAACGCAAAGAGCTAGGGTGCGGGTTCGTGGGGGAACGCAAAGAGCAAGGGTGCGGGTTCGTGGGGGTGTGCAAAGAGGAACCGTGCGGGTTCGTGGGGGAACGCAAAGAGGAACCGTGCGGGTTCGTGGGGGAACGCAAAGAGGAACGGTGCCGGTTCGTGGGGGAACGCAAAGAGCAAGGGTGCGGGTTCGTGGGTGAACGCAAAGAGGAACGGTGCGGGTTCGTGGGGGAACGCAAAGAGCAAGGGTGCGGGTTCGTGGGGGAACGCAAAGAGCAAGGGTGCGGGTTCGTGGGGGAACGCAAAGAGCAAGGGTGCGGGTTCGTGGGGGAACTGAAAGAGGAACCGTGCGGGTTCGTGGGGGAACGCAAAGAGCAAGGGTGTGGGTTCGTGGGGGAACGCAAAGAGCAAGGGTGCGGGTTCGTGTGGGACCGCAAAGAGGAACGGTGCGGGTTCGTGGGGGAACGCAAAGAGCAAGGGTGCGGGTTCGTGGGGGAACGCAAAGAGCAAGGGTGCGGGTTCGTGGGGGAACGGAAAGAGGAACCGTGCGGGTTCGTGGGGGAACGCAAAGAGCAAGGGTGCGGGTTCGTGGGGGAACGCAAAGAGCAAGGGTGCGGGTTCGTGGGGGAACGCAAAGAGCAAGGGTGCGGGTTCGTGGGGGAACGCAAAGAGCAAGGGTGCGGGTTCATGGGGGAACGCAAAGAGCATGTGTGCGGGTTCGTGGGGGAACGCAAAGAGCAAGGGTGCGGGTTCGTGGGGGAACGCAAAGAGCAAGGGTGCGGGTTCGTGGGGGAACGCAAAGAGCAAGGGTGCGGGTTCGTGGGGGAACGCAAAGAGCAAGGGTGCGGGTTCGTGGGGGAACGCAGAGAGCTAGGGTACGGGTTCGTGGGGGAACGCAAAGAGGAACCGTGCGGGTTCGTGGGGGAATGCAAAGAGCTAGGGTGTGGGTTTGTGGGGGAACGCAAAGAGCAAGGGTGCGGGTTCGTGGGGGAACGCAAAGAGCAAGGGTGCGGGTTCGTGGGGGAACGCAAAGAGCAAGGGTGCGGGTTCGTGGGGGAACGCAAAGAGCAAGGGTGCGGGTTCGTGGGGGAACGCAAAGAGCAAGGGTGCGGGTTCGTGGGGGAATGGAAAGAGCTAGGGTGCGGGTTCGTGGGGGAACGGAAAGAGGAACCGTGCGGGTTCGTGGAGAAACGCAAAGAGCTAGGGTGCGGGATTGTGGGGGAACGCAAAGAGCAAGGGTGCCGGTTCGTGGGAGAACGGAAAGAGCAAGGGTGCGGGTTCGTGGGGGAACGCAAAGAGCAAGGGTGCGGGTTCGTTGGGGAACGCAAAGAGGAACAGTGCGGGTTCGTGGGGGAACGCAAAGAGCAAGGGTGCGGGTTTGTGGGGGAACGCAAAGAGGAACCGTGCGGGTTCGTGGGGGAACGCAAAGAGCAAGGGTGTGGGTTCGTGGGGGAACGCAAAGAGCAAGGGTGCAGGTTCGTGGGGGAACGCAAAGAGCAAGGGTGCGGGTTCGTGGGGGTGTGCAAAGAGGAACCGTGCGGGTTCGTGGGGGAACGCAAAGAGGAACCGTGCGGGTTCGTGGGGGAACGCAAAGAGGAACGGTGCCGGTTCGTGGGGGAACGCAAAGAGCAAGGGTGCGGGTTCGTGGGGGAACGCAAAGAGGAACGGTGCGGGTTCGTGGGGGAACGCAAAGCGCAAGGGTGCGGGTTCGTGGGGGAACGCAAAGAGCTAGGGTGCGGGTTCGTGGGGGAACGGAAAGAGCAAGGGTGCGGGTTCGTGGAGGAACGCAAAGAGCTAGGGTGCGGGATTGTGGGGGAACGCAAAGAGCAAGGGTGCCGGTTCGTGGGGGAACGCAAAGAGCAAGGGTGCGGGTTCGTGGGGGAACGCAAACAGCAAGGGTGCGGGTTCGTGGGGGAACGCAAAGAGGAACCGTGCGGGTTCGTGGGGGAACTGAAAGAGGAACCGTGCGGATTCGTGGGGGAACGCAAAGAGCAAGGGTGCGGGTTTGTGGGGGAACGCAAAGAGGAACCGTGCGGGTTCGTGGGGGAACGCAAAGAGCAAGGGTGTGGGTTCGTGGGGGAACGCAAAGAGCAAGGGTGCGGGTTCGTGGGGGAACGCAAAGAGCACGGGTGCGGGTTCGTGGGGGAACGCAAAGAGCTAGGGTGCGGGTTCGTGGGGGAACGCAAAGAGCAAGGGTGCGGGTTCGTGGGGGAACGCAAAGAGCAAGGGTGCGGGTTCGTGGGGGAACACAAAGAGCTAGGGTGCGGGTTCGTGGGGGAACGCAGAGAGCTAGGGTACGGGTTCGTGGGGGAACGCAAAGAGGAACCGTGCGGGTTCGTGGGGGAATGCAAAGAGCTAGGGTGTGTGTTTGTGGGGGAACGCATAGAGCAAGGGTGCGGGTTCGTGGGGGAACGCAAAGAGCAAGGGTGCGGGTTCGTGGGGGAACGCAAAGAGCAAGGGTGCGGGTTCGTGGGGGAACGCAAAGAGCAAGGGTGCGGGTTCGTGGGGGAACGCAAAGAGCAAGGGTGCGGGTTCGTGGGGGAACGCAAAGAGCTAGGGTGCGGGTTCGTGGGGGAATGCAAAGAGGAACCGTGCGGGTTCGTGGAGGAACGCAAAGAGCTAGGGTGCGGGATTGTGGGGGAACGCAAAGAGCAAGGGTGCCGGTTCGTGGGGGAACGCAAAGAGCAAGGGTGCGGGTTCGTGGGGGAACGCAAAGAGCAAGGGTGCGGGTTCGTGGGGGAACGCAAAGAGCAAGGGTGCGGGTTCGTTGGGGAACGCAAAGAGGAACAGTGCGGGTTCGTGGGGGAACGCAAAGAGCAAGGGTGCGGGTTTGTGGGGGAACGCAAAGAGCAAGGGTGCGGGTTCGTGGGGGAACACAAAGAGCAAGGGTGCGGGTTCGTGGGGGAACGCAAAGAGGAACCGTGCGGGTTCGTGGGGGAACGCAAAGAGGAACCGTGTGGGTTCGTGGGGGAACGCAAAGAGGAACCGTGCGGGTTCGTGGGGGAACGCAAAGAGCAAGGGTGCGGGTTCGTGGGGGAACGGAAAGAGGAACCGTGCGGGTTCGTGGGGGAACGGAAAGAGGAACCGTGCGGGTTCGTGGGGGAACGCAAAGAGGAACCGTGCGGGTTCGTGGGGGAACGCAAAGAGCAAGGGTGCGGGTTCCTCGGGGAACGCAAAGAGCAAGGGTGCGGGTTCGTGGGGGTGTGCAAAGAGGAACCGTGCGGGTTCGTGGGGGAACGCAAAGAGGAACCGTGCGGGTTCGTGGGGGAATGCAAAGAGGAAAGGTGCCGGTTCGTGGGGGAACGCAAAGAGCAAGGGTGCGGGTTCGTGGGGGAACGCAAAGAGGAACGGTGCGGGTTCGTGGGGGAACGCAAAGAGCAAGGGTGCGGGTTCGTGGTGGAACGCAAAGAGCAAGGGTGCGGGTTCGTGGGGGAACGCAAAGAGCAAGGGTGCGGGTTCGTGGGGGAACGCAAAGAGCAAGGGTGCAAGTTCGTGGGGGAACGCAAAGAGGAACCGTGCGGGTTCGTGGGGGAACGCAAAGAGCAAGGGTGCGGGTTCGTGTGGGACCGCAAAGAGGAACGGTGCGGGTTCGTGGGGGAACGCAAAGAGCAAGGGTGCGGGTTCGTGGGGGAACGCAAAGAGCAAGGGTGCGGGTTCGTGGGGGAACGGAAAGAGGAACCGTGCGGGTTCGTGGGGGAACGCAAAGAGCAAGGGTGCGGGTTCGTGGGGGAACGCAATGAGCAAGGGTGCGGGTTCGTGGGGGAACGCAAAGAGCAAGGGTGCGGGTTCGTGGGGGAACGCAAAGAGCAAGGGTGCGGGTTCGTGGGGGAACGCAAAGAGTATGTGTGCGGGTTCGTGGGGGAACGCAAAGAGCAAGGGTGCGGGTTCGTGGGGGAACGCAAAGAGCAAGGGTGCGGGTTCGTGGGGGAACGCAAAGAGCAAGGGTGCGGGTTCGTGGGGGAACACAAAGAGCTAGGGTGCGGGTTCGTGGGGGAACGCAGAGAGCTAGGGTACGGGTTCGTGGGGGAACGCAAAGAGGAACCGTGCGGGTTCGTGGGGGAATGCAAAGAGCTAGGGTGTGGGTTTGTGGGGGAACGCAAAGAGCAAGGGTGCGGGTTCGTGGGGGAACGCAAAGAGCAAGGGTGCGGGTTCGTGGGGGAACGCAAAGAGCAAGGGTGCGGGTTCGTGGGGGAACGCAAAGAGCAAGGGTGCGGGTTCGTGGGGGAACGCAAAGAACAAGGGTGCGGGTTCGTGGGGGAACGCAAAGAGCAAGGGTGCGGGTTCGTGGGGGAACGGAAAGAGGAACCGTGCGGGTTCGTGGAGGAACGCAAAGAGCTAGGGTGCGGGTTCGTGGGGGAACGGAAAGAGGAACCGTGCGGGTTCGTGGAGGAACGCAAAGAGCTAGGGTGCGGGTTCGTGGGGGAACGCAAAGAGGAACCGTGCGGGTTCGTGGGGGAACTGAAAGAGGAACCGTGCGGGTTCGTGGGGGAACGCAAAGAGCAAGGGTGCGGGTTTGTGGGGGAACGCAAAGAGGAACCGTGCGGGTTCGTGGGGGAACGCAAAGAGCAAGGGTGTGGGTTCGTGGGGGAACGCAAAGAGCAAGGGTGCGGGTTCGTGGGGGAACGCAAAGAGCAAGGGTGCGGGTTCGTGGGGGAACGCAAAGAGCTAGGGTGCGGGTTCGTGGGGGAACGCAAAGAGCAAGGGTGCGGGTTCGTGGGGGAACGCAAAGAGCAAGGGTGCGGGTTCGTGGGGGAACACAAAGAGCTAGGGTGCGGGTTCGTGGGGGAACGCAGAGAGCTAGGGTACGGGTTCGTGGGGGAACGCAAAGAGGAACCGTGCGGGTTCGTGGGGGAATGCAAAGAGCTAGGGTGTGGGTTTGTGGGGGAACGCAAAGAGCAAGGGTGCGGGTTCGTGGGGGAACGCAAAGAGCAAGGGTGCGGGTTCGTGGGGGAACGCAAAGAGCAAGGGTGCGGGTTCGTGGGGGAACGCAAAGAGCAAGGGTGCGGGTTCGTGGGGGAACGCAAAGAGCAAGGGTGCGGGTTCGTGGGGGAACGCAAAGAGCTAGGGTGCGGGTTCGTGGGGGAACGCAAAGAGGAACCGTGCGGGTTCGTGGAGGAACGCAAAGAGCTAGGGTGCGGGATTGTGGGGGAACGCAAAGAGCAAGGGTGCCGGTTCGTGGGGGAACGCAAAGAGCAAGGGTGCGGGTTCGTGGGGGAACGCAAAGAGCAAGGGTGCGGGTTCGTGGGGGAACGCAAAGAGCAAGGGTGCGGGTTCGTTGGGGAACGCAAAGAGGAACAGTGCGGGTTCGTGGGGGAACGCAAAGAGCAAGGGTGCGGGTTTGTGGGGGAACGCAAAGAGCAAGGGTGCGGGTTCGTGGGGGAACACAAAGAGCAAGGGTGCGGGTTCGTGGGGGAACGCAAAGAGCAAGGGTGCGGGTTCGTGGGGGAACGCAAAGAGGAACCGTGTGGGTTCGTGGGGGAACGCAAAGAGGAACCGTGCGGGTTCGTGGGGGAACGCAAAGAGCAAGGGTGCGGGTTCGTGGGGGAACGGAAAGAGGATCCGTGCGGGTTCGTGGGGGAACGCAAAGAGGAACCGTGCGGGTTCGTGGGGGAATGCAAAGAGGAACCGTGCGGGTTCGTGGGGGAGCGCAAAGAGCAACCGTGCGGGTTCGTGGTTGAACGCAAAGAGAAACCGTGCAGGTTCGTGGGGGAACGCAAAGAGCAAGGGTGCGGGTTCGTGGGGGAACGCAAAGAGCAAGGGTGCGGGTTCGTGGGTGAACGCAAAGAGGAACCGTGCGGGTTCGTGGGGGAACGCAAAGAGGAACCGTGCGGGTTCGTGGCGGAATGCAAAGAGGAACCGTGCGGGTTCGCGGGGGACGCAAAGAGCAACCATGCGGGTTCGTGGGGGAACGCAAAGAGCAAGGGTGCGGGTTCGTGGGGGAACAGAAAGAGCAAGGGTGCGGGTTCGTGGGGGAACGCAAAGAGGAACCGTGCGGGTTCTTGTGGGAACGCAAAGAGGAACCGTGCGGGTTCGTGGGGGAACGCAAAGAGCAAGGGTGCTGGTTCGTGGGTGAACGCAAAGAGGAACCGTGCGGGTTCGTGGGGGAACGCAAAGAGCAAGGGTGCGGGTTCGTGGTGGAACGCAAAGAGCAAGGGTGCGGGTTCGTGGGGGAACGCAAAGAGCAAGGGTGCGGGTTCGTGGGGGAACGCAAAGAGGAACCGTGCGGGATCGTGGGGGAACGCAAAGTGGAATCGTGCGGGTTTGTGGGGGAACGCAAAGAGCAAGGGTGCGGGTTCGTGGGGGAACGCAAAGAGCAAGGGTGCGGGTTCGTGGGGGAACGCAAAGAGCAAGGGTGCGGGTTCGTGGGGGAACACAAAGAGGAACCGTGCGTGTTCGTGGGGGAACGCAAAGAGCAAGGGTGCAGGTTCGTGGGGGAACGCAAAGAGCAAGGGTGCGGGTTCCTGGGGGAACGCAAAGAGCAAGGCTGCGGGTTCGTGGGGGAACACAAAGAGCAAGGGTGCGGGTTCGTGGGGGAACGCAAAGAGCATGGGTGCGGGTTCGTGGGGGAACGCAAAGAGGAAGCGTTCGGGTTCTTGGGGAACGCAAAGAGGAACCGTGCGGGTTCGTGGGGGAACGCAAAGAGCAAGGGTGCGGGTTCGTGGGGGAACGCAAAGAGCTAGGGTGCGGGTTCGTGGGGGAACGCAAAGAGCAAGGGTGCGGGTTCATGGGGGAACACAAAGAGCAAGGGTGCGGGTTCGTGGGGGAACGCAAAGAGGAACCGTGCGGGTTCGTGGGGGAACGCAAAGAGGAACCGTGCGGGTTCGTGGGGGAACGCAAAGAGCAAGGGTGCGGGTTCGTGGGGGAACGCAAAGAGCAAGGGTGCGGGTTCGTGGGGGAACGCAAAGAGCTAGGTTGCGGGTTCGTGGGCGAACACAAAGAGGAACCGTGCGGGTTCGTGGGGGAACGCAAAGAGCAAGGGTGCGGGTTCGTGGGGGAACGCAAAGAGCAAGGGTGCGGGTTCGTGGGGGAACGCAAAGAGCAAGGGTGCGGGTTCGTGGGGGAACGCAAAGAGCAAGGGTGCGGGTTCGTCAGGGAACGCAAAGAGCAAGGGTGCGGGTTCGTGGGGGAACGCAAAGAGCAAGGGTGCGGGTTCGTGGGGGAACGCAAAGAGCTAGGGTGCGGGTTCGTGGGGGAACGCAAAGAGCTAGGGTGCGGGTTCGTGGGGGAACGCAAAGAGCAAGGGTGCGGGTTCATGGGGGAACACAAAGAGCAAGGGTGCGGGTTCGTGGGGGAACGCAAAGAGAAACCGTGCAGGTTCGTGGGGGAACGCAAAGAGCAAGGGTGCGGGTTCGTGGGGGAACGCAAAGAGCAAGGGTGCGGGTTCGTGGGTGAACGCAAAGAGGAACCGTGCGGGTTCGTGGGGGAACGCAAAGAGGAACCGTGCGGGTTCGTAGCGGAATGCAAAGAGGAACCGTGCGGGTTCGCGGGGGACGCAAAGAGCAACCATGCGGGTTCGTGGGGGAACGCAAAGAGCAAGGGTGCGGGTTCGTGGGGGAACAGAAAGAGCAAGGGTGCGGGTTCGTGGGGGAACGCAAAGAGGAACCGTGCGGGTTCTTGTGGGAACGCAAAGAGGAACCGTGCGGGTTCGTGGGGGAACGCAAAGAGCAAGGGTGCTGGTTCGTGGGGGAACGCAAAGAGCAAGGGTGCGGGTTCGTGGGGGAACGCAAAGAGCAAGGGTGCGGGTTCGTGGTGGAACGCAAAGAGCAAGGGTGCGGGTTCGTGGGGGAACGCAAAGAGCAAGGGTGCGGGTTCGTGGGGGAACGCAAAGAGGAACCGTGCGGGATCGTGGGGGAACGCAAAGTGGAATCGTGCGGGTTTGTGGGGGAACGCAAAGAGCAAGGGTGCGGGTTCGTGGGGGAACGCAAAGAGCAAGGGTGCGGGTTCGTGGGGGAACGCAAAGAGCAAGGGTGCGGGTTCGTGGGGGAACACAAAGAGGAACCGTGCGTGTTCGTGGGGGAACGCAAAGAGCAAGGGTGCAGGTTCGTGGGGGAACGCAAAGTGCAAGGGTGCGGGTTCCTGGGGGAACGCAAAGAGCAAGGCTGCGGGTTCGTGGGGGAACACAAAGAGCAAGGGTGCGGGTTCGTGGGGGAACGCAAAGAGCATGGGTGCGGGTTCGTGGGGGAACGCAAAGAGCAAGGGTGCGGGTTCGTGGGGGAACGCAAAGAGCAAGGGTGCGGGTTCGTGGGGGAACGCAAAGAGCAAGGGTGCGGGTTCGTGGGGGAACGCAAAGAGCTAGGGTGCGGGTTCGTGGGGGAACGCAAAGAGCAAGGGTGCGGGTTCATGGGGGAACACAAAGAGCAAGGGTGCGGGTTCGTGGGGGAACGCAAAGAGGAACCGTGCGGGTTCGTGGGGGAACGCAAAGAGCAAGGGTGCGGGTTCGTGGGGGAACGCAAAGAGCAAGGGTGCGGGTTCGTGGGGGAACGCAAAGAGCAAGGGTGCGGGTTCGTGGGGGAACGCAAAGAGCTAGGTTGCGGGTTCGTGGGGGAACACAAAGAGGAACCGTGCGGGTTCGTGGGGGAACGCAAAGAGCAAGGGTGCGGGTTCGTGGGGGAACGCAAAGAGCAAGGGTGCGGGTTCGTGGGGGAACGGAAAGAGGAACCGTGCGGGTTCGTGGGGGAACGCAAAGAGCAAGGGTGCGGGTTCGTCAGGGAACGCAAAGAGCAAGGGTGCGGGTTCGTGGGGGAACGCAAAGAGCAAGGGTGCGGGTTCGTGGGGGAACGCAAAGAGCTAGGGTGCGGGTTCGTGGGGGAACGCAAAGAGCTAGGGTGCGGGTTCGTGGGGGAACGCAAAGAGCAAGGGTGCGGGTTCGTGGGGGAACGCAAAGAGCTAGGGTGCGGGTTCGTGGGGGAACGCAAAGAGCTAGGGTGCGGGTTCGTGGGGGAACGCAAAGAGCAAGGGTGCGGGATCGTGGGGGAACGCAAAGAGGAACGGTGCGGGTTTGTGGGGGAACGCAAAGAGCAAGGGTGCGGGTTCGTGGGGGAACGCAAAGAGCAAGGGTGCGGGTTCGTGGGTGAACGCAAAGAGGAACCGTGCGGGTTCGTGGGGGAACGCAAAGAGCAAGGGTGCGGGTTTTTGGGGGAACGCAAAGAGGAACCGTGCGGGATCGTGGGGGAACGCAAAGTGGAACCGTGCGGGTTCGTGGGGGAACGCAAAGAGGAACCGTGCGGTTTCGTGGGGGAACGCAAAGGGCAAGGGTGCGGGTTCGTGGGGGAACGCAAAGAGTAAGGGTGCGGGTTTGTGGATGAACGCAAAGAGCAATTGTGCAAGTTCGTGGGGGAACGCCAAGAGGAACCGTGCGGGTTCGTGGGGGAACGCAAAGAGGAACCGTGCGGGTTCGTGGGGGAATGCAAAGAGCAAGGGTGCGGGTTCTTGGGGGAACGCAATGAGCAAGGGTGCGGGTTCGTGGGGAACGCAAAGAGGAACTGTGCAGGTTCGTGGGGGAACGCAAAGAGCAAGGGTGCGGGTTTGTGGGGGAACGCAGAAAGCTAGGGTGCGGGTTTGTGGGGGAACGCAAAGAGCAAGGGTGCGGGTTCGTGGGGGAACGCAAAGAGGAACCGTGCGGGTTCGTGGGGGAACGCAAAGAGCAAGGGTGCGGGTTCGTGGGTGAACGCAAAGAGGAACCGTGCGGGTTCGTGGGGGAACGCAAAGAGGAACCGTGCGGGTTCGTGGGGGAACGCAAAGAGGAACCGTGTGGGTTCGTGGGGGAACGCAAAGAGGAACCGTGCGGGTTCGTGGGGGAACGCAAAGAGCAATGGTGCGGGTTCGTGGGGGAACGCAAAGAGCAAGGGTGCGGGTTCCTCGGGGAACGCAAAGAGCAAGGCTGCGGGTTCGTGGGGGAACGCAAAGAGCAAGGGTGCGGGTTCCTCGGGGAACGCAAAGAGCAAGGCTGCGGGTTCGTGGGGGAACGCAAAGAGCAAGGGTGCGGGTTCGTGGGGGAACGCAAAGAGCTAGGGTGCGGGTTCGTGGGGGAACGCAAAGAGCAAGGGTGCGGGTTCGTGGGGGAACGCAATGAGGAACCTTGCGGGTTCGTGGGGGAACGCAAAGAGCAAGGGTGCGGGTTCGTGGGGAAACGCAAAGAGGAACCGTGCGGGTTCGTGGGGGAACGCAAAGAGGAACCGTGCGGGTTCGTGGGGGATCGCAAAGAGGAACCGTGCGGGTTCGTGGGGGAACGCAAACAGGAACCGTGCGGGTTCGTGGGGGAACGCAAAGAGCTAGGGTGCGGGTTCGTGGGGGAACGCAAAGAGCAAGGGTGCGGGTTCGTGGGGGAACGCAAAGAGGAACCTTGCGGGTTCGTGGGGGAACGCAAAGAGCAAGGGTGCGGGTTCGTCAGGGAACGCAAAGAGCAAGGGTGCGGGTTCGTGGGGGAACGCAAACAGGAACCGTTCGGGTTCGTGGGGGAACGCAAAGAGGAACCGTGCGGGTTCGTGGGGGAACGCAAAGAGGAACCGTGCGGGTTCGTGGGTAAACGCAAAGAGGAACCGTGCGGGTTCGTGGGGGAACGCAAAGAGGAACCGTGCGGGTTCGTGGGGGAACGCAAAGAGGAACCGTGCGGGTTCGTGGGGGAACGCAAAGAGCAAGGGTGCGGGTTCGTGGGGGAACGCAAAGAGGAACCGTGCGGGTTCGTGGGGGAACGCAAAGAGGAACCGTGCGGGTTCGTGGGGGAACGCAAAGAGCAAGGGTGCGGGTTCGTGGGGGAACGCAAAGAGCAAGGGTGCGGGTTCGTGGGGGAACGCAAAGAGCAAGGGTGCGGGTTCGTGGGGAAACATAAAGAGGAACCGTGCGGGTTCGTGGGGGAACGCAAAGAGCAAGGGTGTGGGTTCGTGGGGGAACGCAAAGAGCAAGGGTGCGGGTTCGTGGGGGAACGCAAAGAGCAAGGGTGCGGGTTCGTGGGGGAACGCAAAGAGCAAGGGTGCGGGTTCGTGGGGGAACGCAAAGAGCTAGGGTGCGGGTTCGTGGGGGAACGCAAGGAGGAACCGTGCGGGTTCGTGGGGGAACGCAAAGAGCAAGGGTGCGGGTTCGTGGGGGAACGCAAAGAGCAAGGGTGCGGGTTCGTGGGGGAACGCAAAGAGCAAGGGTGCGGGCTCGTGGGGGAACGCAAAGAGGAACCGTGCGGGTTCGTGGGGGAACGCAAAGAGGAACCGTGCGGGTTCGTGGGGGAACGCAAAGAGGAACCGTGCGGGTTCGTGGGGGAACGCAAAGAGCAAGGGTGCGGGTTCGTGGGGGAACGCAAAGAGGAACCGTGCAGGTTCGTGGGGGAACGCAAAGAGGAACCGTGCGGGTTCGTGGGGGAACGCAAAGAGCAAGGGTGCGGTTTCGTGGGGGAACGCAAAGAGGAACCGTGCGGGTTCGTGGGGGAACTCAAAGAGCAAGGGTGCGGGTTCGTGGGGGAACGCAAAGAGCAAGGGTGCGGGTTCGTGGGGGAACACAAAGAGCAAGGGTGCGGGTTCGTGGGGGAACGCAAAGAGCAAGGGTGCGGGTTCGTGGGGGAACGCAAAGAGCAAGGGTGCGGGTTCGTGGGGGAACGCAAAGAGCTAGGGTGCTGGTTCGTGGGGGAACTCAAAGAGCTAGGGTGCGGGTTCGTGGGGGAACGCAAAGAGCAAGGGTGCTGGTTCGTGGTGGAACGCAAAGAGCAAGGGTGCGGGTTCGTGGGGGAACGCAATGAGCAAGGGTGCGGGTTGGTGGGGGAACGCAAAGAGCAAGGGTGCGGGTTTGTGGGGGAACGCAAAGAGCAAGGGTGCGGGTTCGTGGGGGAACGCAAAGAGGAACCGTGCGGGTTCGTGGGGGAACGCAAAGAGCAAGGGTGCGGGTTCGTGGGTGAACGCAAAGAGGAACCGTGCGGGTTCGTGGGGGAACGCAAAGAGGAACCGTGCGGGTTCGTGGGGGAACGCAAAGAGGAACCGTGTGGGTTCGTGGGGGAACGCAAAGAGGAACCGTGCGGGTTCGTGGGGGAACGCAAAGAGCAATGGTGCGGGTTCGTGGGGGAACGCAAAGAGCAAGGGTGCGGGTTCCTCGGGGAACGCAAAGAGCAAGGCTGCGGGTTCGTGGGGGAACGCAAAGAGCAAGGGTGCGGGTTCGTGGGGGAACGCAAAGAGCAAGGGTGCGGGTTCGTGGGGGAACGCAAACAGGAACCGTGCGGGTTCGTGGGGGAACGCAATGAGGAACCTTGCGGGTTCGTGGGGGAACGCAAAGAGGAACCGTGCGGGTTCGTGGGGAAACGCAAAGAGGAACCGTGCGGGTTCGTGGGGGAACGCAAAGAGGAACCGTGCGGGTTCGTGGGGGATCGCAAAGAGGAACCGTGCGGGTTCGTGGGGGAACGCAAAGAGCTAGGGTGCGGGTTCGTGGGGGAACGCAAAGAGGAACCGTGCGGGTTCGTGGGGGAACGCAAAGAGCTAGGGTGCGGGTTCGTGGGGGAACGCAAAGAGCAAGGGTGCGGGTTCGTGGGGGAACGCAAAGAGGAACCTTGCGGGTTCGTGGGGGAACGCAAAGAGCAAGGGTGCGGGTTCGTGGGGGAACGCAAAGAGCAACCGTGCGGGTTCGTGGGGGAACGCAAAGAGCAAGGGTGCGGGTTCGTGGGGGAACGCAAAGAGCAAGGGTGCGGGTTCGTGGGGGAACGCAAAGAGCTAGGGTGCGGGTTCGTGGGGGAACGCAAAGAGCTAGGGTGCGGGTTCGTGGGGGAACGCAAAGAGCAAGGGTGCGGGTTCGTGGGGGAACGCAAAGAGCAAGGGTGCGGGTTCGTGGGGGAACGCAAAGAGCTAGGGTGCGGGTTCGTGGGGGAACGCAAAGAGCAAGGGTGCGGGATCGTGGGGGAACGCAAAGAGGAACTGTGCGGGTTTGTGGGGGAACGCAAAGAGCAAGGGTGCGGGTTCGTGGCGGAACGCAAAGAGCAAGGGTGCGGGTTCGTGGGTGAACGCAAAGAGGAACCGTGCGGGTTCGTGGGGGAACGCAAAGAGCAAGGGTGCGGGTTTTTGGGGGAACGCAAAGAGCAAGGGTGCGGTTTCGTGGGGGAACGCAAAGAGCAAGGGTGCGGGTTCGTGGGGGAACGCAAAGAGGAACCGTGCGGGATCGTGGGGGAACGCAAAGTGGAACCGTGCGGGTTCGTGGGGGAACGCAAAGAGGAACCGTGCGGTTTCGTGGGGGAACGCAAAGGGCAAGGGTGCGGGTTCGTGGGGGAACGCAAAGAGTAAGGGTGCGGGTTTGTGGATGAACGCAAAGAGCAATTGTGCAAGTTCGTGGGGGAACGCCAAGAGGAACCGTGCGGGTTCGTGGGGGAACGCAAAGAGGAACCGTGCGGGTTCGTGGGGGAATGCAAAGATCAAGGGTGCGGGTTCTTGGGGGAACGCAATGAGCAAGGGTGCGGGTTCGTGGGGAACGCAAAGAGGAACTGTGCAGGTTCGTGGGGGAACGCAAAGAGCAAGGGTGCGGGTTTGTGGGGGAACGCAAAAGCGAGGGTGCGGGTTCGTGGGGGAACGCAAAGAGCAAGGGTGCGGGTTCGTGGGGTAACGCAGAGAGCTAGGGTGCGGGTTTGTGGGGGAACGCAAAGAGCAAGGGTGCGGGTTCGTGGGGGAACGCAAAGAGGAACTGTGCGGGTTCGTGGGGGAACGCAAAGAGCAAGGGTGCGGGTTCGTGGGTGAACGCAAAGAGGAACCGTGCGGGTTCGTGGGGGAACGCAAAGAGGAAACGTGCGGGTTCGTGGGGGAACGCAAAGAGGAACCGTGTGGGTTCGTGGGGGAACGCAAAGAGGAACCGTGCGGGTTCGTGGGGGAACGCAAAGAGCAATGGTGCGGGTTCGTGGGGGAACGCAAAGAGCAAGGGTGCGGGTTCCTCGGGGAACGCAAAGACCAAGGCTGCGGGTTCGTGGGGGAACGCAAAGAGCAAGGGTGCGTGTTCGTGGGGGAACGCAAAGAGCAAGGGTGCGGGTTCGTGGGGGAACGCAAAGAGGAACCGTGCGGGTTCGTGGGGGAACGCAATGAGGAACCTTGCGGGTTCGTGGGGGAACGCAAAGAGGAACCGTGCGGGTTCGTGGGGAAACGCAAAGAGGAACCGTGCGGGTTCGTGGGGGAACGCAAAGAGGAACCGTGCGGGTTCGTGGGGGATCGCAAAGAGGAACCGTGCGGGTTCGTGGGGGAACGCAAAGAGCTAGGGTGCGGGTTCGTGGGGGAACGCAAAGAGGAACCGTGCGGGTTCGTGGGGGAACGCAAAGAGCTAGGGTGCGGGTTCGTGGGGGAACGCAAAGAGCAAGGGTGCGGGTTCGTGGGGGAACGCAAAGAGGAACCTTGCGGGTTCGTGGGGGAACGCAAAGAGCAAGGGTGCGGGTTCGTGGGGGAACGCAAAGAGCAAGGGTGCGGGTTCGTGGGGGAACGCAAAGAGCAAGGGTGCGGGTTCGTGGGGGAACGCAAAGAGCAAGGGTGCGGGTTCGTGGGGGAACGCAAAGAGCTAGGGTGCGGGTTCGTGGGGGAACGCAAAGAGCTAGGGTGCGGGTTCGTGGGGGAACGCAAAGAGCAAGGGTGCGGGTTCGTGGGGGAACGCAAAGAGCTAGGGTGCGGGTTCGTGGGGGAACGCAAAGAGCTAGGGTGCGGGTTCGTGGGGGAACGCAAAGAGCAAGGGTGCGGGATCGTGGGGGAACGCAAAGAGGAACGGTGCGGGTTTGTGGGGGAACGCAAAGAGCAAGGGTGCGGGTTCGTGGGGGAACGCAAAGAGCAAGGGTGCGGGTTCGTGGGTGAACGCAAAGAGGAACCGTGCGGGTTCGTGGGGTAACGCAAAGAGCAAGGGTGCGGGTTTTTGGGGGAACGCAAAGAGCAAGGGTGCGGTTTCGTGGGGGAACGCAAAGAGCAAGGGTGCGGGTTCGTGGGGGAACGCAAAGAGGAACCGTGCGGGATCGTGGGGGAACGCAAAGTGGAACCGTGCGGGTTCGTGGGGGAACGCAAAGAGGAACCGTGCGGTTTCGTGGGGGAACGCAAAGGGCAAGGGTGCGGGTTCGTGGGGGAACGCAAAGAGCAAGGGTGCGGGTTTGTGGATGAACGCAAAGAACAATTGTGCAAGTTCGTGGGGGAACGCCAAGAGGAACCGTGCGGGTTCGTGGGGGAACGCAAAGAGGAACCGTGCGGGTTCGTGGGGGAATGCAAAGAGCAAGGGTGCGGGTTCTTCGGGGAACGCAATGAGCAAGGGTGCGGGTTCGTGGGGAACGCAAAGAGGAACTGTGCAGGTTCGTGGGGGAACGCAAAGAGCAAGGCTGCGGGTTTGTGGGGGAACGCAAAAGCGAGGGTGCGGGTTCGTGGGGGAACGCAAAGAGCAAGGGTGCGGGTTCGTGGGGTAACGCAGAGAGCTAGGGTGCGGGTTCGTGGGGGAACGCAAAGAGCAAGGGTGCGGGTTCGTGGGGGAACGCAAAGAGCTAGGTTGCGGGTTCGTGGGGGAACGCAAAGAGCAAGGGTGCGGGTTCGTGGGGGTGTGCAAAGAGGAACCGTGCGGGTTCGTGGGGGAACGCAAAGAGGAACCGTGCGGGTTCGTGGGGGAACGCAAAGAGCAAGGGTGCAAGTTCGTGGGGGAACGCAAAGAGGAACCGTGCGGGTTCGTGGGGGAACGGAAAGAGCAAGGGTGTGGGTTCGTGGGGGAACGCAAAGAGCAAGGGTGCGGGTTCGTGGGGGAACGCAAAGAGCACGGGTGCGGGTTCGTGGGGGAACGCAAAGAGCAAGGGTGCGGGTTCATGGGGGAACGCAAAGAGCATGTGTGCGGGTTCGTGGGGGAACGCAAAGAGCAAGGGTGCGGGTTCGTGGGGGAACGCAAAGAGCAAGGGTGCGGGTTCGTGGGGGAACGCAAAGAGCAAGGGTGCGGGTTCGTGGGGGAACGCAAAGAGCAAGGGTGCGGGTTCGTGGGGGAACGCAAAGAGCTAGGGTGCGGGTTCGTGGGGGAACCGAAAGAGGAACCGTGCGGGTTCGTGGAGGAACGCAAAGAGCTAGGGTGCGGGATTGTGGGGGAACGCAAAGAGCAAGGGTGCCGGTTCGTGGGGGAACGCAAAGAGCAAGGGTGCGGGTTCGTGGGGGAACGCAAAGAGCAAGGGTGCGGGTTCGTGGGGGAACGCAAAGAGCAAGGGCGCGGGTTCGTTGGGGAACGCAAAGAGAAACAGTGCGGGTTCGTGGGGGAACGCAAAGAGCAAGGGTGCGGGTTTGTGGGGGAACGCAAAGAGCAAGGGTGCGGGTTCGTGGGGGAACACAAAGAGCAAGGGTGCGGGTTCGTGGGGGAACGCAAAGAGCAAGGGTGCGGGTTCGTGGGGGAACACAAAGAGCAAGGGTGCGGGTTCGTGGGGGAACGCAAAGAGCAAGGGTGCGGGTTCGTGGGGGAACGCAAAGAGCAAGGGTGCGGGTTCGTGGGGGAACGCAAAGAGGAACCGTGCGGGTTCGTGGGGGAACGCAAAGAGGAACCGTGTGGGTTCGTGGGGGAACGCAAAGAGGAACCGTGCGGGTTCGTGGGGGAACGCAAAGAGCAAGGGTGCGGGTTCGTGGGGGAACGGAAAGAGGAACCGTGCGGGGTCGTGGGTGAACGCAAAGAGGAACCGTGCGGGTTCGTGGGGGAATGCAAAGAGGAACCGTGCGGGTTCGTGGGGGAGCGCAAAGAGCAACCGTGCGGGTTCGTGGGGGAACGCAAAGAGAAACCGTGCAGGTTCGTGGGGGAACGCAAAGAGCAAGGTTGCGGGTTCGTGGGGGAACGCAAAGAGCAAGGGTGCGGGTTCGTGGGTGAACGCAATGAGGAACCGTGCGGGTTCGTGGGGGAACGCAAAGAGGAACCGTGTGGGTTCGTGGGGGAACGCAAAGAGGAACCGTGCGGGTTCGTGGGGGAACGCAAAGAGCAATGGTGCGGGTTCGTGGGGGAACGCAAAGAGCAAGGGTGCGGGTTCCTCGGGGAACGCAAAGAGCAAGGCTGCGGGTTCATGGGGGAACGCAAAGAGCAAGGGTGCGGGTTCGTGGGGGAACGCAAAGAGCAAGGGTGCGGGTTCGTGGGGGAACGCAAACAGGAACCGTGCGGGTTCGTGGGGGAACGCAATGAGGAACCTTGCGGGTTCGTGGGGGAACGCAAAGAGGAACCGTGCGGGTTCGTGGGGAAACGCAAAGAGGAACCGTGCGGGTTCGTGGGGGAACGCAAAGAGGAACCGTGCGGGTTCGTTGGGGATCGCAAAGAGGAACCGTGCGGGTTCGTGGGGGAACGCAAAGAGCTAGGGTGCGGGTTCGTGGGGGAACGCAAAGAGGAACCGTGCGGGTTCGTGGGGGAACGCAAAGAGCTAGGGTGCGGGTTCGTGGGGGAACGCAAAGAGCAAGGGTGCGGGTTCGTGGGGGAACGCAAAGAGGAACCTTGCGGGTTCGTGGGGGAACGCAAAGAGCAAGGGTGCGGGTTCGTGGGGGAACGCAAAGAGCAAGGGTGCGGGTTCGTGGGGGAACGCAAAGAGCAAGGGTGCGGGTTCGTGGGGGAACGCAAAGAGCAAGGGTGCGGGTTCGTGGGGGAACGCAAAGAGCAAGGGTGCGGGTTCGTGGGGGAACGCAAAGAGCTAGGGTGCGGGTTCGTGGGGGAACGCAAAGAGCAAGGGTGCGGGTTCGTGGGGGAACGCAAAGAGCTAGGGTGCGGGTTCGTGGGGGAACGCAAAGAGCTAGGGTGCGGGTTCGTGGGGGAACGCAAAGAGCAAGGGTGCGGGATCGTGGGGGAACGCAAAGAGGAACGGTGCGGGTTTGTGGGGGAACGCAAAGAGCAAGGGTGCGGGTTCGTGGGGGAACGCAAAGAGCAAGGGTGCGGGTTCGTGGGTGAACGCAAAGAGGAACCGTGCGGGTTCGTGGGGGAACGCAAAGAGCAAGGGTGCGGGTTTTTGGGGGAACGCAAAGAGCAAGGGTGCGGTTTCGTGGGGGAACGCAAAGAGCAAGGGTGCGGGTTCGTGGGGGAACGCAAAGAGGAACCGTGCGGGATCGTGGGGGAACGCAAAGTGGAACCGTGCGGGTTCGTGGGGGAACGCAAAGAGGAACCGTGCGGTTTCGTGGGGGAACGCAAAGGGCAAGGGTGCGGGTTCGTGGGGGAACGCAAAGAGCAAGGGTGCGGGTTTGTGGATGAACGCAAAGAGCAATTGTGCAAGTTCGTGGGGGAACGCCAAGAGGAACCGTGCGGGTTCGTGGGGGAACGCAAAGAGGAACCGTGCGGGTTCGTGGGGGAATGCAAAGAGCAAGGGTGCGGGTTCTTGGGGGAACGCAATGAGCAAGGGTGCGGGTTCGTGGGGAACGCAAAGAGGAACTGTGCAGGTTCGTGGGGGAACGCAAAGAGCAAGGGTGCGGGTTTGTGGGGGAACGCAAAATCGAGGGTGCGGGTTCGTGGGGGAACGCAAAGAGCAAGGGTGCGGGTTCGTGGGGTAACGCAGAGAGCTAGGGTGCGGGTTCGTGGGGGAACGCAAAGAGCAAGGGTGCGGGTTCGTGGGGGAACGCAAAGAGCTAGGGTGCGGGTTCGTGGGGGAACGCAAAGAGCAAGGGTGCGGGTTCGTGGGGGTGTGCAAAGAGGAACCGTGCGGGTTCGTGGGGGAACGCAAAGAGGAACCGTGCGGGTTCGTGGGGGAACGCAAAGAGCAAGGGTGCAAGTTCGTGGGGGAACGCAAAGAGGAACCGTGCGGGTTCATGGGGGAACGCAAAGAGCAAGGGTGCGGGTTCGTGTGGGACCGCAAAGAGGAACGGTGCGGGTTCGTGGGGGAACGCAAAGAGCAAGGGTGCGGGTTCATGGGGGAACGCAAAGAGCAAGGGTGCGGGTTCGTGGGGGAACTGAAAGAGGAACCGTGCGGGTTCGTGGGGGAACGGAAAGAGCAAGGGTGTGGGTTCGTGGGGGAACGCAAAGAGCAAGGGTGCGGGTTCGTGGGGGAACGCAAAGAGCACGGGTGCGGGTTCGTGGGGGAACGCAAAGAGCAAGGGTGCGGGTTCATGGGGGAACGCAAAGAGCATGTGTGCGGGTTCGTGGGGGAACGCAAAGAGCAAGGGTGCGGGTTCGTGGGGGAACGCAAAGAGCAAGGGTGCGGGTTCGTGGGGGAACGCAAAGAGCAAGGGTGCGGGTTCGTGGGGGAACGCAAAGAGCAAGGGTGCGGGTTCGTGGGGGAACGCAAAGAGCTAGGGTGCGGGTTCGTGGGGGAACCGAAAGAGGAACCGTGCGGGTTCGTGGAGGAACGCAAAGAGCTAGGGTGCGGGATTGTGGGGGAACGCAAAGAGCAAGGGTGCCGGTTCGTGGGGGAACGCAAAGAGCAAGGGTGCGGGTTCGTGGGGGAACGCAAAGAGCAAGGGTGCGGGTTCGTGGGGGAACGCAAAGAGCAAGGGTGCGGGTTCGTTGGGGAACGCAAAGAGAAACAGTGCGGGTTCGTGGGGGAACGCAAAGAGCAAGGATGCGGGTTTGTGGGGGAACGCAAAGAGCAAGGGTGCGGGTTCGTGGGGGAACACAAAGAGCAAGGGTGCGGGTTCGTGGGGGAACGCAAAGAGCAAGGGTGCGGGTTCGTGGGGGAACGCAAAGAGCTAGGGTGCGGGTTCGTGGGGGAATGCAAAGAGGAACCGTGCGGGTTCGTGGGGGAACGCAAAGAGCAAGGGTGCGGGTTCGTGGGGGAACGCAAAGAGGAACCGTGCGGGTTCGTGGGGGAACGCAAAGAGGAACCGTGTGGGTTCGTGGGGGAA
Organism: Oreortyx pictus; assembly: GCA_036925125.1. Taxonomy (NCBI): domain Eukaryota; kingdom Metazoa; phylum Chordata; class Aves; order Galliformes; family Odontophoridae; genus Oreortyx; species Oreortyx pictus. The sequence goes on from JAUPFR010000058.1 coordinate 182,660, forward strand.
CGCAAAGAGGAACCGTGCGGGTTCGTGGGGGAACGCAAAGAGCAAGGGTGCGGGTTCGTGGGGGAACGGAAAGAGGAACCGTGCGGGTTCGTGGGGGAACGCAAAGAGGAACCGTGCGGGTTCGTGGGGGAATGCAAAGAGGAACCGTGCGGGTTCGTGGGGGAGCGCAAAGAGCAACCGTGCGGGTTCGTGGGGGAACGCAAAGAGAAACCGTGCAGGTTCGTGGGGGAACGCAAAGAGCAAGGTTGCGGGTTCGTGGGGGAACGCAAAGAGCAAGGGTGCGGGTTCGTGGGTGAACGCAAAGAGGAACCGTGCGGGTTCGTGGGGGAACGCAAAGAGGAACCGTGCGGGTTCGTGGCGGAATGCAAAGAGGAACCGTGCGGGTTCGCGGGGGACGCAAAGAGCAACCATGCGGGTTCGTGGGGGAACGCAAAGAGCAAGGGTGCGGGTTCGTGGGGGAACAGAAAGAGCAAGGGTGCGGGTTCGTGGGGGAACGCAAAGAGGAACCGTGCGGGTTCTTGTGGGAACGCAAAGAGGAACCGTGCGGGTTCGTGGGGGAACGCAAAGAGCAAGGGTGCTGGTTCGTGGGTGAACGCAAAGAGGAACCGTGCGGGTTCGTGGGGGAACGCAAAGAGCAAGGGTGCGGGTTCGTGGTGGAACGCAAAGAGCAAGGGTGCGGGTTCGTGGGGGAATGCAAAGAGCAAGGGTGCGGGTTCGTGGGGGAACGCAAAGAGGAACCGTGCGGGATCGTGGGGGAACGCAAAGTGGAATCGTGCGGGTTTGTGGGGGAACGCAAAGAGCAAGGGTGCGGGTTCGTGGGGGAACGCAAAGAGCAAGGGTGCGGGTTCGTGGGGGAACGCAAAGAGCAAGGGTGCGGGTTCGTGGGGGAACACAAAGAGGAACCGTGCGTGTTCGTGGGGGAACGCAAAGAGCAAGGGTGCAGGTTCGTGGGGGAACGCAAAGAGCAAGGGTGCGGGTTCCTGGGGGAACGCAAAGAGCAAGGCTGCGGGTTCGTGGGGGAACACAAAGAGCAAGGGTGCGGGTTCGTGGGGGAACGCAAAGAGCAAGGGTGCGGGTTCGTGGGGGAACGCAAAGAGGAAGCGTTCGGGTTCTTGGGGAACGCAAAGAGGAACCGTGCGGGTTCGTGGGGGAACGCAAAGAGCAAGGGTGCGGGTTCGTGGGGGAACGCAAAGAGGAACCGTGCAGGTTCGTGGGGGAACGCAAAGAGCAAGGGTGCGGGTTCATGGGGGAACACAAAGAGCAAGGGTGCGGGTTCGTGGGGGAACGCAAAGAGGAACCGTGCGGGTTCGTGGGGGAACGCAAAGAGGAACCGTGCGGGTTCGTGGGGGAACGCAAAGAGCAAGGGTGCGGGTTCGTGGGGGAACGCAAAGAGCAAGGGTGCGGGTTCGTGGGGGAACGCAAAGAGCTAGGTTGCGGGTTCGTGGGGGAACACAAAGAGGAACCGTGCGGGTTCGTGGGGGAACGCAAAGAGCAAGGGTGCGGGTTCGTGGGGGAACGCAAAGAGCAAGGGTGCGGGTTCGTGGGGGAACGCAAAGAGGAACCGTGCGGGTTCGTGGGGGAACGCAAAGAGGAACCGTGTGGGTTCGTGGGGGAACGCAAAGAGGAACCGTGCGGGTTCGTGGGGGAACGCAAAGAGCAAGGGTGCGGGTTCGTGGGGGAACGGAAAGAGGAACCGTGCGGGTTCGTGGGGGAACGCAAAGAGGAACCGTGCGGGTTCGTGGGGGAATGCAAAGAGGAACCGTGCGGGTTCGTGGGGGAGCGCAAAGAGAAACCGTGCAGATTCGTGGGGGAACGCGAAGAGCAAGGTTGCGGGTTCGTGGGGGAATGCAAAGAGCAAGGGTGCGGGTTCGTGGGTGAACGCAAAGAGGAACCGTGCGGGTTCGTGGGGGAACGCAAAGAGGAACCGTGCGGGTTCGTGGGGGAATGCAAAGAGGAACCGTGCGGGTTCGCGGGGGAACGCAAAGAGCAAGGGTGCGGGTTCGTGGGGGAACGCAAAGAGCAAGGGTGCGGGTTCGTGGTGGAAGAGAAAGAGCAAGGGTGCGGGTTCGTGGGGGAACGCAAAGAGGAACCGTGCGAGTTCTTGTGGGAACGCAAAGAGGAACCGTGCGGGTTCGTGGGGGAACGCAAAGAGCAAGGGTGCGGGTTCGTGGGGGTGTGCAAAGAGGAACCGTGCGGGTTCGTGGGGGAACGCAAAGAGGAACCGTGCGGGTTCGTGGGGGAATGCAAAGAGGAAAGGTGCCGGTTCGTGGGGGAACGCAAAGAGCAAGGGTGCGGGTTCGTGGGGGAACGCAAAGAGGAACGGTGCGGGTTCGTGGGGGAACGCAAAGAGCAAGGGTGCGGGTTCGTGGGGGAACGCAAAGAGCAAGGGTGCGGGTTCGTGGGGGAACGCAAAGAGCAAGGGTGCGGGTTCGTGGGGGAACGCAAAGAGCAAGGGTGCAAGTTCGTGGGGGAACGCAAAGAGGAACCGTGCGGGTTCGTGGGGGAACGCAAAGAGCAAGGGTGCGGGTTCGTGTGGGACCGCAAAGAGGAACGGTGCGGGTTCGTGGGGGAACGCAAAGAGCAAGGGTGCGGGTTCGTGGGGGAACGCAAAGAGCAAGGGTGCGGGTTCGTGGGGGAACGGAAAGAGGAACCGTGCGGGTTCGTGGGGGAACGCAAAGAGCAAGGTTGCGGGTTCGTGGGGGAACGCAAAGAGCAAGGGTGCGGGTTCGTGGGGGAACGCAAAGAGCAAGGGTGCGGGTTCGTGGGGGAACGCAAAGAGCAAGGGTGCGGGTTCGTGGGGGAACGCAAAGAGTATGTGTGCGGGTTCGTGGGGGAACGCAAAGAGCAAGGGTGCGGGTTCGTGGGGGAACGCAAAGAGCAAGGGTGCGGGTTCGTGGGGGAACGCAAAGAGCAAGGGTGCGGGTTCGTGGGGGAACACAAAGAGCTAGGGTGCGGGTTCGTGGGGGAACGCAGAGAGCTAGGGTACGGGTTCGTGGGGGAACGCAAAGAGGAACCGTGCGGGTTCGTGGGGGAATGCAAAGAGCTAGGGTGTGGGTTTGTGGGGGAACGCAAAGAGCAAGGGTGCGGGTTCGTGGGGGAACGCAAAGAGCAAGGGTGCGGGTTCGTGGGGGAACGCAAAGAGCAAGGGTGCGGGTTCGTGGGGGAACGCAAAGAGCAAGGGTGCGGGTTCGTGGGGGAACGCAAAGAACAAGGGTGCGGGTTCGTGGGGGAACGCAAAGAGCTAGGGTGCGGGTTCGTGGGGGAACGGAAAGAGGAACCGTGCGGGTTCGTGGAGGAACGCAAAGAGCTAGGGTGCGGGTTCGTGGGGGAACGGAAAGAGGAACCGTGCGGGTTCGTGGAGGAACGCAAAGAGCTAGGGTGCGGGTTCGTGGGGGAACGCAAAGAGGAACCGTGCGGGTTCGTGGGGGAACTGAAAGAGGAACCGTGCGGGTTCGTGGGGGAACGCAAAGAGCAAGGGTGCGGGTTTGTGGGGGAACGCAAAGAGGAACCGTGCGGGTTCGTGGGGGAACGCAAAGAGCAAGGGTGTGGGTTCGTGGGGGAACGCAAAGAGCAAGGGTGCGGGTTCGTGGGGGAACGCAAAGAGCAAGGGTGCGGGTTCGTGGGGGAACGCAAAGAGCTGGGGTGCGGGTTCGTGGGGGAACGCAAAGAGCAAGGGTGCGGGTTCGTGGGGGAACGCAAAGAGCAAGGGTGCGGGTTCGTGGGGGAACACAAAGAGCTAGGGTGCGGGTTCGTGGGGGAACGCAGAGAGCTAGGGTACGGGTTCGTGGGGGAACGCAAAGAGGAACCGTGCGGGTTCGTTGGGGAATGCAAAGAGCTAGGGTGTGGGTTTGTGGGGGAACGCAAAGAGCAAGGGTGCGGGTTCGTGGGGGAACGCAAAGAGCAAGGGTGCGGGTTCGTGGGGGAACGCAAAGAGCAAGGGTGCGGGTTCGTGGGGGAACGCAAAGAGCAAGGGTGCGGGTTCGTGGGGGAACGCAAAGAGCAAGGGTGCGGGTTCGTGGGGGAACGCAAAGAGCTAGGGTGCGGGTTCGTGGGGGAACGCAAAGAGGAACCGTGCGGGTTCGTGGAGGAACGCAAAGAGCTAGGGTGCGGGATTGTGGGGGAACGCAAAGAGCAAGGGTGCCGGTTCGTGGGGGAACGCAAAGAGCAAGGGTGCGGGTTCGTGGGGGAACGGAAAGAGGAACCGTGCGGGTTCGTGGGGGAACGCAAAGAGCAAGGGTGCGGGTTCGTGGGGGAACGCAAAGAGCAAGGGTGCGGGTTCGTGGGGGAACGCAAAGAGGAACCGTGCGGGTTCGTGGGGGAACGCAAAGAGCAAGGGTGCGGGTTCATGGGGGAACGCAAAGAGCATGTGTGCGGGTTCGTGGGGGAATGCAAAGAGAAAGGGTGCGGGTTCGTGGGGGAACGCAAAGAGCAAGGGTGCGGGTTCGTGGGGGAACGCAAAGAGGAACCGTGCGGGTTCGTGGGGGAACACAAAGAGCAAGGGTGCGGGTTCGTGGGGGAACGCAGAGAGCTAGGGTACGGGTTCGTGGGGGAACGCAAAGAGGAACCGTGCGGGTTCGTGGGGGAACGCAAAGAGCAAGGGTGCGGGTTCGTGGGGGAACGCAAAGAGCAAGGGTGCGGGTTCGTGGGGGAACACAAAGAGCTAGGGTGCGGGTTCGTGGGGGAACGCAGAGAGCTAGGGTACGGGTTCGTGGGGGAACGCAAAGAGGAACCGTGCGGGTTCGTGGGGGAATGCAAAGAGCTAGGGTGTGGGTTTGTGGGGGAACGCAAAGAGCAAGGGTGCGGGTTCGTGGGGGAACGCAAAGAGCAAGGGTGCGGGTTCGTGGGGGAACGCAAAGAGCAAGGGTGCGGTTTCGTGGGGGAACGCAAAGAGCAAGGGTGCGGGTTCGTGGGGGAACGCAAAGAGCAAGGGTGCGGGTTCGTGGGGGAACGCAAAGAGCTAGGGTGCGGGTTCGTGGGGGAACGCAAAGAGGAACCGTGCGGGTTCGTGGAGGAACGCAAAGAGCTAGGGTGCGGTATTGTGGGGGAACGCAAAGAGCAAGGGTGCCGGTTCGTGGGGGAACGCAAAGAGCAAGGGTGCGGGTTCGTGGGGGAACGCAAAGAGCAAGGGTGCGGGTTCGTGGGGGAACGCAAAGAGCAAGGGTGCGGGTTCGTTGGGGAACGCAAAGAGGAACAGTGCGGGTTCGTGGGGGAACGCAAAGAGCAAGGGTGCGGGTTTGTGGGGGAACGCAAAGAGGAACCGTGCGGGTTCGTGGGGGAACGCAAAGAGCAAGTGTGTGGGTTCGTGGGGGAACGCAAAGAGCAAGGGTGCGTGTTCGTGGGGGAACGCAAAGAGCTAGGGTGCGGGTTCGTGGGGGAACGGAAAGAGGAACCGTGCGGGTTCGTGGAGGAACGCAAAGAGCTAGGGTGCGGGTTCGTGGGGGAACGGAAAGAGGAACCGTGCGGGTTCGTGGAGGAACGCAAAGAGCTAGGGTGCGGGTTCGTGGGGGAACGCAAAGAGGAACCGTGCGGGTTCGTGGGGGAACTGAAAGAGGAACCGTGCGGGTTCGTGGGGGAACGCAAAGAGCAAGGGTGCGGGTTTGTGGGGGAACGCAAAGAGGAACCGTGCGGGTTCGTGGGGGAACGCAAAGAGCAAGGGTGTGGGTTCGTGGGGGAACGCAAAGAGCAAGGGTGCGGGTTCGTGGGGGAACGCAAAGAGCAAGGGTGCGGGTTCGTGGGGGAACGCAAAGAGCTAGGGTGCGGGTTCGTGGGGGAACGCAAAGAGCAAGGGTGCGGGTTCGTGGGGGAACGCAAAGAGCAAGGGTGCGGGTTCGTGGGGGAACACAAAGAGCTAGGGTGCGGGTTCGTGGGGGAACGCAGAGAGCTAGGGTACGGGTTCGTGGGGGAACGCAAAGAGGAACCGTGCGGGTTCGTGGGGGAATGCAAAGAGCTAGGGTGTGGGTTTGTGGGGGAACGCAAAGAGCAAGGGTGCGGGTTCGTGGGGGAACGCAAAGAGCAAGGGTGCGGGTTCGTGGGGGAACGCAAAGAGCAAGGGTGCGGGTTCGTGGTGGAACGCAAAGAGCAAGGGTGCGGGTTCGTGGGGGAACGCAAAGAGCAAGGGTGCGGGTTCGTGGGGGAACGCAAAGAGCTAGGGTGCGGGTTCGTGGGGGAACGCAAAGAGGAACCGTGCGGGTTCGTGGAGGAACGCAAAGAGCTAGGGTGCGGGATTGTGGGGGAACGCAAAGAGCAAGGGTGCCGGTTCGTGGGGGAACGCAAAGAGCAAGGGTGCGGGTTCGTGGGGGAACGGAAAGAGGAACCGTGCGGGTTCGTGGGGGAACGCAAAGAGCAAGGGTGCGGGTTCGTGGGGGAACGCAAAGAGCAAGGGTGCGGGTTCGTGGGGGAACGCAAAGAGGAACCGTGCGGGTTCGTGGGGGAACGCAAAGAGCAAGGGTGCGGGTTCATGGGGGAACGCAAAGAGCATGTGTGCGGGTTCGTGGGGGAACGCAAAGAGAAAGGGTGCGGGTTCGTGGGGGAACGCAAAGAGCAAGGGTGCGGGTTCGTGGGGGAACGCAAAGAGGAACCGTGCGGGTTCGTGGGGGAACACAAAGAGCAAGGGTGCGGGTTCGTGGGGGAACGCAGAGAGCTAGGGTACGGGTTCGTGGGGGAACGCAAAGAGGAACCGTGCGGGTTCGTGGGGGAACGCAAAGAGCAAGGGTGCGGGTTCGTGGGGGAACGCAAAGAGCAAGGGTGCGGGTTCGTGGGGGAACACAAAGAGCTAGGGTGCGGGTTCGTGGGGGAACGCAGAGAGCTAGGGTACGGGTTCGTGGGGGAACGCAAAGAGGAACCGTGCGGGTTCGTGGGGGAATGCAAAGAGCTAGGGTGTGGGTTTGTGGGGGAACGCAAAGAGCAAGGGTGCGGGTTCGTGGGGGAACGCAAAGAGCAAGGGTGCGGGTTCGTGGGGGAACGCAAAGAGCAAGGGTGCGGTTTCGTGGGGGAACGCAAAGAGCAAGGGTGCGGGTTCGTGGGGGAACGCAAAGAGCAAGGGTGCGGGTTCGTGGGGGAACGCAAAGAGCTAGGGTGCGGGTTCGTGGGGGAACGCAAAGAGGAACCGTGCGGGTTCGTGGAGGAACGCAAAGAGCTAGGGTGCGGTATTGTGGGGGAACGCAAAGAGCAAGGGTGCCGGTTCGTGGGGGAACGCAAAGAGCAAGGGTGCGGGTTCGTGGGGGAACGCAAAGAGCAAGGGTGCGGGTTCGTGGGGGAACGCAAAGAGCAAGGGTGCGGGTTCGTTGGGGAACGCAAAGAGGAACAGTGCGGGTTCGTGGGGGAACGCAAAGAGCAAGGGTGCGGGTTTGTGGGGGAACGCAAAGAGGAACCGTGCGGGTTCGTGGGGGAACGCAAAGAGCAAGTGTGTGGGTTCGTGGGGGAACGCAAAGAGCAAGGGTGCGTGTTCGTGGGGGAACGCAAAGAGCAAGGGTGCGGGTTCGTGGGGGAACGCAAAGAGCTAGGGTGCGGGTTCGTGGGGGAACGCAAAGAGCAAGGGTGCGGGTTCGTGGGGGTGTGCAAAGAGGAACCGTGCGGGTTCGTGGGGGAACGCAAAGAGGAACCTTGCGGGTTCGTGGGGGAACGCAAAGAGGAACGGTGCCGGTTCGTGGGGGAACGCAAAGAGCAAGGGTGCGGGTTCGTGGGTGAACGCAAAGAGGAACGGTGCGGGTTCGTGGGGGAACGCAAAGAGCAAGGGTGCGGGTTCGTGGGGGAACGCAAAGAGCAAGGGTGCGGGTTCGTGGGGGAACGCAAAGAGCAAGGGTGCGGGTTCGTGGGGGAACTGAAAGAGGAACCGTGCGGGTTCGTGGGGGAACGCAAAGAGCAAGGGTGTGGGTTCGTGGGGGAACGCAAAGAGCAAGGGTGCGGGTTCGTGTGGGACCGCAAAGAGGAACGGTGCGGGTTCGTGGGGGAACGCAAAGAGCAAGGGTGCGGGTTCGTGGGGGAACGCAAAGAGCAAGGGTGCGGGTTCGTGGGGGAACGGAAAGAGGAACAGTGCGGGTTCGTGGGGGAACGCAAAGAGCAAGGGTGCGGGTTCGTGGGGGAACGCAAAGAGCAAGGGTGCGGGTTCGTGGGGGAACGCAAAGAGCAAGGGTGCGGGTTCGTGGGGGAACGCAAAGAGCAAGGGTGCGGGTTCATGGGGGAACGCAAAGAGCATGTGTGCGGGTTCGTGGGGGAACGCAAAGAGCAAGGGTGCGGGTTTGTGGGGGAACGCAAAAGCGAGGGTGCGGGTTCGTGGGGGAACGCAAAGAGCAAGGGTGCGGGTTCGTGGGGGAACGCAAAGAGCAAGGGTGCGGGTTCGTGGGGGAACGCAGAGAGCTAGGGTACGGGTTCGTGGGGGAACGCAAAGAGGAACCGTGCGGGTTTGTGGGGGAATGCAAAGAGCTAGGGTGTGGGTTTGTGGGGGAACGCAAAGACCAAGGGTGCGGGTTCGTGGGGGAACGCAAAGAGCAAGGGTGCGGGTTCGTGGGGGAACGCAAAGAGCAAGGGTGCGGGTTCGTGGGGGAACGCAAAGAGCAAGGGTGCGGGTTCGTGGGGGAACGCAAAGAGCAAGGGTGCGGGTTCGTGGGGGAATGGAAAGAGCTAGGGTGCGGGTTCGTGGGGGAACGGAAAGAGGAACCGTGCGGGTTCGTGGAGAAACGCAAAGAGCTAGGGTGCGGGATTGTGGGGGAACGCAAAGAGCAAGGGTGCCGGTTCGTGGGAGAACGCAAAGAGCAAGGGTGCGGGTTCGTGGGGGAACGCAAAGAGCAAGGGTGCGGGTTCGTTGGGGAACGCAAAGAGGAACAGTGCGGGTTCGTGGGGGAACGCAAAGAGCAAGGGTGCGGGTTTGTGGGGGAACGCAAAGAGGAACCGTGCGGGTTCGTGGGGGAACGCAAAGAGCAAGGGTGTGGGTTCGTGGGGGAACGCAAAGAGCAAGGGTGCAGGTTCGTGGGGGAACGCAAAGAGCAAGGGTGCGGGTTCGTGGGGGTGTGCAAAGAGGAACCGTGCGGGTTCGTGGGGGAACGCAAAGAGGAACCGTGCGGGTTCGTTGGGGAACGCAAAGAGGAACGGTGCCGGTTCGTGGGGGAACGCAAAGAGCAAGGGTGCGGGTTCGTGGGGGAACGCAAAGAGGAACGGTGCGGGTTCGTGGGGGAACGCAAAGCGCAAGGGTGCGGGTTCGTGGGGGAACGCAAAGAGCTAGGGTGCGGGTTCGTGGGGGAACGGAAAGAGCAAGGGTGCGGGTTCGTGGAGGAACGCAAAGAGCTAGGGTGCGGGATTGTGGGGGAACGCAAAGAGCAAGGGTGCCGGTTCGTGGGGGAACGCAAAGAGCAAGGGTGCGGGTTCGTGGGGGAACGCAAAGAGCAAGGGTGCGGGTTCGTGGGGGAACGCAAAGAGGAACCGTGCGGGTTCGTGGGGGAACTGAAAGAGGAACCGTGCGGGTTCGTGGGGGAACGCAAAGAGGAACCGTGCGGGTTTGTGGGGGAACGCAAAGAGGAACCGTGCGGGTTCGTGGGGGAACGCAAAGAGCAAGGGTGTGGGTTCGTGGGGGAACGCAAAGAGCAAGGGTGCGGGTTCGTGGGGGAACGCAAAGAGCAAGGGTGCGGGTTCGTGGGGGAACGCAAAGAGCTAGGGTGCGGGTTCGTGGGGGAACGCAAAGAGCAAGGGTGCGGGTTCGTGGGGGAACGCAAAGAGCAAGGGTGCGGGTTCGTGGGGGAACACAAAGAGCTAGGGTGCGGGTTCGTGGGGGAACGCAGAGAGCTAGGGTACGGGTTCGTGGGGGAACGCAAAGAGGAACCGTGCGGGTTCGTGGGGGAATGCAAAGAGCTAGGGTGTGGGTTTGTGGGGGAACGCAAAGAGCAAGGGTGCGGGTTCGTGGGGGAACGCAAAGAGCAAGGGTGCGGGTTCGTGGGGGAACGCAAAGAGCAAGGGTGCGGGTTCGTGGGGGAACGCAAAGAGCAAGGGTGCGGGTTCGTGGGGGAACGCAAAGAGCAAGGGTGCGGGTTCGTGGGGGAACGCAAAGAGCTAGGGTGCGGGTTCGTGGGGGAACGCAAAGAGGAACCGTGCGGGTTCGTGGAGGAACGCAAAGAGCTAGGGTGCGGGATTGTGGGGGAACGCAAAGAGCAAGGGTGCCGGTTCGTGGGGGAACGCAAAGAGCAAGGGTGCGGGTTCGTGGGGGAACGCAAAGAGCAAGGGTGCGGGTTCGTGGGGGAACGCAAAGAGCAAGGGTGCGGGTTCGTTGGGGAACGCAAAGAGGAACAGTGCGGGTTCGTGGGGGAACGCAAAGAGCAAGGGTGCGGGTTTGTGGGGGAACGCAAAGAGCAAGGGTGCGGGTTCGTGGGGGAACACAAAGAGCAAGGGTGCGGGTTCGTGGGGGAACGCAAAGAGGAACCGTGCGGGTTCGTGGGGGAACGCAAAGAGGAACCGTGTGGGTTCGTGGGGGAACGCAAAGAGGAACCGTGCGGGTTCGTGGGGGAACGCAAAGAGCAAGGGTGCGGGTTCGTGGGGGAACGCAAAGAGGAACCGTGCGGGTTCGTGGGGGAACGGAAAGAGGAACCGTGCGGGTTCCTGGGGGAACGCAAAGAGGAACCGTGCGGGTTCGTGGGGGAACGCAAAGAGCAAGGGTGCGGGTTCCTCGGGGAACGCAAAGAGCAAGGGTGCGGGTTCGTGGGGGTGTGCAAAGAGGAACCGTGCGGGTTCGTGGGGGAACGCAAAGAGGAACCGTGCGGGTTCGTGGGGGAATGCAAAGAGGAAAGGTGCCGGTTCGTGGGGGAACGCAAAGAGCAAGGGTGCGGGTTCGTGGGGGAACGCAAAGAGGAACGGTGCGGGTTCGTGGGGGAACGCAAAGAGCAAGGGTGCGGGTTCGTGGGGGAACGCAAAGAGCAAGGGTGCGGGTTCGTGGGGGAACGCAAAGAGCAAGGGTGCGGGTTCGTGGGGGAACGCAAAGAGCAAGGGTGCAAGTTCGTGGGGGAACGCAAAGAGGAACCGTGCGGGTTCGTGGGGGAACGCAAAGAGCAAGGGTGCGGGTTCGTGTGGGACCGCAAAGAGGAACGGTGCGGGTTCGTGGGGGAACGCAAAGAGCAAGGGTGCGGGTTCGTGGGGGAACGCAAAGAGCAAGGGTGCGGGTTCGTGGGGGAACGGAAAGAGGAACCGTGCGGGTTCGTGGGGGAACGCAAAGAGCAAGGGTGCGGGTTCGTGGGGGAACGCAAAGAGCAAGGGTGCGGGTTCGTGGGGGAACGCAAAGAGCAAGGGTGCGGGTTCGTGGGGGAACGCAAAGAGTATGTGTGCGGGTTCGTGGGGGAACGCAAAGAGCAAGGGTGCGGGTTCGTGGGGGAACGCAAAGAGCAAGGGTGCGGGTTCGTGGGGGAACGCAAAGAGCAAGGGTGCGGGTTCGTGGGGGAACACAAAGAGCTAGGGTGCGGGTTCGTGGGGGAACGCAGAGAGCTAGGGTACGGGTTCGTGGGGGAACGCAAAGAGGAACCGTGCGGGTTCGTGGGGGAATGCAAAGAGCTAGGGTGTGGGTTTGTGGGGGAACGCAAAGAGCAAGGGTGCGGGTTCGTGGGGGAACGCAAAGAGCAAGGGTGCGGGTTCTTGGGGAACGCAAAGAGCAAGGGTGCGGGTTCGTGGGGGAACGCAAAGAGCAAGGGTGCGGGTTCGTGGGGGAACGCAAAGAACAAGGGTGCGGGTTCGTGGGGGAACGCAAAGAGCTAGGGTGCGGGTTCGTGGGGGAACGGAAAGAGGAACCGTGCGGGTTCGTGGAGGAACGCAAAGAGCTAGGGTGCGGGTTCGTGGGGGAACGGAAAGAGGAACCGTGCGGGTTCGTGGAGGAACGCAAAGAGCTAGGGTGCGGGTTCGTGGGGGAACGCAAAGAGGAACCGTGCGGGTTCGTGGGGGAACTGAAAGAGGAACCGTGCGGGTTCGTGGGGGAACGCAAAGAGCAAGGGTGCGGGTTTGTGGGGGAACGCAAAGAGGAACCGTGCGGGTTCGTGGGGGAACGCAAAGAGCAAGGGTGTGGGTTCGTGGGGGAACGCAAAGAGCAAGGGTGCGGGTTCGTGGGGGAACGCAAAGAGCAAGGGTGCGGGTTCGTGGGGGAACGCAAAGAGCTAGGGTGCGGGTTCGTGGGGGAACGCAAAGAGCAAGGGTGCGGGTTCGTGGGGGAACGCAAAGAGCAAGGGTGCGGGTTCGTGGGGGAACACAAAGAGCTAGGGTGCGGGTTCGTGGGGGAACGCAGAGAGCTAGGGTACGGGTTCGTGGGGGAACGCAAAGAGGAACCGTGCGGGTTCGTGGGGGAATGCAAAGAGCTAGGGTGTGGGTTTGTGGGGGAACGCAAAGAGCAAGGGTGCGGGTTCGTGGGGGAACGCAAAGAGCAAGGGTGCGGGTTCGTGGGGGAACGCAAAGAGCAAGGGTGCGGGTTCGTGGGGGAACGCAAAGAGCAAGGGTGCGGGTTCGTGGGGGAACGCAAAGAGCAAGGGTGCGGGTTCGTGGGGGAACGCAAAGAGCTAGGGTGCGGGTTCGTGGGGGAACGCAAAGAGGAACCGTGCGGGTTCGTGGAGGAACGCAAAGAGCTAGGGTGCGGGATTGTGGGGGAACGCAAAGAGCAAGGGTGCCGGTTCGTGGGGGAATGCAAAGAGCAAGGGTGCGGGTTCGTGGGGGAACGCAAAGAGCAAGGGTGCGGGTTCGTGGGGGAACGCAAAGAGCAAGGGTGCGGGTTCGTTGGGGAACGCAAAGAGGAACAGTGCGGGTTTGTGGGGGAACGCAAAGAGCAAGGGTGCGGGTTTGTGGGGGAACGCAAAGAGCAGGGGTGCGGGTTCGTGGGGGAACACAAAGAGCAAGGGTGCGGGTTCGTGGGGGAACGCAAAGAGCTAGGGTGCGGGTTCGTGGGGGAACGCAAAGAGGAACCGTGTGGGTTCGTGGGGGAACGCAAAGAGGAACCGTGCGGGTTCGTGGGGGAACGCAAAGAGCAAGGGTGCGGGTTCGTGGGGGAACGGAAAGAGGATCCGTGCGGGTTCGTGGGGGAACGCAAAGAGGAACCGTGCGGGTTCGTGGGGGAATGCAAAGAGGAACCGTGCGGGTTCGTGGGGGAGCGCAAAGAGCAACCGTGCGGGTTCGTGGTTGAACGCAAAGAGAAACCGTGCAGGTTCGTGGGGGAACGCAAAGAGCAAGGGTGCGGGTTCGTGGGGGAACGCAAAGAGCAAGGGTGCGGGTTCGTGGGTGAACGCAAAGAGGAACCGTGCGGGTTCGTGGGGGAACGCAAAGAGGAACCGTGCGGGTTCGTGGCGGAATGCAAAGAGGAACCGTGCGGGTTCGCGGGGGACGCAAAGAGCAACCATGCGGGTTCGTGGGGGAACGCAAAGAGCAAGGGTGCGGGTTCGTGGGGGAACAGAAAGAGCAAGGGTGCGGGTTCGTGGGGGAACGCAAAGAGGAACCGTGCGGGTTCTTGTGGGAACGCAAAGAGGAACCGTGCGGGTTCGTGGGGGAACGCAAAGAGCAAGGGTTCTGGTTCGTGGGTGAACGCAAAGAGGAACCGTGCGGGTTCGTGGGGGAACGCAAAGAGCAAGGGTGCGGATTCGTGGTGGAACGCAAAGAGCAAGGGTGCGGGTTCGTGGGGGAACGCAAAGAGCAAGGGTGCGGGTTCGTGGGGGAACGCAAAGAGGAACCGTGCGGGATCGTGGGGGAACGCAAAGTGGAATCGTGCGGGTTTGTGGGGGAACGCAAAGAGCAAGGGTGCGGGTTCGTGGGGGAACGCAAAGAGCAAGGGTGCGGGTTCGTGGGGGAACGCAAAGAGCAAGGGTGCGGGTTCGTGGGGGAACACAAAGAGGAACCGTGCGTGTTCGTGGGGTAACGCAAAGAGCAAGGGTGCAGGTTCGTGGGGGAACGCAAAGAGCAAGGGTGCGGGTTCCTGGGGGAACGCAAAGAGCAAGGCTGCGGGTTCGTGGGGGAACACAAAGAGCAAGGGTGCGGGTTCGTGGGGGAACGCAAAGAGCATGGGTGCGGGTTCGTGGGGGAACGCAAAGAGGAAGCGTTCGGGTTCTTGGGGAACGCAAAGAGGAACCGTGCGGGTTCGTGGGGGAACGCAAAGAGCAAGGGTGCGGGTTCGTGGGGGAACGCAAAGAGCTAGGGTGCGGGTTCGTGGGGGAACGCAAAGAGCAAGGGTGCGGGTTCATGGGGGAACACAAAGAGCAAGGGTGCGGGTTCGTGGGGGAACGCAAAGAGGAACCGTGCGGGTTCGTGGGGGAACGCAAAGAGGAACCGTGCGGGTTCGTGGGGGAACGCAAAGAGCAAGGGTGCGGGTTCGTGGGGGAACGCAAAGAGCAAGGGTGCGGGTTCGTGGGGGAACGCAAAGAGCTAGGTTGCGGGTTCGTGGGGGAACACAAAGAGGAACCGTGCGGGTTCGTGGGGGAACGCAAAGAGCAAGGGTGCGGGTTCGTGGGGGAACGCAAAGAGCAAGGGTGCGGGTTCGTGGGGGAACGCAAAGAGCAAGGGTGCGGGTTCGTGGGGGAACGCAAAGAGCAAGGGTGCGGGTTCGTGGGGGAACGCAAAGAGCAAGGGTGCGGGTTCGTGGGGGAACGCAAAGAGCAAGGGTGCGGGTTCGTGGGGGAACGCAAAGAGCTAGGGTGCGGGTTCGTGGGGGAACGCAAAGAGCTAGGGTGCGGGTTCGTGGGGGAACGCAAAGAGGAAGCGTTCGGGTTCTTGGGGAACGCAAAGAGGAACCGTGCAGGTTCGTGGGGGAACGCAAAGAGCAAGGGTGCGGGTTCGTGGGGGAACGCAAAGAGGAACCGTGCAGGTTCGTGGGGGAACGCAAAGAGCAAGGGTGCGGGTTCGTGGGTGAACGCAAAGAGGAACCGTGCGGGTTCGTGGGGGAACGCAAAGAGGAACCGTGCGGGTTCGTGGCGGAATGCAAAGAGGAACCGTGCGGGTTCGCGGGGGACGCAAAGAGCAACCATGCGGGTTCGTGGGGGAACGCAAAGAGCAAGGGTGCGGGTTCGTGGGGGAACAGAAAGAGCAAGGGTGCGGGTTCGTGGGGGAACGCAAAGAGGAACCGTGCGGGTTCTTGTGGGAACGCAAAGAGGAACCGTGCGGGTTCGTGGGGGAACGCAAAGAGCAAGGGTGCTGGTTCGTGGGGGAACGCAAAGAGCAAGGGTGCGGGTTCGTGGGGGAACGCAAAGAGCAAGGGTGCGGGTTCGTGGTGGAACGCAAAGAGCAAGGGTGCGGGTTCGTGGGGGAACGCAAAGAGCAAGGGTGCGGGTTCGTGGGGGAACGCAAAGAGCAAGGGTGCAGGTTCGTGGGGGAACGCAAAGAGCAAGGGTGCGGGTTCCTGGGGGAACGCAAAGAGCAAGGCTGCGGGTTCGTGGGGGAACACAAAGAGCAAGGGTGCGGGTTCGTGGGGGAACGCAAAGAGCATGGGTGCGGGTTCGTGGGGGAACGCAAAGAGGAAGCGTTCGGGTTCTTGGGGAACGCAAAGAGGAACCGTGCGGGTTCGTGGGGGAACGCAAAGAGCAAGGGTGCGGGTTCGTGGGGGAACGCAAAGAGCTAGGGTGCGGGTTCGTGGGGGAACGCAAAGAGCAAGGGTGCGGGTTCATGGGGGAACACAAAGAGCAAGGGTGCGGGTTCGTGGGGGAACGCAAAGAGGAACCGTGCGGGTTCGTGGGGGAACGCAAAGAGGAACCGTGCGGGTTCGTGGGGGAACGCAAAGAGCAAGGGTGCGGGTTCGTGGGGGAACGCAAAGAGCAAGGGTGCGGGTTCGTGGGGGAACGCAAAGAGCTAGGTTGCGGGTTCGTGGGGGAACACAAAGAGGAACCGTGCGGGTTCGTGGGGGAACGCAAAGAGCAAGGGTGCGGGTTCGTGGGGGAACGCAAAGAGCAAGGGTGCGGGTTCGTGGGGGAACGCAAAGAGCAAGGGTGCGGGTTCGTGGGGGAACGCAAAGAGCAAGGGTGCGGGTTCGTCAGGGAACGCAAAGAGCAAGGGTGCGGGTTCGTGGGGGAACGCAAAGAGCAAGGGTGCGGGTTCGTGGGGGAACGCAAAGAGCTAGGGTGCGGGTTCGTGGGGGAACGCAAAGAGCTAGGGTGCGGGTTCGTGGGGGAACGCAAAGAGCAAGGGTGCGGGTTCGTGGGGGAACGCAAAGAGCTAGGGTGCGGGTTCGTGGGGGAACGCAAAGAGCAAGGGTGCGGGTTCGTGGGGGAACGCAAAGAGCAAGGGTGCGGGATCGTGGGGGAACGCAAAGAGGAACGGTGCGGGTTTGTGGGGGAACGCAAAGAGCAAGGGTGCGGGTTCGTGGGGGAACGCAAAGAGCAAGGGTGCGGGTTCGTGGGTGAACGCAAAGAGGAACCGTGCGGGTTCGTGGGGGAACGCAAAGAGCAAGGGTGCGGGTTTTTGGGGGAACGCAAAGAGGAACCGTGCGGGATCGTGGGGGAACGCAAAGTGGAACCGTGCGGGTTCGTGGGGGAACGCAAAGAGGAACCGTGCGGTTTCGTGGGGGAACGCAAAGGGCAAGGGTGCGGGTTCGTGGGGGAACGCAAAGAGTAAGGGTGCGGGTTTGTGGATGAACGCAAAGAGCAATTGTGCAAGTTCGTGGGGGAACGCCAAGAGGAACCGTGCGGGTTCGTGGGGGAACGCAAAGAGGAACCGTGCGGGTTCGTGGGGGAATGCAAAGAGCAAGGGTGCGGGTTCTTGGGGGAACGCAATGAGCAAGGGTGCGGGTTCGTGGGGAACGCAAAGAGGAACTGTGCAGGTTCGTGGGGGAACGCAAAGAGCAAGGGTGCGGGTTTGTGGGGGAACGCAGAGAGCTAGGGTGCGGGTTTGTGGGGGAACGCAAAGAGCAAGGGTGCGGGTTCGTGGGGGAACGCAAAGAGGAACCGTGCGGGTTCGTGGGGGAACGCAAAGAGCAAGGGTGCGGGTTCGTGGGTGAACGCAAAGAGGAACCGTGCGGGTTCGTGGGGGAACGCAAAGAGGAACCGTGCGGGTTCGTGGGGGAACGCAAAGAGGAACCGTGTGGGTTCGTGGGGGAACGCAAAGAGGAACCGTGCGGGTTCGTGGGGGAACGCAAAGAGCAATGGTGCGGGTTCGTGGGGGAACGCAAAGAGCAAGGGTGCGGGTTCCTCGGGGAACGCAAAGAGCAAGGCTGCGGGTTCGTGGGGGAACGCAAAGAGCAAGGGTGCGGGTTCCTCGGGGAACGCAAAGAGCAAGGCTGCGGGTTCGTGGGGGAACGCAAAGAGCAAGGGTGCGGGTTCGTGGGGGAACGCAAAGAGCTAGGGTGCGGGTTCGTGGGGGAACGCAAAGAGCAAGGGTGCGGGTTCGTGGGGGAACGCAATGAGGAACCTTGCGGGTTCGTGGGGGAACGCAAAGAGCAAGGGTGCGGGTTCGTGGGGAAACGCTAAGAGGAACCGTGCGGGTTCGTGGGGGAACGCAAAGAGGAACCGTGCGGGTTCGTGGGGGATCGCAAAGAGGAACCGTGCGGGTTCGTGGGGGAACGCAAAGAGCTAGGGTGCGGGTTCGTGGGGGAACGCAAAGAGGAACCGTGCGGGTTCGTGGGGGAACGCAAAGAGCTAGGGTGCGGGTTCGTGGGGGAACGCAAAGAGCAAGGGTGCGGGTTCGTGGGGGAACGCAAAGAGGAACCTTGCGGGTTCGTGGGGGAACGCAAAGAGCAAGGGTGCGGGTTCGTGGGGGAACGCAAAGAGCAAGGGTGCGGGTTCGTGGGGGAACGCAAACAGGAACCGTTCGGGTTCGTGGGGGAACGCAAAGAGGAACCGTGCGGGTTCGTGGGGGAACGCAAAGAGGAACCTTGCGGGTTCGTGGGGAAACGCAAAGAGGAACCGTGCGGGTTCGTGGGGGAACGCAAAGAGGAACCGTGCGGGTTCGTGGGGGAACGCAAAGAGGAACCGTGCGGGTTCGTGGGGGAACGCAAAGAGCTAGGGTGCGGGTTCGTGGGGGAACGCAAGGAGGAACCGTGCGGGTTCGTGGGGGAACGCAAAGAGCAAGGTTGCGGGTTCGTGGGGGAACGCAAAGAGCAAGGGTGCGGGTTCGTGGGGGAACGCAAAGAGCAAGGGTGCGGGCTCGTGGGGGAACGCAAAGAGGAACCGTGCGGGTTCGTGGGGGAACGCAAAGAGGAACCGTGCGGGTTCGTGGGGGAACGCAAAGAGCAAGGGTGCGGGTTCGTGGGGGAACGCAAAGAGCAAGGGTGCAGGTTCGTGGGGGAACGCAAAGAGGAACCGTGCGGGTTCGTGGGGGAACGCAAAGAGCAAGGGTGCGGGTTCGTGGGGGAACGCAAAGAGGAACCGTGCGGGTTCGTGGGGGAACGCAAAGAGCAAGGGTGCGGGTTCGTGGGGGAACGCAAAGAGCAAGGGTGCGGGTTCGTGGGGGAACACAAAGAGCAAGGGTGCGGGTTCGTGGGGGAACGCAAAGAGCAAGGGTGCGGGTTCGTGGGGGAACGCAAAGAGCAAGGGTGCGGGTTCGTGGGGGAACGCAAAGAGGAACCGTGCGGGTTCGTGGGGGAACGCAAAGAGGAACCATGTGGGTTCGTGGGGGAACGCAAAGAGGAACCGTGCGGGTTCGTGGGGGAACGCAAAGAGCAATGGTGCGGGTTCGTGGGGGAACGCAAAGAGCAAGGGTGCGGGTTCCTCGGGGAACGCAAAGAGCAAGGCTGCGGGTTCGTGGGGGAACGCAAAGAGCAAGGGTGCGGGTTCGTGGGGGAACGCAAAGAGCAAGGGTGCGGGTTCGTGGGGGAACGCAAACAGGAACCGTGCGGGTTCGTGGGGGAACGCAATGAGGAACCTTGCGGGTTCGTGGGGGAACGCAAAGAGGAACCGTGCGGGTTCGTGGGGAAACGCAAAGAGGAACCGTGCGGGTTCGTGGGGGAACGCAAAGAGGAACCGTGCGGGTTCGTGGGGGATCGCAAAGAGGAACCGTGCGGGTTCGTGGGGGAACGCAAAGAGCTAGGGTGCGGGTTCGTGGGGGAACGCAAAGAGGAACCGTGCGGGTTCGTGGGGGAACGCAAAGAGCTAGGGTGCGGGTTCGTGGGGGAACGCAAAGAGCAAGGGTGCGGGTTCGTGGGGGAACGCAAAGAGGAACCTTGCGGGTTCGTGGGGGAACGCAAAGAGCAAGGGTGCGGGTTCGTGGGGGAACGCAAAGAGCGACCGTGCGGGTTCGTGGGGGAACGCAAAGAGCAAGGGTGCGGGTTCGTGGGGGAACGCAAAGAGCAAGGGTGCGGGTTCGTGGGGGAACGCAAAGAGCTAGGGTGCGGGTTCGTGGGGGAACGCAAAGAGCTAGGGTGCGGGTTCGTGGGGGAACGCAAAGAGCAAGGGTGCGGGTTCGTGGGGGAACGCAAAGAGCTAGGGTGCGGGTTCGTGGGGGAACGCAAAGAGCTAGGGTGCGGGTTCGTGGGGGAACGCAAAGAGCAAGGGTGCGGGATCGTGGGGGAACGCAAAGAGGAACGGTGCGGGTTTGTGGGGGAACGCAAAGAGCAAGGGTGCGGGTTCGTGGGGGAACGCAAAGAGCAAGGGTGCGGGTTCGTGGGTGAACGCAAAGAGGAACCGTGCGGGTTCGTGGGGGAACGCAAAGAGCAAGGGTGCGGGTTTTTGGGGGAACGCAAAGAGCAAGGGTGCGGTTTCGTGGGGGAACGCAAAGAGCAAGGGTGCGGGTTCGTGGGGGAACGCAAAGAGGAACCGTGCGGGATCGTGGGGGAACGCAAAGTGGAACCGTGCGGGTTCGTGGGGGAACGCAAAGAGGAACCGTGCGGTTTCGTGGGGGAACGCAAAGGGCAAGGGTGCGGGTTCGTGGGGGAACGCAAAGAGTAAGGGTGCGGGTTTGTGGATGAACGCAAAGAGCAATTGTGCAAGTTCGTGGGGGAACGCCAAGAGGAACCGTGCGGGTTCGTGGGGGAACGCAAAGAGGAACCGTGCGGGTTCGTGGGGGAATGCAAAGATCAAGGGTGCGGGTTCTTGGGGGAACGCAATGAGCAAGGGTGCGGGTTCGTGGGGAACGCAAAGAGGAACTGTGCAGGTTCGTGGGGGAACGCAAAGAGCAAGGGTGCGGGTTTGTGGGGGAACGCAAAAGCGAGGGTGCGGGTTCGTGGGGGAACGCAAAGAGCAAGGGTGCGGGTTCGTGGGGTAACGCAGAGAGCTAGGGTGCGGGTTTGTGGGGGAACGCAAAGAGCAAGGGTGCGGGTTCGTGGGGGAACGCAAAGAGGAACCGTGCGGGTTCGTGGGGGAACGCAAAGAGCAAGGGTGCGGGTTCGTGGGTGAACGCAAAGAGGAACCGTGCGGGTTCGTGGGGGAACGCAAAGAGGAACCGTGCGGGTTCGTGGGGGAACGCAAAGAGGAACCGTGTGGGTTCGTGGGGGAACGCAAAGAGGAACCGTGCGGGTTCGTGGGGGAACGCAAAGAGCAATGGTGCGAGTTCGTGGGGGAACGCAAAGAGCAAGGGTGCGGGTTCCTCGGGGAACGCAAAGAGCAAGGCTGCGGGTTCGTGGGGGAACGCAAAGAGCAAGGGTGCGGGTTCGTGGGGGAACGCAAAGAGCAAGGGTGCGGGTTCGTGGGGGAACGCAAACAGGAACCGTGCGGGTTCGTGGGGGAACGCAATGAGGAACCTTGCGGGTTCGTGGGGGAACGCAAAGAGGAACCGTGCGGGTTCGTGGGGAAACGCAAAGAGGAACCGTGCGGGTTCGTGGGGGAACGCAAAGAGGAACCGTGCGGGTTCGTGGGGGATCGCAAAGAGGAACCGTGCGGGTTCGTGGGGGAACGCAAAGAGCTAGGGTGCGGGTTCGTGGGGGAACGCAAAGAGGAACCGTGCGGGTTCGTGGGGGAACGCAAAGAGCTAGGGTGCGGGTTCGTGGGGGAACGCAAAGAGCAAGGGTGCGGGTTCGTGGGGGAACGCAAAGAGGAACCTTGCGGGTTCGTGGGGGAACGCAAAGAGCAAGGGAGCGGGTTCGTGGGGGAACGCAAAGAGCAAGGGTGCGGGTTCGTGGGGGAACGCAAAGAGCAAGGGTGCGGGTTCGTGGGGGAACGCAAAGAGCAAGGGTGCGGGTTCGTGGGGGAACGCAAAGAGCTAGGGTGCGGGTTCGTGGGCGAACGCAAAGAGCTAGGGTGCGGGTTCGTGGGGGAACGCAAAGAGCAAGGGTGCGGGTTCGTGGGGGAACGCAAAGAGCTAGGGTGCGGGTTCGTGGGGGAACGCAAAGAGCTAGGGTGCGGGTTCGTGGGGGAACGCAAAGAGAAAGGGTGCGGGATCGTGGGGGAACGCAAAGAGGAACGGTGCGGGTTTGTGGGGGAACGCAAAGAGCAAGGGTGCGGGTTCGTGGGGGAACGCAAAGAGCAAGGGTGCGGGTTCGTGGGTGAACGCAAAGAGGAACCGTGCGGGATCGTGGGGGAACGCAAAGTGGAACCGTGCGGGTTCGTGGGGGAACGCAAAGAGGAACCGTGCGGTTTCGTGGGGGAACGCAAAGGGCAAGGGTGCGGGTTCGTGGGGGAACGCAAAGAGCAAGGGTGCGGGTTTGTGGATGAACGCAAAGAGCAATTGTGCAAGTTCGTGGGGGAACGCCAAGAGGAACCGTGCGGGTTCGTGGGGGAACGCAAAGAGCAAGGGTGCGGGTTCGTGGGGGAATGCAAAGAGCAAGGGTGCGGGTTCTTGGGGGAACGCAATGAGCAAGGGTGCGGGTTCGTGGGGAACGCAAAGAGGAACTGTGCAGGTTCATGGGGGAACGCAAAGAGCAAGGGTGCGGGTTTGTGGGGGAACGCAAAAGCGAGGGTGCGGGTTCGTGGGGGAACGCAAAGAGCAAGGGTGCGGGTTCGTGGGGTAACGCAGAGAGCTAGGGTGCGGGTTCGTGGGGGAACGCAAAGAGCAAGGGTGCGGGTTCGTGGGGGAACGCAAAGAGCTAGGGTGCGGGTTCGTGGGGGAACGCAAAGAGCAAGGGTGCAGGTTCGTGGGGGTGTGCAAAGAGGAACCGTGCGGGTTCGTGGGGGAACGCAAAGAGGAACCGTGCGGGTTCGTGGGGGAACGCAAAGAGCAAGGGTGCAAGTTCGTCGGGGAACGCAAAGAGGAACCGTGCGGGTTCATGGGGGAGCGCAAAGAGCAAGGGTGCGGGTTCGTGTGGGACCGCAAAGAGGAACGGTGCGGGTTCGTGGGGGAACGCAAAGAGCAAGGGTGCGGGTTCATGGGGGAACGCAAAGAGCAAGGGTGCGGGTTCGTGGGGGAACTGAAAGAGGAACCGTGCGGGTTCGTGGGGGAACGGAAAGAGCAAGGGTGTGGGTTCGTGGGGGAACGCAAAGAGCAAGGGTGCGGGTTCGTGGGGGAACGCAAAGAGCACGGGTGCGGGTTCGTGGGGGAACGCAAAGAGCAAGGGTGCGGGTTCATGGGGGAACGCAAAGAGCATGTGTGCGGGTTCGTGGGGGAACGCAAAGAGCAAGGGTGCGGGTTCGTGGGGGAACGCAAAGAGCAAGGGTGCGGGTTCGTGGGGGAACGCAAAGAGCAAGGGTGCGGGTTCGTGGGGGAACGCAAAGAGCAAGGGTGCGGGTTCGTGGGGGAACGCAAAGAGCTAGGGTGCGGGTTCGTGGGGGAACCGAAAGAGGAACCTTGCGGGTTCGTGGAGGAACGCAAAGAGCTAGGGTGCGGGATTGTGGGGGAACGCAAAGAGCAAGGGTGCCGGTTCGTGGGGGAACGCAAAGAGCAAGGGTGCGGGTTCGTGGGGGAACGCAAAGAGGAACCGTGCGGGTTCGTGGGGGAACGCAAAGAGCAAGGGTGCGGGTTCGTTGGGGAACGCAAAGAGAAACGGTGCGGGTTCGTGGGGGAACGCAAAGAGCAAGGGTGCGGGTTTGTGGGGGAACGCAAAGAGCAAGGGTGCGGGTTCGTGGGGGAACACAAAGAGCAAGGGTGCGGGTTCGTGGGGGAACGCAAAGAGCAAGGGTGCGGGTTCGTGGGGGAACGCAAAGAGCTAGGGTGCGGGTTCGTGGGGGAATGCAAAGAGGAACCGTGCGGGTTCGTGGGGGAACGCAAAGAGCAAGGGTGCGGGTTCGTGGGGGAACGCAAAGAGGAACCGTGCGGGTTCGTGGGGGAACGCAAAGAGGAACCGTGTGGGTTCGTGGGGGAACGCAAAGAGGAACCGTGCGGGTTCGTGGGGGAACGCAAAGAGCAAGGGTGCGGGTTCGTGGGGGAACGGAAAGAGGAACCGTGCGGGGTCGTGGGTGAACGCAAAGAGGAACCGTGCGGGTTCGTGGGGGAATGCAAAGAGGAACCGTGCGGGTTCGTGGGGGAGCGCAAAGAGCAACCGTGCGGGTTCGTGGGGGAACGCAAAGAGAAACCGTGCAGGTTCGTGGGGGAACGCAAAGAGCAAGGTTGCGGGTTCGTGGGGGAACGCAAAGAGCAAGGGTGCGGGTTCGTGGGTGAACGCAATGAGGAACCGTGCGGGTTCGTGGGGGAACGCAAAGAGGAACCGTGCGGGTTCGTGGCGGAATGCAAAGAGGAACCGTGCGGGTTCGCGGGGGACGCAAAGAGCAACCATGCGGGTTCGTGGGGGAACGCAAAGAGCAAGGGTGCGGGTTCGTGGGGGAACAGAAAGAGCAAGGGTGCGGGTTCGTGGGGGAACGCAAAGAGGAACCGTGCGGGTTCTTGTGGGAACGCAAAGAGGAACCGTGCGGGTTCGTGGGGGAACGCAAAGAGCAAGGGTGCTGGTTCGTGGGTGAACGCAAAGAGGAACCGTGCGGGTTCGTGGGGGAACGCAAAGAGCAAGGGTGCGGGTTCGTGGTGGAACGCAAAGAGCAAGGGTGCGGGTTCGTGGGGGAACGCAAAGAGCAAGGGTGCGGGTTCGTGGGGGAACGCAAAGAGGAACCGTGCGGGATCGTGGGGGAACGCAAAGTGGAATCGTGCGGGTTTGTGGGGGAACGCAAAGAGCAAGGGTGCGGGTTCGTGGGGGAACGCAAAGAGCAAGGGTGCTGGTTCGTGGGGGAACGCAAAGAGCAAGGGTGCGGGTTCGTGGGGGAACACAAAGAGGAACCGTGCGTGTTCGTGGGGGAACGCAAAGAGCAAGGGTGCAGGTTCGTGGGGGAACGCAAAGAGCAAGGGTGCGGGTTCCTGGGGGAACGCAAAGAGCAAGGCTGCGGGTTCGTGGGGGAACACAAAGAGCAAGGGTGCGGGTTCGTGGGGGAACGCAAAGAGCATGGGTGCGGGTTCGTGGGGGAACGCAAAGAGGAAGCGTTCGGGTTCTTGGTGAACGCAAAGAGGAACCGTGCGGGTTCGTGGGGGAACGCAAAGAGCAAGGGTGCGGGTTCGTGGGGGAACGCAAAGAGGAACCGTGCAGGTTCGTGGGGGAACGCAAAGAGCAAGGGTGCGGGTTCATGGGGGAACACAAAGAGCAAGGGTGCGGGTTCGTGGGGGAACGCAAAGAGGAACCGTGCGGGTTCGTGGGGGAACGCAAAGAGGAACCGTGCGGGTTCGTGGCGGAATGCAAAGAGGAACCGTGCGGGTTCGCGGGGGACGCAAAGAGCAACCATGCGGGTTCGTGGGGGAACGCAAAGAGCAAGGGTGCGGGTTCGTGGGGGAACAGAAAGAGCAAGGGTGCGGGTTCGTGGGGGAACGCAAAGAGGAACCGTGCGGGTTCTTGTGGGAACGCAAAGAGGAACCGTGCGGGTTCGTGGGGGAACGCAAAGAGCAAGGGTGCTGTTTCGTGGGGGAACGCAAAGAGCAAGGGTGCGGGTTCGTGGGGGAACGCAAAGAGCAAGGGTGCGGGTTCGTGGTGGAACGCAAAGAGCAAGGGTGCGGGTTCTTGGGGAACGCAAAGAGCAAGGGTGCGGGTTCGTGGGGGAACGCAAAGAGGAACCGTGCGGGATCGTGGGGGAACGCAAAGTGGAATCGTGCGGGTTTGTGGGGGAACGCAAAGAGCAAGGGTG
The DNA here is from genome assembly GCA_036925125.1 of Oreortyx pictus. NCBI lineage: Eukaryota > Metazoa > Chordata > Aves > Galliformes > Odontophoridae > Oreortyx > Oreortyx pictus. The sequence goes on from JAUPFR010000058.1 coordinate 207,541, forward strand.
CGGGTTCGTGGGGGAACGCAAAGAGCAAGGGTGCGGGTTCGTGGGGGAACGCAAAGAGCAAGGGTGCGGGTTCGTGGGGGAACACAAAGAGCAAGGGTGCGGGTTCGTGGGGGAACGCAAAGAGCAAGGGTGCGGGTTCGTGGGGGAACGCAAAGAGCTAGGGTGCGGGTTCGTGGGGGAATGCAAAGAGGAACCGTGCGGGTTCGTGGGGGAACGCAAAGAGCAAGGGTGCGGGTTCGTGGGGGAACGCAAAGAGGAACCGTGCAGGTTCGTGGGGGAACGCAAAGAGGAACCGTGTGGGTTCGTGGGGGAACGCAAAGAGGAACCGTGCGGGTTCGTGGGGGAACGCAAAGAGCAAGGGTGCGGGTTCGTGGGGGAACGCAAAGAGCTAGGGTGCGGGTTCGTGGGGGAACGCAAAGAGCAAGGGTGCGGGTTCATGGGGGAACACAAAGAGCAAGGGTGCGGGTTCGTGGGGGAACGCAAAGAGGAACCGTGCGGGTTCGTGGGGGAACGCAAAGAGGAACCGTGCGGGTTCGTGGGGGAACGCAAAGAGCAAGGGTGCGGGTTCGTGGGGGAACGCAAAGAGCAAGGGTGCGGGTTCGTGGGGGAACGCAAAGAGCTAGGTTGCGGGTTCGTGGGGGAACACAAAGAGGAACCGTGCGGGTTCGTGGGGGAACGCAAAGAGCAAGGGTGCGGGTTCGTGGGGGAACGCAAAGAGAAAGGGTGCGGGTTCGTGGGGGAACGCAAAGAGCAAGGGTGCGGGTTCGTGGGGGAACGCAAAGAGCAAGGGTGCGGGTTCGTCAGGGAACGCAAAGAGCAAGGGTGCGGGTTCGTGGGGGAACGCAAAGAGCAAGGGTGCGGGTTCGTGGGGGAACGCAAAGAGCTAGGGTGCGGGTTCGTGGGGGAACGCAAAGAGCTAGGGTGCGGGTTCGTGGGGGAACGCAAAGAGCAAGGGTGCGGGTTCGTGGGGGAACGCAAAGAGCTAGGGTGCGGGTTCGTGGGGGAACGCAAAGAGCAAGGGTGCGGGTTCGTGGGGGAACGCAAAGAGCAAGGGTGCGGGATCGTGGGGGAACGCAAAGAGCAAGGGTGCGGGTTTGTGGGGGAACGCAAAGAGCAAGGGTGCGGGTTCGTGGGGGAACGCAAAGAGCAAGGGTGCGGGTTCGTGGGTGAACGCAAAGAGGAACCGTGCGGGTTCGTGGGGGAACGCAAAGAGCAAGGGTGCGGGTTTTTGGGGGAACGCAAAGAGGAACCGTGCGGGATCGTGGGGGAACGCAAAGTGGAACCGTGCGGGTTCGTGGGGGAACGCAAAGAGGAACCGTGCGGTTTCGTGGGGGAACGCAAAGGGCAAGGGTGCGGGTTCGTGGGGGAACGCAAAGAGTAAGGGTGCGGGTTTGTGGATGAACGCAAAGAGCAATTGTGCAAGTTCGTGGGGGAACGCCAAGAGGAACCGTGCGGGTTCGTGGGGGAACGCAAAGAGGAACCGTGCGGGTTCGTGGGGGAATGCAAAGAGCAAGGGTGCGGGTTCTTGGGGGAACGCAATGAGCAAGGGTGCGGGTTCGTGGGGAACGCAAAGAGGAACTGTGCAGGTTCGTGGGGGAACGCAAAGAGCAAGGGTGCGGGTTTGTGGGGGAACGCAGAGAGCTAGGGTGCGGGTTTGTGGGGGAACGCAAAGAGCAAGGGTGCGGGTTCGTGGGGGAACGCAAAGAGGAACCGTGCGGGTTCGTGGGGGAACGCAAAGAGCAAGGGTGCGGGTTCCTCGGGGAACGCAAAGAGCAAGGCTGCGGGTTCGTGGGGGAACGCAAAGAGCAAGGGTGCGGGTTCGTGGGGGAACGCAAAGAGCTAGGGTGCGGGTTCGTGGGGGAACGCAAAGAGCAAGGGTGCGGGTTCGTGGGGGAACGCAATGAGGAACCTTGCGGGTTCGTGGGGGAACGCAAAGAGCAAGGGTGCGGGTTCGTGGGGAAACGCTAAGAGGAACCGTGCGGGTTCGTGGGGGAACGCAAAGAGGAACCGTGCGGGTTCGTGGGGGATCGCAAAGAGGAACCGTGCGGGTTCGTGGGGGAACGCAAAGAGCTAGGGTGCGGGTTCGTGGGGGAACGCAAAGAGGAACCGTGCGGGTTCGTGGGGGAACGCAAAGAGGAACCGTGCGGGTTCGTGGGGAAACGCAAAGAGGAACCGTGCGGGTTCGTGGGGGAACGCAAAGAGGAACCGTGCGGGTTCGTGGGGGAACGCAAAGAGGAACCGTGCGGGTTCGTGGGGGAACGCAAAGAGCTAGGGTGCGGGTTCGTGGGGGAACGCAAGGAGGAACCGTGCGGGTTCGTGGGGGAACGCAAAGAGCAAGGGTGCGGGTTCGTGGGGGAACGCAAAGAGCAAGGGTGCGGGTTCGTGGGGGAACGCAAAGAGCAAGGGTGCGGGCTCGTGGGGGAACGCAAAGAGGAACCGTGCGGGTTCGTGGGGGAACGCAAAGAGGAACCGTGCGGGTTCGTGGGGGAACGCAAAGAGCAAGGGTGCGGGTTCGTGGGGGAACGCAAAGAGCAAGGGTGCAGGTTCGTGGGGGAACGCAAAGAGGAACCGTGCGGGTTCGTGGGGGAACGCAAAGAGCAAGGGTGCGGCTTCGTGGGGGAACGCAAAGAGGAACCGTGCGGGTTCGTGGGGGAACGCAAAGAGCAAGGGTGCGGGTTCGTGGGGGAACGCAAAGAGCAAGGGTGCGGGTTCGTGGGGGAACGCAAAGAGCAAGGGTGCGGGTTCGTGGGGGAACACAAAGAGCAAGGGTGCGGGTTCGTGGGGGAACGCAAAGAGCAAGGGTGCGGGTTCGTGGGGGAACGCAAAGAGCAAGGGTGCGGGTTCGTGGGGGAACGCAAAGAGCTAGGGTGCTGGTTCGTGGGGGAACTCAAAGAGCTAGGGTGCGGGTTCGTGGGGGAACGCAAAGAGCAAGGGTGCGGGTTCGTGGTGGAACGCAAAGAGCAAGGGTGCGGGTTCGTGGGGGAACGCAATGAGCAAGGGTGCGGGTTGGTGGGGGAACGCAAAGAGCAAGGGTGCGGGTTTGTGGGGGAACGCAAAGAGCAAGGGTGCGGGTTCGTGGGGGAACGCAAAGAGGAACCGTGCGGGTTCGTGGGGGAACGCAAAGAGCAAGGGTGCGGGTTCGTGGGTGAACGCAAAGAGGAACCGTGCGGGTTCGTGGGGGAACGCAAAGAGGAACCGTGCGGGTTCGTGGGGGAACGCAAAGAGGAACCGTGTGGGTTCGTGGGGGAACGCAAAGAGGAACCGTGCGGGTTCGTGGGGGAACGCAAAGAGCAATGGTGCGGGTTCGTGGGGGAACGCAAAGAGCAAGGGTGCGGGTTCCTCGGGGAACGCAAAGAGCAAGGCTGCGGGTTCGTGGGGGAACGCAAAGAGCAAGGGTGCGGGTTCGTGGGGGAACGCAAACAGGAACCGTGCGGGTTCGTGGGGGAACGCAAACAGGAACCGTGCGGGTTCGTGGGGGAACGCAATGAGGAACCTTGCGGGTTCGTGGGGGAACGCAAAGAGGAACCGTGCGGGTTCGTGGGGAAACGCAAAGAGGAACCGTGTGGGTTCGTGGGGGAACGCAAAGAGGAACCGTGCGGGTTCGTGGGGGATCGCAAAGAGGAACCGTGCGGGTTCGTGGGGGAACGCAAAGAGCTAGGGTGCAGGTTCGTGGGGGAACGCAAAGAGGAACCGTGCGGGTTCGTGGGGGAACGCAAAGAGCTAGGGTGCGGGTTCGTGGGGGAACGCAAAGAGCAAGGGTGCGGGTTCGTGGGGGAACGCAAAGAGGAACCTTGCGGGTTCGTGGGGGAACGCAAAGAGCAAGGGTGCGGGTTCGTGGGGGAACGCAAAGAGCGACCGTGCGGGTTCGTGGGGGAACGCAAAGAGCAAGGGTGCGGGTTCGTGGGGGAACGCAAAGAGCAATGGTGCGGGTTCGTGGGGGAACGCAAAGAGCTAGGGTGCGGGTTCGTGGGGGAACGCAAAGAGCTAGGGTGCGGGTTCGTGGGGGAACGCAAAGAGCAAGGGTGCGGGTTCGTGGGGGAACGCAAAGAGCTAGGGTGCGGGTTCGTGGGGGAACGCAAAGAGCTAGGGTGCGGGTTCGTGGGGGAACGCAAAGAGCAAGGGTGCGGGATCGTGGGGGAACGCAAAGAGGAACGGTGCGGGTTTGTGGGGGAACGCAAAGAGCAAGGGTGCGGGTTCGTGGGGGAACGCAAAGAGCAAGGGTGCGGGTTCGTGGGTGAACGCAAAGAGGAACCGTGCGGGTTCGTGGGGGAACGCAAAGAGCAAGGGTGCGGGTTTTTGGGGGAACGCAAAGAGCAAGGGTGCGGTTTCGTGGGGGAACGCAAAGAGCAAGGGTGCGGGTTCGTGGGGGAACGCAAAGAGGAACCGTGCGGGATCGTGGGGGAACGCAAAGTGGAACCGTGCGGGTTCGTGGGGGAACGCAAAGAGGAACCGTGCGGTTTCGTGGGGGAACGCAAAGGGCAAGGGTGCGGGTTCGTGGGGGAACGCAAAGAGTAAGGGTGCGGGTTTGTGGATGAACGCAAAGAGCAATTGTGCAAGTTCGTGGGGGAACGCCAAGAGGAACCGTGCGGGTTCGTGGGGGAACGCAAAGAGGAACCGTGCGGGTTCGTGGGGGAATGCAAAGATCAAGGGTGCGGGTTCTTGGGGGAACGCAATGAGCAAGGGTGCGGGTTCGTGGGGAACGCAAAGAGGAACTGTGCAGGTTCGTGGGGGAACGCAAAGAGCAAGGGTGCGGGTTTGTGGGGGAACGCAAAAGCGAGGGTGCGGGTTCGTGGGGGAACGCAAAGAGCAAGGGTGCGGGTTCGTGGGGTAACGCAGAGAGCTAGGGTGCGGGTTTGTGGGGGAACGCAAAGAGCAAGGGTGCGGGTTCGTGGGGGAACGCAAAGAGGAACCGTGCGGGTTTGTGGGGGAACGCAAAGAGCAAGGGTGCGGGTTCGTGGGTGAACGCAAAGAGGAACCGTGCGGGTTCGTGGGGGAATGCAAAGAGGAACCGTGCGGGTTCGTGGGGGAACGCAAAGAGGAACCGTGTGGGTTCGTGGGGGAACGCAAAGAGGAACCGTGCGGGTTCGTGGGGGAACGCAAAGAGCAATGGTGCGGGTTCGTGGGGGAACGCAAAGAGCAAGGGTGCGGGTTCCTCGGGGAACGCAAAGAGCAAGGCTGCGGGTTCGTGGGGGAACGCAAAGAGCAAGGGTGCGGGTTCGTGGGGGAACGCAAAGAGCAAGGGTGCGGGTTCGTGAGGGAACGCAAACAGGAACCGTGCGGGTTCGTGGGGGAACGCAATGAGGAACCTTGCGGGTTCGTGGGGGAACGCAAAGAGGAACCGTGCGGGTTCGTGGGGAAACGCAAAGAGGAACCGTGCGGGTTCGTGGGGGAACGCAAAGAGGAACCGTGCGGGTTCGTGGGGGATCGCAAAGAGGAACCGTGCGGGTTCGTGGGGGAACGCAAAGAGCTAGGGTGCGGGTTCGTGGGGGAACGCAAAGAGGAACCGTGCGGGTTCGTGGGGGAACGCAAAGAGCTAGGGTGCGGGTTCGTGGGGGAACGCAAAGAGCAAGGGTGCGGGTTCGTGGGGGAACGCAAAGAGGAACCTTGCGGGTTCGTGGGGGAACGCAAAGAGCAAGGGTGCGGGTTCGTGGGGGAACGCAAAGAGCAAGGGTGCGGGTTCGTGGGGGAACGCAAAGAGCAAGGGTGCGGGTTCGTGGGGGAACGCAAAGAGCAAGGGTGCGGGTTCGTGGGGGAACGCAAAGAGCTAGGGTGCGGGTTCGTGGGGGAACGCAAAGAGCTAGGGTGCGGGTTCGTGGGGGAACGCAAAGAGCAAGGGTGCGGGTTCGTGGGGGAACGCAAAGAGCTAGGGTGCGGGTTCGTGGGGGAACGCAAAGAGCTAGGGTGCGGGTTCGTGGGGGAACGCAAAGAGCAAGGGTGCGGGATCGTGGGGGAACGCAAAGAGGAACGGTGCGGGTTTGTGGGGGAACACAAAGAGCAAGGGTGCGGGTTCGTGGGGGAACGCAAAGAGCAAGGGTGCGGGTTCGTGGGTGAACGCAAAGAGGAACCGTGCGGGTTCGTGGGGGAACGCAAAGAGCAAGGGTGCGGGTTTTTGGGGGAACGCAAAGAGCAAGGGTGCGGTTTCGTGGGGGAACGCAAAGAGCAAGGGTGCGGGTTCGTGGGGGAACGCAAAGAGGAACCGTGCGGGATCGTGGGGGAACGCAAAGTGGAACCGTGCGGGTTCGTGGGGGAACGCAAAGAGGAACCGTGCGGTTTCGTGGGGGAACGCAAAGGGCAAGGGTGCGGGTTCGTGGGGGAACGCAAAGAGCAAGGGTGCGGGTTTGTGGATGAACGCAAAGAGCAATTGTGCAAGTTCGTGGGGGAACGCCAAGAGGAACCGTGCGGGTTCGTGGGGGAACGCAAAGAGGAACCGTGCGGGTTCGTGGGGGAATGCAAAGAGCAAGGGTGCGGGTTCTTGGGGGAACGCAATGAGCAAGGGTGCGGGTTCGTGGGGAACGCAAAGAGGAACTGTGCAGGTTCATGGGGGAACGCAAAGAGCAAGGGTGCGGGTTTGTGGGGGAACGCAAAAGCGAGGGTGCGGGTTCGTGGGGGAACGCAAAGAGCAAGGGTGCGGGTTCGTGGGGTAACGCAGAGAGCTAGGGTGCGGGTTCGTGGGGGAACGCAAAGAGCAAGGGTGCGGGTTCGTGGGGGAACGCAAAGAGCTAGGGTGCGGGTTCGTGGGGGAACGCAAAGAGCAAGGGTGCGGGTTCGTGGGGGTGTGCAAAGAGGAACCGTGCGGGTTCGTGGGGGAACGCAAAGAGGAACCGTGCGGGTTCGTGGGGGAACGCAAAGAGCAAGGGTGCAAGTTCGTCGGGGAACGCAAAGAGGAACCGTGCGGGTTCATGGGGGAGCGCAAAGAGCAAGGGTGCGGGTTCGTGTGGGACCGCAAAGAGGAACGGTGCGGGTTCGTGGGGGAACGCAAAGAGCAAGGGTGCGGGTTCATGGGGGAACGCAAAGAGCAAGGGTGCGGGTTCGTGGGGGAACTGAAAGAGGAACCGTGCGGGTTCGTGGGGGAACGGAAAGAGCAAGGGTGTGGGTTCGTGGGGGAACGCAAAGAGCAAGGGTGCGGGTTCGTGGGGGAACGCAAAGAGCACGGGTGCGGGTTCGTGGGGGAACGCAAAGAGCAAGGGTGCGGGTTCATGGGGGAACGCAAAGAGCATGTGTGCGGGTTCGTGGGGGAACGCAAAGAGCAAGGGTGCGGGTTCGTGGGGGAACGCAAAGAGCAAGGGTGCGGGTTCGTGGGGGAACGCAAAGAGCAAGGGTGCGGGTTCGTGGGGGAACGCAAAGAGCAAGGGTGCGGGTTCGTGGGGGAACGCAAAGAGCTAGGGTGCGGGTTCGTGGGGGAACCGAAAGAGGAACCGTGCGGGTTCGTGGAGGAACGCAAAGAGCTAGGGTGCGGGATTGTGGGGGAACGCAAAGAGCAAGGGTGCCGGTTCGTGGGGGAACGCAAAGAGCAAGGGTGCGGGTTCGTGGGGGAACGCAAAGAGGAACCGTGCGGGTTCGTGGGGGAACGCAAAGAGCAAGGGTGCGGGTTCGTTGGGGAACGCAAAGAGAAACAGTGCGGGTTCGTGGGGGAACGCAAAGAGCAAGGGTGCGGGTTTGTGGGGGAACGCAAAGAGCAAGGGTGCGGGTTCGTGGGGGAACACAAAGAGCAAGGGTGCGGGTTCGTGGGGGAACGCAAAGAGCAAGGGTGCGGGTTCGTGGGGGAACGCAAAGAGCTAGGGTGCGGGTTCGTGGGGGAATGCAAAGAGGAACCGTGCGGGTTCGTGGGGGAACGCAAAGAGCAAGGGTGCGGGTTCGTGGGGGAACGCAAAGAGCAAGGGTGCGGGTTCCTCGGGGAACGCAAAGAGCAAGGCTGCGGGTTCGTGGGGGAACGCAAAGAGCAAGGGTGCGGGTTCGTGGGGGAACGCAAACAGGAACCGTGCGGGTTCGTGGGGGAACGCAAACAGGAACCGTGCGGGTTCGTGGGGGAACGCAATGAGGAACCTTGCGGGTTCGTGGGGGAACGCAAAGAGGAACCGTGCGGGTTCGTGGGGAAACGCAAAGAGGAACGGTGTGGGTTCGTGGGGGAACGCAAAGAGGAACCGTGCGGGTTCGTGGGGGATCGCAAAGAGGAACCGTGCGGGTTCGTGGGGGAACGCAAAGAGCTAGGGTGCAGGTTCGTGGGGGAACGCAAAGAGGAACCGTGCGGGTTCGTGGGGGAACGCAAAGAGCTAGGGTGCGGGTTCGTGGGGGAACGCAAAGAGCAAGGGTGCGGGTTCGTGGGGGAACGCAAAGAGGAACCTTGCGGGTTCGTGGGGGAACGCAAAGAGCAAGGGTGCGGGTTCGTGGGGGAACGCAAAGAGCGACCGTGCGGGTTCGTGGGGGAACGCAAAGAGCAAGGGTGCGGGTTCGTGGGGGAACGCAAAGAGCAAGGGTGCGGGTTCGTGGGGGAACGCAAAGAGCTAGGGTGCGGGTTCGTGGGGGAACGCAAAGAGCTAGGGTGCGGGTTCGTGGGGGAACGCAAAGAGCAAGGGTGCGGGTTCGTGGGGGAACGCAAAGAGCTAGGGTGCGGGTTCGTGGGGGAACGCAAAGAGCTAGGGTGCGGGTTCGTGGGGGAACGCAAAGAGCAAGGGTGCGGGATCGTGGGGGAACGCAAAGAGGAACGGTGCGGGTTTGTGGGGGAACGCAAAGAGCAAGGGTGCGGGTTCGTGGGGGAACGCAAAGAGCAAGGGTGCGGGTTCGTGGGTGAACGCAAAGAGGAACCGTGCGGGTTCGTGGGGGAACGCAAAGAGCAAGGGTGCGGGTTTTTGGGGGAACGCAAAGAGCAAGGGTGCGGTTTCGTGGGGGAACGCAAAGAGCAAGGGTGCGGGTTCGTGGGGGAACGCAAAGAGGAACCGTGCGGGATCGTGGGGGAACGCAAAGTGGAACCGTGCGGGTTCGTGGGGGAACGCAAAGAGGAACCGTGCGGTTTCGTGGGGGAACGCAAAGGGCAAGGGTGCGGGTTCGTGGGGGAACGCAAAGAGTAAGGGTGCGGGTTTGTGGATGAACGCAAAGAGCAATTGTGCAAGTTCGTGGGGGAACGCCAAGAGGAACCGTGCGGGTTCGTGGGGGAACGCAAAGAGGAACCGTGCGGGTTCGTGGGGGAATGCAAAGATCAAGGGTGCGGGTTCTTGGGGGAACGCAATGAGCAAGGGTGCGGGTTCGTGGGGAACGCAAAGAGGAACTGTGCAGGTTCGTGGGGGAACGCAAAGAGCAAGGGTGCGGGTTTGTGGGGGAACGCAAAAGCGAGGGTGCGGGTTCGTGGGGGAACGCAAAGAGCAAGGGTGCGGGTTCGTGGGGTAACGCAGAGAGCTAGGGTGCGGGTTTGTGGGGGAACGCAAAGAGCAAGGGTGCGGGTTCGTGGGGGAACGCAAAGAGGAACCGTGCGGGTTTGTGGGGGAACGCAAAGAGCAAGGGTGCGGGTTCGTGGGTGAACGCAAAGAGGAACCGTGCGGGTTCGTGGGGGAACGCAAAGAGGAACCGTGCGGGTTCGTGGGGGAACGCAAAGAGGAACCGTGTGGGTTCGTGGGGGAACGCAAAGAGGAACCGTGCGGGTTCGTGGGGGAACGCAAAGAGCAATGGTGCGGGTTCGTGGGGGAACGCAAAGAGCAAGGGTGCGGGTTCCTCGGGGAACGCAAAGAGCAAGGCTGCGGGTTCGTGGGGGAACGCAAAGAGCAAGGGTGCGGGTTCGTGGGGGAACGCAAAGAGCAAGGGTGCGGGTTCGTGAGGGAACGCAAACAGGAACCGTGCGGGTTCGTGGGGGAACGCAATGAGGAACCTTGCGGGTTCGTGGGGGAACGCAAAGAGGAACCGTGCGGGTTCGTGGGGAAACGCAAAGAGGAACCGTGCGGGTTCGTGGGGGAACGCAAAGAGGAACCGTGCGGGTTCGTGGGGGATCGCAAAGAGGAACCGTGCGGGTTCGTGGGGGAACGCAAAGAGCTAGGGTGCGGGTTCGTGGGGGAACGCAAAGAGGAACCGTGCGGGTTCGTGGGGGAACGCAAAGAGCTAGGGTGCGGGTTCGTGGGGGAACGCAAAGAGCAAGGGTGCGGGTTCGTGGGGGAACGCAAAGAGGAACCTTGCGGGTTCGTGGGGGAACGCAAAGAGCAAGGGTGCGGGTTCGTGGGGGAACGCAAAGAGCAAGGGTGCGGGTTCGTGGGGGAACGCAAAGAGCAAGGGTGCGGGTTCGTGGGGGAACGCAAAGAGCAAGGGTGCGGGTTCGTGGGGGAACGCAAAGAGCTAGGGTGCGGGTTCGTGGGGGAACGCAAAGAGCTAGGGTGCGGGTTCGTGGGGGAACGCAAAGAGCAAGGGTGCGGGTTCGTGGGGGAACGCAAAGAGCTAGGGTGCGGGTTCGTGGGGGAACGCAAAGAGCTAGGGTGCGGGTTCGTGGGGGAACGCAAAGAGCAAGGGTGCGGGATCGTGGGGGAACGCAAAGAGGAACGGTGCGGGTTTGTGGGGGAACACAAAGAGCAAGGGTGCGGGTTCGTGGGGGAACGCAAAGAGCAAGGGTGCGGGTTCCTCGGGGAACGCAAAGAGCAAGGCTGCGGGTTCGTGGGGGAACGCAAAGAGCAAGGGTGCGGGTTTTTGGGGGAACGCAAAGAGCAAGGGTGCGGTTTCGTGGGGGAACGCAAAGAGCAAGGGTGCGGGTTCGTGGGGGAACGCAAAGAGGAACCGTGCGGGATCGTGGGGGAACGCAAAGTGGAACCGTGCGGGTTCGTGGGGGAACGCAAAGAGGAACCGTGCGGTTTCGTGGGGGAACGCAAAGGGCAAGGGTGCGGGTTCGTGGGGGAACGCAAAGAGCAAGGGTGCGGGTTTGTGGATGAACGCAAAGAGCAATTGTGCAAGTTCGTGGGGGAACGCCAAGAGGAACCGTGCGGGTTCGTGGGGGAACGCAAAGAGGAACCGTGCGGGTTCGTGGGGGAATGCAAAGAGCAAGGGTGCGGGTTCTTGGGGGAACGCAATGAGCAAGGGTGCGGGTTCGTGGGGAACGCAAAGAGGAACTGTGCAGGTTCATGGGGGAACGCAAAGAGCAAGGGTGCGGGTTTGTGGGGGAACGCAAAAGCGAGGGTGCGGGTTCGTGGGGGAACGCAAAGAGCAAGGGTGCGGGTTCGTGGGGTAACGCAGAGAGCTAGGGTGCGGGTTCGTGGGGGAACGCAAAGAGCAAGGGTGCGGGTTCGTGGGGGAACGCAAAGAGCTAGGGTGCGGGTTCGTGGGGGAACGCAAAGAGCAAGGGTGCGGGTTCGTGGGGGTGTGCAAAGAGGAACCGTGCGGGTTCGTGGGGGAACGCAAAGAGGAACCGTGCGGGTTCGTGGGGGAACGCAAAGAGCAAGGGTGCAAGTTCGTCGGGGAACGCAAAGAGGAACCGTGCGGGTTCATGGGGGAGCGCAAAGAGCAAGGGTGCGGGTTCGTGTGGGACCGCAAAGAGGAACGGTGCGGGTTCGTGGGGGAACGCAAAGAGCAAGGGTGCGGGTTCATGGGGGAACGCAAAGAGCAAGGGTGCGGGTTCGTGGGGGAACTGAAAGAGGAACCGTGCGGGTTCGTGGGGGAACGGAAAGAGCAAGGGTGTGGGTTCGTGGGGGAACGCAAAGAGCAAGGGTGCGGGTTCGTGGGGGAACGCAAAGAGCACGGGTGCGGGTTCGTGGGGGAACGCAAAGAGCAAGGGTGCGGGTTCATGGGGGAACGCAAAGAGCATGTGTGCGGGTTCGTGGGGGAACGCAAAGAGCAAGGGTGCGGGTTCGTGGGGGAACGCAAAGAGCAAGGGTGCGGGTTCGTGGGGGAACGCAAAGAGCAAGGGTGCGGGTTCGTGGGGGAACGCAAAGAGCAAGGGTGCGGGTTCGTGGGGGAACGCAAAGAGCAAGGGTGCGGGTTCGTGGGGGAACGCAAAGAGCAAGGGTGCGGGTTCGTGGGGGAACGCAAAGAGCTAGGGTGCGGGTTCGTGGGGGAACCGAAAGAGGAACCGTGCGGGTTCGTGGAGGAACGCAAAGAGCTAGGGTGCGGGATTGTGGGGGAACGCAAAGAGCAAGGGTGCCGGTTCGTGGGGGAACGCAAAGAGCAAGGGTGCGGGTTCGTGGGGGAACGCAAAGAGGAACCGTGCGGGTTCGTGGGGGAACGCAAAGAGCAAGGGTGCGGGTTCGTTGGGGAACGCAAAGAGAAACAGTGCGGGTTCGTGGGGGAACGCAAAGAGCAAGGGTGCGGGTTTGTGGGGGAACGCAAAGAGCAAGGGTGCGGGTTCGTGGGGGAACACAAAGAGCAAGGGTGCGGGTTCGTGGGGGAACGCAAAGAGCAAGGGTGCGGGTTCGTGGGGGAACGCAAAGAGCTAGGGTGCGGGTTCGTGGGGGAATGCAAAGAGGAACCGTGCGGGTTCGTGGGGGAACGCAAAGAGCAAGGGTGCGGGTTCGTGGGGGAACGCAAAGAGGAACCGTGCGGGTTCGTGGGGGAACTCAAAGAGGAACCGTGTGGGTTCGTGGGGGAACGCAAAGAGGAACCGTGCGGGTTCGTGGGGGAACGCAAAGAGCAAGGGTGCGGGTTCGTGGGGGAACGGAAAGAGGAACCGTGCGGGGTCGTGGGTGAACGCAAAGAGGAACCGTGCGGGTTCGTGGGGGAATGCAAAGAGGAACCGTGCGGGTTCGTGGGGGAGCGCAAAGAGCAACCGTGCGGGTTCGTGGGGGAACGCAAAGAGAAACCGTGCAGGTTCGTGGGGGAACGCAAAGAGCAAGGTTGCGGGTTCGTGGGGGAACGCAAAGAGCAAGGGTGCGGGTTCGTGGGTGAACGCAATGAGGAACCGTGCGGGTTCGTGGGGGAACGCAAAGAGGAACCGTGCGGGTTCGTGGCGGAATGCAAAGAGGAACCGTGCGGGTTCGCGGGGGACGCAAAGAGCAACCATGCGGGTTCGTGGGGGAACGCAAAGAGCAAGGGTGCGGGTTCGTGGGGGAACAGAAAGAGCAAGGGTGCGGGTTCGTGGGGGAACGCAAAGAGGAACCGTGCGGGTTCTTGTGGGAACGCAAAGAGGAACCGTGCGGGTTCGTGGGGGAACGCAAAGAGCAAGGGTGCTGGTTCGTGGGTGAACGCAAAGAGGAACCGTGCGGGTTCGTGGGGGAACGCAAAGAGCAAGGGTGCGGGTTCGTGGTGGAACGCAAAGAGCAAGGGTGCGGGTTCGTGGGGGAACGCAAAGAGCAAGGGTGCGGGTTCGTGGGGGAACGCAAAGAGGAACCGTGCGGGATCGTGGGGGAACGCAAAGTGGAATCGTGCGGGTTTGTGGGGGAACGCAAAGAGCAAGGGTGCGGGTTCGTGGGGGAACGCAAAGAGCAAGGGTGCGGGTTCGTGGGGGAACGCAAAGAGCAAGGGTGCGGGTTCGTGGGGGAACACAAAGAGGAACCGTGCGTGTTCGTGGGGGAACGCAAAGAGCAAGGGTGCAGGTTCGTGGGGGAACGCAAAGAGCAAGGGTGCGGGTTCCTGGGGGAACGCAAAGAGCAAGGCTGCGGGTTCGTGGGGGAACACAAAGAGCAAGGGTGCGGGTTCGTGGGGGAACGCAAAGAGCATGGGTGCGGGTTCGTGGGGGAACGCAAAGAGGAAGCGTTCGGGTTCTTGGGGAACGCAAAGAGGAACCGTGCGGGTTCGTGGGGGAACGCAAAGAGCAAGGGTGCGGGTTCGTGGGGGAACGCAAAGAGGAACCGTGCAGGTTCGTGGGGGAACGCAAAGAGCAAGGGTGCGGGTTCATGGGGGAACACAAAGAGCAAGGGTGCGGGTTCGTGGGGGAACGCAAAGAGGAACCGTGCGGGTTCGTGGGGGAACGCAAAGAGGAACCGTGCGGGTTCGTGGGGGAACGCAAAGAGCAAGGGTGCGGGTTCGTGGGGGAACGCAAAGAGCAAGGGTGCGGGTTCGTGGGGGAACGCAAAGAGCTAGGTTGCGGGTTCGTGGGGGAACACAAAGAGGAACCGTGCGGGTTCGTGGGGGAACGCAAAGAGCAAGGGTGCGGGTTCGTGGGGGAACGCAAAGAGCAAGGGTGCGGGTTCGTGGGGGAACGCAAAGAGCAAGGGTGCGGGTTCGTGGGGGAACGCAAAGAGGAACCGTGCGGGTTCGTCAGGGAACGCAAAGAGCAAGGGTGCGGGTTCGTGGGGGAACGCAAACAGGAACCGTTCGGGTTCGTGGGGGAACGCAAAGAGGAACCGTGCGGGTTCGTGGGGGAACGCAAAGAGGAACCGTGCGGGTTCGTGGGGAAACGCAAAGAGGAACCGTGCGGGTTCGTGGGGGAACGCAAAGAGGAACCGTGCGGGTTCGTGGGGGAACGCAAAGAGGAACCGTGCGGGTTCGTGGGGGAACGCAAAGAGCAAGGGTGCGGGTTCGTGGGGGAACGCAAAGAGCTAGGGTGCGGGTTCGTGGGGGAACGCAAAGAGGAACCGTGCGGGTTCGTGGGGGAACGCAAAGAGGAACCGTGCGGGTTCGTGGGGGAACGCAAAGAGCAAGGGTGCGGGTTCGTGGGGGAACGCAAAGAGCAAGGGTGCGGGTTCGTGGGGGAACGCAAAGAGCAAGGGTGCGGGTTCGTGGGGAAACATAAAGAGGAACCGTGCGGGTTCGTGGGGGAACGCAAAGAGCAAGGGTGTGGGTTCGTGGGGGAACGCAAAGAGCAAGGGTGCGGGTTCGTGGGGGAACACAAAGAGCAAGGGTGCGGGTTCGTGGGGGAACGCAAAGAGCAAGGGTGCGGGTTTGTGGGGGAACGCAAAGAGCAAGGGTGCGGGTTCGTGGGGGAACGCAAAGAGGAACCGTGCGGGTTCGTGGGGGAACGCAAAGAGCAAGGGTGCGGGTTCGTGGGTGAACGCAAAGAGGAACCGTGCGGGTTCGTGGGGGAACGCAAAGAGGAACCGTGCGGGTTCGTGGGGGAACGCAAAGAGGAACCGTGTGGGTTCGTGGGGGAACGCAAAGAGGAACCGTGCGGGTTCGTGGGGGAACGCAAAGAGCAATGGTGCGGGTTCGTGGGGGAACGCAAAGAGCAAGGGTGCGGGTTCCTCGGGGAACGCAAAGAGCAAGGCTGCGGGTTCGTGGGGGAACGCAAAGAGCAAGGGTGCGGGTTCGTGGGGGAACGCAAAGAGCAAGGGTGCGGGTTCGTGGGGGAACGCAAACAGGAACCGTGCGGGTTCGTGGGGGAACGCAATGAGGAACCTTGCGGGTTCGTGGGGGAACGCAAAGAGGAACCGTGCGGGTTCGTGGGGAAACGCAAAGAGGAACCGTGCGGGTTCGTGGGGGAACGCAAAGAGGAACCGTGCGGGTTCGTGGGGGATCGCAAAGAGGAACCGTGCGGGTTCGTGGGGGAACGCAAAGAGCTAGGGTGCGGGTTCGTGGGGGAACGCAAAGAGGAACCGTGCGGGTTTGTGGGGGAACGCAAAGAGCAAGGGTGCGGGTTCGTGGGGGAACGCAAAGAGGAACCTTGCGGGTTCGTGGGGGAACGCAAAGAGCAAGGGTGCGGGTTCGTGGGGGAACGCAAAGAGCAAGGGTGCGGGTTCGTGGGGGAACGCAAAGAGCAAGGGTGCGGGTTCGTGGGGGAACGCAAAGAGCAAGGGTGCGGGTTCGTGGGGGAACGCAAAGAGCTAGGGTGCGGGTTCGTGGGGGAACGCAAAGAGCTAGGGTGCGGGTTCGTGGGGGAACGCAAAGAGCAAGGGTGCGGGTTCGTGGGGGAACGCAAAGAGCTAGGGTGCGGGTTCGTGGGGGAACGCAAAGAGCTAGGGTGCGGGTTCGTGGGGGAACGCAAAGAGCAAGGGTGCGGGATCGTGGGGGAACGCAAAGAGGAACGGTGCGGGTTTGTGGGGGAACGCAAAGAGCAAGGGTGCGGGTTCGTGGGGGAACGCAAAGAGCAAGGGTGCGGGTTCGTGGGTGAACGCAAAGAGGAACCGTGCGGGTTCGTGGGGGAACGCAAAGAGCAAGGGTGCGGGTTTTTGGGGGAACGCAAAGAGCAAGGGTGCGGGTTTGTGGGGGAACGCAAAGAGCAAGGGTGCGGGTTCGTGGGGGAACGCAAAGAGGAACCGTGCGGGATCGTGGGGGAACGCAAAGTGGAACCGTGCGGGTTCGTGGGGGAACGCAAAGAGGAACCGTGCGGTTTCGTGGGGGAACGCAAAGGGCAAGGGTGCGGGTTCGTGGGGGAACGCAAAGAGTAAGGGTGCGGGTTTGTGGATGAACGCAAAGAGCAATTGTGCAAGTTCGTGGGGGAACGCCAAGAGGAACCGTGCGGGTTCGTGGGGGAACGCAAAGAGGAACCGTGCGGGTTCGTGGGGGAATGCAAAGATCAAGGGTGCGGGTTCTTGGGGGAACGCAATGAGCAAGGGTGCGGGTTCGTGGGGAACGCAAAGAGGAACTGTGCAGGTTCGTGGGGGAACGCAAAGAGCAAGGGTGCGGGTTTGTGGGGGAACGCAAAAGCGAGGGTGCGGGTTCGTGGGGGAACGCAAAGAGCAAGGGTGCGGGTTCGTGGGGTAACGCAGAGAGCTAGGGTGCGGGTTTGTGGGGGAACGCAAAGAGCAAGGGTGCGGGTTCGTGGGGGAACGCAAAGAGGAACCGTGCGGGTTCGTGGGGGAACGCAAAGAGCAAGGGTGCGGGTTCGTGGGTGAACGCAAAGAGGAACCGTGCGGGTTCGTGGGGGAACGCAAAGAGGAACCGTGCGGGTTCGTGGGGGAACGCAAAGAGGAACCGTGTGGGTTCGTGGGGGAACGCAAAGAGGAACCGTGCGGGTTCGTGGGGGAACGCAAAGAGCAATGGTGCGGGTTCGTGGGGGAACGCAAAGAGCAAGGGTGCGGGTTCCTCGGGGAACGCAAAGAGCAAGGCTGCGGGTTCGTGGGGGAACGCAAAGAGCAAGGGTGCGGGTTCGTGGGGGAACGCAAAGAGCAAGGGTGCGGGTTCGTGGGGGAACGCAAACAGGAACCGTGCGGGTTCGTGGGGGAACGCAATGAGGAACCTTGCGGGTTCGTGGGGGAACGCAATGAGGAACCTTGCGGGTTCGTGGGGGAACGCAAAGAGGAACCGTGCGGGTTCGTGGGGAAACGCAAAGAGGAACCGTGCGGGTTCGTGGGGGAACGCAAAGAGGAACCGTGCGGGTTCGTTGGGGATCGCAAAGAGGAACCGTGCGGGTTCGTGGGGGAACGCAAAGAGCTAGGGTGCGGGTTCGTGGGGGAACGCAAAGAGGAACCGTGCGGGTTCGTGGGGGAACGCAAAGAGCTAGGGTGCGGGTTCGTGGGGGAACGCAAAGAGCAAGGGTGCGGGTTCGTGGGGGAACGCAAAGAGGAACCTTGCGGGTTCGTGGGGGAACGCAAAGAGCAAGGGTGCGGGTTCGTGGGGGAACGCAAAGAGCAAGGGTGCGGGTTCGTGGGGGAACGCAAAGAGCAAGGGTGCGGGTTCGTGGGGGAACGCAAAGAGCAAGGGTGCGGGTTCGTGGGGGAATGCAAAGAGCTAGGGTGCGGGTTCGTGGGGGAACGCAAAGAGCTACGGTGCGGGTTCGTGGGGGAACGCAAAGAGCAAGGGTGCGGGTTCGTGGGGGAACGCAAAGAGCTAGGGTGCGGGTTCGTGGGGGAACGCAAAGAGCTAGGGTGCGGGTTCGTGGGGGAACGCAAAGAGCAAGGGTGCGGTATCGTGGGGGAACGCAAAGAGCAAGGGTGCGGGTTTGTGGGGGAACGCAAAGAGCAAGGGTGCGGGTTCGTGGGGGAACGCAAAGAGCAAGGGTGCGGGTTCGTGGGTGAACGCAAAGAGGAACCGTGCGGGTTCGTGGGGGAACGCAAAGAGCAAGGGTGCGGGTTTTTGGGGGAACGCAAAGAGCAAGGGTGCGGTTTCGTGGGGGAACGCAAAGAGCAAGGGTGCGGGTTCGTGGGGGAACGCAAAGAGGAACCGTGCGGGATCGTGGGGGAACGCAAAGTGGAACCGTGCGGGTTCGTGGGGGAACGCAAAGAGGAACCGTGCGGTTTCGTGGGGGAACGCAAAGGGCAAGGGTGCGGGTTCGTGGGGGAACGCAAAGAGCAAGGGTGCGGGTTTGTGGATGAACGCAAAGAGCAATTGTGCAAGTTCGTGGGGGAACGCCAAGAGGAACCGTGCGGGTTCGTGGGGGAACGCAAAGAGGAACCGTGCGGGTTCGTGGGGGAATGCAAAGAGCAAGGGTGCGGGTTCTTGGGGGAACGCAATGAGCAAGGGTGCGGGTTCGTGGGGAACGCAAAGAGGAACTGTGCAGGTTCGTGGGGGAACGCAAAGAGCAAGGGTGCGGGTTTGTGGGGGAACGCAAAAGCGAGGGTGCGGGTTCGTGGGGGAACGCAAAGAGCAAGGGTGCGGGTTCGTGGGGTAACGCAGAGAGCTAGGGTGCGGGTTCGTGGGGGAACGCAAAGAGCAAGGGTGCGGGTTCGTGGGGGAACGCAAAGAGCTAGGGTGCGGGTTCGTGGGGGAACGCAAAGAGCAAGGGTGCGGGTTCGTGGGGGTGTGCAAAGAGGAACCGTGCGGGTTCGTGGGGGAACGCAAAGAGGAACCGTGCGGGTTCGTGGGGGAACGCAAAGAGCAAGGGTGCAAGTTCGTGGGGGAACGCAAAGAGGAACCGTGCGGGTTCATGGGGGAACGCAAAGAGCAAGGGTGCGGGTTCGTGTGGGACCGCAAAGAGGAACGGTGCGGGTTCGTGGGGGAACGCAAAGAGCAAGGGTGCGGGTTCATGGGGGAACGCAAAGAGCAAGGGTGCGGGTTCGTGGGGGAACTGAAAGAGGAACCGTGCGGGTTCGTGGGGGAACGGAAAGAGCAAGGGTGTGGGTTCGTGGGGGAACGCAAAGAGCAAGGGTGCGGGTTCGTGGGGGAACGCAAAGAGCACGGGTGCGGGTTCGTGGGGGAACGCAAAGAGCAAGGGTGCGGGTTCATGGGGGAACGCAAAGAGCATGTGTGCGGGTTCGTGGGGGAACGCAAAGAGCAAGGGTGCGGGTTCGTGGGGGAACGCAAAGAGCAAGGGTGCGGGTTCGTGGGGGAACGCAAAGAGCAAGGGTGCGGGTTCGTGGGGGAACGCAAAGAGCAAGGGTGCGGGTTCGTGGGGGAACGCAAAGAGCTAGGGTGCGGGTTCGTGGGGGAACCGAAAGAGGAACCGTGCGGTTTCGTGGAGGAACGCAAAGAGCTAGGGTGCGGGATTGTGGGGGAACGCAAAGAGCAAGGGTGCCGGTTCGTGGGGGAACGCAAAGAGCAAGGGTGCGGGTTCGTGGGGGAACGCAAAGAGCAAGGGTGCGGGTTCGTGGGGGAACGCAAAGAGCAAGGGTGCGGGTTCGTTGGGGAACGCAAAGAGAAACAGTGCGGGTTCGTGGGGGAACGCAAAGAGCAAGGGTGCGGGTTTGTGGGGGAACGCAAAGAGCAAGGGTGCGGGTTCGTGGGGGAACACAAAGAGCAAGGGTGCGGGTTCGTGGGGGAACGCAAAGAGCAAGGGTGCGGGTTCGTGGGGGAACGCAAAGAGCTAGGGTGCGGGTTCGTGGGGGAATGCAAAGAGGATCCGTGCGGGTTCGTGGGGGAACGCAAAGAGCAAGGGTGCGGGTTCGTGGGGGAACGCAAAGAGGAACCGTGCGGGTTCGTGGGGGAACGCAAAGAGGAACCGTGTGGGTTCGTGGGGGAACGCAAAGAGGAACCGTGCGGGTTCGTGGGGGAACGCAAAGAGCAAGGGTGCGGGTTCGTGGGGGAACGGAAAGTGGAACCGTGCGGGTTCGTGGGGGAACGCAAAGAGGAACCGTGCGGGTTCGTGGGGGAATGCAAAGAGGAACCGTGCGGGTTCGTGGGGGAGCGCAAAGAGCAACCGTGCGATTTCGTGGGGGAACGCAAAGAGAAACCGTGCAGGTTCGTGGGGGAACGCAAAGAGCAAGGTTGCGGGTTCGTGGGGGAACGCAAAGAGCAAGGGTGCGGGTTCGTGGGTGAACGCAAAGAGGAACCGTGCGGGTTCGTGGGGGAACGCAAAGAGGAACCGTGCGGGTTCGTGGCGGAATGCAAAGAGGAACCGTGCGGGTTCGCGGGGGACGCAAAGAGCAACCATGCGGGTTCGTGGGGGAACGCAAAGAGCAAGGGTGCGGGTTCGTGGGGGAACAGAAAGAGCAAGGGTGCGGGTTCGTGGGGGAACGCAAAGAGGAACCGTGCGGGTTCTTGTGGGAACGCAAAGAGGAACCTTGCGGGTTCGTGGGGGAACGCAAAGAGCAAGGGTGCTGGTTCGTGGGTGAACGCAAAGAGGAACCGTGCGGGTTCGTGGGGGAACGCAAAGAGCAAGGGTGCGGGTTCGTGGTGGAACGCAAAGAGCAAGGGTGCGGGTTCGTGGGGGAACGCAAAGAGCAAGGGTGCGGGTTCGTGGGGGAACGCAAAGAGGAACCGTGCGGGATCGTGGGGGAACGCAAAGTGGAATCGTGCGGGTTTGTGGGGGAACGCAAAGAGCAAGGGTGCGGGTTCGTGGGGGAACGCAAAGAGCAAGGGTGCGGGTTCGTGGGGGAACGCAAAGAGCAAGGGTGCGGGTTCGTGGGGGAACACAAAGAGGAACCGTGCGTGTTCGTGGGGGAACGCAAAGAGCAAGGGTGCAGGTTCGTGGGGGAACGCAAAGAGCAAGGGTGCGGGTTCGTGGGGGAACGCAAAGAGCAAGGCTGCGGGTTCGTGGGGGAACACAAAGAGCAAGGGTGCGGGTTCGTGGGGGAACGCAAAGAGCAAGGGTGCGGGTTCGTGGGGGAACGCAAAGAGGAAGCGTTCGGGTTCTTGGGGAACGCAAAGAGGAACCGTGCGGGTTCGTGGGGGAACGCAAAGAGCAAGGGTGCGGGTTCGTGGGGGAACGCAAAGAGGAACCGTGCAGGTTCGTGGGGGAACGCAAAGAGCAAGGGTGCGGGTTCATGGGGGAACACAAAGAGCAAGGGTGCGGGTTCGTGGGGGAACGCAAAGAGGAACCGTGCGGGTTCGTGGGGGAACGCAAAGAGGAACCGTGCGGGTTCGTGGGGGAACGCAAAGAGCAAGGGTGCGGGTTCGTGGGGGAACGCAAAGAGCAAGGGTGCGGGTTCGTGGGGGAACGCAAAGAGCTAGGTTGCGGGTTCGTGGGGGAACACAAAGAGGAACCGTGCGGGTTCGTGGGGGAACGCAAAGAGCAAGGGTGCGGGTTCGTGGGGGAACGCAAAGAGCAAGGGTACGGGTTCGTGGGGGAACGCAAAGAGCAAGGGTGCGGGTTCGTGGGGGAACGCAAAGAGCAAGGGTGCGGGTTCGTCAGGGAACGCAAAGAGCAAGGGTGCGGGTTCGTGGGGGAACGCAAACAGGAACCGTTCGGGTTCTTGGGTAACGCAAAGAGGAACCGTGCGGGTTCGTGGGGGAACGCAAAGAGGAACCGTGCGGGTTCGTGGGGAAACGCAAAGAGGAACCGTGCGGGTTCGTGGGGAACGCAAAGAGGAACCGTGCGGGTTCGTGGGGGAACGCAAAGAGGAACCGTGCGGGTTCGTGGGGGAACGCAAAGAGCAAGGGTGCGGGTTCGTGGGGGAACGCAAAGAGCTAGGGTGCGGGTTCGTGGGGGAACGCAAAGAGGAACCGTGCGGGTTCGTGGGGGAACGCAAAGAGCAAGGGTGCGGGTTCGTGGGGGAACGCAAAGAGCAAGGGTGCGGGTTCGTGGGGGAACGCAAAGAGCAAGGGTGCGGGTTCGTGGGGAAACATAAAGAGGAACCGTGCGGGTTCGTGGGGGAACGCAAAGAGCAAGGGTGTGGGTTCGTGGGGGAACGCAAAGAGCAAGGGTGCGGGTTCGTGGGGGAACGCAAAGAGCAAGGGTGCGGGTTCGTGGGGGAACGCAAAGAGCAAGGGTGCGGGTTCGTGGGGGAACGCAAAGAGCTAGGGTGCGGGTTCGTGGGGGAACGCAAGGAGGAACCGTGCGGGTTCGTGGGGGAACGCAAAGAGCAAGGGTGCGGGTTCGTGGGGGAACGCAAAGAGCAAGGGTGCGGGTTCGTGGGGGAACGCAAAGAGCAAGGGTGCGGGCTCGTGGGGGAACGCAAAGAGGAACCGTGCGGGTTCGTGGGGGAACGCAAAGAGGAACCGTGCGGGTTCGTGGGGGAACGCAAAGAGCAAGGGTGCGGGTTCGTGGGGGAACGCAAAGAGCAAGGGTGCAGGTTCGTGGGGGAACGCAAAGAGGAACCGTGCGGGTTCGTGGGGGAACGCAAAGAGCAAGGGTGCGGGTTCGTGGGGGAACGCAAAGAGGAACCGTGCGGGTTCGTGGGGGAACGCAAAGAGCAAGGGTGCGGGTTCGTGGGGGAACGCAAAGAGCAAGGGTGCGGGTTCGTGGGGGAACGCAAAGAGCAAGGGTGCGGGTTCGTGGGGGAACACAAAGAGCAAGGGTGCGGGTTCGTGGGGGAACGCAAAGAGCAAGGGTGCGGGTTCGTGGGGGAACGCAAAGAGCAAGGGTGCGGGTTCGTGGGGGAACGCAAAGAGCTAGGGTGCTGGTTCGTGGGGGAACTCAAAGAGCTAGGGTGCGGGTTCGTGGGGGAACGCAAAGAGCAAGGGTGCGGGTTCGTGGTGGAACGCAAAGAGCAAGGGTGCGGGTTCGTGGTGGAACGCAATGAGCAAGGGTGCGGGTTGGTGGGGGAACGCAAAGAGCAAGGGTGCGGGTTTGTGGGGGAACGCAAAGAGCAAGGGTGCGGGTTCGTGGGGGAACGCAAAGAGGAACCGTGCGGGTTCGTGGGGGAACGCAAAGAGCAAGGGTGCGGGTTCGTGGGTGAACGCAAAGAGGAACCGTGCGGGTTCGTGGGGGAACGCAAAGAGGAACCGTGCGGGTTCGTGGGGGAACGCAAAGAGGAACCGTGTGGGTTCGTGGGGGAACGCAAAGAGGAACCGTGCGGGTTCGTGGGGGAACGCAAAGAGCTAGGGTGCTGGTTCGTGGGGGAACTCAAAGAGCTAGGGTGCGGGTTCGTGGGGGAACGCAAAGAGCAAGGGTGCGGGTTCGTGGGGGAACGCAAAGAGCAAGGGTGCGGGTTCGTGGGGGAACGCAAAGAGCAAGGGTGCGGGTTCGTGGGGGAACGCAAAGAGCTAGGGTGCTGGTTCGTGGGGGAACTCAAAGAGCTAGGGTGCGGGTTCGTGGGGGAACGCAAAGAGCAAGGGTGCGGGTTCGTGGTGGAACGCAAAGAGCAAGGGTGCGGGTTCGTGGTGGAACGCAATGAGCAAGGGTGCGGGTTGGTGGGGGAACGCAAAGAGCAAGGGTGCGGGTTTGTGGGGGAACGCAAAGAGCAAGGGTGCGGGTTCGTGGGGGAACGCAAAGAGGAACCGTGCGGGTTCGTGGGGGAACGCAAAGAGCAAGGGTGCGGGTTCGTGGGTGAACGCAAAGAGGAACCGTGCGGGTTCGTGGGGGAACGCAAAGAGGAACCGTGCGGGTTCGTGGGGGAACGCAAAGAGGAACCGTGTGGGTTCGTGGGGGAACGCAAAGAGGAACCGTGCGGGTTCGTGGGGGAACGCAAAGAGCAATGGTGCGGGTTCGTGGGGGAACGCAAAGAGCAAGGGTGCGGGTTCCTCGGGGAACGCAAAGAGCAAGGCTGCGGGTTCGTGGGGGAACGCAAAGAGCAAGGGTGCGGGTTCGTGGGGGAACGCAAACAGGAACCGTGCGGGTTCGTGGGGGAACGCAAACAGGAACCGTGCGGGTTCGTGGGGGAACGCAATGAGGAACCTTGCGGGTTCGTGGGGGAACGCAAAGAGGAACCGTGCGGGTTCGTGGGGAAACGCAAAGAGGAACCGTGCGGGTTCGTGGGGGAACGCAAAGAGGAACCGTGCGGGTTCGTGGTGGATCGCAAAGAGGAACCGTGCGGGTTCGTGGGGGAACGCAAAGAGCAAGGGTGCGGGTTCGTGGGGGAACGCAAAGAGGAACTGTGCGGGTTCGTGGGGGAACGCAAAGAGCTAGGGTGCGGGTTCGTGGGGGAACGCAAAGAGGAACCGTGCGGGTTCGTGGGGGAACGCAAAGAGCAAGGGTGCGGGTTCGTGGGGGAACGCAAAGAGCAAGGGTGCGGGTTCGTGGGGGAACGCAAAGAGCAAGGGTGCGGGTTCGTGGGGAAACATAAAGAGGAACCGTGCGGGTTCGTGGGGGAACGCAAAGAGCAAGGGTGTGGGTTCGTGGGGGAACGCAAAGAGCAAGGGTGCGGGTTCGTGGGGGAACGCAAAGAGCAAGGGTGCGGGTTCGTGGGGGAACGCAAAGAGCAAGGGTGCGGGTTCGTGGGGGAACGCAAAGAGCTAGGGTGCGGGTTCGTGGGGGAACGCAAGGAGGAACCGTGCGGGTTCGTGGGGGAACGCAAAGAGCAAGGGTGCGGGTTCGTGGGGGAACGCAAAGAGCAAGGGTGCGGGTTCGTGGGGGAACGCAAAGAGCAAGGGTGCGGGCTCGTGGGGGAACGCAAAGAGGAACCGTGCGGGTTCGTGGGGAACGCAAAGAGGAACCGTGCGGGTTCGTGGGGGAACGCAAAGAGCAAGGGTGCGGGTTCGTGGGGGAACGCAAAGAGCAAGGGTGCAGGTTCGTGGGGGAACGCAAAGAGGAACCGTGCGGGTTCGTGGGGGAACGCAAAGAGCAAGGGTGCGGGTTCGTGGGGGAACGCAAAGAGCAAGGGTGCGGGTTCGTGGGGGAACGCAAAGAGCAAGGGTGCGGGTTCGTGGGGGAACGCAAAGAGCAAGGGTGCGGGTTCGTGGGGGAACGCAAAGAGCAAGGGTGCGGGTTCGTGGGGGAACACAAAGAGCAAGGGTGCGGGTTCGTGGGGGAACGCAAAGAGCAAGGGTGCGGGTTCGTGGGGGAACGCAAAGAGCAAGGGTGCGGGTTCGTGGGGGAACGCAAAGAGCTAGGGTGCTGGTTCGTGGGGGAACTCAAAGAGCTAGGGTGCGGGTTCGTGGGGGAACGCAAAGAGCAAGGGTGCGGGTTCGTGGTGGAACGCAAAGAGCAAGGGTGCGGGTTCGTGGGGGAACGCAATGAGCAAGGGTGCGGGTTGGTGGGGGAACGCAAAGAGCAAGGGTGCGGGTTTGTGGGGGAACGCAAAGAGCAAGGGTGCGGGTTCGTGGGGGAACGCAAAGAGGAACCGTGCGGGTTCGTGGGGGAACGCAAAGAGCAAGGGTGCGGGTTCGTGGGTGAACGCAAAGAGGAACCGTGCGGGTTCGTGGGGGAACGCAAAGAGGAACCGTGCGGGTTCGTGGGGGAACGCAATGAGGAACCGTGTGGGTTCGTGGGGGAACGCAAAGAGGAACCGTGCGGGTTCGTGGGGGAACGCAAAGAGCAATGGTGCGGGTTCGTGGGGGAACGCAAAGAGCAAGGGTGCGGGTTCCTCGGGGAACGCAAAGAGCAAGGCTGCGGGTTCGTGGGGGAACGCAAAGAGCAAGGGTGCGGGTTCCTCGGGGAACGCAAAGAGCAAGGCTGCGGGTAGTGGGGGAACGCAAAGAGCAAGGGTGCGGGTTCGTGGGGGAACGCAAAGAGCAAGGGTGCGGGTTCGTGGGGGAACGCAAACAGGAACCGTGCGGGTTCGTGGGGGAACGCAATGAGGAACCTTGCGGGTTCGTGGGGGAACGCAAAGAGGAACCGTGCGGGTTCGTGGGGAAACGCAAAGAGGAACCGTGCGGGTTCGTGGGGGAACGCAAAGAGGAACCGTGCGGGTTCGTGGGGGATCGCAAAGAGGAACCGTGCGGGTTCGTGGGGGAACGCAAAGAGCAAGGGTGCGGGTTCGTGGGGGAACGCAAAGAGGAACCGTGCGGGTTCGTGGGGGAACGCAAAGAGCTAGGGTGCGGGTTCGTGGGGGAACGCAAAGAGCAAGGGTGCGGGTTCGTGGGGGAACGCAAAGAGGAACCTTGCGGGTTCTTGGGGGAACGCAAAGAGCAAGGGTGCGGGCTCGTGGGGGAACGCAAAGAGCAAGGGTGCGGGTTCGTGGGGGAACGCAAAGAGCAAGGGTTCGGGTTCGTGGGGGAACGCAAAGAGCAAGGGTGCGGGTTCGTGGGGGAACACAAAGAGCTAGGGTGCGGGTTCGTGGGGGAACGCAAAGAGCTAGGGTGCGGGTTCGTGGGGGAACGCAAAGAGCAAGGGTGCGGGTTCGTGGGGGAACGCAAAGAGCTAGGGTGCGGGTTCGTGGGGGAACGCAAAGAGCTAGGGTGCGGGTTCGTGGGGGAACGCAAAGAGCAAGGGTGCGGGATCGTGGGGGAACGCAAAGAGGAACGGTGCGGGTTTGTGGGGGAACGCAAAGAGCAAGGGTGCGGGTTCGTGGGGGAACGCAAAGAGCAAGGGTGCGGGTTCGTGGGTGAACGCAAAGAGGAACCGTGCGGGTTCGTGGGGGAACGCAAAGAGCAAGGGTGCGGGTTTTTGGGGGAACGCAAAGAGCAAGGGTGCGGTTTCGTGGGGGAACGCAAAGAGCAAGGGTGCGGGTTCGTGGGGGAACGCAAAGAGGAACCGTGCGGGATCGTGGGGGAACGCAAAGTGGAACCGTGCGGGTTCGTGGGGGAACGCAAAGAGGAACCGTGCGGTTTCGTGGGGGAACGCAAAGGGCAAGGGTGCGGGTTCGTGGGGGAACGCAAAGAGTAAGGGTGCGGGTTTGTGGATGAACGCAAAGAGCAATTGTGCAAGTTCGTGGGGGAACGCCAAGAGGAACCGTGCGGGTTCGTGGGGGAACGCAAAGAGGAACCGTGCGGGTTCGTGGGGGAATGCAAAGAGCAAGGGTGCGGGTTCTTGGGGGAACGCAATGAGCAAGGGTGCGGGTTCGTGGGGAACGCAAAGAGGAACTGTGCAGGTTCGTGGGGGAACGCAAAGAGCAAGGGTGCGGGTTTGTGGGGGAACGCAAAAGCGAGGGTGCGGGTTCGTGGGGGAACGCAAAGAGCAAGGGTGCGGGTTCGTGGGGTAACGCAGAGAGCTAGGGTGCGGGTTTGTGGGGGAACGCAAAGAGCAAGGGTGCGGGTTCGTGGGGGAACGCAAAGAGGAACCGTGCGGGTTCGTGGGGGAACGCAAAGGGCAAGGGTGCGGGTTCGTGGGTGAACGCAAAGAGGAACCGTGCGGGTTCGTGGGGGAACGCAAAGAGGAACCGTGCGCGTTCGTGGGGGAACGCAAAGAGGAACCGTGTGGGTTCGTGGGGGAACGCAAAGAGGAACCGTGCGGGTTCGTGGGGGAACGCAAAGAGCAAGGGTGCGGGTTCGTGGGGGAACGCAAAGAGCAAGGGTGCGGGTTCCTCGGGGAACGCAAAGAGCAAGGCTGCGGGTTCGTGGGGGAACGCAAAGAGCAAGGGTGCGGGTTCCTCGGGGAACGCAAAGAGCAAGGCTGCGGGTTCGTGGGGGAACGCAAAGAGCAAGGGTGCGGGTTCGTGGGGGAACGCAAAGAGCAAGGGTGCGGGTTCGTGGGGGAACGCAAACAGGAACCGTGCGGGTTCGTGGGGGAACGCAATGAGGAACCTTGCGGGTTCGTGGGGGAACGCAAAGAGGAACCGTGCGGGTTCGTGGGGGAACGCAAAGAGGAACCGTGCGGGTTCGTGGGGGAACGCAAAGAGGAACCGTGCGGGTTCGTGGGGGATCGCAAAGAGGAACCGTGCGGGTTCGTGGGGGAACGCAAAGAGCTAGGGTGCGGGTTCGTGGGGGAACGCAAAGAGGAACCGTGCGGGTTCGTGGGGGAACGCAAAGAGCTAGGGTGCGGGTTCGTGGGGGAACGCAAAGAGCAAGGGTGCGGGTTCGTGGGGGAATGCAAAGAGGAACCTTGCGGGTTCGTGGGGGAACGCAAAGAGCAAGGGTGCGGGTTCGTGGGGGAACGCAAAGAGCAAGGGTGCGGGTTCGTGGGGGAACGCAAAGAGCAAGGGTGCGGGTTCGTGGGGGAACGCAAAGAGCAAGGGTGCGGGTTCGTGGGGGAACGCAAAGAGCTAGGGTGCGGGTTCGTGGGGGAACGCAAAGAGCTAGGGTGCGGGTTCGTGGGGGAACGCAAAGAGCAAGGGTGCGGGTTCGTGGGGGAACGTAAAGAGCTAGGGTGCGGGTTCGTGGGGGAACGCAAAGAGCTAGGGTGCGGGTTCGTGGGGGAACGCAAAGAGCAAGGGTGCGGGATCGTGGGGGAACGCAAAGAGGAACGGTGCGGGTTTGTGGGGGAACGCAAAGAGCAAGGGTGCGGGTTCGTGGGGGAACGCAAAGAGCAAGGGTGCGGGTTCGTGGGTGAACGCAAAGAGGAACCGTGCGGGTTCGTGGGGGAACGCAAAGAGCAAGGGTGCGGGTTTTTGGGGGAACGCAAAGAGCTAGGTTGCGGGTTCGTGGGGGAACACAAAGAGGAACCGTGCGGGTTCGTGGGGGAACGCAAAGAGCAAGGGTGCGGGTTCGTGGGGGAACGCAAAGAGCAAGGGTGCGGGTTCGTGGGGGAACGCAAAGAGCAAGGGTGCGGGTTCGTGGGGGAACGCAAAGAGCAAGGGTGCGGGTTCGTCAGGGAACGCAAAGAGCAAGGGTGCGGGTTCGTGGGGGAACGCAAACAGGAACCGTTCGGGTTCGTGGGGGAACGCAAAGAGGAACCGTGCGGGTTCGTGGGGGAACGCAAAGAGGAACCGTGCGGGTTCGTGGGGAAACGCAAAGAGGAACCGTGCGGGTTCGTGGGGGAACGCAAAGAGGAACCGTGCGGGTTCGTGGGGGAACGCAAAGAGGAACCGTGCGGGTTCGTGGGGGAACGCAAAGAGCAAGGGTGCGGGTTCGTGGGGGAACGCAAAGAGCTAGGGTGCGGGTTCGTGGGGGAACGCAAAGAGGAACCGTGCGGGTTCGTGGGGGAACGCAAAGAGCAAGGGTGCGGGTTCGTGGGGGAACGCAAAGAGCAAGGGTGCGGGTTCGTGGGGGAACGCAAAGAGCAAGGGTGCGGGTTCGTGGGGAAACATAAAGAGGAACCGTGCGGGTTCGTGGGGGAACGCAAAGAGCAAGGGTGTGGGTTCGTGGGGGAACGCAAAGAGCAAGGGTGCGGGTTCGTGGGGGAACGCAAAGAGCAAGGGTGCGGGTTCGTGGGGGAACGCAAAGAGCAAGGGTGCGGGTTCGTGGGGGAACGCAAAGAGCTAGGGTGCGGGTTCGTGGGGGAACGCAAGGAGGAACCGTGCGGGTTCGTGGGGGAACGCAAAGAGCAAGGGTGCGGGTTCGTGGGGGAACGCAAAGAGCTAGGGTGCGGGTTCGTGGGGGAACGCAAAGAGCTAGGGTGCGGGTTCGTGGGGGAACGCAAAGAGCAAGGGTGCGGATTCGTGGGGGAACGCAAAGAGCTAGGGTGCGGGTTCGTGGGGGAACGCAAAGAGCTAGGGTGCGGGTTCGTGGGGGAACGCAAAGAGCAAGGGTGCGGGATCGTGGGGGAACGCAAAGAGGAACGGTGCGGGTTTGTGGGGGAACGCAAAGAGCAAGGGTGTGGGTTCGTGGGGGAACGCAAAGAGCAAGGGTGCGGGTTCGTGGGTGAACGCAAAGAGGAACCGTGCGGGTTCGTGGGGGAACGCAAAGAGCAAGGGTGCGGGTTTTTGGGGGAACGCAAAGAGCTAGGTTGCGGGTTCGTGGGGGAACACAAAGAGGAACCGTGCGGGTTCGTGGGGGAACGCAAAGAGCAAGGGTGCGGGTTCGTGGGGGAACGCAAAGAGCAAGGGTGCGGGTTCGTGGGGGAACGCAAAGAGCAAGGGTGCGGGTTCGTGGGGGAACGCAAAGAGCAAGGGTGCGGGTTCGTCAGGGAACGCAAAGAGCAAGGGTGCGGGTTCGTGGGGGAACGCAAACAGGAACCGTTCGGGTTCGTGGGGGAACGCAAAGAGGAACCGTGCGGGTTCGTGGGGGAACGCAAAGAGGATCCGTGCGGGTTCGTGGGGAAACTCAAAGAGGAACCGTGCGGGTTCGTGGGGGAACGCAAAGAGGAACCGTGCGGGTTCGTGGGGGAACGCAAAGAGGAACCGTGCGGGTTCGTGGGGGAACGCAAAGAGCAAGGGTGCGGGTTCGTGGGGGAACGCAAAGAGCTAGGGTGCGGGTTCGTGGGGGAACGCAAAGAGGAACCGTGCGGGTTCGTGGGGGAACGCAAAGAGCAAGGGTGCGGGTTCGTGGGGGAACGCAAAGAGCAAGGGTGCGGGTTCGTGGGGGAACGCAAAGAGCAAGGGTGCGGGTTCGTGGGGAAACATAAAGAGGAACCGTGCGGGTTCGTGGGGGAACGCAAAGAGCAAGGGTGTGGGTTCGTGGGGGAACGCAAAGAGCAAGGGTGCGGGTTCGTGGGGGAACGCAAAGAGCAAGGGTGCGGGTTCGTGGGGGAACGCAAAGAGCAAGGGTGCGGGTTCGTGGGGGAACGCAAAGAGCTAGGGTGCGGGTTCGTGGGGGAACGCAAGGAGGAACCGTGCGGGTTCGTGGGGGAACGCAAAGAGCAAGGGTGCGGGTTCGTGGGGGAACGCAAAGAGCAAGGGTGCGGGTTCGTGGGGGAACGCAAAGAGCAAGGGTGCGGGCTCGTGGGGGAACGCAAAGAGGAACCGTGCGGGTTCGTGGGGGAACGCAAAGAGGAACCGTGCGGGTTCGTGGGGGAACGCAAAGAGCAAGGGTGCGGGTTCGTGGGGGAACGCAAAGAGCAAGGGTGCAGGTTCGTGGGGGAACGCAAAGAGGAACCGCGCGGGTTCGTGGGGGAACGCAAAGAGCAAGGGTGCGGGTTCGTGGGGGAACGCAAAGAGCAAGGGTGCGGGTTCGTGGGGGAACGCAAAGAGCAAGGGTGCGGGTTCGTGGGGGAACGCAAAGAGCAAGGGTGCGGGTTCGTGGGGGAACACAAAGAGCAAGGGTGCGGGTTCGTGGGGGAACGCAAAGAGCAAGGGTGCGGGTTCGTGGGGGAACGCAAAGAGCAAGGGTGCGGGTTCGTGGGGGAACGCAAAGAGCTAGGGTGCTGGTTCGTGGGGGAACTCAAAGAGCTAGAGTGCGGGTTCGTGGGGGAACGCAAAGAGCAAGGGTGCGGGTTCGTGGTGGAACGCAAAGAGCAAGGGTGCGGGTTCGTGGGGGAACGCAATGAGCAAGGGTGCGGGTTGGTGGGGGAACGCAAAGAGCAAGGGTGCGGGTTTGTGGGGGAACGCAAAGAGCAAGGGTGCGGGTTCGTGGGGGAACGCAAAGAGGAACCGTGCGGGTTCGTGGGGGGAACGCAAAGAGCAAGGGTGCGGGTTCGTGGGTGAACGCAAAGAGGAACCGTGCGGGTTCGTGGGGGAACGCAAAGAGGAACCGTGCGGGTTCGTGGGGGAACGCAAAGAGGAACCGTGTGGGTTCGTGGGGGAACGCAAAGAGGAACCGTGCGGGTTCGTGGGGGAACGCAAAGAGCAAGGGTGCGGGTTCGTGGGGGAACGCAAAGAGCAAGGGTGCGGGTTCCTCGGGGAACGCAAAGAGCAAGGCTGCGGGTTCGTGGGGGAACGCAAAGAGCAAGGGTGCGGGTTCGTGGGGGAACGCAAAGAGCAAGGGTGCGGGTTCGTGGGGGAACGCAAAGAGGAACCGTGCGGGTTCGTGGGGAAACGCAAAGAGGAACCGTGCGGGTTCGTGGGGGAACGCAAAGAGGAACCGTGCGGGTTCGTGGGGGATCGCAAAGAGGAACCGTGCGGGTTCGTGGGGGAACGCAAAGAGCTAGGGTGCGGGTTCGTGGGGGAACGCAAAGAGGAACCGTGCGGGTTCGTGGGGGAACGCAAAGAGCTAGGGTGCGGGTTCGTGGGGGAACGCAAAGAGCAAGGGTGCGGGTTCGTGGGGGAACGCAAAGAGGAACCTTGCGGGTTCGTGGGGGAACGCAAAGAGCAAGGGTGCGGGTTCGTGGGGGAACGCAAAGAGCTAGGGTGCGGGTTCGTGGGGGAACGCAAAGAGCAAGGGTGCGGGATCGTGGGGGAACGCAAAGAGGAACGGTGCGGGTTTGTGGGGGAACGCAAAGAGCAAGGGTGCGGGTTCGTGGGGGAACGCAAAGAGCAAGGGTGCGGGTTCGTGGGTGAACGCAAAGAGGAACCGTGCGGGTTCGTGGGGGAACGCAAAGAGCAAGGGTGCGGGTTTTTGGGGGAACGCAAAGAGCAAGGGTGCGGTTTCGTGGGGGAACGCAAAGAGCAAGGGTGCGGGTTCTTGGGGGAACGCAATGAGCAAGGGTGCGGGTTCGTGGGGAACGCAAAGAGGAACTGTGCAGGTTCGTGGGGGAACACAAAGAGCAAGGGTGCGGGTTTGTGGGGGAACGCAAAAGCGAGGGTGCGGGTTCGTGGGGGAACGCAAAGAGCAAGGGTGCGGGTTCGTGGGGTAACGCAGAGACCTAGGGTGCGGGTTTGTGGGGGAACGCAAAGAGCAAGGGTGCGGGTTCGTGGGGGAACGCAAAGAGGAACCGTGCGGGTTCGTGGGGGAACGCAAAGAGCAAGGGTGCGGGTTCGTGGGTGAACGCAAAGAGGAACCGTGCGGGTTCATGGGGGAACGCAAAGAGGAACCGTGCGGGTTCGTGGGGGAACGCAAAGAGGAACCGTGTGGGTTCGTGGGGGAACGCAAAGAGCAAGGGTGCGGGCTCGTGGGGGAACGCAAAGAGCAATGGTGCGGGTTCGTGGGGGAACGCAAAGAGCAAGGGTGCGGGTTCCTCGGGGAACGCAAAGAGCAAGGCTGCGGGTTCGTGGGGGAACGCAAAGAGCAAGGGTGCGGGTTCGTGGGGGAACGCAAAGAGCAAGGGTGCGGGTTCGTGGGGGAACGCAAACAGGAACCGTGCGGGTTCGTGGGGGAACGCAATGAGGAACCTTGCGGGTTCGTGGGGGAACGCAAAGAGGAACCGTGCGGGTTCGTGGGGAAACGCAAAGAGGAACCGTGCGGGTTCGTGGGGGAACGCAAAGAGGAACCGTGCGGGTTCGTGGGGGATCGCAAAGAGGAACCGTGCGGGTTCGTGGGGGAACGCAAAGAGCTAGGGTGCGGGTTCGTGGGGGAACGCAAAGAGGAACCGTGCGGGTTCGTGGGGGAACGCAAAGAGCTAGGGTGCGGGTTCGTGGGGGAACGCAAAGAGCAAGGGTGCGGGTTCGTGGGGGAACGCAAAGAGGAACCTTGCGGGTTCGTGGGGGAACGCAAAGAGCAAGGGTGCGGGTTCGTGGGGGAACGCAAAGAGCAAGGGTGCGGGTTCGTGGGGGAACGCAAAGAGCAAGGGTGCGGGTTCGTGGGGGAACGCAAAGAGCAAGGGTGCGGGTTCGTGGGGGAACGCAAAGAGCTAGGGTGCGGGTTCGTGGGGGAACGCAAAGAGCTAGGGTGCGGGTTCGTGGGGGAACGCAAAGAGCAAGGGTGCGGGTTCGTGGGGGAATGCAAAGAGCTAGGGTGCGGGTTCGTGGGGGAACGCAAAGAGCTAGGGTGCGGGTTCGTGGGGGAACGCAAAGAGCAAGGGTGCGGGATCGTGGGGGAACGCAAAGAGGAACGGTGCGGGTTTGTGGGGGAACGCAAAGAGCAAGGGTGCGGGTTCGTGGGGGAACGCAAAGAGCAAGGGTGCGGGTTCGTGGGTGAACGCAAAGAGGAACCGTGCGGGTTCGTGGGGGAACGCAAAGAGCAAGGGTGCGGGTTTTTGGGGGAACGCAAAGAGCAAGGGTACGGTTTCGTGGGGGAACGCAAAGAGCAAGGGTGCGGGTTCGTGGGGGAACGCAAAGAGGAACCGTGCGGGATCGTGGGGGAACGCAAAGTGGAACCGTGCGGGTTCGTGGGGGAACGCAAAGAGGAACCGTGCGGTTTCGTGGGGGAACGCAAAGGGCAAGGGTGCGGGTTCGTGGGGGAACGCAAAGAGCAAGGGTGCGGGTTTGTGGATGAACGCAAAGAGCAATTGTGCAAGTTCGTGGGGGAACGCCAAGAGGAACCGTGCGGGTTCGTGGGGGAACGCAAAGAGGAACCGTGCGGGTTCGTGGGGGAGTGCAAAGAGCAAGGGTGCGGGTTCTTGGGGGAACGCAATGAGCAAGGGTGCGGGTTCGTGGGGAACGCAAAGAGGAACTGTGCAGGTTCGTGGGGGAACGCAAAGAGCAAGGGTGCGGGTTTGTGGGGGAACGCAAAAGCGAGGGTGCGGGTTCGTGGGGGAACGCAAAGAGCAAGGGTGCGGGTTCGTGGGGTAACGCAGAGAGCTAGGGTGCGGGTTCGTGGGGGAACGCAAAGAGCAAGGGTGCGGGTTCGTGGGGGAACGCAAAGAGCTAGGGTGCGGGTTCGTGGGGGAACGCAAAGAGCAAGGGTGCGGGTTCGTGGGGGTGTGCAAAAAGGAACCGTGCGGGTTCGTGGGGGAACACAAAGAGGAACCGTGCGGGTTCGTGGGGGAACGCAAAGAGCAAGGGTGCAAGTTCGTGGGGGAACGCAAAGAGGAACCGTGCGGGTTCATGGGGGAACGCAAAGAGCAAGGGTGCGGGTTCGTGTGGGACCGCAAAGAGGAACGGTGCGGGTTCGTGGGGGAACGCAAAGAGCAAGGGTGCGGGTTCATGGGGGAACGCAAAGAGCAAGGGTGCGGGTTCGTGGGGGAACTGAAAGAGGAACCGTGCGGGTTCGTGGGGGAACGGAAAGAGCAAGGGTGTGGGTTCGTGGGGGAACGCAAAGAGCAAGGGTGCGGGTTCGTGGGGGAACGCAAAGAGCACGGGTGCGGGTTCGTGGGGGAACGCAAAGAGCAAGGGTGCGGGTTCTTGGGGGAACGCAAAGAGCATGTGTGCGGGTTCGTGGGGGAACGCAAAGAGCAAGGGTGCGGGTTCGTGGGGGAACGCAAAGAGCAAGGGTGCGGGTTCGTGGGGGAACGCAAAGAGCAAGGGTGCGGGTTTGTGGGGGAACGCAAAGAGCAAGGGTGCGGGTTCGTGGGGGAACGCAAAGAGCTTGGGTGCGGGTTCGTGGGGGAACCGAAAGAGGAACCGTGCGGGTTCGTGGAGGAACGCAAAGAGCTAGGGTGCGGGATTGTGGGGGAACGCAAAGAGCAAGGGTGCCGGTTCGTGGGGGAACGCAAAGAGCAAGGGTGCGGGTTCGTGGGGGAACGCAAAGAGCAAGGGTGCGGGTTCGTGGGGGAACGCAAAGAGCAAGGGTGCGGGTTCGTTGGGGAACGCAAAGAGAAACAGTGCGGGTTCGTGGGGGAACGCAAAGAGCAAGGGTGCGGGTTTGTGGGGGAACGCAAAGAGCAAGGGTGCGGGTTCGTGGGGGAACGCAAAGAGCAAGGGTGCGGGTTCGTGGGGGAACGCAAAGAGCTAGGGTGCGGGTTCGTGGGGGAATGCAAAGAGCAAGGGTGCGGGTTCGTGGGGGAACGCAAAGAGCAAGGGTGCGGGTTCGTGGGGGAACGCAAAGAGCAAGGGTGCGGGTTCGTGGGGGAACGCAAAGAGCAAGGGTGCGGGTTCGTGGGGAAACATAAAGAGGAACCGTGCGGGTTCGTGGGGGAACGCAAAGAGCAAGGGTGTGGGTTCGTGGGGGAACGCAAAGAGCAACGGTGCGGGTTCGTGGGGGAACGCAAAGAGCAACGGTGCGGGTTCGTGGGGGAACGCAAAGAGCAAGGGTGCGGGTTCGTGGGGGAACGCAAAGAGCTAGGGTGCGGGTTCGTGGGGGAACGCAAGGAGGAACCGTGCGGGTTCGTGGGGGAACGCAAAGAGCAAGGGTGCGGGTTCGTGGTGGAACGCAAAGAGCAAGGGTGCGGGTTCGTGGGGGAACGCAAAGAGCAAGGGTGCGGGCTCGTGGGGGAACGCAAAGAGGAACCGTGCGGGTTCGTGGGGGAACGCAAAGAGGAACCGTGCGGGTTCGTGGGGGAACGCAAAGAGCAAGGGTGCGGGTTCGTGGGGGAACGCAAAGAGCATGGGTGCGGGTTCATGGGGGAACGCAAAGAGGAAGCGTTCGGGTTCTTGGGGAACGCAAAGAGGAACCGTGCAGGTTCGTGGGGGAACGCAAAGAGCAAGGGTGCGGGTTCGTGGGGGAACGCAAAGAGGAACCGTGCAGGTTCGTGGGGGAACGCAAAGAGCAAGGGTGCGGGTTCGTGGGGGAACACAAAGAGCAAGGGTGCGGGTTCGTGGGGGAACGCAAAGAGGAACCGTGCGGGTTCGTGGGGGAACGCAAAGAGGAACCGTGCGGGTTCGTGGGGGAACGCAAAGAGCAAGGGTGCGGGTTCGTGGGGGAACACAAAGAGGAACCGTGCGTGTTCGTGGGGGAACGCAAAGAGCAAGGGTGCAGGTTCGTGGGGGAACGCAAAGAGCAAGGGTGCGGGTTCCTGGGGGAACGCAAAGAGCAAGGCTGCGGGTTCGTGGGGGAACACAAAGAGCAAGGGTGCGGGTTCGTGGGGGAACGCAAAGAGCATGGGTGCGGGTTCGTGGGGGAACGCAAAGAGGAAGCGTTCGGGTTCTTGGGGAACGCAAAGAGGAACCGTGCGGGTTCGTGGGGGAACGCAAAGAGCAAGGGTGCGGGTTCGTGGGGGAACGCAAAGAGGAACCGTGCAGGTTTGTGGGGGAACGCAAAGAGGAAGGGTGCGGGTTCATGGGGGAACACAAAGAGCAAGGGTGCGGGTTCGTGGGGGAACGCAAAGAGGAACCGTGCGGGTTCGTGGGGGAACGCAAAGAGGAACCGTGCGGGTTCGTGGGGGAACGCAAAGAGCAAGGGTGCGGGTTCATGGGGGAACGCAAAGAGCAAGGGTGCGGGTTCGTGGGGGAACGCAAAAAGCTAGGTTGCGGGTTCGTGGGGGAACGCAAAGAGGAACCGTGCAGGTTCGTGGGGGAACGCAAAGAGCAAGGGTGCGGGTTCGTGGGGGAACGCAAAGAGGAACCGTGCAGGTTCGTGGGGGAACGCAAAGGGCAAGGGTGCGGGTTCGTGGGGGAACACAAAGAGCAAGGGTGCGGGTTCGTGGGGGAACGCAAAGAGGAACCGTGCGGGTTCGTGGGGGAACGCAAAGAGGAACCGTGCGGGTTCGTGGGGGAACGCAAAGAGCAAGGGTGCGGGTTCGTGGGGGAACGCAAAGAGCAAGGGTGCGGGTTCGTGGGGGAACGCAAAGAGCAAGGGTGCGGGTTCGTGGGGGAACGCAAAGATCAAGCGTGCGGGTTCGTGGGGGAACGCAAAGAGCAAGGGTGCGGGTTCGTGGGGGAACGCAAAGAGCAAGGGTGCAGGTTCGTGGGGGAACGCAAAGAGCAAGCGTGCGGGTTCGTGGGGGAACGCAAAGTGGAACCGTGCGGGTTCGTGGGGAACGCAAAGAGCTAGGGTGCGGGTTCGTCGGGGAACGCAAAGAGCAAGGGTGCAGGTTCGTGGGGGAACGCGAAGAGCTAGGGTGCGGGATTGTGGGGGAACGCAAAGAGCAAGGGTGCGGGTTCGTGGGGGAACGCAAAGAGCAACCGTGCGGGTTCGTGGGGGAACGCAAAGAGAAAGGGTGCGGGTTCGTGGGGGAACGCAAAGAGGAACAGTGCGGGTTCGTGGGGGAACGCAAAGAGCAAGGGTGCGGGTTCGTGGGCGAAAGGAAATAGCAAGGGTGCGGGTTCGTGGGGGAACACAAAGAGCATGGGTGCGGGATCGTGGGGGAACGCAAAGAGGAACCGTGCGGGTTCATGGGGGAACGCAAATAGGAACTGTGCGGGTTCGTGGGGGAACGCAAAGAGGAACCGTGCGGGTTCGTGGGGGAACGCAAAGAGCAACGGTGCGGGTTCGTGGGGGAACGCAAAGAGCAACGGTGCAGGTTCGTGGGGGAACGCAAAGAGCAAGGGTGCGGGTTCGTGGGGGAACGCAAAGAGCAAGGGTGCGGGTTCGTGGGGGAACGGAAAGAGCAAGGGTGCGGGTTCGTGGGGGAACGCAAAGAGGAACCGTGCGGGTTCGTGGGGGAACGCAAAGAGGAACCGTGCGGGTTCGTGGGGGAACGCAAAGAGCAAGGGTGCGGGTTCGTGGGGGAACGCAAAGAGGAACCGTGCGGGTTCGTGGGGGAACGCAAAGAGCTAGGGTGCGGGTTCGTCGGGGAACACAAAGAGGAACCGTGCGCGTTCGTGGGGGAACGCAAAGAGCAAGGGTGTGGGTTCGTGGGGGAACGCAAAGAGCAAGGGTGCGGGTTCGTGGGGGAACGCAAAGAGCAAGGGTGCGGGTTCATGGGGGAACGCAAACAGGAACCGTGCGGGTTCGTGGGGGAACGCAAAGAGGAACCGTGCGGGTTCGTGGGGGAGCGCAAAGAGGAACTGTGCGGGTTCGTGGGGGAACGCAAAGAGGAACCGTGCGGGTTCGTGGGGAAACGCAAAGAGGAACCGTGCGGGTTCGTGGGGGAACGCAAAGAGCAAGGGTGTGGGTTCGTGGGGGAACGCAAAGAGCTAGGGTGCGGGTTCGTGGGGGAACGAAAAGAGCAAGGGTGCGGGTTCGTGGGGGAATGCAAAGAGGAACCGTGCGGGTTCGTGGGGGAACGCAAAGAGCAAGGGTGCGGGTTCGTGGGGGAACGCAAAGAGCAAGGGTGCGGGTTCGTGGGGGAACGCAAAGAGCAAGGGTGCGGGTTCGTGGGGAAACATAAAGAGGAACCGTGCGGGTTCGTGGGGGAACGCAAAGAGCAAGGGTGTGGGTTCGTGGGGGAACGCAAAGAGCAACGGTGCGGGTTCGTGGGGGAACGCAAAGAGCAACGGTGCGGGTTCGTGGGGGAACGCAAAGAGCAAGGGTGCGGGTTCGTGGGGGAACGCAAAGAGCTAGGGTGCGGGTTCGTGGGGGAACGCAAGGAGGAACCGTGCGGGTTCGTGGGGGAACGCAAAGAGCAAGGGTGCGGGTTCGTGGTGGAACGCAAAGAGCAAGGGTGCGGGTTCGTGGGGGAACGCAAAGAGCAAGGGTGCAGGCTCGTGGGGGAACGCAAAGAGGAACCGTGCGGGTTCGTGGGGAAACATAAAGAGGAACCGTGCGGGTTCGTGGGGGAACGCAAAGAGCAAGGGTGTGGGTTCGTGGGGGAACGCAAAGAGCAACGGTGCGGGTTCGTGGGGGAACGCAAAGAGCAACGGTGCGGGTTCGTGGGGGAACGCAAAGAGCAAGGGTGCGGGTTCGTGGGGGAACGCAAAGAGCTAGGGTGCGGGTTCGTGGGGGAACGCAAGGAGGAACCGTGCGGGTTCGTGGGGGAACGCAAAGAGCAAGGGTGCGGGTTCGTGGTGGAACGCAAAGAGCAAGGGTGCGGGTTCGTGGGGGAACGCAAAGAGCAAGGGTGCGGGCTCGTGGGGGAACGCAAAGAGGAACCGTGCGGGTTCGTGGGGGAACGCAAAGAGGAACCGTGCGGGTTCGTGGGGGAACGCAAAGAGCAAGGGTGCGGGTTCGTGGGGGAACGCAAAGAGCATGGGTGCGGGTTCGTGGGGGAACGCAAAGAGGAAGCGTTCGGGTTCTTGGGGAACGCAAAGAGGAACCGTGCAGGTTCGTGGGGGAACGCAAAGAGCAAGGGTGCGGGTTCGTGGGGGAACGCAAAGAGGAACCGTGCAGGTTCGTGGGGGAACGCAAAGAGCAAGGGTGCGGGTTCGTGGGGGAACACAAAGAGCAAGGGTGCGGGTTCGTGGGGGAACGCAAAGAGGAACCGTGCGGGTTCGTGGGGGAACGCAAAGAGGAACCGTGCGGGTTCGTGGGGGAACGCAAAGAGCAAGGGTGCGGGTTCGTCGGGGAACGCAAAGAGCAAGGGTGCGGGTTCGTGGGGGAACGCAAAGAGCAAGGGTGCGGGTTCGTGGGGGAACGCAAAGATCAAGCGTGCGGGTTCGTGGGGGAACGCAAAGAGCAAGGGTGCGGGTTCGTGGGGGAACGCAAAGAGCAAGGGTGCGGGTTCGTGGGGGAACGCAAAGAGCAAGGGTGCAGGTTCGTGGGGGAACGCAAAGAGCAAGCGTGCGGGTTCGTGGGGGAACGCAAAGTGGAACCGTGCGGGTTCGTGGGGAACGCAAAGAGCTAGGGTGCGGGTTCGTCGGGGAACGCAAAGAGCAAGGGTGCAGGTTCGTGGGGGAACGCGAAGAGCTAGGGTGCGGGATTGTGGGGGAACGCAAAGAGCAAGGGTGCGGGTTCGTGGGGGAACGCAAAGAGCAACCGTGCGGGTTCGTGGGGGAACGCAAAGAGAAAGGGTGCGGGTTCGTGGGGGAACGCAAAGAGGAACAGTGCGGGTTCGTGGGGGAACGCAAAGAGCAAGGGTGCGGGTTCGTGGGCGAAAGGAAATAGCAAGGGTGCGGGTTCGTGGGGGAACACAAAGAGCATGGGTGCGGGATCGTGGGGGAACGCAAAGAGGAACCGTGCGGGTTCATGGGGGAACGCAAAGAGGAACTGTGCGGGTTCGTGGGGGAACGCAAAGAGGAACCGTGCGGGTTCGTGGGGGAACGCAAAGAGCAACGGTGCGGGTTCGTGGGGGAACGCAAAGAGCAACGGTGCAGGTTCGTGGGGGAACGCAAAGAGCAAGGGTGCGGGTTCGTGGGGGAACGCAAAGAGCAAGGGTGCGGGTTCGTGGGGGAACGGAAAGAGCAAGGGTGCGGGTTCGTGGGGGAACGCAAAGAGGAACCGTGCGGGTTCGTGGGGGAACGCAAAGAGGAACCGTGCGGGTTCGTGGGGGAACGCAAAGAGCAAGGGTGCGGGTTCGTGGGGGAACGCAAAGAGGAACCGTGCGGGTTCGTGGGGGAACGCAAAGAGCTAGGGTGCGGGTTCGTCGGGGAACACAAAGAGGAACCGTGCGGGTTCGTGGGGGAACGCAAAGAGGAACCGTGCAGGTTCGTGGGGGAACGCAAAGAGCAAGGGTGCGGGTTCGTGGGGGAACACAAAGAGCAAGGGTGCGGGTTCGTGGGGGAACGCAAAGAGGAACCGTGCGGGTTCGTGGGGGAACGCAAAGAGGAACCGTGCGGGTTCGTGGGGGAACGCAAAGAGCAAGGGTGCGGGTTCGTGGGGGAACACAAAGAGGAACCGTGCGTGTTCGTGGGGGAACGCAAAGAGCAAGGGTGCAGGTTCGTGGGGGAACGCAAAGAGCAAGGGTGCGGGTTCCTGGGGGAACGCAAAGAGCAAGGCTGCGGGTTCGTGGGGGAACACAAAGAGCAAGGGTGCGGGTTCGTGGGGGAACGCAAAGAGCAAGGGTGCAGGTTCGTGGGGGAACGCAAAGAGCAAGGGTGCGGGTTCCTGGGGGAACGCAAAGAGCAAGGCTGCGGGTTCGTGGGGGAACACAAAGAGCAAGGGTGCGGGTTCGTGGGGGAACGCAAAGAGCATGGGTGCGGGTTCGTGGGGGAACGCAAAGAGGAAGCGTTCGGGTTCTTGGGGAACGCAAAGAGGAACCGTGCGGGTTCGTGGGGGAACGCAAAGAGCAAGGGTGCGGGTTCGTGGGGGAACGCAAAGAGCAAGGGTGCAGGTTCGTGGGGGAACGCAAAGAGCAAGGGTGCGGGTTCCTGGGGGAACGCAAAGAGCAAGGCTGCGGGTTCGTGGGGGAACACAAAGAGCAAGGGTGCGGGTTCGTGGGGGAACGCAAAGAGCATGGGTGCGGGTTCGTGGGGGAACGCAAAGAGGAAGCGTTCGGGTTCTTGGGGAACGCAAAGAGGAACCGTGCGGGTTCGTGGGGGAACGCAAAGAGCAAGGGTGCGGGTTCGTGGGGGAACGCAAAGAGGAACCGTGCAGGTTTGTGGGGGAACGCAAAGAGCAAGGGTGCGGGTTCATGGGGGAACACAAAGAGCAAGGGTGCGGGTTCGTGGGGGAACGCAAAGAGGAACCGTGCGGGTTCGTGGGGGAACACAAAGAGGAACCGTGCGGGTTCGTGGGGGAACGCAAAGAGCAAGGGTGCGGGTTCGTGGGGGAACGCAAAGAGCAAGGGTGCGGGTTCGTCAGGGAACGCAAAGAGCAAGGGTGCGGGTTCGTGGGGGAACGCAAAGAGCAAGGGTGCGGGTTCGTCAGGGAACGCAAAGAGCAAGGGTGCGGGTTCGTGGGGGAACGCAAACAGGAACCGTTCGGGTTCGTGGGGGAACGCAAAGAGCAAGGGTGCGGGTTCGTGGGGGAACGCAAAGAGGAACCGTGCGGGTTCGTGGGGAAACGCAAAGAGGAACCGTGCGGGTTCGTGGGGGAACGCAAAGAGGAACCGTGCGGGTTCGTGGGGGAACGCAAAGAGGAACCGTGCGGGTTCGTGGGGGAACGCAAAGAGCAAGGGTGCGGGTTCGTGGGGGAACGCAAAGAGCTAGGGTGCGGGTTCGTGGGGGAATGCAAAGAGGAACCGTGCGGGTTCGTGGGGGAACGCAAAGAGCAAGGGTGCGGGTTCGTGGGGGAACGCAAAGAGCAAGGGTGCGGGTTCGTGGGGGAACGCAAAGAGCAAGGGTGCGGGTTCGTGGGGGAACGCAAAGAGCAAGGGTGCGGGTTCGTGGGGGAACGCAAAGAGCAAGGGTGTGGGTTCGTGGGGGAACGCAAAGAGCAACGGTGCGGGTTCGTGGGGGAACGCAAAGAGCAACGGTGCGGGTTCGTGGGGGAACGCAAAGAGCAAGGGTGCGGGTTCGTGGGGGAACGCAAAGAGCTAGGGTGCGGGTTCGTGGTGGAACGCAAGGAGGAACCGTGCGGGTTCGTGGGGGAACGCAAAGAGCAAGGGTGCGGGTTCGTGGTGGAACGCAAAGAGCAAGGGTGCGGGTTCGTGGGGGAACGCAAAGAGCAAGGGTGCGGGCTCGTGGGGGAACGCAAAGAGGAACCGTGCGGGTTCGTGGGGGAACGCAAAGAGGAACCGTGCGGGTTCGTGGGGGAACGCAAAGAGCAAGGGTGCGGGTTCGTGGGGGAACGCAAAGAGCATGGGTGCGGGTTCGTGGGGAACGCAAAGAGGAAGCGTTCGGGTTCTTGGGGAACGCAAAGAGGAACCGTGCAGGTTCGTGGGGGAACGCAAAGAGCAAGGGTGCGGGTTCGTGGGGGAACGCAAAGAGGAACCGTGCAGGTTCGTGGGGGAACGCAAAGAGCAAGGGTGCGAGTTCGTGGGGGAACACAAAGAGCAAGGGTGCGGGTTCGTGGGGGAACGCAAAGAGGAACCGTGCGGGTTCGTGGGGGAACGCAAAGAGGAACCGTGCGGGTTCGTGGGGGAACGCAAAGAGCAAGGGTGCGGGTTCGTCGGGGAACGCAAAGAGCAAGGGTGCGGGTTCGTGGGGGAACGCAAAGAGCAAGGGTGCGGGTTCGTGGGGGAACGCAAAGATCAAGCGTGCGGGTTCGTGGGGGAACGCAAAGAGCAAGGGTGCGGGTTCGTGGGGGAACGCAAAGAGCAAGGGTGCGGGTTCGTGGGGGAACGCAAAGAGCAAGGGTGCAGGTTCGTGGGGGAACGCAAAGAGCAAGCGTGCGGGTTCGTGGGGGAACGCAAAGTGGAACCGTGCGGGTTCGTGGGGAACGCAAAGAGCTAGGGTGCGGGTTCGTCGGGGAACGCAAAGAGCAAGGGTGCAGGTTCGTGGGGGAACGCGAAGAGCTAGGGTGCGGGATTGTGGGGGAACGCAAAGAGCAAGGGTGCGGGTTCGTGGGGGAACGCAAAGAGCAACCGTGCGGGTTCGTGGGGGAACGCAAAGAGAAAGGGTGCGGGTTCGTGGGGGAACGCAAAGAGGAACAGTGCGGGTTCGTGGGGGAACGCAAAGAGCAAGGGTGCGGGTTCGTGGGCGAAAGGAAATAGCAAGGGTGCGGGTTCGTGGGGGAACACAAAGAGCATGGGTGCGGGATCGTGGGGGAACGCAAAGAGGAACCGTGCGGGTTCATGGGGGAACGCAAAGAGGAACTGTGCGGGTTCGTGGGGGAACGCAAAGAGGAACCGTGCGGGTTCGTGGGGGAACGCAAAGAGCAACGGTGCGGGTTCGTGGGGGAACGCAAAGAGCAACGGTGCAGGTTCGTGGGGGAACGCAAAGAGCAAGGGTGCGGGTTCGTGGGGGAACGCAAAGAGAAAGGGTGCGGGTTCGTGGGGGAACGGAAAGAGCAAGGGTGCGGGTTCGTGGGGGAACGCAAAGAGGAACCGTGCGGGTTCGTGGGGGAACGCAAAGAGGAACCGTGCGGGTTCGTGGGGGAACGCAAAGAGCAAGGGTGCGGGTTCGTGGGGGAACGCAAAGAGGAACCGTGCGGGTTCGTGGGGGAACGCAAAGAGCTAGGGTGCGGGTTCGTCGGGGAACACAAAGAGGAACCGTGCGGGTTCGTGGGGGAACGCAAAGAGCAAGGGTGTGGGTTCGTGGGGGAACGCAAAGAGCAAGGGTGCGGGTTCGTGGGGGAACGCAAAGAGCAAGGGTGCGGGTTCATGGGGGAACGCAAACAGGAACCGTGCGGGTTCGTGGGGGAACGCAAAGAGGAACCGTGCGGGTTCGTGGGGGAGCGCAAAGAGGAACCGTGCGGGTTCGTGGGGGAACGCAAAGAGGAACCGTGCGGGTTCGTGGGGAAACGCAAAGAGGAACCGTGCGGGTTCGTGGGGGAACGCAAAGAGCAAGGGTGTGGGTTCGTGGGGGAACGCAAAGAGGAACCGTGCGGGTTCTTGTGGGAACGCAAAGAGGAACCGTGCGGGTTCGTGGGGGAACGCAAAGAGCAAGGGTGCGGGTTCGTGGGGGAACGCAAAGAGCAAGGGTGCTGGTTCGTGGGTGAACGCAAAGAGGAACCGTGCGGGTTCGTGGGGGAACGCAAAGAGCAAGGGTGAGGGTTCGTGGTGGAACGCAAAGAGCAAGGGTGCGGGTTCGTGGGGGAACGCAAAGAGCAAGGCTGCGGGTTCGTGGGGGAACGCAAAGAGGAACCGTGCGGGATCGTGGGGGAACGCAAAGTGGAATCGTGTGGGTTCGTGGGGGAACGCAAAGAGCAAGGGTGCGGGTTCGTGGGGGAACGCAAAGAGCAAGGGTGCGG
This sequence comes from Oreortyx pictus, assembly GCA_036925125.1. Taxonomy (NCBI): domain Eukaryota; kingdom Metazoa; phylum Chordata; class Aves; order Galliformes; family Odontophoridae; genus Oreortyx; species Oreortyx pictus. The sequence goes on from JAUPFR010000058.1 coordinate 252,223, forward strand.
GTTCGTGGGGGAACGCAAAGAGCAAGGGTGCGGGTTCGTGGGGGAACACAAAGAGCAACCGTGCGTGTTCGTGGGGGAACGCAAAGAGCAAGGGTGCAGGTTCGTGGGGGAACGCAAAGAGCAAGGGTGCGGGTTAATGGGGGAACGCAAAGAGCTAGGCTGCGGGTTCGTGGGGGAACACAAAGAGCAAGGGTGCGGGTTCGTGGGGGAACGCAAAGAGCATGGGTGCGGGTTCATGGGGGAACGCAAAGAGGAAGCGTTCGGGTTCTTGGGGAACGCAAAGAGGAACCGTGCAGGTTCGTGGGGGAACGCAAAGAGCAAGGGTGCGGGTTCGTGGGGGAACGCAAAGAGGAACCGTGCAGGATCGTGGGGGAACGCAAAAAGCAAGGGTGCGGGTTCGTGGGGGAACACAAAGAGCAAGGGTGCGGGTTCGTGGGGGAACGCAAAGAGGAACCGTGCGGGTTCGTGGGGGAACGCAAAGAGGAACCGTGCGGGTTCGTGGGGGAACGCAAAGAGCAAGGGTGCGGGTTCGTGGGGGAACGCAAAGAGCAAGGGTGCGGGTTCGTGGGGGAACGCAAAGAGGAACAGTGCGGGTTCGTGGGGGAACGCAAAGAGCAAGGGTGCGGGTTTGTGGGGGAACGCAAAGAGCAAGGGTGCGGGTTCGTGGGGGAACGCAAAGAGCAAGGGTGCAGGTTCGTGGGGGAACGCAAAGAGCAAGCGTGCGGGTTCGTGGGGGAACGCAAAGAGGAACCGTTTGGGTTCGTGGGGAACGCAAAGAGCTTGGGTGCGGGTTCGTCGGGGAACGCAAAGAGCAAGGGTGCAGGTTCGTGGGGGAACGCGAAGAGCTAGGGTGCGGGATTGTGGGGGAACGCAAAGAGCAAGGGTGCGGGTTCGTGGGGGAACGCAAAGAGCAACCCTGCGGGTTCGTGGGGGAACGCAAAGAGAAAGGGTGCGGGTTCGTGGGGGAACGCAAAGAGGAACAGTGCGGGTTCGTGGGGGAACGCAAAGAGCAAGGGTGCGGGTTCGTGGGCGAAAGGAAATAGCAAGGGTGCGGGTTCGTGGGGGAACACAAAGAGCATGGGTGCGGGATCGTGGGGGAACGCAAAGAGGAACCGTGCGGGTTCATGGGGGAACGCAAAGAGGAACTGTGCGGGTTCGTGGGGGAACGCAAAGAGGAACCGTGCGGGTTTGTGGGGGAACGCAAAGAGCAACGGTGCGGGTTCGTGGGGGAACGCAAAGAGCAACGGTGCAGGTTCGTGGAGGAACGCAATGAGCAAGGGTGCGGGTTCGTGGGGGAACGCAAAGAGCAAGGGTGCGGGTTCGTGGGGGAACGGAAAGAGCAAGGGTGCGGGTTCGTGGGGGAACGCAAAGAGGAACCGTGCGGGTTCGTGGGGGAACGCAAAGAGGAACCGTGCGGGTTCGTGGGGGAACGCAAAGAGGAACCGTGCGGGTTCGTGGGGGAACGCAAAGAGCTAGGGTGCTGGTTCGTGGGGGAACGCAAAGAGCTAGGGTGCTGGTTCGTGGGGGAACGCAATGAGGAACCTTGCGGGTTTGTGGGGGAACGCAAAGAGCAAGGGTGCGGGTTTGTGGGGGAACGCAAAGAGCAAGGGTGCGGGTTCGTGGGGGAACGCAAAGAGGAACCGTGCGGGTTCGTGGGGTAACGCAAAGAGCAAGGGTGCGGGTTCGTGGGTGAACGCAAAGAGGAACCGTGCGGGTTCGGGGGGAACGCAAAGAGGAACCGTGCGGGTTCGTGGGGGAACGCAAAGAGCAAGGGTGCGGGTTCGTGGGTGAACGCAAAGAGGAACCGTGCGGATTCGTGGGGGAACGCAAAGAGGAACCGTGCGGGTTCGTGGGGGAATGCAAAGAGGAACCGTGCGGGTTAGCGGGGGAACGCAAAGAGCAACCGTGCGGGTTCGTGGGGGAACGCAAAGAGCAAGGGTGCGGGTTCGTGGGGGAACACAAAGAGCAAGGGTGCGGGTTCGTGGGGGAACGCAAAGAGGAACCGTGCGGGTTCTTGTGGGAACGCAAAGAGGAACCGTGCGGGTTCGTGGGGGAACGCAAAGAGCAAGGGTGCTGGTTCGTGGGTGAACGCAAAGAGGAACCGTGCGGGTTCGTGGGGGAACGCAAAGAGCAAGGGTGCGGGTTCGTGGTGGAACGCAAAGAGCAAGGGTGCGGGTTCGTGGGGGAACGCAAAGAGCAAGGGTGCGGGTTCGTGGGGGAACGCAAAGAGCAAGGGTGCGGGTTCGTGGGGGAACACAAAGAGCTAGGGTGCGGGTTCGTGGGGGAACGCAGAGAGCTAGGGTACGGGTTCGTGGGGGAACGCAAAGAGGAACCGTGCGGGTTCGTGGGGGAATGCAAAGAGCTAGGGTGTGGGTTTGTGGGGGAACGCAAAGAGCAAGGGTGCGGGTTCGTGGGGGAACGCAAAGAGCAAGGGTGCGGGTTCGTGGGGGAGCGCAAAGAGCAAGGGTGCGGGTTCGTGGGGGAACGCAAAGAGCTAGGGTGCGGGTTCGTGGGGGAACGCAAAGAGCAAGGGTGCGGGTTCGTGGGGGAACGCAAAGAGCAAGGGTGCAAGTTCGTGGGGGAACGCAAAGAGGAACCGTGCGGGTTCGTGGGGGAACGCAAAGAGCAAGGGTGCGGGTTCGTGGAGGAACGCAAAGAGCTAGGGTGCGGGATTGTGGGGGAACGCAAAGAGCAAGGGTGCCGGTTCGTGGGGGAACACAAAGAGCAAGGGTGCGGGTTCGTGGGGGAACGCAAAGAGCAAGGGTGCGGGTTCGTGGGGGAACGCAAAGAGCAAGGGTGCGGGTTCGTGGGGGAACGCAAAGAGGAACAGTGCGGGTTCGTGGGGGAACACAAAGAGCAAGGGTGCGGGTTTGTGGGGGAACGCAAAGAGCAAGGGTGCGGGTTCGTGGGGGAACACAAAGAGCAAGGGTGCGGGTTCGTGGGGGAACGCAAAGAGGAACCGTGCGGGTTCGTGGGGGAACGCAAAGAGGAACCGTTTGGGTTCGTGGGGGAACGCAAAGAGCAAGGGTGCGGGTTCGTCAGGGAACGGAAAGAGCAAGGGTGCGGGTTCGTGGGGGAACGCAAACAGGAACCGTTCGGGTTCGTGGGGGAACGCAAGGAGGAACCGTGCGGGTTCGTGGGTGAACGCAAAGATGAACCGTGCGGGTTCGTGGGGAAACGCAAAGAGGAACCGTGCGGGTTCATGGGGGAACGCAAAGAGGAACCGTGCGGGTTTGTGGGGGAACGCAAAGAGGAACCGTGCGGGTTCGTGGGGGAACGCAAAGAGCAAGGGTGCGGGTTCGTGGGGGAACGCAAAGAGCTAGGGTGCGGGTTCGTGGGGGAACGCAAAGAGGAACCGTGCGGGTTCGTGGGGGAACGCAAAGAGCAAGGGTGCGGGTTCGTGGGGGAACGCAAAGAGCAAGGGTGCGGGTTCGTGGGGGAACGCAAAGAGCAAGGGTGCGGGTTCGTGGGGAAACGCAAAGAGGAACCGTGCGGGTTCGTGGGGGAACGCAAAGAGCAAGGGTGGGGGTTCGTGGGGGAACGGAAAGAGCAAGGGTGCGGGTTCGTGGGGGAACGCAAAGAGCAAGGGTGCGGGTTCGTGGGGGAACGCAAAGAGCAAGGGTGCGGGTTCGTGGGGGAACGCAAAGAGCAAAGGTGCGGGCTCGTGGGGGAGTGCATAGAGGAACCGTGCGGGTTCGTGGGGGAACGCAAAGAGGAACCGTGCGGGTTCGTGGGGGAACGCAAAGAGGAAGGGTGCGGGTTCGTGGGGGAACGCAAAGAGCAAGGGTGCAGGTTCGTGGGGGAACGCAAAGAGGAACCGTGCGGGTTCGTGGGGGAACGCAAAGAGCAAGGGTGCGGGTTTGTGGGGGAACGCAAAGAGCAAGGGTGCGAGTTCGTGGGGGAACGCAAAGAGCAAGGGTGCGGGTTCGTGGGGGAACGCAAAGAGGAACCGTGCGGGTTCGTGGGAGAACGCAAAGAGCAAGGGTGCGGGTTCATGGGGGAACGCAAAGAGCAAGGGTGCGGGTTCGTGGGGGAACGCAAAGAGCAAGGGTGCGGGTTCGTGGGGGAACGCAAAGAGCTAGGGTGCTGGTTCGTGGGGGAACGCAATGAGGAACCTTGCGGGTTCGTGGGGGAACGCAAAGAGCAAGGGTGCGGGTTTGTGGGGGAACGCAAAGAGCAAGGGTGCGGGTTCGTGGGGGAACGCAAAGAGGAACCGTGCGGGTTCGTGGTGGAACGCAAAGAGCAAGGGTGCGGGTTCGTGGGTGAACGCAAAGAGGAACCGTGCGGGTTCGTGGGGGAACGCAAAGAGGAACCGTGCGGGTTCGTGGGGGAACGCAAAGAGCAAGGGTGCGGGTTCGTGGGTGAACGCAAAGAGGAACCGTGCGGGTTCGTGGGGGAACGCAAAGAGGAACCGTGCGGGTTCGTGGGGGAATGCAAAGAGGAACCGTGCGGGTTAGCGGGGGAACGCAAAGAGCAACCGTGCGGGTTCGTGGGGGAACGCAAAGAGCAAGGGTGCGGGTTCGTGGGGGAACACAAAGAGCAAGGGTGCGGGTTCGTGGGGGAACGCAAAGAGGAACCGTGCGGGTTCTTGTGGGAACGCAAAGAGGAACCGTGCGGGTTCGTGGGGGAACGCAAAGAGCAAGGGTGCTGGTTCTTGGGTGAACGCAAAGAGGAACCGTGCGGGTTCGTGGGGGAACGCAAAGAGCAAGGGTGCGGGTTCGTGGTGGAACGCAAAGAGCAAGGGTGCGGGTTCGTGGGGGAACGCAAAGAGCAAGGGTGCGGGTTCGTGGGGGAACGCAAAGAGCAAGGGTGCGGGTTCATGGGGGAACACAAAGAGCTAGGGTGCGGGTTCGTGGGGGAACGCAGAGAGCTAGGGTACGGGTTCGTGGGGGAACGCAAAGAGGAACCGTGCGGGTTCGTGGGGGAATGCAAAGAGCTAGGGTGTGGGTTTGTGGGGGAACGCAAAGAGCAAGGGTGCGGGTTCGTGGGGGAACGCAAAGAGCAAGGGTGCGGGTTCGTGGGGGAACGCAAAGAGCAAGGGTGCGGGTTCATGGGGGAACGCAAAGAGCTAGGGTGCGGGTTCGTGGGGGAACGCAAAGAGCAAGGGTGCGGGTTCGTGGGGGAACGCAAAGAGCAAGGGTGCAAGTTCGTGGGGGAACGCAAAGAGGAACCGTGCGGGTTCGTGGGGGAACGCAAAGAGCAAGGGTGCGGGTTCGTGGAGGAACGCAAAGAGCTAGGGTGCGGGATTGTGGGGGAACGCAAAGAGCAAGGGTGCCGGTTCGTGGGGGAACGCAAAGAGCAAGGGTGCGGGTTCGTGGGGGAACGCAAAGAGCAAGGGTGCGGGTTCGTGGGGGAACGCAAAGAGCAAGGGTGCGGGTTCGTGGGGGAACGCAAAGAGGAACAGTGCGGGTTCGTGGGGGAACGCAAAGAGCAAGGGTGCGGGTTTGTGGGGGAACGCAAAGAGCAAGGGTGCGGGTTCGTGGGGGAACACAAAGAGCAAGGGTGCGGGTTCGTGGGGGAACGCAAAGGGGAACCGTGCGGGTTCGTGGGGGAACGCAAAGAGGAACCGTTTGGGTTCGTGGGGGAACACAAAGAGCAAGGGTGCGGGTTCGTCAGGGAACGGAAAGAGCAAGGGTGCGGGTTCGTGGGGGAACGCAAACAGGAACCGTTCGGGTTCGTGGGGGAACGCAAAGAGGAACCGTGCGGGTTCGTGGGTGAACGCAAAGAGGAACCGTGCGGGTTCGTGGGGAAACGCAAAGAGGAACCGTGCGGGTTCATGGGGGAACGCAAAGAGGAACCGTGCGGGTTCGTGGGGGAACGCAAAGAGCAAGGGTGCGGGTTCGTGGGGGAACGCAAAGAGCTAGGGTGCGGGTTCGTGGGGGAACGCAAAGAGGAACCGTGCGGGTTCGTGGGGGAACGCAAAGAGCAAGGGTGCGGGTTCGTGGGGGAACGCAAAGAGCAAGGGTGCGGGTTCGTGGGGGAACGCAAAGAGCAAGGGTGCGGGTTCGTGGGGAAACGCAAAGAGGAACCGTGCGGGTTCGTGGGGGAACGCAAAGAGCAAGGGTGTGGGTTCGTGGGGGAACGCAAAGAGCAAGGGTGCGGGTTCGTGGGGGAACGCAAAGAGCAAGGGTGCGGGTTCGTGGGGGAACGCAAAGAGCAAGGGTGCGGGTTCGTGGGGGAACGCAAAGAGCAAGGGTGCGGGTTCGTGGGGGAACGCAAAGAGCAAGGGCGCGGGTTCATGGGGGAACGCAAAGAGCAAAGGTGCGGGCTCGTGGGGGAGTGCATAGAGGAACCGTGCGGGTTCGTGGGGGAACGCAAAGAGGAACCGTGCGGGTTCGTGGGGGAACGCAAAGAGCAAGGGTGCGGGTTCGTGGGGGAACGCAAAGAGCAAGGGTGCAGGTTCGTGGGGGAACGCAAAGAGGAACCGTGCGGGTTCGTGGGGGAACGCAAAGAGCAAGGGTGCGGGTTCGTGGGGGAACTCAAAGTGCAAGGGTGCGGGTTTGTGGGGGAACGCAAAGAGCAAGGGTGCGAGTTCGTGGGGGAACGCAAAGAGCAAGGGTGCGGGTTCGTGGGGGAACGCAAAGAGGAACCGTGCGGGTTCGTGGGAGAACGCAAAGAGCAAGGGTGCGGGTTCATGGGGGAACGCAAAGAGCAAGGGTGTGGGTTCGTGGGGGAACGCAAAGAGCAAGGGTGCGGGTTCGTGGGGGAACGCAAAGAGCAAGGGTGCGGGTTCGTGGGGGAACGCCAAGAGCAAGGGTGCGGGTTCGTGGGGGAACGCAAAGAGCAAGGGTGCGGGTTCTTGGGGAACGCAAAGACCAAGGGTGCGGGTTCGTGGGGGAACGCAAAGAGCTAGGGTGCGGGTTCGTGGGCGAACGCAAAGAGGAACTGTGCGGGTTTCTTGGGGAACGCAAAGAGGAACCTTGCGGGTTCGTGGGGGAACGCAAAGAGCAAGGGTGCGCGTTTGTGGGGGAACGCAAAGAGCAAGGGTGCGAGTTCGTGGGGGAACGCAAAGAGCAAGGGTGCGGGTTCGTGGGGGAACGCAAAGAGGAACCGTGCGGGTTCGTGGGGGAACGCAAAGAGCAAGGGTGCGGGTTCGTGGGGGAACGCAAAGAGGAACCGTGCGGGTTCGTGGGGGAACGCAAAGAGCAAGGGTGCGGGTTCGTGGGGGAACGCAAAGAGCAAGGGTGCGGGTTCGTGGGGGAACGCAAAGAGCAAGGGTGCGGGTTCGTGGGGGAACGCAAAGTGGAACCGTGCGGGATCGTGGGGGAACGCAAAGTGGAACCGTGCGGGTTCGTGGGGGAATGCAAAGTGGAACCGTGCGGGTTCGTGGGGGAACGCAAAGAGCAAGGGTGCGGGTTCGTGGGGGAACGCAAAGAGGAACCGTGCGGGTTCGTGGGGGAACGCAAAGAGGAACCGTGCGGGTTCGTGGGGGAACGCAAGAGCAAGGGTGCGGGTTCGTGCGGGAACGCAAAGAGGAACCGTGCGGGTTCGTGGGGGAACGCAAGAGCAAGGGTGCGGGTTCGTGCGGGAACGCAAAGAGGAACCGTGCGGGTTCGTGGGGAACGCAAAGAGCAAGGGTGCGGGTTCGCTGGGGAACGCAAAGAGCAAGGGTGCGGGTTCGTGGGAGAACGCAAAGAGCAAGGGTGCGGGTTTGTGGGGGAACGCAAAGAGGAACCGTGCGAGTTCGTGGGGGAACACAAAGAGCAAGGGTGCGGGTTCGTGGGGGAACGCAAAGAGGAACCGTGTGGGTTCGTGGGGGAACGCAAAGAGGAACCGTGCGGGTTCGTGGGGGAACGCAAAGAGGAACCGTGTGGGTTCGTGGGGGAACGCAAAGAGGAACCGTGTGGGTTCGTGGGGGAACGCAAAGAGGAACCGTGCGGGTTCGTGGGGGAACGCAAAGAGCAAGGGTGCGGGTTCGTGGGGGAATGCAAAGAGCAAGGGTGCGGGTTCGTGGGGGAATGCAAAGAGGAACCGTGCGGGTTCGTGGGGGAACGCAAAGAGCTACGGTGTGTATTCGTGGGGGAATGCAAAGAGCAAGGGTGCGGGTTCGTGGGGGAACGCAGAGAGCAAGGGTGCGGGTTCGTGGGGGAACACAAAGAGGAACCGTGCGGGTTCGTGGGGGAACGCAAAGAGCTAGGGTGCGGGTTCGTGGGGGAACGCAAAGAGCAAGGGTGCGGGTTCGTGGGGGAGCGCAAAGAGCAAGGGTGCAAGTTCGTGGGGGAACGCAAAGAGGAACCGTGCGGGTTCGTGGGGGAACGCAAAGAGCAAGGGTGCGGGTTCGTGTGGGACCGCAAAGAGGAACGGTGCGGGTTCGTGGGGGAACGCAAAGAGCAAGGGTGCGGGTTCGTGGGGGAACGCAAAGAGCAAGGGTGCGGGTTCGTGGGGGAACGGAAAGAGGAACCGTGCGGGTTCGTGGGGGAACGCAAAGAGCAAGGGTGCGGGTTCGTGGGGGAACGCAAAGAGCAAGGGTGCGGGTTCGTGGGGGAACGCAAAGAGCAAGGGTGCGGGTTCGTGGGGGAACGCAAAGAGCAAGGGTGCGGGTTCATGGGGGAACGCAAAGAGCATGTGTGCGGGTTCGTGGGGGAACGCAAAGAGCAAGGGTGCGGGTTCGTGGGGGAACGCAAAGAGCAAGGGTGCGGGTTCGTGGGGGAACGCAAAGAGCAAGGGTGCGGGTTCGTGGGGGAACACAAAGAGCTAGGGTGCGGGTTCGTGGGGGAACGCAGAGAGCTAGGGTACGGGTTCGTGGGGGAACGCAAAGAGGAACCGTGCGGGTTCGTGGGGGAATGCAAAGAGCTAGGGTGTGGGTTTGTGGGGGAACGCAAAGAGCAAGGGTGCGGGTTCGTGGGGGAACGCAAAGAGCAAGGGTGCGGGTTCGTGGGGGAACGCAAAGAGCAAGGGTGCGGGTTCGTGGGGGAACGCAAAGAGCTAGGGTGCGGGTTCGTGGGGGAACGCAAAGAGCAAGGGTGCGGGTTCGTGGGGGAACGCAAAGAGCAAGGGTGCAAGTTCGTGGGGGAACGCAAAGAGGAACCGTGCGGGTTCGTGGGGGAACGCAAAGAGCAAGGGTGCGGGTTCGTGGAGGAACGCAAAGAGCTAGGGTGCGGGATTGTGGGGGAACGCAAAGAGCAAGGGTGCCGGTTCGTGGGGGAACGCAAAGAGCAAGGGTGCGGTTTCGTGGGGGAACGCAAAGAGCAAGGGTGCGGGTTCGTGGGGGAACGCAAAGAGCAAGGGTGCGGGTTCGTGGGGGAACGCAAAGAGGAACAGTGCGGGTTCGTGGGGGAACGCAAAGAGCAAGGGTGCGGGTTTGTGGGGGAACGCAAAGAGCAAGGGTGCGGGTTCGTGGGGGAACACAAAGAGCAAGGGTGCGGGTTCGTGGGGGAACGCAAAGAGGAACCGTGCGGGTTCGTGGGGGAACGAAAAGAGGAACCGTGTGGGTTCGTGGGGGAACGCAAAGAGGAACCGTGCGGGTTCGTGGGGGAACGCAAAGAGCAATGGTGCGGGTTCGTGGGGGAACGGAAAGAGGAACCGTGCGGGTTCGTGGGGGAACGCAAAGAGGAACCGTGCGGGTTCGTGGGGGAACGCAAAGAGCAAGGGTGCGGGATTGTGGGGGAACGCAAAGAGCAAGGGTGCGGGTTCGTGGGGGAACGCAAAGAGGAACCGTGCGGGTTCGTGGGGGAACGCAAAGAGAAAGGGTGCGGGTTCGTGGGGGAACGCAAAGAGGAACAGTGCGGGTTCGTGGGGGAACGCAAAGAGCAAGGGTGCGGGTTCGTGGGCGAAAGGAAATAGCAAGGGTGCGGGTTCGTGGGGGAACACAAAGAGCATGGGTGCGGGATCGTGGGGGAACGCAAAGAGGAACCGTGCGGGTTCATGGGGGAACGCAAAGAGGAACTGTGTGGGTTCGTGGGGGAACGCAAAGAGGAACCGTGCGGGTTCGTGGGGGAACGCAAAGAGCAACGGTGCGGGTTCGTGGGGGAACGCAAAGAGCAACGGTGCAGGTTCGTGGGGGAACGCAAAGAGCAAGGGTGCGGGTTCGTGGGGGAACGCAAAGAGCAAGGGTGCGGGTTCGTGGGGGAACGCAAAGAGCAAGGGTGCGGGTTCGTGGGGGAACGCAAAGAGGAACCGTGCGGGTTCGTGGGGGAACGCAAAGAGGAACCGTGCGGGTTCGTGGGGGAACGCAAAGAGCAAGGGTGCGGGTTCGTGGGGGAACGCAAAGAGGAACCGTGCGGGTTCGTGGGGGAACGCAAAGAGCTAGGGTGCGGGTTCGTCGGGGAACACAAAGAGGAACCGTGCGGGTTCGTGGGGGAACGCAAAGAGCAAGGGTGCGGGTTCGTGGGGGAACGCAAAGAGCAAGGGTGCGGGTTCGTGGGGGAACGCAAAGAGCAAGGGTGCGGGTTCATGGGGGAACGCAAACAGGAACAGTGCGGGTTCGTGGGGGAACGCAAAGAGGAACCGTGCGGGTTCGTGGGGGAGCGCAAAGAGGAACCGTGCGGGTTCGTGGGGGAACGCAAAGAGGAACCGTGCGGGTTCGTGGGGAAACGCAAAGAGGAACCATGCGGGTTCGTGGGGGAACGCAAAGAGCAAGGGTGCGGGTTCGTGGGGGAACGCAAAGAGCTAGGGTGCGGGTTCGTGGGGGAACGAAAAGAGCAAGGGTGCGGGTTCGTAGGGGAACGCGAAGAGCTAGGGTGTGGGTTCGTGGGGGAACGCAAAGAGCAAGGGTGCGGGTTCGTGGGGGAACGCAAAGAGCAAGGGTGCGGGTTCGTGGGGGAACGCAAAGAGCAAGGGTGCGGGTTCGTGGGGGAACGCAAAGAGCAAGGGTGCGGGTTCGTGGGGGAACGCAAAGAGCAAGGGTGCGGGTTTGTGGGGGAACGCAAAGAGCTAGGGTGCTGGTTCGTGGGGGAACGCAATGAGGAACCTTGCGGGTTCGTGGGGGAACGCAAAGAGCAAGGGTGCGGGTTTGTGGGGGAACGCAAAGAGCAAGGGTGCGGGTTCGTGGGGGAACGCAAAGAGGAACCGTGCGGGTTCGTGGGGGAACGCAAAGAGGAACCGTGCGGGTTCGTGGGGGAACGCAAAGAGGAACCGTGCGGGTTCGTGGGGGAACGCAAAGAGGAACCGTGCGGGTTCGTGGGGGAACGCAAAGAGCAAGGGTGCGGGTTCGTGGTGGAACGCAAAGAGCAAGGGTGCGGGTTCGTGGGGGAACGCAAAGAGCAAGGGTGCGGGTTCGTGGGGGAACGCAAAGAGCAAGGGTGCGGTTTCGTGGGGGAACACAAAGAGCTAGGGTGCGGGTTCGTGGGGGAACGCAGAGAGCTAGGGTACGGGTTCGTGGGGGAACGCAAAGAGGAACCGTACGGGTTCGTGGGGGAATGCAAAGAGCTAGGGTGTGGGTTTGTGGGGGAACGCAAAGAGCAAGGGTGCGGGTTCGTGGGGGAACGCAAAGAGCAAGGGTGCAAGTTCGTGGGGGAACGCAAAGAGCAAGGGTGCGGGTTCGTGGGGGAACGCAAAGAGCTAGGGTGCGGGTTCGTGGGGGAACGCAAAGAGCAAGGGTGCGGGTTCGTGGGGGAACGCAAAGAGCAAGGGTGCCGGTTCGTGGGGGAACGCAAAGAGCAAGGGTGCGGGTTCGTGGGGGAACGCAAAGAGGAACAGTGCGGGTTCGTGGGGGAACGCAAAGAGCAAGGGTGCGGGTTTGTGGGGGAACGCAAAGAGCAAGGGTGCGGGTTCGTGGGGGAACACAAAGAGCAAGGGTGCGGGTTCGTGGGGGAACGCAAAGAGGAACCGTTCGGGTTCGTAGGGGAACGCAAAGAGGAACCGTTTGGGTTCGTGGGGGAACGCAAAGAGCAAGGGTGCGGGTTCGTCAGGGAACGGAAAGAGCAAGGGTGCGGGTTCGTGGGGGAACGCAAACAGGAACCGTTCGGGTTCGTGGGGGAACGCAAAGAGGAACCGTGCGGGTTCGTGGGTGAACGCAAAGATGAACCGTGCGGGTTCGTGGGGAAACGCAAAGAGGAACCGTGCGGGTTCGTGGGGGAACGCAAAGAGGAACCGTGCGGGTTCGTGGGGGAACGCAAAGAGCAAGGGTGCGGGTTCGTGGGTGAACGCGAAGAGGAACCGTGCGGGTTCGTGGGGGAACGCAAAGAGGAACCGTGCGGGTTCGTGGGGGAATGCAAAGAGGAACCGTGCGGGTTAGCGGGGGAACGCAAAGAGCAACCGTGCGGGTTCGTGGGGGAACGCAAAGAGCAAGGGTGCGGGTTCGTGGGGGAACACAAAGAGCAAGGGTGCGGGTTCGAGGGGGAACGCAAAGAGGAACCGTGCGGGTTCTTGTGGGAACGCAAAGAGGAACCGTGCGGGTTCGTGGGGGAACGCAAAGAGCAAGGGTGCGGGTTCGTGGTGGAACGCAAAGAGCAAGGGTGCGGGTTCGTGGGGGAACGCAAAGAGCAAGGGTGCGGGTTCGTGGGGGAACGCAAAGAGCAAGGGTGCGGGTTCGTGGGGGAACACAAAGAGCTAGGGTGCGGGTTCGTGGGGGAACGCAAAGAGGAACCGTGCGGGTTCGTGGGAGAACGCAAAGAGCAAGGGTGCGGGTTCGTGGGGGAATGCAAAGAGCTAGGGTGTGGGTTTGTGGGGGAACGCAAAGAGCAAGGGTGCGGGTTCGTGGGGGAACGCAAAGAGCAAGGGTGCGGGTTCGTGGGGGAACGCAAAGAGCTAGGGTGCGGGTTCGTGGGGGAACGCAAAGAGCAAGGGTGCGGGTTCGTGGGGGAACGCAAAGAGCAAGGGTGCAAGTTCGTGGGGGAACGCAAAGAGGAACCGTGCGGGTTCGTGGGGGAACGCAAAGAGCAAGGGTGCGGGTTCGTGGAGGAACGCAAAGAGCTAGGGTGCGGGATTGTGGGGGAACGCAAAGAGCAAGGGTGCCGGTTCGTGGGGGAACGCAAAGAGCAAGGGTGCGGGTTCGTGGGGGAACGCAAAGAGCAAGGGTGCGGGTTCGTGGGGGAACGCAAAGAGCAAGGGTGCGGGTTCGTGGGGGAACGCAAAGAGGAACAGTGCGGGTTCGTGGGGGAACGCAAAGAGCAAGGGTGCGGGTTTGTGGGGGAACGCAAAGAGCAAGGGTGCGGGTTCGTGGGGGAACACAAAGAGCAAGGGTGCGGGTTCGTGGGGGAACGCAAAGAGGAACCGTGCGGGTTCGTGGGGGAACGCAAAGAGGAACCGTTTGGGTTCGTGGGGGAACGCAAAGAGCAAGGGTGCGGGTTCGTCAGGGAACGGAAAGAGCAAGGGTGCGGGTTCGTGGGGGAACGCAAACAGGAACCGTTCGGGTTCGTGGGGGAACGCAAAGAGGAACCGTGCGGGTTCGTGGGTGAACGCAAAGATGAACCGTGCGGGTTCGTGGGGAAACGCAAAGAGGAACCGTGCGGGTTCATGGGGGAACGCAAAGAGGAACCGTGCGGGTTTGTGGGGGAACGCAAAGAGGAACCGTGCGGGTACGTGGGGGAACGCAAAGAGCAAGGGTGCGGGTTCGTGGGGGAACGCAAAGAGCTAGGGTGCGGGTTCGTGGGGGAACGCAAAGAGGAACCGTGCGGGTTCGTGGGGGAACGCAAAGAGCAAGGGTGCGGGTTCGTGGGGGAACGCAAAGAGCAAGGGTGCGGGTTCGTGGGGGAACGCAAAGAGCAAGGGTGCGGGTTCGTGGGGAAACGCAAAGAGGAACCGTGCGGGTTCGTGGGGGAACGCAAAGAGCAAGGGTGTGGGTTCGTGGGGGAACGCAAAGAGGAAGGGTGCGGGTTCGTGGGGGAACGCAAAGAGCAAGGGTGCGGGTTCGTGGGGGAACGCAAAGAGCAAGGGTGCGGGTTCGTGGGGGAACGCAAAGAGCAAAGGTGCGGGCTCGTGTGGGAGTGCATAGAGGAACCGTGCGGGTTCGTGGGGGAACGCAAAGAGGAACCGTGCGGGTTCGTGGGGGAACGCAAAGAGCAAGGGTGCGGGTTCGTGGGGGAACGCAAAGAGCAAGGGTGCAGGTTCGTGGGGGAACGCAAAGAGGAACCGTGCGGGTTCGTGGGTGAACGCAAAGATGAACCGTGCGGGTTCGTGGGGAAACGCAAAGAGGAACCGTGCGGGTTCGTGGGGGAACGCAAAGAGCAAGGGTGCGAGTTCGTGGGGGAACGCAAAGAGCAAGGGTGCGGGTTCGTGGGGGAACGCAAAGAGGAACCGTGCGGGTTCGTGGGAGAACGCAAAGAGCAAGGGTGCGGGTTCGTGGGGGAACGCAAAGAGCAAGGGTGCGGGTTCGTGGGGGAACGCAAAGAGCAAGGGTGCGGGTTCGTGGGGGAACGCAAAGAGCTAGGGTGATGGTTCGTGGGGGAACGCAATGAGGAACCTTGCGGGTTCGTGGGGGAACGCAAAGAGCAAGGGTGCGGGTTTGTGGGGGAACGCAAAGAGCAAGGGTGCGGGTTCGTGGGGGAACGCAAAGAGGAACCGTGCGGGTTCGTGGGGGAACGCAAAGAGCAAGGGTGCGGGTTCGTGGGTGAACGCAAAGAGGAACCGTGCGGGTTCGTGGGGGAACTCAAAGAGGAACCGTGCGGGTTCGTGGGGGAACGCAAAGAGCAAGGGTGCGGGTTCGTGGGTGAACGCAAAGAGGAACCGTGCGGGTTCGTGGGGGAACGCAAAGAGGAACCGTGCGGGTTCGTGGGGGAATGCAAAGAGGAACCGTGCGGGTTAGCGGGGGAACGCAAAGAGCAACCGTGCGGGTTCGTGGGGGAACGCAAAGAGCAAGGGTGCGGGTTCGTGGGGGAACACAAAGAGCAAGGGTGCGGGTTCGTGGGGGAACGCAAAGAGGAACCGTGCGGGTTCTTGTGGGAACGCAAAGAGGAACCGTGCGGGTTCGTGGGGGAACGCAAAGAGCAAGGGTGCTGGTTCGTGGGTGAACGCAAAGAGGAACCGTGCGGGTTCGTGGGGGAACGCAAAGAGCAAGGGTGCGGGTTCGTGGTGGAACGCAAAGAGCAAGGGTGCGGGTTCGTGGGGGAACGCAAAGAGCAAGGGTGCGGGTTCGTGGTGGAACGCAAAGAGCAAGGGTGCGGGTTCGTGGGGGAACACAAAGAGCTAGGGTGCGGGTTCGTGGGGGAACGCAGAGAGCTAGGGTACGGGTTCGTGGGGGAACGCAAAGAGGAACCGTGCGGGTTCGTGGGGGAACGCAAAGAGGAACCGTGTGGGTTCGTGGGGGAACGCAAAGAGGAACCGTGTGGGTTCGTGGGGGAACGCAAAGAGGAACCGTGCGGGTTCGTGGGGGAACGCAAAGAGCAAGGGTGCGGGTTCGTGGGGGAACGCAAAGAGCTAGGGTGCGGGTTCGTGGGGGAACGCAAAGAGCAAGGGTGCGGGTTCGTGGGTGAACGCAAAGAGCAAGGGTGCAAGTTCGTGGGGAAACGCAAAGAGGAACCGTGCGGGTTCGTGGGGGAACGCAAAGAGCAAGGGTGCGGGTTCGTGGAGGAACGCAAAGAGCTAGGGTGCGGGATTGTGGGGGAACGCAAAGAGCAAGGGTGCCGGTTCGTGGGGGAACGCAAAGAGCAAGGGTGCGGGTTCGTGGGGGAACGCAAAGAGCAAGGGTGCGGGTTCGTGGGGGAACGCAAAGAGCAAGGGTGCGGGTTCTTGGGGGAACGCAAAGAGGAACAGTGCGGGTTCGTGGGGGAACGCAAAGAGCAAGGGTGCGGGTTTGTGGGGGAACGCAAAGAGCAAGGGTGCGGGTTCGTGGGGGAACACAAAGAGCAAGGGTGCGGGTTCGTGGGGGAACGCAAAGAGGAACCGTGCGGGTTCGTGGGGGAACGCAAAGAGGAACCGTTTGGGTTCGTGGGGGAACGCAAAGAGCAAGGGTGCGGGTTCGTCAGGGAACGGAAAGAGCAAGGGTGCGGGTTCGTGGGGGAACGCAAACAGGAACCGTTCGGGTTCGTGGGGGAACGCAAAGAGGAACCGTGCGGGTTCGTGGGTGAACGCAAAGAGGAACCGTGCGGGTTCATGGGGGAACGCAAAGAGGAACAGTGCGGGTTTGTGGGGGAACGCAAAGAGGAACCGTGCGGGTTCGTGGGGGAACGCAATGAGCAAGGGTGCGGGTTCGTGGGGGAACGCAAAGAGCTAGGGTGCGGGTTCGTGGGGGAACGCAAAGAGGAACCGTGCGGGTTCGTGGGGGAACGCAAAGAGGAACCGTGCGGGTTCGTGGGGGAACGCAAAGAGCAAGGGTGCGGGTTCGTGGGGGAACGCAAAGAGCAAGGGTGCGGGTTCGTGGGGGAACGCAAAGAGGAACCGTGCGGGTTCGTGGGGGAACGCAAAGAGCAAGGGTGTGGGTTCGTGGGGGAACGCAAAGAGCAAGGGTGCGGGTTCGTGGGGGAACGCAAAGAGCAAGGGTGCGGGTTCGTGGGGGAACGCAAAGAGCAAGGGTGCGGGTTCGTGGGGGAACACAAAGAGCAAAGGTGCGGGCTCGTGGGGGAGTGCATAGAGGAACCGTGCGGGTTCGTGGGGGAACGCAAAGAGGAACCGTGCGGGTTCGTGGGGGAACGCAAAGAGCAAGGGTGCGGGTTCGTGGGGGAACGCAAAGAGCAAGGGTGCAGGTTCGTGGGGGAACGCAAAGAGGAACCGTGCGGGTTCGTGGGTGAACGCAAAGATGAACCGTGCGGGTTCGTGGGGAAACGCAAAGAGGAACCGTGCGGGTTCGTGGGGGAACGCAAAGAGGAACCGTGCGGGTTCGTGGGGGAACGCAAAGAGCAAGGGTGCGGGTTCGTGGGTGAACGCGAAGAGGAACCGTGCGGGTTCGTGGGGGAACGCAAAGAGGAACCGTGCGGGTTCGTGGGGGAATGCAAAGAGGAACCGTGCGGGTTAGCGGGGGAACGCAAAGAGCAACCGTGCGGGTTCGTGGGGGAACGCAAAGAGCAAGGGTGCGGGTTCGTGGGGGAACACAAAGAGCAAGGGTGCGGGTTCGAGGGGGAACGCAAAGAGGAACCGTGCGGGTTCTTGTGGGAACGCAAAGAGGAACCGTGCGGGTTCGTGGGGGAACGCAAAGAGCAAGGGTGCGGGTTCGTGGTGGAACGCAAAGAGCAAGGGTGCGGGTTCGTGGGGGAACGCAAAGAGCAAGGGTGCGGGTTCGTGGGGGAACGCAAAGAGCAAGGGTGCGGGTTCGTGGGGGAACACAAAGAGCTAGGGTGCGGGTTCGTGGGCGAACGCAGAGAGCTAGGGTACGGGTTCGTGGGGGAACGCAAAGAGGAACCGTGCGGGTTCGTGGGGGAATGCAAAGAGCTAGGGTGTGGGTTTGTGGGGGAACGCAAAGAGCAAGGGTGCGGGTTCGTGGGGGAACGCAAAGAGCAAGGGTGCGGGTTCGTGGGGGAACGCAAAGAGCAAGGGTGCAAGTTCGTGGGGGAACGCAAAGAGGAACCGTGCGGGTTCGTGGGGGAACGCAAAGAGCAAGGGTGCGGGTTCGTGGAGGAACGCAAAGAGCTAGGGTGCGGGATTGTGGGGGAACGCAAAGAGCAAGGGTGCCGGTTCGTGGGGGAACGCAAAGAGCAAGGGTGCGGGTTCGTGGGGGAACGCAAAGAGCAAGGGTGCGGGTTCGTGGGGGAACGCAAAGAGCAAGGGTGCGGGTTCGTGGGGGAACGCAAAGAGGAACAGTGCGGGTTCGTGGGGGAACGCAAAGAGCAAGGGTGCGGGTTTGTGGGGGAACGCAAAGAGCAAGGGTGCGGGTTCGTGGGGGAACACAAAGAGCAAGGGTGCGGGTTCGTGGGGGAACGCAAAGAGGAACCGTGCGGGTTCGTGGGGGAACGCAAAGAGGAACCGTTTGGGTTCGTGGGGGAACGCAAAGAGCAAGGGTGCGGGTTCGTCAGGGAGCGGAAAGAGCAAGGGTGCGGGTTCGTGGGGGAACGCAAACAGGAACCGTTCGGGTTCGTGGGGGAACGCAAAGAGGAACCGTGCGGGTTCGTGGGTGAACGCAAAGATGAACCGTGCGGGTTCGTGGGGAAACGCAAAGAGGAACCGTGCGGGTTCATGGGGGAACGCAAAGAGGAACCGTGCGGGTTTGTGGGGGAACGCAAAGAGGAACCGTGCGGGTACGTGGGGGAACGCAAAGAGCAAGGGTGCGGGTTCGTGGGGGAACGCAAAGAGCTAGGGTGCGGGTTCGTGGGGGAACGCAAAGAGGAACCGTGCGGGTTCGTGGGGGAACGCAAAGAGCAAGGGTGCGGGTTCGTGGGGGAACGCAAAGAGCAAGGGTGCGGGTTCGTGGGGGAACGCAAAGAGCAAGGGTGCGGGTTCGTGGGGAAACGCAAAGAGGAACCGTGCGGGTTCGTGGGGGAACGCAAAGAGCAAGGGTGCTGGTTCTTGGGTGAACGCAAAGAGGAACCGTGCGGGTTCGTGGGGGAACGCAAAGAGCAAGGGTGCGGGTTCGTGGTGGAACGCAAAGAGCAAGGGTGCGGGTTCGTGGGGGAACGCAAAGAGCAAGGGTGCGGGTTCGTGGGGGAACGCAAAGAGCAAGGGTGCGGGTTCATGGGGGAACACAAAGAGCTAGGGTGCGGGTTCGTGGGGGAACGCAGAGAGCTAGGGTACGGGTTCGTGGGGGAACGCAAAGAGGAACCGTGCGGGTTCGTGGGGGAATGCAAAGAGCTAGGGTGTGGGTTTGTGGGGGAACGCAAAGAGCAAGGGTGCGGGTTCGTGGGGGAACGCAAAGAGCAAGGGTGCGGGTTCGTGGGGGAACGCAAAGAGCAAGGGTGCGGGTTCGTGGGGGAACGCAAAGAGCTAGGGTGCGGGTTCGTGGGGGAACGCAAAGAGCAAGGGTGCGGGTTCGTGGGGGAACGCAAAGAGCAAGGGTGCAAGTTCGTGGGGGAACGCAAAGAGGAACCGTGCGGGTTCGTGGGGGAACGCAAAGAGCAAGGGTGCGGGTTCGTGGAGGAACGCAAAGAGCTAGGGTGCGGGATTGTGGGGGAACGCAAAGAGCAAGGGTGCCGGTTCGTGGGGGAACGCAAAGAGCAAGGGTGCGGGTTCGTGGGGGAACGCAAAGAGCAAGGGTGCGGGTTCGTGGGGGAACGCAAAGAGCAAGGGTGCGGGTTCGTGGGGGAACGCAAAGAGGAACAGTGCGGGTTCGTGGGGGAACGCAAAGAGCAAGGGTGCGGGTTTGTGGGGGAACGCAAAGAGCAAGGGTGCGGGTTCGTGGGGGAACACAAAGAGCAAGGGTGCGGGTTCGTGGGGGAACGCAAAGAGGAACCGTGCGGGTTCGTGGGGGAACGCAAAGAGGAACCGTTTGGGTTCGTGGGGGAACACAAAGAGCAAGGGTGCGGGTTCGTCAGGGAACGGAAAGAGCAAGGGTGCGGGTTCGTGGGGGAACGCAAACAGGAACCGTTCGGGTTCGTGGGGGAACGCAAAGAGGAACCGTGCGGGTTCGTGGGTGAACGCAAAGAGGAACCGTGCGGGTTCGTGGGGAAACGCAAAGAGGAACCGTGCGGGTTCATGGGGGAACGCAAAGAGGAACCGTGCGGGTTCGTGGGGGAACGCAAAGAGCAAGGGTGCGGGTTCGTGGGGGAACGCAAAGAGCTAGGGTGCGGGTTCGTGGGGGAACGCAAAGAGGAACCGTGCGGGTTCGTGGGGGAACGCAAAGAGCAAGGGTGCGGGTTCGTGGGGGAACGCAAAAAGCAAGGGTGCGGGTTCGTGGGGGAACGCAAAGAGCAAGGGTGCGGGTTCGTGGGGAAACGCAAAGAGGAACCGTGCGGGTTCGTGGGGGAACGCAAAGAGCAAGGGTGTGGGTTCGTGGGGGAACGCAAAGAGCAAGGGTGCGGGTTCGTGGGGGAACGCAAAGAGCAAGGGTGCGGGTTCGTGGGGGAACGCAAAGAGCAAGGGTGCGGGTTCGTGGGGGAACGCAAAGAGCAAGGGTGCGGGTTCGTGGGGGAACGCAAAGAGCAAGGGTGCGGGTTCATGGGGGAACGCAAAGAGCAAAGGTGCGGGCTCGTGGGGGAGTGCATAGAGGAACCGTGCGGGTTCGTGGGGGAACGCAAAGAGGAACCGTGCGGGTTCGTGGGGGAACGCAAAGAGCAAGGGTGCGGGTTCGTGGGGGAACGCAAAGAGCAAGGGTGCAGGTTCGTGGGGGAACGCAAAGAGGAACCGTTCGGGTTCGTGGGGGAACGCAAAGAGCAAGGGTGCGGGTTCGAGGGGGAACTCAAAGTGCAAGGGTGCGGGTTTGTGGGGGAACGCAAAGAGCAAGGGTGCGAGTTCGTGGGGGAACGCAAAGAGCAAGGGTGCGGGTTCGTGGGGGAACGCAAAGAGGAACCGTGCGGGTTCGTGGGAGAACGCAAAGAGCAAGGGTGCGGGTTCATGGGGGAACGCAAAGAGCAAGGGTGTGGGTTCGTGGGGGAACGCAAAGAGCAAGGGTGCGGGTTCGTGGGGGAACGCAAAGAGCAAGGGTGCGGGTTCGTGGGGGAACGCCAAGAGCAAGGGTGCGGGTTCGTGGGGGAACGCAAAGAGCAAGGGTGCGGGTTCTTGGGGAACGCAAAGACCAAGGGTGCGGGTTCGTGGGGGAACGCAAAGAGCTAGGGTGCGGGTTCGTGGGGGAACGCAAAGAGGAACCGTGCGGGTTTCTTGGGGAACGCAAAGAGGAACCTTGCGGGTTCGTGGGGGAACGCAAAGAGCAAGGGTGCGCGTTTGTGGGGGAACGCAAAGAGCAAGGGTGCGAGTTCGTGGGGGAACGCAAAGAGCAAGGGTGCGGGTTCGTGGGGGAACGCAAAGAGGAACCGTGCGGGTTCGTGGGGGAACGCAAAGAGCAAGGGTGCGGGTTCGTGGGGGAACGCAAAGAGGAACCGTGCGGGTTCGTGGGGGAACGCAAAGAGCAAGGGTGCGGGTTCGTGGGGGAACGCAAAGAGCAAGGGTGCGGGTTCGTGGGGGAACGCAAAGAGCAAGGGTGCGGGTTCGTGGGGGAACGCAAAGTGGAACCGTGCGGGATCGTGGGGGAACGCAAAGTGGAACCGTGCGGGTTCGTGGGGGAATGCAAAGTGGAACCGTGCGGGTTCGTGGGGGAACGCAAAGAGCAAGGGTGCGGGTTCGTGGGGGAACGCAAAGAGGAACCGTGCGGGTTCGTGGGGGAACGCAAAGAGGAACCGTGCGGGTTCGTGGGGGAACGCAAGAGCAAGGGTGCGGGTTCGTGCGGGAACGCAAAGAGGAACCGTGCGGGTTCGTGGGGGAACGCAAGAGCAAGGGTGCGGGTTCGTGCGGGAACGCAAAGAGGAACCGTGCGGGTTCGTGGGGAACGCAAAGAGCAAGGGTGCGGGT
The DNA here is from genome assembly GCA_036925125.1 of Oreortyx pictus. Classification (NCBI taxonomy): domain Eukaryota; kingdom Metazoa; phylum Chordata; class Aves; order Galliformes; family Odontophoridae; genus Oreortyx; species Oreortyx pictus. The sequence continues at coordinate 273,466 of JAUPFR010000058.1, forward strand.
TCGCTGGGGAACGCAAAGAGCAAGGGTGCGGGTTCGTGGGAGAACGCAAAGAGCAAGGGTGCGGGTTTGTGGGGGAACGCAAAGAGGAACCGTGCGAGTTCGTGGGGGAACACAAAGAGCAAGGGTGCGGGTTCGTGGGGGAACGCAAAGAGGAACCGTGTGGGTTCGTGGGGGAACGCAAAGTGGAACCGTGCGGGTTCGTGGGGGAACGCAAAGAGGAACCGTGTGGGTTCGTGGGGGAACGCAAAGAGGAACCGTGTGGGTTCGTGGGGGAACGCAAAGAGGAACCGTGCGGGTTCGTGGGGGAACGCAAAGAGCAAGGGTGCGGGTTCGTGGGGGAACGCAAAGAGCAAGGGTGCGGGTTCGTGGGGGAACGCAAAGAGCAAGGGTGCGGGTTCGTGGGGGAACGCAAAGAGCAAGGGTGCGGGTTCGTGGGGGAACGCAAAGAGGAACCGTGCGGGTTCGTGGGGGAACGCAAAGAGCAAGGGTGCGGGTTCGTGGGGGAACGCAAAGAGCTACGGTGTGTATTCGTGGGGGAATGCAAAGAGCAAGGGTGCGGGTTCGTGGGGGAACGCAGAGAGCAAGGGTGCGGGTTCGTGGGGGAACACAAAGAGGAACCGTGCGGGTTCGTGGGGGAACGCAAAGAGCTAGGGTGCGGGTTCGTGGGGGAACGCAAAGAGCAAGGGTGCGGGTTCGTGGGGGAACGCAAAGAGCAAGGGTGCAAGTTCGTGGGGGAACGCAAAGAGGAACCGTGCGGGTTCGTGGGGGAACGCAAAGAGCAAGGGTGCGGGTTCGTGTGGGACCGCAAAGAGGAACGGTGCGGGTTCGTGGGGGAACGCAAAGAGCAAGGGTGCGGGTTCGTGGGGGAACGCAAAGAGCAAGGGTGCGGGTTCGTGGGGGAACGGAAAGAGGAACCGTGCGGGTTCGTGGGGGAACGCAAAGAGCAAGGGTGCGGGTTCGTGGGGGAACGCAAAGAGCAAGGGTGCGGGTTCGTGGGGGAACGCAAAGAGCAAGGGTGCGGGTTCGTGGGGGAACGCAAAGAGCAAGGGTGCGGGTTCATGGGGGAACGCAAAGAGCATGTGTGCGGGTTCGTGGGGGAACGCAAAGAGCAAGGGTGCGGGTTCGTGGGGGAACGCAAAGAGCAAGGGTGCGGGTTCGTGGGGGAACGCAAAGAGCAAGGGTGCGGGTTCGTGGGGGAACACAAAGAGCTAGGGTGCGGGTTCGTGGGGGAACGCAGAGAGCTAGGGTACGGGTTCGTGGGGGAACGCAAAGAGGAACCGTGCGGGTTCGTGGGGGAATGCAAAGAGCTAGGGTGTGGGTTTGTGGGGGAACGCAAAGAGCAAGGGTGCGGGTTCGTGGGGGAACGCAAAGAGCAAGGGTGCGGGTTCGTGGGGGAACGCAAAGAGCAAGGGTGCGGGTTCGTGGGGGAACGCAAAGAGCTAGGGTGCGGGTTCGTGGGGGAACGCAAAGAGCAAGGGTGCGGGTTCGTGGGGGAACGCAAAGAGCAAGGGTGCAAGTTCGTGGGGGAACGCAAAGAGGAACCGTGCGGGTTCGTGGGGGAACGCAAAGAGCAAGGGTGCGGGTTCGTGGAGGAACGCAAAGAGCTAGGGTGCGGGATTGTGGGGGAACGCAAAGAGCAAGGGTGCCGGTTCGTGGGGGAACGCAAAGAGCAAGGGTGCGGTTTCGTGGGGGAACGCAAAGAGCAAGGGTGCGGGTTCGTGGGGGAACGCAAAGAGCAAGGGTGCGGGTTCGTGGGGGAACGCAAAGAGGAACAGTGCGGGTTCGTGGGGGAACGCAAAGAGCAAGGGTGCGGGTTTGTGGGGGAACGCAAAGAGCAAGGGTGCGGGTTCGTGGGGGAACACAAAGAGCAAGGGTGCGGGTTCGTGGGGGAACGCAAAGAGGAACCGTGCGGGTTCGTGGGGGAACGAAAAGAGGAACCGTGTGGGTTCGTGGGGGAACGCAAAGAGGAACCGTGCGGGTTCGTGGGGGAACGCAAAGAGCAATGGTGCGGGTTCGTGGGGGAACGGAAAGAGGAACCGTGCGGGTTCGTGGGGGAACGCAAAGAGGAACCTTGCGGGTTCGTGGGGGAACGCAAAGAGCAAGGGTGCGGGATTGTGGGGGAACGCAAAGAGCAAGGGTGCGGGTTCGTGGGGGAACGCAAAGAGCAACCGTGCGGGTTCGTGGGGGAACGCAAAGAGAAAGGGTGCGGGTTCGTGGGGGAACGCAAAGAGGAACAGTGCGGGTTCGTGGGGGAACGCAAAGAGCAAGGGTGCGGGTTCGTGGGCGAAAGGAAATAGCAAGGGTGCGGGTTCGTGGGGGAACATAAAGAGCATGGGTGCGGGATCGTGGGGGAACGCAAAGAGGAACCGTGCGGGTTCATGGGGGAACGCAAAGAGGAACTGTGCGGGTTCGTGGGGGAACGCAAAGAGGAACCGTGCGGGTTCGTGGGGGAACGCAAAGAGCAACGGTGCGGGTTCGTGGGGGAACGCAAAGAGCAACGGTGCAGGTTCGTGGGGGAACGCAAAGAGCAAGGGTGCGGGTTCGTGGGGGAACGCAAAGAGCAAGGGTGCGGGTTCGTGGGGGAACGCATAGAGCAAGGGTGCGGGTTCGTGGGGGAACGCAAAGAGGAACCGTGCGGGTTCGTGGGGGAACGCAAAGAGGAACCGTGCGGGTTCGTGGGGGAACGCAAAGAGCAAGGGTGCGGGTTCGTGGGGGAACGCAAAGAGGAACCGTTCGGGTTCGTGGGGGAACGCAAAGAGCTAGGGTGCGGGTTCGTCGGGGAACACAAAGAGGAACCGTGCGGGTTCGTGGGGGAACGCAAAGAGCAAGGGTGCGGGTTCGTGGGGGAACGCAAAGAGCAAGGGTGCGGGTTCGTGGGGGAACGCAAAGAGCAAGGGTGCGGGTTCATGGGGGAACGCAAACAGGAACCGTGCGGGTTCGTGGGGGAACGCAAAGAGGAACCGTGCGGGTTCGTGGGGGAGCGCAAAGAGGAACCGTGCGGGTTCGTGGGGGAACGCAAAGAGGAACCGTGCGGGTTCGTGGGGAAACGCAAAGAGGAACCGTGCGGGTTCGTGGGGGAACGCAAAGAGCAAGGGTGCGGGTTCGTGGGGGAACGCAAAGAGCTAGGGTGCGGGTTCGTGGGGGAACGAAAAGAGCAAGGGTGCGGGTTCGTAGGGGAACGCGAAGAGCTAGGGTGTGGGTTCGTGGGGGAACGCAAAGAGCAAGGGTGCGGGTTCGTGGGGGAACGCAAAGAGCAAGGGTGCGGGTTCGTGGGGGAACGCAAAGAGCAAGGGTGCGGGTTCGTGGGGGAACGCAAAGAGCAAGGGTGCGGGTTCGTGGGGGAACGCAAAGAGCAAGGGTGCGGGTTTGTGGGGGAACGCAAAGAGCTAGGGTGCTGGTTCGTGGGGGAACGCAATGAGGAACCTTGCGGGTTCGTGGGGGAACGCAAAGAGCAAGGGTGCGGGTTTGTGGGGGAACGCAAAGAGCAAGGGTGCGGGTTCGTGGGGGAACGCAAAGAGGAACCGTGCGGGTTCGTGGGGGAACGCAAAGAGCAAGGGTGCGGGTTCGTGGGTGAACGCAAAGAGGAACCGTGCGGGTTCGTGGGGGAACGCAAAGAGGAACCGTGCGGGTTCGTGGGGGAACGCAAAGAGCAAGGGTGCGGGTTCGTGGGTGAACGCGAAGAGGAACCGTGCGGGTTCGTGGGGGAACGCAAAGAGGAACCGTGCGGGTTCGTGGGGGAATGCAAAGAGGAACCGTGCGGGTTAGCGGGGGAACGCAAAGAGCAACCGTGCGGGTTCGTGGGGGAACGCAAAGAGCAAGGGTGCGGGTTCGTGGGGGAACACAAAGAGCAAGGGTGCGGGTTCGAGGGGGAACGCAAAGAGGAACCGTGCGGGTTCTTGTGGGAACGCAAAGAGGAACCGTGCGGGTTCGTGGGGGAACGCAAAGAGCAAGGGTGCTGGTTCGTGGGTGAACGCAAAGAGGAACCGTGCGGGTTCGTGGGGGAACGCAAAGAGCAAGGGTGCGGGTTCGTGGTGGAACGCAAAGAGCAAGGGTGCGGGTTCGTGGGGGAACGCAAAGAGCAAGGGTGCGGGTTCGTGGGGGAACGCAAAGAGCAAGGGTGCGGTTTCGTGGGGGAACACAAAGAGCTAGGGTGCGGGTTCGTGGGGGAACGCAGAGAGCTAGGGTACGGGTTCGTGGGGGAACGCAAAGAGCAAGGGTGCGGGTTCGTGGGGGAACGCAAAGAGGAACAGTACGGGTTCGTGGGGGAACGCAAAGAGCAAGGGTGCGGGTTTGTGGGGGAACGCAAAGAGCAAGGGTGCGGGTTCGTGGGGGAACACAAAGAGCAAGGGTGCGGGTTCGTGGGGGAACGCAAAGAGGAACCGTGCGGGTTCGTGGGGGAACGCAAAGAGGAACCGTTTGGGTTCGTGGGGGAACACAAAGAGCAAGGGTGCGGGTTCGTCAGGGAACGGAAAGAGCAAGGGTGCGGGTTCGTGGGGGAACGCAAACAGGAACCGTTCGGGTTCGTGGGGGAACGCAAAGAGGAACCGTGCGGGTTCGTGGGTGAACGCAAAGAGGAACCGTGCGGGTTCGTGGGGAAACGCAAAGAGGAACCGTGCGGGTTCATGGGGGAACGCAAAGAGGAACCGTGCGGGTTCGTGGGGGAACGCAAAGAGCAAGGGTGCGGGTTCGTGGGGGAACGCAAAGAGCAAGGGTGCGGGTTCGTGGGGGAACGCAAAGAGCAAGGGTGCGGGTTCGTGGGGAAACGCAAAGAGGAACCGTGCGGGTTCGTGGGGGAACGCAAAGAGCAAGGGTGTGGGTTCGTGGGGGAACGCAAAGAGCAAGGGTGCGGGTTCGTGGGGGAACGCAAAGAGCAAGGGTGCGGGTTCGTGGGGGAACGCAAAGAGCAAGGGTGCGGGTTCGTGGGGGAACGCAAAGAGCAAGGGTGCGGGTTCGTGGGGGAACGCAAAGAGCAAGGGTGCGGGTTCATGGGGGAACGCAAAGAGCAAAGGTGCGGGCTCGTGGGGGAGTGCATAGAGGAACCGTGCGGGTTCGTGGGGGAACGCAAAGAGGAACCGTGCGGGTTCGTGGGGGAACGCAAAGAGCAAGGGTGCGGGTTCGTGGGGGAACGCAAAGAGCAAGGGTGCAGGTTCGTGGGGGAACGCAAAGAGGAACCGTTCGGGTTCGTGGGGGAACGCAAAGAGCAAGGGTGCGGGTTCGTGGGGGAACTCAAAGTGCAAGGGTGCGGGTTTGTGGGGGAACGCAAAGAGCAAGGGTGCGAGTTCGTGGGGGAACGCAAAGAGCAAGGGTGCGGGTTCGTGGGGGAACGCAAAGAGGAACCGTGCGGGTTCGTGGGAGAACGCAAAGAGCAAGGGTGCGGGTTCATGGGGGAACGCAAAGAGCAAGGGTGTGGGTTCGTGGGGGAACGCAAAGAGCAAGGGTGCGGGTTCGTGGGGGAACGCAAAGAGCAAGGGTGCGGGTTCGTGGGGGAACGCCAAGAGCAAGGGTGCGGGTTCGTGGGGGAACGCAAAGAGCAAGGGTGCGGGTTCTTGGGGAACGCAAAGACCAAGGGTGCGGGTTCGTGGGGGAACGCAAAGAGCTAGGGTGCGGGTTCGTGGGGGAACGCAAAGAGGAACCGTGCGGGTTTCTTGGGGAACGCAAAGAGGAACCTTGCGGGTTCGTGGGGGAACGCAAAGAGCAAGGGTGCGCGTTTGTGGGGGAACGCAAAGAGCAAGGGTGCGAGTTCGTGGGGGAACGCAAAGAGCAAGGGTGCGGGTTCGTGGGGGAACGCAAAGAGGAACCGTGCGGGTTCGTGGGGGAACGCAAAGAGCAAGGGTGCGGGTTCGTGGGGGAACGCAAAGAGGAACCGTGCGGGTTCGTGGGGGAATGCAAAGAGCAAGGGTGCGGGTTCGTGGGGGAACGCAAAGAGCAAGGGTGCGGGTTCGTGGGGGAACGCAAAGTGGAACCGTGCGGGATCGGGGGGGAACGCAAAGTGGAACCGTGCGGGTTCGTGGGGGAACGCAAAGAGCAAGGGTGCGGGTTCGTGGGGGAACGCAAAGAGGAACCGTGCGGGTTCGTGGGGGAACGCAAAGAGGAACCGTGCGGGTTCGTGGGGGAACGCAAGAGCAAGGGTGCGGGTTCGTGCGGGAACGCAAAGAGGAACCGTGCGGGTTCGTGGGGGAACGCAAGAGCAAGGGTGCGGGTTCGTGCGGGAACGCAAAGAGGAACCGTGCGGGTTCGTGGGGAACGCAAAGAGCAAGGGTGCGGGTTCGCTGGGGAACGCAAAGAGCAAGGGTGCGGGTTCGTGGGAGAACGCAAAGAGCAAGGGTGCGGGTTTGTGGGGGAACGCAAAGAGGAACCGTGCGAGTTCGTGGGGGAACACAAAGAGCAAGGGTGCGGGTTCGTGGGGGAACGCAAAGAGGAACCGTGTGGGTTCGTGGGGGAACGCAAAGAGGAACCGTGCGGGTTCGTGGGGGAACGCAAAGAGGAACCGTGTGGGTTCGTGGGGGAACGCAAAGAGGAACCGTGTGGGTTCGTGGGGGAACGCAAAGAGGAACCGTGCGGGTTCGTGGGGGAACGCAAAGAGCAAGGGTGCGGGTTCGTGGGGGAACGCAAAGAGCAAGGGTGCGGGTTCGTGGGGGAATGCAAAGAGGAACCGTGCGGGTTCGTGGGGGAACGCAAAGAGCTACGGTGTGTATTCGTGGGGGAATGCAAAGAGCAAGGGTGCGGGTTCGTGGGGGAACGCAGAGAGCAAGGGTGCGGGTTCGTGGGGGAACACAAAGAGGAACCGTGCGGGTTCGTGGGGGAACGCAAAGAGCTAGGGTGCGGGTTCGTGGGGGAACGCAAAGAGCAAGGGTGCGGGTTCGTGGGGGAACGCAAAGAGCAAGGGTGCAAGTTCGTGGGGGAACGCAAAGAGGAACCGTGCGGGTTCGTGGGGGAACGCAAAGAGCAAGGGTGCGGGTTCGTGTGGGACCGCAAAGAGGAACGGTGCGGGTTCGTGGGGGAACGCAAAGAGCAAGGGTGCGGGTTCGTGGGGGAACGCAAAGAGCAAGGGTGCGGGTTCGTGGGGGAACGGAAAGAGGAACCGTGCGGGTTCGTGGGGGAACGCAAAGAGCAAGGGTGCGGGTTCGTGGGGGAACGCAAAGAGCAAGGGTGCGGGTTCGTGGGGGAACGCAAAGAGCAAGGGTGCGGGTTCGTGGGGGAACGCAAAGAGCAAGGGTGCGGGTTCATGGGGGAACGCAAAGAGCATGTGTGCGGGTTCGTGGGGGAACGCAAAGAGCAAGGGTGCGGGTTCGTGGGGGAACGCAAAGAGCAAGGGTGCGGGTTCGTGGGGGAACGCAAAGAGCAAGGGTGCGGGTTCGTGGGGGAACACAAAGAGCTAGGGTGCGGGTTCGTGGGGGAACGCAGAGAGCTAGGGTACGGGTTCGTGGGGGAACGCAAAGAGGAACCGTGCGGGTTCGTGGGGGAATGCAAAGAGCTAGGGTGTGGGTTTGTGGGGGAACGCAAAGAGCAAGGGTGCGGGTTCGTGGGGGAACGCAAAGAGCAAGGGTGCGGGTTCGTGGGGGAACGCAAAGAGCAAGGGTGCGGGTTCGTGGGGGAACGCAAAGAGCTAGGGTGCGGGTTCGTGGGGGAACGCAAAGAGCAAGGGTGCGGGTTCGTGGGGGAACGCAAAGAGCAAGGGTGCAAGTTCGTGGGGGAACGCAAAGAGGAACCGTGCGGGTTCGTGGGGGAACGCAAAGAGCAAGGGTGCGGGTTCGTGGAGGAACGCAAAGAGCTAGGGTGCGGGATTGTGGGGGAACGCAAAGAGCAAGGGTGCCGGTTCGTGGGGGAACGCAAAGAGCAAGGGTGCGGTTTCGTGGGGGAACGCAAAGAGCAAGGGTGCGGGTTCGTGGGGGAACGCAAAGAGCAAGGGTGCGGGTTCGTGGGGGAACGCAAAGAGCAAGGGTGCGGGTTCGTGGGGGAACGCAAAGAGGAACAGTGCGGGTTCGTGGGGGAACGCAAAGAGCAAGGGTGCGGGTTTGTGGGGGAACGCAAAGAGCAAGGGTGCGGGTTCGTGGGGGAACACAAAGAGCAAGGGTGCGGGTTCGTGGGGGAACGCAAAGAGGAACCGTGCGGGTTCGTGGGGGAACGAAAAGAGGAACCGTGTGGGTTCGTGGGGGAACGCAAAGAGGAACCGTGCGGGTTCGTGGGGGAACGCAAAGAGCAATGGTGCGGGTTCGTGGGGGAACGGAAAGAGGAACCGTGCGGGTTCGTGGGGGAACGCAAAGAGGAACCTTGCGGGTTCGTGGGGGAACGCAAAGAGCAAGGGTGCGGGATTGTGGGGGAACGCAAAGAGCAAGGGTGCGGGTTCGTGGGGGAACGCAAAGAGCAACCGTGCGGGTTCGTGGGGGAACGCAAAGAGAAAGGGTGCGGGTTCGTGGGGGAACGCAAAGAGGAACAGTGCGGGTTCGTGGGGGAACGCAAAGAGCAAGGGTGCGGGTTCGTGGGCGAAAGGAAATAGCAAGGGTGCGGGTTCGTGGGGGAACATAAAGAGCATGGGTGCGGGATCGTGGGGGAACGCAAAGAGGAACCGTGCGGGTTCATGGGGGAACGCAAAGAGGAACTGTGCGGGTTCGTGGGGGAACGCAAAGAGGAACCGTGCGGGTTCGTGGGGGAACGCAAAGAGCAACGGTGCGGGTTCGTGGGGGAACGCAAAGAGCAACGGTGCAGGTTCGTGGGGGAACGCAAAGAGCAAGGGTGCGGGTTCGTGGGGGAACGCAAAGAGCAAGGGTGCGGGTTCGTGGGGGAACGCAAAGAGCAAGGGTGCGGGTTCGTGGGGGAACGCAAAGAGGAACCGTGCGGGTTCGTGGGGGAACGCAAAGAGGAACCGTGCGGGTTCGTGGGGGAACGCAAAGAGCAAGGGTGCGGGTTCGTGGGGGAACGCAAAGAGGAACCGTGCGGGTTCGTGGGGGAACGCAAAGAGCTAGGGTGCGGGTTCGTCGGGGAACACAAAGAGGAACCGTGCGGGTTCGTGGGGGAACGCAAAGAGCAAGGGTGCGGGTTCGTGGGGGAACGCAAAGAGCAAGGGTGCGGGTTCATGGGGGAACGCAAACAGGAACCGTGCGGGTTCGTGGGGGAACGCAAAGAGGAACCGTGCGGGTTCGTGGGGGAGCGCAAAGAGGAACCGTGCGGGTTCGTGGGGGAACGCAAAGAGGAACCGTGCGGGTTCGTGGGGAAACGCAAAGAGGAACCGTGCGGGTTCGTGGGGGAACGCAAAGAGCAAGGGTGCGGGTTCGTGGGGGAACGCAAAGAGCTAGGGTGCGGGTTCGTGGGGGAACGAAAAGAGCAAGGGTGCGGGTTCGTAGGGGAACGCGAAGAGCTAGGGTGTGGGTTCGTGGGGGAACGCAAAGAGCAAGGGTGCGGGTTCGTGGGGGAACGCAAAGAGCAAGGGTGCGGGTTCGTGGGGGAACGCAAAGAGCAAGGGTGCGGGTTCGTGGGGGAACGCAAAGAGCAAGGGTGCGGGTTCGTGGGGGAACGCAAAGAGCAAGGGTGCGGGTTTGTGGGGGAACGCAAAGAGCTAGGGTGCTGGTTCGTGGGGGAACGCAATGAGGAACCTTGCGGGTTCGTGGGGGAACGCAAAGAGCAAGGGTGCGGGTTTGTGGGGGAACGCAAAGAGCAAGGGTGCGGGTTCGTGGGGGAACGCAAAGAGGAACCGTGCGGGTTCGTGGGGGAACGCAAAGAGCAAGGGTGCGGGTTCGTGGGTGAACGCAAAGAGGAACCGTGCGGGTTCGTGGGGGAACGCAAAGAGGAACCGTGCGGGTTCGTGGGGGAACGCAAAGAGCAAGGGTGCGGGTTCGTGGGTGAACGCGAAGAGGAACCGTGCGGGTTCGTGGGGGAACGCAAAGAGGAACCGTGCGGGTTCGTGGGGGAATGCAAAGAGGAACCGTGCGGGTTAGCGGGGGAACGCAAAGAGCAACCGTGCGGGTTCGTGGGGGAACGCAAAGAGCAAGGGTGCGGGTTCGTGGGGGAACACAAAGAGCAAGGGTGCGGGTTCGAGGGGGAACGCAAAGAGGAACCGTGCGGGTTCTTGTGGGAACGCAAAGAGGAACCGTGCGGGTTCGTGGGGGAACGCAAAGAGCAAGGGTGCTGGTTCGTGGGTGAACGCAAAGAGGAACCGTGCGGGTTCGTGGGGGAACGCAAAGAGCAAGGGTGCGGGTTCGTGGTGGAACGCAAAGAGCAAGGGTGCGGGTTCGTGGGGGAACGCAAAGAGCAAGGGTGCGGGTTCGTGGGGGAACGCAAAGAGCAAGGGTGCGGTTTCGTGGGGGAACACAAAGAGCTAGGGTGCGGGTTCGTGGGGGAACGCAGAGAGCTAGGGTACGGGTTCGTGGGGGAACGCAAAGAGGAACCGTGCGGGTTCGTGGGGGAATGCAAAGAGCTAGGGTGTGGGTTTGTGGGGGAACGCAAAGAGCAAGGGTGCGGGTTCGTGGGGGAACGCAAAGAGCAAGGGTGCAAGTTCGTGGGGGAACGCAAAGAGCAAGGGTGCGGGTTCGTGGGGGAACGCAAAGAGCTAGGGTGCGGGTTCGTGGGGGAACGCAAAGAGCAAGGGTGCGGGTTCGTGGGGGAACGCAAAGAGCAAGGGTGCAAGTTCGTGGGGGAACGCAAAGAGGAACCGTGCGGGTTCGTGGGGGAACGCAAAGAGCAAGGGTGCGGGTTCGTGGAGGAACGCAAAGAGCTAGGGTGCGGGATTGTGGGGGAACGCAAAGAGCAAGGGTGCCGGTTCGTGGGGAACGCAAAGAGCAAGGGTGCGGGTTCGTGGGGGAACGCAAAGAGCAAGGGTGCGGGTTCGTGGGGGAACGCAAAGAGCAAGGGTGCGGGTTCGTGGGGGAACGCAAAGAGGAACAGTGCGGGTTCGTGGGGGAACGCAAAGAGCAAGGGTGCGGGTTTGTGGGGGAACGCAAAGAGCAAGGGTGCGGGTTCGTGGGGGAACACAAAGAGCAAGGGTGCGGGTTCGTGGGGGAACGCAAAGAGGAACCGTTCGGGTTCGTGGGGGAACGCAAAGAGGAACCGTTTGGGTTCGTGGGGGAACGCAAAGAGCAAGGGTGCGGGTTCGTCAGGGAACGGAAAGAGCAAGGGTGCGGGTTCGTGGGGGAACGCAAACAGGAACCGTTCGGGTTCGTGGGGGAACGCAAAGAGGAACCGTGCGGGTTCGTGGGTGAACGCAAAGATGAACCGTGCGGGTTCGTGGGGAAACGCAAAGAGGAACCGTGCGGGTTCGTGGGGGAACGCAAAGAGGAACCGTGCGGGTTCGTGGGGGAACGCAAAGAGCAAGGGTGCGGGTTCGTGGGTGAACGCGAAGAGGAACCGTGCGGGTTCGTGGGGGAACGCAAAGAGGAACCGTGCGGGTTCGTGGGGGAATGCAAAGAGGAACCGTGCGGGTTAGCGGGGGAACGCAAAGAGCAACCGTGCGGGTTCGTGGGGGAACGCAAAGAGCAAGGGTGCGGGTTCGTGGGGGAACACAAAGAGCAAGGGTGCGGGTTCGAGGGGGAACGCAAAGAGGAACCGTGCGGGTTCTTGTGGGAACGCAAAGAGGAACCGTGCGGGTTCGTGGGTGAACGCAAAGAGCAAGGGTGCGGGTTCGTGGTGGAACGCAAAGAGCAAGGGTGCGGGTTCGTGGGGGAACGCAAAGAGCAAGGGTGCGGGTTCGTGGGGGAACGCAAAGAGCAAGGGTGCGGGTTCGTGGGGGAACACAAAGAGCTAGGGTGCGGGTTCGTGGGGGAACGCAGAGAGCTAGGGTACGGGTTCGTGGGGGAACGCAAAGAGGAACCGTGCGGGTTCGTGGGGGAATGCAAAGAGCTAGGGTGTGGGTTTGTGGGGGAACGCAAAGAGCAAGGGTGCGGGTTCGTGGGGGAACGCAAAGAGCAAGGGTGCGGGTTCGTGGGGGAACGCAAAGAGCTAGGGTGCGGGTTCGTGGGGGAACGCAAAGAGCAAGGGTGCGGGTTCGTGGGGGAACGCAAAGAGCAAGGGTGCAAGTTCGTGGGGGAACGCAAAGAGGAACCGTGCGGGTTCGTGGGGGAACGCAAAGAGCAAGGGTGCGGGTTCGTGGAGGAACGCAAAGAGCTAGGGTGCGGGATTGTGGGGGAACGCAAAGAGCAAGGGTGCCGGTTCGTGGGGGAACGCAAAGAGCAAGGGTGCGGGTTCGTGGGGGAACGCAAAGAGCAAGGGTGCGGGTTCGTGGGGGAACGCAAAGAGCAAGGGTGCGGGTTCGTGGGGGAACGCAAAGAGCAAGGGTGCGGGTTCGTGGGGGAACGCAAAGAGCAAGGGTGCGGGTTCGTGGGGGAACGCAAAGAGCAAGGGTGCGGGTTCATGGGGGAACGCAAAGAGCAAAGGTGCGGGCTCGTGGGGGAGTGCATAGAGGAACCGTGCGGGTTCGTGGGGGAGTGCATAGAGGAACCGTGCGGGTTCGTGGGGGAACGCAAAGAGGAACCGTGCGGGTTCGTGGGGGAACGCAAAGAGCAAGGGTGCGGGTTCGTGGGGGAACGCAAAGAGCAAGGGTGCAGGTTCGTGGGGGAACGCAAAGAGGAACCGTTCGGGTTCGTGGGGGAACGCAAAGAGCAAGGGTGCGGGTTCGTGGGGGAACTCAAAGTGCAATGGTGCGGGTTTGTGGGGGAACGCAAAGAGCAAGGGTGCGAGTTCGTGGGGGAACGCAAAGAGCAAGGGTGCGGGTTCGTGGGGGAACGCAAAGAGGAACCGTGCGGGTTCGTGGGAGAACGCAAAGAGCAAGGGTGCGGGTTCATGGGGGAACGCAAAGAGCAAGGGTGTGGGTTCGTGGGGGAACGCAAAGAGCAAGGGTGCGGGTTCGTGGGGGAACGCAAAGAGCAAGGGTGCGGGTTCGTGGGGGAACGCCAAGAGCAAGGGTGCGGGTTCGTGGGGGAACGCAAAGAGCAAGGGTGCGGGTTCTTGGGGAACGCAAAGACCAAGGGTGCGGGTTCGTGGGGGAACGCAAAGAGCTAGGGTGCGGGTTCGTGGGGGAACGCAAAGAGGAACCGTGCGGGTTTCTTGGGGAACGCAAAGAGGAACCTTGCGGGTTCGTGGGGGAACGCAAAGAGCAAGGGTGCGCGTTTGTGGGGGAACGCAAAGAGCAAGGGTGCGAGTTCGTGGGGGAACGCAAAGAGCAAGGGTGCGGGTTCGTGGGGGAACGCAAAGAGGAACCGTGCGGGTTCGTGGGGGAACGCAAAGAGCAAGGGTGCGGGTTCGTGGGGGAACGCAAAGAGGAACCGTGCGGGTTCGTGGGGGAACGCAAAGAGCAAGGGTGCGGGTTCGTGGGGGAACGCAAAGAGCAAGGGTGCGGGTTCGTGGGGGAACGCAAAGAGCAAGGGTGCGGGTTCGTGGGGGAACGCAAAGTGGAACCGTGCGGGATCGTGGGGGAACGCAAAGTGGAACCGTGCGGGTTCGTGGGGGAATGCAAAGTGGAACCGTGCAGGTTCGTGGGGGAACGCAAAGAGCAAGGGTGCGGGTTCGTGGGGGAACGCAAAGAGGAACCGTGCGGGTTCGTGGGGGAACGCAAAGAGGAACCGTGCGGGTTCGTGGGGGAACGCAAGAGCAAGGGTGCGGGTTCGTGCGGGAACGCAAAGAGGAACCGTGCGGGTTCGTGGGGGAACGCAAGAGCAAGGGTGCGGGTTCGTGCGGGAACGCAAAGAGGAACCGTGCGGGTTCGTGGGGAACGCAAAGAGCAAGGGTGCGGGTTCGCTGGGGAACGCAAAGAGCAAGGGTGCGGGTTCGTGGGAGAACGCAAAGAGCAAGGGTGCGGGTTTGTGGGGGAACGCAAAGAGGAACCGTGCGAGTTCGTGGGGGAACACAAAGAGCAAGGGTGCGGGTTCGTGGGGGAACGCAAAGAGGAACCGTGTGGGTTCGTGGGGGAACGCAAAGAGGAACCGTGCGGGTTCGTGGGGGAACGCAAAGAGGAACCGTGTGGGTTCGTGGGGGAACGCAAAGAGGAACCGTGTGGGTTCGTGGGGGAACGCAAAGAGGAACCGTGCGGGTTCGTGGGGGAACGCAAAGAGCAAGGGTGCGGGTTCGTGGGGGAACGCAAAGAGCAAGGGTGCGGGTTCGTGGGGGAACGCAAAGAGGAACAGTGCGGGTTCGTGGGGGAACGCAAAGAGCAAGGGTGCGGGTTTGTGGGGGAACGCAAAGAGCAAGGGTGCGGGTTCGTGGGGGAACACAAAGAGCAAGGGTGCGGGTTCGTGGGGGAACGCAAAGAGGAACCGTGCGGGTTCGTGGGGGAACGAAAAGAGGAACCGTGTGGGTTCGTGGGGGAACGCAAAGAGGAACCGTGCGGGTTCGTGGGGGAACGCAAAGAGCAATGGTGCGGGTTCGTGGGGGAACGGAAAGAGGAACCGTGCGGGTTCGTGGGGGAACGCAAAGAGGAACCTTGCGGGTTCGTGGGGGAACGCAAAGAGCAAGGGTGCGGGATTGTGGGGGAACGCAAAGAGCAAGGGTGCGGGTTCGTGGGGGAACGCAAAGAGCAACCGTGCGGGTTCGTGGGGGAACGCAAAGAGAAAGGGTGCGGGTTCGTGGGGGAACGCAAAGAGGAACAGTGCGGGTTCGTGGGGGAACGCAAAGAGCAAGGGTGCGGGTTCGTGGGCGAAAGGAAATAGCAAGGGTGCGGGTTCGTGGGGGAACATAAAGAGCATGGGTGCGGGATCGTGGGGGAACGCAAAGAGGAACCGTGCGGGTTCATGGGGGAACGCAAAGAGGAACTGTGCGGGTTCGTGGGGGAACGCAAAGAGGAACCGTGCGGGTTCGTGGGGGAACGCAAAGAGCAACGGTGCGGGTTCGTGGGGGAACGCAAAGAGCAACGGTGCAGGTTCGTGGGGGAACGCAAAGAGCAAGGGTGCGGGTTCGTGGGGGAACGCAAAGAGCAAGGGTGCGGGTTCGTGGGGGAACGCAAAGAGCAAGGGTGCGGGTTCGTGGGGGAACGCAAAGAGGAACCGTGCGGGTTCGTGGGGGAACGCAAAGAGGAACCGTGCGGGTTCGTGGGGGAACGCAAAGAGCAAAGGTGCGGGTTCGTGGGGGAACGCAAAGAGGAACCGTGCGGGTTCGTGGGGGAACGCAAAGAGCTAGGGTGCGGGTTCGTCGGGGAACACAAAGAGGAACCGTGCGGGTTCGTGGGGGAACGCAAAGAGCAAGGGTGCGGGTTCGTGGGGGAACGCAAAGAGCAAGGGTGCGGGTTCGTGGGGGAACGCAAAGAGCAAGGGTGCGGGTTCATGGGGGAACGCAAACAGGAACCGTGCGGGTTCGTGGGGGAACGCAAAGAGGAACCGTGCGGGTTCGTGGGGGAGCGCAAAGAGGAACCGTGCGGGTTCGTGGGGGAACGCAAAGAGGAACCGTGCGGGTTCGTGGGGAAACGCAAAGAGGAACCGTGCGGGTTCGTGGGGGAACGCAAAGAGCAAGGGTGCGGGTTCGTGGGGGAACGCAAAGAGCTAGGGTGCGGGTTCGTGGGGGAACGAAAAGAGCAAGGGTGCGGGTTCGTAGGGGAACGCGAAGAGCTAGGGTGTGGGTTCGTGGGGGAACGCAAAGAGCAAGGGTGCGGGTTCGTGGGGGAACGCAAAGAGCAAGGGTGCGGGTTCGTGGGGGAACGCAAAGAGCAAGGGTGCGGGTTCGTGGGGGAACGCAAAGAGCAAGGGTGCGGGTTCGTGGGGGAACGCAAAGAGCAAGGGTGCGGGTTTGTGGGGGAACGCAAAGAGCTAGGGTGCTGGTTCGTGGGGGAACGCAATGAGGAACCTTGCGGGTTCGTGGGGGAACGCAAAGAGCAAGGGTGCGGGTTTGTGGGGGAACGCAAAGAGCAAGGGTGCGGGTTCGTGGGGGAACGCAAAGAGGAACCGTGCGGGTTCGTGGGGGAACGCAAAGAGCAAGGGTGCGGGTTCGTGGGTGAACGCAAAGAGGAACCGTGCGGGTTCGTGGGGGAACGCAAAGAGGAACCGTGCGGGTTCGTGGGGGAACGCAAAGAGCAAGGGTGCGGGTTCGTGGGTGAACGCGAAGAGGAACCGTGCGGGTTCGTGGGGGAACGCAAAGAGGAACCGTGCGGGTTCGTGGGGGAATGCAAAGAGGAACCGTGCGGGTTAGCGGGGGAACGCAAAGAGCAACCGTGCGGGTTCGTGGGGGAACGCAAAGAGCAAGGGTGCGGGTTCGTGGGGGAACACAAAGAGCAAGGGTGCGGGTTCGAGGGGGAACGCAAAGAGGAACCGTGCGGGTTCTTGTGGGAACGCAAAGAGGAACCGTGCGGGTTCGTGGGGGAACGCAAAGAGCAAGGGTGCTGGTTCGTGGGTGAACGCAAAGAGGAACCGTGCGGGTTCGTGGGGGAACGCAAAGAGCAAGGGTGCGGGTTCGTGGTGGAACGCAAAGAGCAAGGGTGCGGGTTCGTGGGGGAACGCAAAGAGCAAGGGTGCGGGTTCGTGGGGGAACGCAAAGAGCAAGGGTGCGGTTTCGTGGGGGAACACAAAGAGCTAGGGTGCGGGTTCGTGGGGGAACGCAGAGAGCTAGGGTACGGGTTCGTGGGGGAACGCAAAGAGGAACCGTGCGGGTTCGTGGGGGAATGCAAAGAGCTAGGGTGTGGGTTTGTGGGGGAACGCAAAGAGCAAGGGTGCGGGTTCGTGGGGGAACGCAAAGAGCAAGGGTGCAAGTTCGTGGGGGAACGCAAAGAGCAAGGGTGCGGGTTCGTGGGGGAACGCAAAGAGCTAGGGTGCGGGTTCGTGGGGGAACGCAAAGAGCAAGGGTGCGGGTTCGTGGGGGAACGCAAAGAGCAAGGGTGCAAGTTCGTGGGGGAACGCAAAGAGGAACCGTGCGGGTTCGTGGGGGAACGCAAAGAGCAAGGGTGCGGGTTCGTGGAGGAACGCAAAGAGCTAGGGTGCGGGATTGTGGGGGAACGCAAAGAGTAAGGGTGCCGGTTCGTGGGGGAACGCAAAGAGCAAGGGTGCGGGTTCGTGGGGGAACGCAAAGAGCAAGGGTGCGGGTTCGTGGGGGAACGCAAAGAGCAAGGGTGCGGGTTCGTGGGGGAACGCAAAGAGGAACAGTGCGGGTTCGTGGGGGAACGCAAAGAGCAAGGGTGCGGGTTTGTGGGGGAACGCAAAGAGCAAGGGTGCGGGTTCGTGGGGGAATACAAAGAGCAAGGGTGCGGGTTCGTGGGGGAACGCAAAGAGGAACCGTTCGGGTTCGTGGGGGAACGCAAAGAGGAACCGTTTGGGTTCGTGGGGGAACGCAAAGAGCAAGGGTGCGGGTTCGTCAGGGAACGGAAAGAGCAAGGGTGCGGGTTCGTGGGGGAACGCAAACAGGAACCGTTCGGGTTCGTGGGGGAACGCAAAGAGGAACCGTGCGGGTTCGTGGGTGAACGCAAAGATGATCCGTGCGGGTTCGTGGGGAAACGCAAAGAGGAACCGTGCGGGTTCGTGGGGGAACGCAAAGAGGAACCGTGCGGGTTCGTGGGGGAACGCAAAGAGCAAGGGTGCGGGTTCGTGGGTGAACGCGAAGAGGAACCGTGCGGGTTCGTGGGGGAACGCAAAGAGGAACCGTGCGGGTTCGTGGGGGAATGCAAAGAGGAACCGTGCGGGTTAGCGGGGGAACGCAAAGAGCAACCGTGCGGGTTCGTGGGGGAACGCAAAGAGCAAGGGTGCGGGTTCGTGGGGGAACACAAAGAGCAAGGGTGCGGGTTCGAGGGGGAACGCAAAGAGGAACCGTGCGGGTTCTTGTGGGAACGCAAAGAGGAACCGTGCGGGTTCGTGGGGGAACGCAAAGAGCAAGGGTGCGGGTTCGTGGTGGAACGCAAAGAGCAAGGGTGCGGGTTCGTGGGGGAACGCAAAGAGCAAGGGTGCGGGTTCGTGGGGGAACGCAAAGAGCAAGGGTGCGGGTTCGTGGGGGAACACAAAGAGCTAGGGTGCGGGTTCGTGGGGGAACGCAGAGAGCTAGGGTACGGGTTCGTGGGGGAACGCAAAGAGGAACCGTGCGGGTTCGTGGGGGAATGCAAAGAGCTAGGGTGTGGGTTTGTGGGGGAACGCAAAGAGCAAGGGTGCGGGTTCGTGGGGGAACGCAAAGAGCAAGGGTGCGGGTTCGTGGGGGAACGCAAAGAGCTAGGGTGCGGGTTCGTGGGGGAACGCAAAGAGCAAGGGTGCGGGTTCGTGGGGGAACGCAAAGAGCAAGGGTGCAAGTTCGTGGGGGAACGCAAAGAGGAACCGTGCGGGTTCGTGGGGGAACGCAAAGAGCAAGGGTGCGGGTTCGTGGAGGAACGCAAAGAGCTAGGGTGCGGGATTGTGGGGGAACGCAAAGAGCAAGGGTGCCGGTTCGTGGGGGAACGCAAAGAGCAAGGGTGCGGGTTCGTGGGGGAACGCAAAGAGCAAGGGTGCGGGTTCGTGGGGGAACGCAAAGAGCAAGGGTGCGGGTTCGTGGGGGAACGCAAAGAGGAACAGTGCGGGTTTGTGGGGGAACGCAAAGAGCAAGGGTGCGGGTTTGTGGGGGAACGCAAAGAGCAAGGGTGCGGGTTCGTGGGGGAACACAAAGAGCAAGGGTGCGGGTTCGTGGGGGAACGCAAAGAGGAACCGTGCGGGTTCGTGGGGGAACGCAAAGAGGAACCGTTTGGGTTCGTGGGGGAACGCAAAGAGCAAGGGTGCGGGTTCGTCAGGGAACGGAAAGAGCAAGGGTGCGGGTTCGTGGGGGAACGCAAACAGGAACCGTTCGGGTTCGTGGGGGAACGCAAAGAGGAACCGTGCGGGTTCGTGGGTGAACGCAAAGATGAACCGTGCGGGTTCGTGGGGGAACGCAAAGAGGAACCGTGCGGGTTCATGGGGGAACGCAAAGAGGAACCGTGCGGGTTTGTGGGGGAACGCAAAGAGGAACCGTGCGGGTACGTGGGGGAACGCAAAGAGCAAGGGTGCGGGTTCGTGGGGGAACGCAAAGAGCTAGGGTGCGGGTTCGTGGGGGAACGCAAAGAGGAACCGTGCGGGTTCGTGGGGGAACGCAAAGAGCAAGGGTGCGGGTTCGTGGGGGAACGCAAAGAGCAAGGGTGCGGGTTCGTGGGGGAACGCAAAGAGCAAGGGTGCGGGTTCGTGGGGAAACGCAAAGAGGAACCGTGCGGGTTCGTGGGGGAACGCAAAGAGCAAGGGTGTGGGTTCGTGGGGGAACGCAAAGAGGAAGGGTGCGGGTTCGTGGGGGAACGCAAAGAGCAAGGGTGCGGGTTCGTGGGGGAACGCAAAGAGCAAGGGTGCGGGTTCGTGGGGGAACGCAAAGAGCAAAGGTGCGGGCTCGTGTGGGAGTGCATAGAGGAACCGTGCGGGTTCGTGGGGGAACGCAAAGAGGAACCGTGCGGGTTCGTGGGGGAACGCAAAGAGCAAGGGTGCGGGTTCGTGGGGGAACGCAAAGAGCAAGGGTGCAGGTTCGTGGGGGAACGCAAAGAGGAACCGTGCGGGTTCGTGGGGGAACGCAAAGAGCAAGGGTGCGGGTTCGTGGGGGAACTCAAAGTGCAAGGGTGCGGGTTTGTGGGGGAACGCAAAGAGCAAGGGTGCGAGTTCGTGGGGGAACGCAAAGAGCAAGGGTGCGGGTTCGTGGGGGAACGCAAAGAGGAACCGTGCGGGTTCGTGGGAGAACGCAAAGAGCAAGGGTGCGGGTTCATGGGGGAACGCAAAGAGCAAGGGTGCGGGTTCGTGGGGGAACGCAAAGAGCAAGGGTGCGGGTTCGTGGGGGAACGCAAAGAGCTAGGGTGATGGTTCGTGGGGGAACGCAATGAGGAACCTTGCGGGTTCGTGGGGGAACGCAAAGAGCAAGGGTGCGGGTTTGTGGGGGAACGCAAAGAGCAAGGGTGCGGGTTCGTGGGGGAACGCAAAGAGGAACCGTGCGGGTTCGTGGGGGAACGCAAAGAGCAAGGGTGCGGGTTCGTGGGTGAACGCAAAGAGGAACCGTGCGGGTTCGTGGGGGAACGCAAAGAGGAACCGTGCGGGTTCGTGGGGGAACGCAAAGAGCAAGGGTGCGGGTTCGTGGGTGAACGCAAAGAGGAACTGTGCGGGTTCGTGGGGGAACGCAAAGAGGAACCGTGCGGGTTCGTGGGGGAATGCAAAGAGGAACCGTGCGGGTTAGCGGGGGAACGCAAAGAGCAACCGTGCGGGTTCGTGGGGGAACGCAAAGAGCAAGGGTGCGGGTTCGTGGGGGAACACAAAGAGCAAGGGTGCGGGTTCGTGGGGGAACGCAAAGAGGAACCGTGCGGGTTCTTGTGGGAACGCAAAGAGGAACCGTGCGGGTTCGTGGGGGAACGCAAAGAGCAAGGGTGCTGGTTCGTGGGTGAACGCAAAGAGGAACCGTGCGGGTTCGTGGGGGAACGCAAAGAGCAAGGGTGCGGGTTCGTGGTGGAACGCAAAGAGCAAGGGTGCGGGTTCGTGGGGGAACGCAAAGAGCAAGGGTGCGGGTTCGTGGTGGAACGCAAAGAGCAAGGGTGCGGGTTCGTGGGGGAACACAAAGAGCTAGGGTGCGGGTTCGTGGGGGAACGCAGAGAGCTAGGGTACGGGTTCGTGGGGGAACGCAAAGAGGAACCGTGCGGGTTCGTGGGGGAATGCAAAGAGCTAGGGTGTGGGTTTGTGGGGGAACGCAAAGAGCAAGGGTGCGGGTTCGTGGGGGAACGCAAAGAGCAAGGGTGCGGGTTCGTGGGGGAACGCAAAGAGCAAGGGTGCGGGTTCGTGGGGGAACGCAAAGAGCTAGGGTGCGGGTTCGTGGGGGAACGCAAAGAGCAAGGGTGCGGGTTCGTGGGTGAACGCAAAGAGCAAGGGTGCAAGTTCGTGGGGAAACGCAAAGAGGAACCGTGCGGGTTCGTGGGGGAACGCAAAGAGCAAGGGTGCGGGTTCGTGGAGGAACGCAAAGAGCTAGGGTGCGGGATTGTGGGGGAACGCAAAGAGCAAGGGTGCCGGTTCGTGGGGGAACGCAAAGAGCAAGGGTGCGGGTTCGTGGGGGAACGCAAAGAGCAAGGGTGCGGGTTCGTGGGGGAACGCAAAGAGCAAGGGTGCGGGTTCGTGGGGGAACGCAAAGAGGAACAGTGCGGGTTCGTGGGGGAACGCAAAGAGCAAGGGTGCGGGTTTGTGGGGGAACGCAAAGAGCAAGGGTGCGGGTTCGTGGGGGAACACAAAGAGCAAGGGTGCGGGTTCGTGGGGGAACGCAAAGAGGAACCGTGCGGGTTCGTGGGGGAACGCAAAGAGGAACCGTTTGGGTTCGTGGGGGAACGCAAAGAGCAAGGGTGCGGGTTCGTCAGGGAACGGAAAGAGCAAGGGTGCGGGTTCGTGGGGGAACGCAAACAGGAACCGTTCGGGTTCGTGGGGGAACGCAAAGAGGAACCGTGCGGGTTCGTGGGTGAACGCAAAGAGGAACCGTGCGGGTTCATGGGGGAACGCAAAGAGGAACAGTGCGGGTTTGTGGGGGAACGCAAAGAGGAACCGTGCGGGTTCGTGGGGGAACGCAAAGAGCAAGGGTGCGGGTTCGTGGGGGAACGCAAAGAGCTAGGGTGCGGGTTCGTGGGGGAACGCAAAGAGGAACCGTGCGGGTTCGTGGGGGAACGCAAAGAGGAACCGTGCGGGTTCGTGGGGGAACGCAAAGAGCAAGGGTGCGGGTTCGTGGGGGAACGCAAAGAGCAAGGGTGCGGGTTCGTGGGGAAACGCAAAGAGGAACCGTGCGGGTTCGTGGGGGAACGCAAAGAGCAAGGGTGTGGGTTCGTGGGGGAACGCAAAGAGCTAGGGTGCGGGTTCGTGGGGGAACGCAAAGAGCAAGGGTGCGGGTTCGTGGGGGAACGCAAAGAGCAAGGGTGCGGGTTCGTGGGGGAACGCAAAGAGCAAAGGTGCGGGCTCGTGGGGGAGTGCATAGAGGAACCGTGCGGGTTCGTGGGGGAACGCAAAGAGGAACCGTGCGGGTTCGTGGGGGAACGCAAAGAGCAAGGGTGCGGGTTCGTGGGGGAACGCAAAGAGCAAGGGTGCAGGTTCGTGGGGGAACGCAAAGAGGAACCGTGCGGGTTCGTGGGTGAACGCAAAGATGAACCGTGCGGGTTCGTGGGGAAACGCAAAGAGGAACCGTGCGGGTTCGTGGGGGAACGCAAAGAGGAACCGTGCGGGTTCGTGGGGGAACGCAAAGAGCAAGGGTGCGGGTTCGTGGGTGAACGCGAAGAGGAACCGTGCGGGTTCGTGGGGGAACGCAAAGAGGAACCGTGCGGGTTCGTGGGGGAATGCAAAGAGGAACCGTGCGGGTTAGCGGGGGAACGCAAAGAGCAACCGTGCGGGTTCGTGGGGGAACGCAAAGAGCAAGGGTGCGGGTTCGTGGGGGAACACAAAGAGCAAGGGTGCGGGTTCGAGGGGGAACGCAAAGAGGAACCGTGCGGGTTCTTGTGGGAACGCAAAGAGGAACCGTGCGGGTTCGTGGGGGAACGCAAAGAGCAAGGGTGCGGGTTCGTGGTGGAACGCAAAGAGCAAGGGTGCGGGTTCGTGGGGGAACGCAAAGAGCAAGGGTGCGGGTTCGTGGGGGAACGCAAAGAGCAAGGGTGCGGGTTCGTGGGGGAACACAAAGAGCTAGGGTGCGGGTTCGTGGGGGAACGCAGAGAGCTAGGGTACGGGTTCGTGGGGGAACGCAAAGAGGAACCGTGCGGGTTCGTGGGGGAATGCAAAGAGCTAGGGTGTGGGTTTGTGGGGGAACGCAAAGAGCAAGGGTGCGGGTTCGTGGGGGAACGCAAAGAGCAAGGGTGCGGGTTCGTGGGGGAACGCAAAGAGCAAGGGTGCGGGTTCGTGGGGGAACGCAAAGAGCTAGGGTGCGGGTTCGTGGGGGAACGCAAAGAGCAAGGGTGCGGGTTCGTGGGGGAACGCAAAGAGCAAGGGTGCAAGTTCGTGGGGGAACGCAAAGAGGAACCGTGCGGGTTCGTGGGGGAACGCAAAGAGCAAGGGTGCGGGTTCGTGGAGGAACGCAAAGAGCTAGGGTGCGGGATTGTGGGGGAACGCAAAGAGCAAGGGTGCCGGTTCGTGGGGGAACGCAAAGAGCAAGGGTGCGGGTTCGTGGGGGAACGCAAAGAGCAAGGGTGCGGGTTCGTGGGGGAACGCAAAGAGCAAGGGTGCGGGTTCGTGGGGGAACGCAAAGAGGAACAGTGCGGGTTCGTGGGGGAACGCAAAGAGCAAGGGTGCGGGTTTGTGGGGGAACGCAAAGAGCAAGGGTGCGGGTTCGTGGGGGAACACAAAGAGCAAGGGTGCGGGTTCGTGGGGGAACGCAAAGAGGAACCGTGCGGGTTCGTGGGGGAACGCAAAGAGGAACCGTTTGGGTTCGTGGGGGAACGCAAAGAGCAAGGGTGCGGGTTCGTCAGGGAACGGAAAGAGCAAGGGTGCGGGTTCGTGGGGGAACGCAAACAGGAACCGTTCGGGTTCGTGGGGGAACGCAAAGAGGAACCGTGCGGGTTCGTGGGTGAACGCAAAGATGAACCGTGCGGGTTCGTGGGGAAACGCAAAGAGGAACCGTGCGGGTTCATGGGGGAACGCAAAGAGGAACCGTGCGGGTTTGTGGGGGAACGCAAAGAGGAACCGTGCGGGTACGTGGGGGAACGCAAAGAGCAAGGGTGCGGGTTCGTGGGGGAACGCAAAGAGCTAGGGTGCGGGTTCGTGGGGGAACGCAAAGAGGAACCGTGCGGGTTCGTGGGGGAACGCAAAGAGCAAGGGTGCGGGTTCGTGGGGGAACGCAAAGAGCAAGGGTGCGGGTTCGTGGGGGAACGCAAAGAGCAAGGGTGCGGGTTCGTGGGGGAACGCAAAGAGCAAGGGTGCGGGTTCGTGGGGGAACGCAAAGAGCAAGGGTGCGGGTTCGTGGGGGAACGCAAAGAGGAACCGTGCGGGTTCGTGGGGGAACGCAAAGAGGAACCGTGCGGGTTCGTGGGGGAACGCAAAGAGCAAGGGTGCGGGTTCGTGGGGGAACGCAAAGAGCTAGGGTGCGGGTTCGTGGGGGAACGCAAAGAGCAAGGGTGCGGGTTCGTGGGGGAACGCAAAGAGGAACCGTGCGGGTTCGTGGGGGAACGCAAAGAGGAACCGTGCGGGTTCGTGGGGGAACGCAAAGAGCAAGGGTGCGGGTTCGTGGGGGAACGCAAAGAGGAACCGTGCGGGTTCGTGGGGGAACGCAAAGAGCTAGGGTGCGGGTTCGTCGGGGAACACAAAGAGGAACCGTGCGGGTTCGTGGGGGAACGCAAAGAGCAAGGGTGCGGGTTCGTGGGGGAACGCAAAGAGCAAGGGTGCGGGTTCGTGGGGGAACGCAAAGAGCAAGGGTGCGGGTTCATGGGGGAACGCAAACAGGAACCGTGCGGGTTCGTGGGGGAACGCAAAGAGGAACCGTGCGGGTTCGTGGGGGAGCGCAAAGAGGAACCGTGCGGGTTCGTGGGGGAACGCAAAGAGGAACCGTGCGGGTTCGTGGGGAAACGCAAAGAGGAACCGTGCGGGTTCGTGGGGGAACGCAAAGAGCAAGGGTGCGGGTTCGTGGGGGAACGCAAAGAGCTAGGGTGCGGGTTCGTGGGGGAACGAAAAGAGCAAGGGTGCGGGTTCGTAGGGGAACGCGAAGAGCTAGGGTGTGGGTTCGTGGGGGAACGCAAAGAGCAAGGGTGCGGGTTCGTGGGGGAACGCAAAGAGCAAGGGTGCGGGTTCGTGGGGGAACGCAAAGAGCAAGGGTGCGGGTTCGTGGGGGAACGCAAAGAGCAAGGGTGCGGGTTCGTGGGGGAACGCAAAGAGCAAGGGTGCGGGTTTGTGGGGGAACGCAAAGAGCTAGGGTGCTGGTTCGTGGGGGAACGCAATGAGGAACCTTGCGGGTTCGTGGGGGAACGCAAAGAGCAAGGGTGCGGGTTTGTGGGGGAACGCAAAGAGCAAGGGTGCGGGTTCGTGGGGGAACGCAAAGAGGAACCGTGCGGGTTCGTGGGGGAACGCAAAGAGCAAGGGTGCGGGTTCGTGGGTGAACGCAAAGAGGAACCGTGCGGGTTCGTGGGGGAACGCAAAGAGGAACCGTGCGGGTTCGTGGGGGAACGCAAAGAGCAAGGGTGCGGGTTCGTGGGTGAACGCGAAGAGGAACCGTGCGGGTTCGTGGGGGAACGCAAAGAGGAACCGTGCGGGTTCGTGGGGGAATGCAAAGAGGAACCGTGCGGGTTAGCGGGGGAACGCAAAGAGCAACCGTGCGGGTTCGTGGGGGAACGCAAAGAGCAAGGGTGCGGGTTCGTGGGGGAACACAAAGAGCAAGGGTGCGGGTTCGAGGGGGAACGCAAAGAGGAACCGTGCGGGTTCTTGTGGGAACGCAAAGAGGAACCGTGCGGGTTCGTGGGGGAACGCAAAGAGCAAGGGTGCTGGTTCGTGGGTGAACGCAAAGAGGAACCGTGCGGGTTCGTGGGGGAACGCAAAGAGCAAGGGTGCGGGTTCGTGGTGGAACGCAAAGAGCAAGGGTGCGGGTTCGTGGGGGAACGCAAAGAGCAAGGGTGCGGGTTCGTGGGGGAACGCAAAGAGCAAGGGTGCGGTTTCGTGGGGGAACACAAAGAGCTAGGGTGCGGGTTCGTGGGGGAACGCAGAGAGCTAGGGTACGGGTTCGTGGGGGAACGCAAAGAGGAACCGTGCGGGTTCGTGGGGGAATGCAAAGAGCTAGGGTGTGGGTTTGTGGGGGAACGCAAAGAGCAAGGGTGCGGGTTCGTGGGGGAACGCAAAGAGCAAGGGTGCAAGTTCGTGGGGGAACGCAAAGAGCAAGGGTGCGGGTTCGTGGGGGAACGCAAAGAGCTAGGGTGCGGGTTCGTGGGGGAACGCAAAGAGCAAGGGTGCGGGTTCGTGGGGGAACGCAAAGAGCAAGGGTGCAAGTTCGTGGGGGAACGCAAAGAGGAACCGTGCGGGTTCGTGGGGGAACGCAAAGAGCAAGGGTGCGGGTTCGTGGAGGAACGCAAAGAGCTAGGGTGCGGGATTGTGGGGGAACGCAAAGAGCAAGGGTGCCGGTTCGTGGGGGAACGCAAAGAGCAAGGGTGCGGGTTCGTGGGGGAACGCAAAGAGCAAGGGTGCGGGTTCGTGGGGGAACGCAAAGAGCAAGGGTGCGGGTTCGTGGGGGAACGCAAAGAGGAACAGTGCGGGTTCGTGGGGGAACGCAAAGAGCAAGGGTGCGGGTTTGTGGGGGAACGCAAAGAGCAAGGGTGCGGGTTCGTGGGGGAACACAAAGAGCAAGGGTGCGGGTTCGTGGGGGAACGCAAAGAGGAACCGTTCGGGTTCGTGGGGGAACGCAAAGAGGAACCGTTTGGGTTCGTGGGGGAACGCAAAGAGCAAGGGTGCGGGTTCGTCAGGGAACGGAAAGAGCAAGGGTGCGGGTTCGTGGGGGAACGCAAACAGGAACCGTTCGGGTTCGTGGGGGAACGCAAAGAGGAACCGTGCGGGTTCGTGGGTGAACGCAAAGATGAACCGTGCGGGTTCGTGGGGAAACGCAAAGAGGAACCGTGCGGGTTCGTGGGGGAACGCAAAGAGGAACCGTGCGGGTTCGTGGGGGAACGCAAAGAGCAAGGGTGCGGGTTCGTGGGTGAACGCGAAGAGGAACCGTGCGGGTTCGTGGGGGAACGCAAAGAGGAACCGTGCGGGTTCGTGGGGGAATGCAAAGAGGAACCGTGCGGGTTAGCGGGGGAACGCAAAGAGCAACCGTGCGGGTTCGTGGGGGAACGCAAAGAGCAAGGGTGCGGGTTCGTGGGGGAACACAAAGAGCAAGGGTGCGGGTTCGAGGGGGAACGCAAAGAGGAACCGTGCGGGTTCTTGTGGGAACGCAAAGAGGAACCGTGCGGGTTCGTGGGGGAACGCAAAGAGCAAGGGTGCGGGTTCGTGGTGGAACGCAAAGAGCAAGGGTGCGGGTTCGTGGGGGAACGCAAAGAGCAAGGGTGCGGGTTCGTGGGGGAACGCAAAGAGCAAGGGTGCGGGTTCGTGGGGGAACACAAAGAGCTAGGGTGCGGGTTCGTGGGGGAACGCAGAGAGCTAGGGTACGGGTTCGTGGGGGAACGCAAAGAGGAACCGTGCGGGTTCGTGGGGGAATGCAAAGAGCTAGGGTGTGGGTTTGTGGGGGAACGCAAAGAGCAAGGGTGCGGGTTCGTGGGGGAACGCAAAGAGCAAGGGTGCGGGTTCGTGGGGGAACGCAAAGAGCTAGGGTGCGGGTTCGTGGGGGAACGCAAAGAGCAAGGGTGCGGGTTCGTGGGGGAACGCAAAGAGCAAGGGTGCAAGTTCGTGGGGGAACGCAAAGAGGAACCGTGCGGGTTCGTGGGGGAACGCAAAGAGCAAGGGTGCGGGTTCGTGGAGGAACGCAAAGAGCTAGGGTGCGGGATTGTGGGGGAACGCAAAGAGCAAGGGTGCCGGTTCGTGGGGGAACGCAAAGAGCAAGGGTGCGGGTTCGTGGGGGAACGCAAAGAGCAAGGGTGCGGGTTCGTGGGGGAACGCAAAGAGCAAGGGTGCGGGTTCGTGGGGGAACGCAAAGAGGAACAGTGCGGGTTCGTGGGGGAACGCAAAGAGCAAGGGTGCGGGATTGTGGGGGAACGCAAAGAGCAAGGGTGCGGGTTCGTGGGGGAACACAAAGAGCAAGGGTGCGGGTTCGTGGGGGAACGCAAAGAGGAACCGTGCGGGTTCGTGGGGGAACGCAAAGAGGAACCGTTTGGGTTCGTGGGGGAACGCAAAGAGCAAGGGTGCGGGTTCGTCAGGGAACGGAAAGAGCAAGGGTGCGGGTTCGTGGGGGAACGCAAACAGGAACCGTTCGGGTTCGTGGGGGAACGCAAAGAGGAACCGTGCGGGTTCGTGGGTGAACGCAAAGATGAACCGTGCGGGTTCGTGGGGGAACGCAAAGAGGAACCGTGCGGGTTCATGGGGGAACGCAAAGAGGAACCGTGCGGGTTTGTGGGGGAACGCAAAGAGGAACCGTGCGGGTACGTGGGGGAACGCAAAGAGCAAGGGTGCGGGTTCGTGGGGGAACGCAAAGAGCTAGGGTGCGGGTTCGTGGGGGAACGCAAAGAGGAACCGTGCGGGTTCGTGGGGGAACGCAAAGAGCAAGGGTGCGGGTTCGTGGGGGAACGCAAAGAGCAAGGGTGCGGGTTCGTGGGGGAACGCAAAGAGCAAGGGTGCGGGTTCGTGGGGGAACGCAAAGAGCAAGGGTGCGGGTTCGTGGGGAAACGCAAAGAGGAACCGTGCGGGTTCGTGGGGGAACGCAAAGAGCAAGGGTGTGGGTTCGTGGGGGAACGCAAAGAGGAAGGGTGCGGGTTCGTGGGGGAACGCAAAGAGCAAGGGTGCGGGTTCGTGGGGGAACGCAAAGAGCAAGGGTGCGGGTTCGTGGGGGAACGCAAAGAGCAAAGGTGCGGGCTCGTGTGGGAGTGCATAGAGGAACCGTGCGGGTTCGTGGGGGAACGCAAAGAGGAACCGTGCGGGTTCGTGGGGGAACGCAAAGAGCAAGGGTGCGGGTTCGTGGGGGAACGCAAAGAGCAAGGGTGCAGGTTCGTGGGGGAACGCAAAGAGGAACCGTGCGGGTTCGTGGGGGAACGCAAAGAGCAAGGGTGCGGGTTCGTGGGGGAACTCAAAGTGCAAGGGTGCGGGTTTGTGGGGGAACGCAAAGAGCAAGGGTGCGAGTTCGTGGGGGAACGCAAAGAGCAAGGGTGCGGGTTCGTGGGGGAACGCAAAGAGGAACCGTGCGGGTTCGTGGGAGAACGCAAAGAGCAAGGGTGCGGGTTCATGGGGGAACGCAAAGAGCAAGGGTGCGGGTTCGTGGGGGAACGCAAAGAGCAAGGGTGCGGGTTCGTGGGGGAACGCAAAGAGCTAGGGTGATGGTTCGTGGGGGAACGCAATGAGGAACCTTGCGGGTTCGTGGGGGATCGCAAAGAGCAAGGGTGCGGGTTTGTGGGGGAACGCAAAGAGCAAGGGTGCGGGTTCGTGGGGGAACGCAAAGAGGAACCGTGCGGGTTCGTGGGGGAAC
Source organism: Oreortyx pictus (assembly GCA_036925125.1). Classification (NCBI taxonomy): domain Eukaryota; kingdom Metazoa; phylum Chordata; class Aves; order Galliformes; family Odontophoridae; genus Oreortyx; species Oreortyx pictus. The sequence goes on from JAUPFR010000058.1 coordinate 302,410, forward strand.
GCAAAGAGCAAGGGTGCGGGTTCGTGGGTGAACGCAAAGAGGAACCGTGCGGGTTCGTGGGGGAACGCAAAGAGGAAGCGTGCGGGTTCGTGGGGGAACGCAAAGAGCAAGGGTGCGGGTTCGTGGGTGAACGCAAAGAGGAACTGTGCGGGTTCGTGGGGGAACGCAAAGAGGAACCGTGCGGGTTCGTGGGGGAATGCAAAGAGGAACCGTGCGGGTTAGCGGGGGAACGCAAAGAGCAACCGTGCGGGTTCGTGGGGGAACGCAAAGAGCAAGGGTGCGGGTTCGTGGGGGAACACAAAGAGCAAGGGTGCGGGTTCGTGGGGGAACGCAAAGAGGAACCGTGCGGGTTCTTGTGGGAACGCAAAGAGGAACCGTGCGGGTTCGTGGGGGAACGCAAAGAGCAAGGGTGCTGGTTCGTGGGTGAACGCAAAGAGGAACCGTGCGGGTTCGTGGGGGAACGCAAAGAGCAAGGGTGCGGGTTCGTGGTGGAACGCAAAGAGCAAGGGTGCGGGTTCGTGGGGGAACGCAAAGAGCAAGGGTGCGGGTTCGTGGTGGAACGCAAAGAGCAAGGGTGCGGGTTCGTGGGGGAACACAAAGAGCTAGGGTGCGGGTTCGTGGGGGAACGCAGAGAGCTAGGGTACGGGTTCGTGGGGGAACGCAAAGAGGAACCGTGCGGGTTCGTGGGGGAATGCAAAGAGCTAGGGTGTGGGTTTGTGGGGGAACGCAAAGAGCAAGGGTGCGGGTTCGTGGGGGAACGCAAAGAGCAAGGGTGCGGGTTCGTGGGGGAACGCAAAGAGCAAGGGTGCGGGTTCGTGGGGGAACGCAAAGAGCTAGGGTGCGGGTTCGTGGGGGAACGCAAAGAGCAAGGGTGCGGGTTCGTGGGTGAACGCAAAGAGCAAGGGTGCAAGTTCGTGGGGAAACGCAAAGAGGAACCGTGCGGGTTCGTGGGGGAACGCAAAGAGCAAGGGTGCGGGTTCGTGGAGGAACGCAAAGAGCTAGGGTGCGGGATTGTGGGGGAACGCAAAGAGCAAGGGTGCCGGTTCGTGGGGGAACGCAAAGAGCAAGGGTGCGGGTTCGTGGGGGAACGCAAAGAGCAAGGGTGCGGGTTCGTGGGGGAACGCAAAGAGCAAGGGTGCGGGTTCGTGGGGGAACGCAAAGAGGAACAGTGCGGGTTCGTGGGGGAACGCAAAGAGCAAGGGTGCGGGTTTGTGGGGGAACGCAAAGAGCAAGGGTGCGGGTTCGTGGGGGAACACAAAGAGCAAGGGTGCGGGTTCGTGGGGGAACGCAAAGAGGAACCGTGCGGGTTCGTGGGGGAACGCAAAGAGGAACCGTTTGGGTTCGTGGGGGAACGCAAAGAGCAAGGGTGCGGGTTCGTCAGGGAACGGAAAGAGCAAGGGTGCGGGTTCGTGGGGGAACGCAAACAGGAACCGTTCGGGTTCGTGGGGGAACGCAAAGAGGAACCGTGCGGGTTCGTGGGTGAACGCAAAGAGGAACCGTGCGGGTTCATGGGGGAACGCAAAGAGGAACAGTGCGGGTTTGTGGGGGAACGCAAAGAGGAACCGTGCGGGTTCGTGGGGGAACGCAAAGAGCAAGGGTGCGGGTTCGTGGGGGAACGCAAAGAGCTAGGGTGCGGGTTCGTGGGGGAACGCAAAGAGGAACCGTGCGGGTTCGTGGGGGAACGCAAAGAGGAACCGTGCGGGTTCGTGGGGGAACGCAAAGAGCAAGGGTGCGGGTTCGTGGGGGAACGCAAAGAGCAAGGGTGCGGGTTCGTGGGGAAACGCAAAGAGGAACCGTGCGGGTTCGTGGGGGAACGCAAAGAGCAAGGGTGTGGGTTCGTGGGGGAACGCAAAGAGCTAGGGTGCGGGTTCGTGGGGGAACGCAAAGAGCAAGGGTGCGGGTTCGTGGGGGAACGCAAAGAGCAAGGGTGCGGGTTCGTGGGGGAACGCAAAGAGCAAAGGTGCGGGCTCGTGGGGGAGTGCATAGAGGAACCGTGCGGGTTCGTGGGGGAACGCAAAGAGGAACCGTGCGGGTTCGTGGGGGAACGCAAAGAGCAAGGGTGCGGGTTCGTGGGGGAACGCAAAGAGCAAGGGTGCAGGTTCGTGGGGGAACGCAAAGAGGAACCGTGCGGGTTCGTGGGTGAACGCAAAGATGAACCGTGCGGGTTCGTGGGGAAACGCAAAGAGGAACCGTGCGGGTTCGTGGGGGAACGCAAAGAGGAACCGTGCGGGTTCGTGGGGGAACGCAAAGAGCAAGGGTGCGGGTTCGTGGGTGAACGCGAAGAGGAACCGTGCGGGTTCGTGGGGGAACGCAAAGAGGAACCGTGCGGGTTCGTGGGGGAATGCAAAGAGGAACCGTGCGGGTTAGCGGGGGAACGCAAAGAGCAACCGTGCGGGTTCGTGGGGGAACGCAAAGAGCAAGGGTGCGGGTTCGTGGGGGAACACAAAGAGCAAGGGTGCGGGTTCGAGGGGGAACGCAAAGAGGAACCGTGCGGGTTCTTGTGGGAACGCAAAGACGAACCGTGCGGGTTCGTGGGGGAACGCAAAGAGCAAGGGTGCGGGTTCGTGGTGGAACGCAAAGAGCAAGGGTGCGGGTTCGTGGGGGAACGCAAAGAGCAAGGGTGCGGGTTCGTGGGGGAACGCAAAGAGCAAGGGTGCGGGTTCGTGGGGGAACACAAAGAGCTAGGGTGCGGGTTCGTGGGGGAACGCAGAGAGCTAGGGTACGGGTTCGTGGGGGAACGCAAAGAGGAACCGTGCGGGTTCGTGGGGGAATGCAAAGAGCTAGGGTGTGGGTTTGTGGGGGAACGCAAAGAGCAAGGGTGCGGGTTCGTGGGGGAACGCAAAGAGCAAGGGTGCGGGTTCGTGGGGGAACGCAAAGAGCAAGGGTGCGGGTTCGTGGGGGAACGCAAAGAGCTAGGGTGCGGGTTCGTGGGGGAACGCAAAGAGCAAGGGTGCGGGTTCGTGGGGGAACGCAAAGAGCAAGGGTGCAAGTTCGTGGGGGAACGCAAAGAGGAACCGTGCGGGTTCGTGGGGGAACGCAAAGAGCAAGGGTGCGGGTTCGTGGAGGAACGCAAAGAGCTAGGGTGCGGGATTGTGGGGGAACGCAAAGAGCAAGGGTGCCGGTTCGTGGGGGAACGCAAAGAGCAAGGGTGCGGGTTCGTGGGGGAACGCAAAGAGCAAGGGTGCGGGTTCGTGGGGGAACGCAAAGAGCAAGGGTGCGGGTTCGTGGGGGAACGCAAAGAGGAACAGTGCGGGTTCGTGGGGGAACGCAAAGAGCAAGGGTGCGGGTTTGTGGGGGAACGCAAAGAGCAAGGGTGCGGGTTCGTGGGGGAACACAAAGAGCAAGGGTGCGGGTTCGTGGGGGAACGCAAAGAGGAACCGTGCGGGTTCGTGGGGGAACGCAAAGAGGAACCGTTTGGGTTCGTGGGGGAACGCAAAGAGCAAGGGTGCGGGTTCGTCAGGGAACGGAAAGAGCAAGGGTGCGGGTTCGTGGGGGAACGCAAACAGGAACCGTTCGGGTTCGTGGGGGAACGCAAAGAGGAACCGTGCGGGTTCGTGGGTGAACGCAAAGATGAACCGTGCGGGTTCGTGGGGAAACGCAAAGAGGAACCGTGCGGGTTCATGGGGGAACGCAAAGAGGAACCGTGCGGGTTTGTGGGGGAACGCAAAGAGGAACCGTGCGGGTACGTGGGGGAACGCAAAGAGCAAGGGTGCGGGTTCGTGGGGGAACGCAAAGAGCTAGGGTGCGGGTTCGTGGGGGAACGCAAAGAGGAACCGTGCGGGTTCGTGGGGGAACGCAAAGAGCAAGGGTGCGGGTTCGTGGGGGAACGCAAAGAGCAAGGGTGCGGGTTCGTGGGGGAACGCAAAGAGCAAGGGTGCGGGTTCGTGGGGAAACGCAAAGAGGAACCGTGCGGGTTCGTGGGGGAACGCAAAGAGCAAGGGTGTGGGTTCGTGGGGGAACGCAAAGAGGAAGGGTGCGGGTTCGTGGGGGAACGCAAAGAGCAAGGGTGCGGGTTCGTGGGGGAACGCAAAGAGCAAGGGTGCGGGTTCGTGGGGGAACGCAAAGAGCAAAGGTGCGGGCTCGTGTGGGAGTGCATAGAGGAACCGTGCGGGTTCGTGGGGGAACGCAAAGAGGAACCGTGCGGGTTCGTGGGGGAACGCAAAGAGCAAGGGTGCGGGTTCGTGGGGGAACGCAAAGAGCAAGGGTGCAGGTTCGTGGGGGAACGCAAAGAGGAACCGTGCGGGTTCGTGGGGGAACGCAAAGAGCAAGGGTGCGGGTTCGTGGGGGAACTCAAAGTGCAAGGGTGCGGGTTTGTGGGGGAACGCAAAGAGCAAGGGTGCGAGTTCGTGGGGGAACGCAAAGAGCAAGGGTGCGGGTTCGTGGGGGAACGCAAAGAGGAACCGTGCGGGTTCGTGGGAGAACGCAAAGAGCAAGGGTGCGGGTTCATGGGGGAACGCAAAGAGCAAGGGTGCGGGTTCGTGGGGGAACGCAAAGAGCAAGGGTGCGGGTTCGTGGGGGAACGCAAAGAGCTAGGGTGATGGTTCGTGGGGGAACGCAATGAGGAACCTTGCGGGTTCGTGGGGGAACGCAAAGAGCAAGGGTGCGGGTTTGTGGGGGAACGCAAAGAGCAAGGGTGCGGGTTCGTGGGGGAACGCAAAGAGGAACCGTGCGGGTTCGTGGGGGAACGCAAAGAGCAAGGGTGCGGGTTCGTGGGTGAACGCAAAGAGGAACCGTGCGGGTTCGTGGGGGAACGCAAAGAGGAACCGTGCGGGTTCGTGGGGGAACGCAAAGAGCAAGGGTGCGGGTTCGTGGGTGAACGCAAAGAGGAACCGTGCGGGTTCGTGGGGGAACGCAAAGAGGAACCGTGTGGGTTCGTGGGGGAATGCAAAGAGGAACCGTGCGGGTTAGCGGGGGAACGCAAAGAGCAACCGTGCGGGTTCGTGGGGGAACGCAAAGAGCAAGGGTGCGGGTTCGTGGGGGAACACAAAGAGCAAGGGTGCGGGTTCGTGGGGGAACGCAAAGAGGAACCGTGCGGGTTCTTGTGGGAACGCAAAGAGGAACCGTGCGGGTTCGTGGGGGAACGCAAAGAGCAAGGGTGCTGGTTCGTGGGTGAACGCAAAGAGGAACCGTGCGGGTTCGTGGGGGAACGCAAAGAGCAAGGGTGCGGGTTCGTGGTGGAACGCAAAGAGCAAGGGTGCGGGTTCGTGGGGGAACGCAAAGAGCAAGGGTGCGGGTTCGTGGTGGAACGCAAAGAGCAAGGGTGCGGGTTCGTGGGGGAACACAAAGAGCTAGGGTGCGGGTTCGTGGGGGAACGCAGAGAGCTAGGGTACGGGTTCGTGGGGGAACGCAAAGAGGAACCGTGCGGGTTCGTGGGGGAATGCAAAGAGCAAGGGTGTGGGTTTGTGGGGGAACGCAAAGAGCAAGGGTGCGGGTTCGTGGGGGAACGCAAAGAGCAAGGGTGCGGGTTCGTGGGGGAACGCAAAGAGCAAGGGTGCGGGTTCGTGGGGGAACGCAAAGAGCTAGGGTGCGGGTTCGTGGGGGAACGCAAAGAGCAAGGGTGCGGGTTCGTGGGTGAACGCAAAGAGCAAGGGTGCAAGTTCGTGGGGAAACGCAAAGAGGAACCGTGCGGGTTCGTGGGGGAACGCAAAGAGCAAGGGTGCGGGTTCGTGGAAGAACGCAAAGAGCTAGGGTGCGGGATTGTGGGGGAACGCAAAGAGCAAGGGTGCCGGTTCGTGGGGGAACGCAAAGAGCAAGGGTGCGGGTTCGTGGGGGAACGCAAAGAGCAAGGGTGCGGGTTCGTGGGGGAACGCAAAGAGGAACAGTGCGGGTTCGTGGGGGAACGCAAAGAGCAAGGGTGCGGGTTTGTGGGGGAACGCAAAGAGCAAGGGTGCGGGTTCGTGGGGGAACACAAAGAGCAAGGGTGCGGGTTCGTGGGGGAACGCAAAGAGGAACCGTGCGGGTTCGTGGGGGAACGCAAAGAGGAACCGTTTGGGTTCGTGGGGGAACGCAAAGAGCAAGGGTGCGGGTTCGTCAGGGAACGGAAAGAGCAAGGGTGCGGGTTCGTGGGGGAACGCAAACAGGAACCGTTCGGGTTCGTGGGGGAACGCAAAGAGGAACCGTGCGGGTTCGTGGGTGAACGCAAAGAGGAACCGTGCGGGTTCATGGGGGAACGCAAAGAGGAACAGTGCGGGTTTGTGGGGGAACGCAAAGAGGAACCGTGCGGGTTCGTGGGGGAACGCAAAGAGCAAGGGTGCGGGTTCGTGGGGGAACGCAAAGAGCTAGGGTGCGGGTTCGTGGGGGAACGCAAAGAGGAACCGTGCGGGTTCGTGGGGGAACGCAAAGAGGAACCGTGCGGGTTCGTGGGGGAACGCAAAGAGCAAGGGTGCGGGTTCGTGGGGGAACGCAAAGAGCAAGGGTGCGGGTTCGTGGGGAAACGCAAAGAGGAACCGTGCGGGTTCGTGGGGGAACGCAAAGAGCAAGGGTGTGGGTTCGTGGGGGAACGCAAAGAGCAAGGGTGCGGGTTCGTGGGGGAACGCAAAGAGCAAGGGTGCGGGTTCGTGGGGGAACGCAAAGAGCAAGGGTGCGGGTTCGTGGGGGAACGCAAAGAGCAAAGGTGCGGGCTCGTGGGGGAGTGCATAGAGGAACCGTGCGGGTTCGTGGGGGAACGCAAAGAGGAACCGTGCGGGTTCGTGGGGGAACGCAAAGAGCAAGGGTGCGGGTTCGTGGGGGAACGCAAAGAGCAAGGGTGCAGGTTCGTGGGGGAACGCAAAGAGGAACCGTGCGGGTTCGTGGGGCAACGCAAAGAGCAAGGGTGCGGGTTCGTGGGGGAACTCAAAGTGCAAGGGTGCGGGTTTGTGGGGGAACGCAAAGAGCAAGGTTGCGAGTTCGTGGGGGAACGCAAAGAGCAAGGGTGCGGGTTCGTGGGGGAACGCAAAGAGGAACCGTGCGGGTTCGTGGGAGAACGCAAAGAGCAAGGGTGCGGGTTCATGGGGGAACGCAAAGAGCAAGGGTGCGGGTTCGTGGGGGAACGCAAAGAGCAAGGGTGCGGGTTCGTGGGGGAACGCAAAGAGCAAGGGTGCGGGTTCGTGGGGGAACGCCAAGAGCATGTGTGCGGGTTCGTGGGGGAACGCAAAGAGCAAGGGTGCGGGTTCTTGGGGAACGCAAAGAACAAGGGTGCGGGTTCGTGGGGGAACGCAAAGAGCTAGGGTGCGGGTTCGTGGGGGAACGCAAAGAGGAACCGTGCGGGTTCGTGGGGGAACGCAAAGAGCAAGGGTGCGGGTTCGTGGGGGAACGCAAAGAGCAAGGGTGCGCGTTTGTGGGGGAACGCAAAGAGCAAGGGTGCGAGTTCGTGGGGGAACGCAAAGAGCAAGGGTGTGGGTTCGTGGGGGAACGCAAAGAGGAACCGTGCGGGTTCGTGGGGGAGTGCATAGAGGAACCGTGCGGGTTCGTGGGGGAACGCAAAGAGGAACCGTGCGGGTTCGTGGGGGAACGCAAAGAGCAAGGGTGCGGGTTCGTGGGGGAACGCAAAGAGCAAGGGTGCGGGTTCGTGGGGGAACGCAAAGAGCAAGGGTGCGGGTTCGTGGGGGAACGCAAAGTGGAACCGTGCGGGATCGTGGGGGAACGCAAAGTGGAACCGTGCGGGTTCGTGGGGGAATGCAAAGTGGAACCGTGCGGGTTCGTGGGGGAACGCAAAGAGCAAGGGTGCGGGTTCGTGGGGGAACGCAAAGAGCAAGGGTGCGGGTTCGTGGGGGAACGCAAAGAGGAACCGTGCGGGTTCGTGGGGGAACGCAAGAGCAAGGGTGCGGGTTCGTGCGGGAACGCAAAGAGGAACCGTGCGGGTTCGTGGGGGAACGCAAGAGCAAGGGTGCGGGTTCGTGCGGGAACGCAAAGAGGAACCGTGCGGGTTCGTGGGGAACGCAAAGAGCAAGGGTGCGGGTTCGCTGGGGAACGCAAAGAGCAAGGGTGCGGGTTCGTGGGAGAACGCAAAGAGCAAGGGTGCGGGTTTGTGGGGGAACGCAAAGAGGAACCGTGCGAGTTCGTGGGTGAACACAAAGAGGAAGGGTGCGGGTTCGTGGGGGAACGCAAAGAGCCAGGGTGCGGGTTCGTGGGGGAACGCAAGGAGGAACTGTGCGGGTTCGTGGGGGAACGCAAAGAGCAAGGGTGCGGGTTCGTGGGGGAACGCAAAGAGCAAGGGTGCGGGTTCGTGGGGGAACGCAAAGAGCAAGGGTGCGGGTTCGTGGGGGAACGCAAAGAGGAACCGTGCGGGTTTGTGGGGGAACGGGAAGAGCTAGGGTGCGGGTTCGTGGGGGAACGCAAGGAGCAAAGGTTCGGGTTCGTGGGGGAACGCAAAGAGCAAGGTTGCGGGTTCGTGGGGGAACGCAAAGAGGAACCGTGTGGGTTCGTGGGGGAACGCAAAGAGGAACCGTGCGGGTTCGTGGGGGAACGCAAAGAGGAACCGTGCGGGTTCGTGGGGGAACGCAAAGAGCAAGGGTGCGGGTTCGTGGGGGAACGCAAAGAGCAAGGGTGCGGGTTCGTGGGGGAATGCAAAGAGGAACCGTGCGGGTTCGTGGGGGAACGCAAAGAGCTACGGTGTGTATTCGTGGGGGAATGCAAAGAGCAAGGGTGCGGGTTCGTGGGGGAACGCAGAGAGCAAGGGTGCGGGTTCGTGGGGGAACGCAAAGAGCAAGGGTGCGGGTTCGTGGGGGAACACAAAGAGCAAGGGTGCGGGTTCGTGGGGGAACACAAAGAGCTAGGGTGCGGGTTCGTGGGGGAACGCAGAGAGCTAGGGTACGGGTTCGTGGGGGAACGCAAAGAGGAACCGTGCGGGTTCGTGGGGGAATGCAAAGAGCTAGGGTGTGGGTTTGTGGGGGAACGCAAAGAGCAAGGGAGCGGGTTCGTGAGGGAACGCAAAGAGCAAGGGTGCGGGTTCGTGGGGGAACGCAAGGAGGAACTGTGCGGGTTCGTGGGGGAACGCAAAGAGCAAGGGTGCGGGTTCGTGGGGGAACGCAAAGAGCAAGGGTGCGGGTTCGTGGGGGAACGCAAAGAGCAAGGGTGCGGGTTCGTGGGGGAACGCAAAGAGGAACCGTGCGGGTTTGTGGGGGAACGGGAAGAGCTAGGGTGCGGGTTCGTGGGGGAACGCAAGGAGCAAAGGTTCGGGTTCGTGGGGGAACGCAAAGAGCAAGGTTGCGGGTTCGTGGGGGAACGCAAAGAGGAACCGTGTGGGTTCGTGGGGGAACGCAAAGAGGAACCGTGCGGGTTCGTGGGGGAACGCAAAGAGGAACCGTGCGGGTTCGTGGGGGAACGCAAAGAGGAACAGTGCGGGTTCGTGGGGGAACGCAAAGAGCAAGGGTGCGGGTTTGTGGGGGAACGCAAAGAGCAAGGGTGCGGGTTCGTGGGGGAACACAAAGAGGAACCGTGTGGGTTCGTGGGGGAACGCAAAGAGGAACCGTGCGGGTTCGTGGGGGAACGAAAAGAGGAACCGTGTGGGTTCGTGGGGGAACGCAAAGAGGAACCGTGCGGGTTCGTGGGGGAACGCAAAGAGCAATGGTGCGGGTTCGTGGGGGAACGGAAAGAGGAACCGTGCGGGTTCGTGGGGGAACGCAAAGAGCAAGGGTGCGGGTTCGTGGGGGAACGCAAAGAGCAAGGGTGCGGGTTCGTGGGGGAACGCAAAGAGCTAGGATGCGGGTTCGTGGGGGAACACAAAGAGGAACCGTGCGGGTTCGTGGGGGAACGCAAAGAGGAAGGGTGCGGGTTCGTGGGGGAACGCAAAGAGCAAGGGTGCGGGTTCCTCGGGGAACGCAAAGAGCAAGGCTGCGGGTTCGTGGGGGAACGCAAAGAGCAAGGCTGCGGGTTCGTGGGGGAACGCAAAGAGCAAGGGTGCGGGTTCGTGGGGGAACGCAAACAGGAACCGTGCGGGTTCGTGGGGGAACGCAATGAGGAACCTTGCGGGTTCGTGGGGGAACGCAAAGAGGAACCGTGCGGGTTCGTGGGGAAACGCAAGGAGGAACCGTGCGGGTTCGTGGGGGAACGCAAAGAGGAACCGTGCGGGTTCGTGGGGGATCGCAAAGAGGAACCGTGCGGGTTCGTGGGGGAACGCAAAGAGCTAGGGTGCTGGTTCGTGGGGGAACGCAAAGAGCAAGGGTGCGGGTTCGTGGGGGAACGCAAAGAGCTAGGGTGCGGGTTCGTGGGGGAACGCAAAGAGGAACCGTGCGGGTTCGTGGGGGAACGCAAGAGCAAGGGTGCGGGTTCGTGCGGGAACGCAAAGAGGAACCGTGCGGGTTCGTGGGGGAACGCAAGAGCAAGGGTGCGGGTTCGTGCGGGAACGCAAAGAGGAACCGTGCGGGTTCGTGGGGAACGCAAAGAGCAAGGGTGCGGGTTCGCTGGGGAACGCAAAGAGCAAGGGTGCGGGTTCGTGGGAGAACGCAAAGAGCAAGGGTGCGGGTTTGTGGGGGAACGCAAAGAGGAACCGTGCGAGTTCGTGGGGGAACACAAAGAGCAAGGGTGCGGGTTCGTGGGGAAACGCAAAGAGCCAGGGTGCGGGTTCGTGGGGGAACGCAAGGAGGAACCGTGCGGGTTCGTGGGGGAACGCAAAGAGCAAGGGTGCGGGTTCGTGGGGGAACGCAAAGAGCAAGGGTCCGGGTTCGTGGGGGAACGCAAAGAGCAAGGGTGCGGGTTCGTGGGGGAACGCAAAGAGCAAGGGTGCGGGTTCGTGGGGGAACGCAAAGAGGAACCGTGCGGTTTCGTGGGGGAACGCAAAGAGCAAGGTTGCGGGTTCGTGGGGGAACGCAAAGAGGAACCGTGTGGGTTCGTGGGGGAACGCAAAGAGGAACCGTGTGGGTTCGTGGGGGAACGCAAAGAGGAACCGTGCGGGTTCGTGGGGGAACGCAAAGAGCAAGGGTGCGGGTTCGTGGGGGAACGCAAAGAGCAAGGGTGCGGGTTCGTGGGGGAACGCAAAGAGGAACCGTGCGGGTTCGTGGGGGAACGCAAAGAGCTACGGTGTGTATTCGTGGGGGAATGCAAAGAGCAAGGGTGCGGGTTCGTGGGGGAACGCAGAGAGCAAGGGTGCGGGTTCGTGGGGGAACACAAAGAGGAACCGTGCGGGTTCGTGGGGGAACGCAAAGAGCTAGGGTGCGGGTTCGTGGGGGAACGCAAAGAGCAAGGGTGCGGGTTCGTGGGGGAACGCAAAGAGCAAGGGTGCAAGTTCGTGGGGGAACGCAAAGAGGAACCGTGCGGGTTCGTGGGGGAACGCAAAGAGCAAGGGTGCGGGTTCGTGTGGGACCGCAAAGAGGAACGGTGCGGGTTCGTGGGGGAACGCAAAGAGCAAGGGTGCGGGTTCGTGGGGGAACGCAAAGAGCAAGGGTGCGGGTTCGTGGGGGAACGCAAAGAGCAAGGGTGCGGGTTCGTGGGGGAACGCAAAGAGCAAGGGTGCGGGTTCGTGGGGGAACGCAAAGAGCAAGGGTGCGGGTTCGTGGGGGATCGCAAAGAGCAAGGGTGCGGGTTCATGGGGGAACGCAAAGAGCATGTGTGCGGGTTCGTGGGGGAACGCAAAGAGCAAGGGTGCGGGTTCGTGGGGGAACGCAAAGAGCAAGGGTGCGGGTTCGTGGGGGAACGCAAAGAGCAAGGGTGCGGGTTCGTGGGGGAACACAAAGAGCTAGGGTGCGGGTTCGTGGGGGAACGCAGAGAGCTAGGGTACGGGTTCGTGGGGGAACGCAAAGAGGAACCGTGCGGGTTCGTGGGGGAATGCAAAGAGCTAGGGTGTGGGTTTGTGGGGGAACGCAAAGAGCAAGGGTGCGGGTTCGTGGGGGAACGCAAAGAGCAAGGGTGCGGGTTCGTGGGGGAACGCAAAGAGCAAGGGTGCGGGTTCGTGTGGGACCGCAAAGAGGAACGGTGCGGGTTCGTGGGGGAACGCAAAGAGCAAGGGTGCGGGTTCGTGGGGGAACGCAAAGAGCAAGGGTGCGGGTTCGTGGGGGAACGGAAAGAGGAACCGTGCGGGTTCGTGGGGGAACGCAAAGAGCAAGGGTGCGGGTTCGTGGGGGAACGCAAAGAGCAAGAGTGCGGGTTCGTGGGGGAACGCAAAGAGCAAGGGTGCGGGTTCGTGGGGGAACGCAAAGAGCAAGGGTGCGGGTTCATGGGGGAACGCAAAGAGCATGTGTGCGGGTTCGTGGGGGAACGCAAAGAGCAAGGGTGCGGGTTCGTGGGGGAACGCAAAGAGCAAGGGTGCGGGTTCGTGGGGGAACGTAAAGAGCAAGGGTGCGGGTTCGTGGGGGAACACAAAGAGCTAGGGTGCGGGTTCGTGGGGGAACGCAGAGAGCTAGGGTACGGGTTCGTGGGGGAACGCAAAGAGGAACCGTGCGGGTTCGTGGGGGAATGCAAAGAGCTAGGGTGTGGGTTTGTGGGGGAACGCAAAGAGCAAGGGTGCGGGTTCGTGGGGGAACGCAAAGAGCAAGGGTGCGGGTTCGTGGGGGAACGCAAAGAGCAAGGGTGCGGGTTCGTGGGGGAACGCAAAGAGCTAGGGTGCGGGTTCGTGGGGGAACGCAAAGAGCAAGGGTGCGGGTTCGTGGGGGAACGCAAAGAGCAAGGGTGCAAGTTCGTGGGGGAACGCAAAGAGGAACCGTGCGGGTTCGTGGGGGAACGCAAAGAGCAAGGGTGCGGGTTCGTGGAGGAACGCAAAGAGCTAGGGTGCGGGATTGTGGGGGAACGCAAAGAGCAAGGGTGCCGGTTCGTGGGGGAACGCAAAGAGCAAGGGTGCGGGTTCGTGGGGGAACGCAAAGAGCAAGGGTGCCGGTTCGTGGGGGAACGCAAAGAGCAAGGGTGCGGGTTCGTGGGGGAACGCAAAGAGCAAGGGTGCGGGTTCGTGGGGGAACGCAAAGAGCAAGGGTGCGGGTTCGTGGGGGAACGCAAAGAGGAACAGTGCGGGTTCGTGGGGGAACGCAAAGAGCAAGGGTGCGGGTTTGTGGGGGAACGCAAAGAGCAAGGGTGCGGGTTCGTGGGGGAACACAAAGAGCAAGGGTGCGGGTTCGTGGGGGAACGCAAAGAGGAACGGTGCGGGTTCGTGGGGGAACGAAAAGAGGAACCGTGTGGGTTCGTGGGGGAACGCAAAGAGGAACCGTGCGGGTTCGTGGGGGAACGCAAAGAGGAACCTTGCGGGTTTGTGGGGGAACGCAAAGAGCAAGGGTGCGGGTTCGTGGGGGAACGCAAAGAGCAAGGGTGCGGGTTCGTGAGGGAACGCTAAGAGCTAGGGTGCGGGTTCGTGGGGGAACACAAAGAGGAACCGTGCGGGTTCGTGGGGGAACGCAAAGAGCAAGGGTGCGGGTTCGTGGGGGAACGCAAAGAGCAAGGGTGCGGGTTCCTCGGGGAACGCAAAGAGCAAGGCTGCGGGTTCGTGGGGGAACGCAAAGAGCAAGGGTGCGGGTTCGTGGGGGAACGCAAAGAGCAAGGGTGCGGGTTCGTGGGGGAACGCAAACAGGAACCGTGCGGGTTCGTGGGGGAACGCAATGAGGAACCTTGCGGGTTCGTGGGGGAACGCAAAGAGGAACCGTGCGGGTTCGTGGGGAAACGCAAGGAGGAACCGTGCGGGTTCGTGGGGGAACGCAAAGAGGAACCGTGCGGGTTCGTGGGGGATCGCAAAGAGGAACCGTGCGGGTTCGTGGGGGAACGCAAAGAGCTAGGGTGCGGGTTCGTGGGGGAACACAAAGAGCAAGGGTGCGGGTTCGTGGGGGAACGCAAAGAGCTAGGGTGCGGGTTCGTGGGGGAACGCAAAGAGCAAGGGTGCGGGTTCGTGGGGGAACGCATAGAGGAACCTTGCGGGTTCGTGGGGGAACGCAAAGAGGAACCGTGCGGGTTCGTGGGGGAACGCAAAGAGCAAGGGTGCGGGTTCGTGGGGGAACGCAAAGAGCAAGGGTGCGGGTTCGTGGGGGAACGTAAAAGTGGAACCGTGCGGGATCGTGGGGGAACGCAAAGAGCTAGGGTGCGGGTTCGTGGTGGAACGCAAAGAGCTAGGGTGCGGGTTCGTGGGGGAACGCAAAGAGCAAGGGTGCGGGTTCGTGGGGGAACGCAAAGAGCTAGGGTGCGGGTTCATGGGGGAACGCAAAGAGGAACCGTGCGGGTTCGTGGGGGAACGCAAGAGCAAGGGTGCGGGTTCGTGCGGGAACGCAAAGAGGAACCGTGCGGGTTCGTGGGGGAACGCATAAGCAAGGGTGCGGGTTCGTGCGGGAACGCAAAGAGGAACCGTGCGGGTTAGTGGGGAACGCAAAGAGCAAGGGTGCGGGTTCGCTGGGGAACGCAAAGAGCAAGGGTGCGGGTTCGTGGGAGAACGCAAAGAGCAAGGGTGCGGGTTTGTGGGGGAACGCAAAGAGCAAGGGTGCGGGTTCGTGGGGGAACGCAAAGAGGAACCGTGTGGGTTCGTGGGGGAACGCAAGGAGGAACCGTGCGGGTTCGTGGGGGAACGCAAAGAGCAAGGGTGCGGGTTCGTGGGGGAACGCAAAGAGCAAGGGTGCGGGTTCGTGGGGGAACGCAAAGAGCAAGGGTGCTGGTTCGTGGGGGAACGCAAAGAGCAAGGGTGCGGGTTCGTGGGGGAACGCAAAGAGGAACCGTGCGGGTTTGTGGGGGAACGCGAAGAGCTAGGGTGCGGGTTCGTGGGGGAACGCAAGGAGCAAAGGTTCGGGTTCGTGGGGGAACGCAAAGAGCAAGGTTGCGGGTTCGTGGGGGAACGCAAAGAGGAACCGTGCGGGTTCGTGGGGGAACGCAAAGAGGAACCGTGCGGGTTCGTGGGGGAACGCAAAGAGGAACCGTGTGGGTTCGTGGGGGAACGCAAAGAGGAACCGTGTGGGTTCGTGGGGGAACGCAAAGAGGAACCGTGCGGGTTCGTGGGGGAACGCAAAGAGCAAGGTTGCGGGTTCGTGGGGGAACGCAAAGAGCAAGGGTGCGGGTTCGTGGGGGAACGCAAAGAGGAACCGTGCGGGTTCGTGGGGGAACGCAAAGAGCTACGGTGTGTATTCGTGGGGGAATGCAAAGAGCAAGGGTGCGGGTTCGTGGGGGAACGCAGAGAGCAAGGGTGCGGGTTCGTGGGGGAACACAAAGAGGAACCGTGCGGGTTCGTGGGGGAACGCAAAGAGCTAGGGTGCGGGTTCGTGGGGGAACGCAAAGAGCAAGGGTGCGGGTTCGTGGGGGAACGCAAAGAGCAAGGGTGCAAGTTCGTGGGGGAACGCAAAGAGGAACCGTGCGGGTTCGTGGGGGAACGCAAAGAGCAAGGGTGCGGGTTCGTGTGGGACCGCAAAGAGGAACGGTGCGGGTTCGTGGGGGAACGCAAAGAGCAAGGGTGCGGGTTCGTGGGGGAACGCAAAGAGCAAGGGTGCGGGTTCGTGGGGGAACGGAAAGAGGAACCGTGCGGGTTCGTGGGGGAACGCAAAGAGCAAGGGTGCGGGTTCGTGGGGGAACGCAAAGAGCAAGGGTGCGGGTTCGTGGGGGAACGCAAAGAGCAAGGGTGCGGGTTCGTGGGGGAACGCAAAGAGCAAGGGTGCGGGTTCATGGGGGAACGCAAAGAGCATGTGTGCGGGTTCGTGGGGGAACGCAAAGAGCAAGGGTGCGGGTTCGTGGGGGAACGCAAAGAGCAAGGGTGCGGGTTCGTGGGGGAACGCAAAGAGCAAGGGTGCGGGTTCGTGGGGGAACACAAAGAGCTAGGGTGCGGGTTCGCGGGGGAACGCAGAGAGCTAGGGTACGGGTTCGTGGGGGAACGCAAAGAGGAACCGTGCGGGTTCGTGGGGGAACGCAAAGAGCAAGGGTGCGGGTTCGTGGGGGAACGCAAAGAGCAAGGGTGCGGGTTCGTGGGGGAACGCAAAGAGCAAGGGTGCAAGTTCGTGGGGGAACGCAAAGAGGAACCGTGCGGGTTCGTGGGGGAACGCAAAGAGCAAGGGTGCGGGTTCGTGGAGGAACGCAAAGAGCTAGGGTGCGGGATTGTGGGGGAACGCAAAGAGCAAGGGTGCCGGTTCGTGGGGGAACGCAAAGAGCAAGGGTGCGGGTTCGTGGGGGAACGCAAAGAGCAAGGGTGCGGGTTCGTGGGGGAACGCAAAGAGCAAGGGTGCGGGTTCGTGGGGGAACGCAAAGAGGAACAGTGCCGGTTCGTGGGGGAACGCAAAGAGCAAGGGTGCGGGTTTGTGGGGGAACGCAAAGAGCAAGGGTGCGGGTTCGTGGAGGAACACAAAGAGCAAGGGTGCGGGTTCGTGGGGGAACGCAAAGAGGAACCGTGCGGGTTCGTGTGGGAACGCAAAGAGGAACCGTGTGGGTTCGTGGGGGAACGCAAAGAGGAACCGTGCGGGTTCGTGGGGGAACGTAAAGAGCAACGGTGCGGGTTCGTGGGGGAACGCAAAGAGCAAGGGTGCGGGTTCGTGGGGGAACGCAAAGAGGAACCTTGCGGGTTCGTGGGGGAACGCAAAGAGCAAGGGTGCGGGTTCGTGTGGGAACGCAAAGAGCAAGGGTGCGGGTTCGTGAGGGAACGCAAAGAGCTAGGGTGCGGGTTCGTGGGGGAACACAAAGAGGTACCGTGCGGGTTCGTGGGGGAACGCAAAGAGCAAGGGTGCGGGTTCGTGGGGGAACGCAAAGAGGAACCGTGTGGGTTCGTGGGGGAACGCAAAGAGGAACCGTGTGGGTTCGTGGGGGAACGCAAAGAGGAACCGTGCGGGTTCGTGGGGGAACGCAAAGAGCAAGGGTGCGGGTTCGTGGGGGAACGCAAACAGGAACCGTGCGGGTTCGTGGGGGAACGCAATGAGGAACCTTGCGGGTTCGTGGGGGAACGCAAAGAGGAACCGTGCGGGTTCGTGGGGAAACGCAAAGAGGAACCGTGCGGGTTCGTGGGGGAACGCAAAGAGGAACCGTGCGGGTTCGTGGGGGATCGCAAAGAGGAACCGTGCGGGTTCGTGGGGGAACGCAAAGAGCTAGGGTGCGGGTTCGTGGGGGAACGCAAAGAGGAACCGTGCGGGTTCGTGGGGGAACGCAAAGAGCTAGGGTGCGGGTTCGTGGGGGAACGCAAAGAGCAAGGGTGCGGGTTCGTGGGGGAACGCAAAGAGGAACCTTGCGGGTTCGTGGGGGAACGCAAAGAGGAACCGTGCGGGTTCGTGGGGGAACGCAAAGAGCAAGGGTGCGGGTTCGTGGGGGAACGCAAAGAGCAAGGGTGCGGGTTCGTGGGGGAACGCAAAGAGCAAGGGTGCGGGTTCGTGGGGGAATGCAAAGTGGAACCGTGCGGGTTCGTGGGGGAACGCAAAGAGCTAGGGTGCGGGTTCGTGGGGGAATGCAAAGAGCAAGGGTGCGGGTTCGTGGGGGAACGCAAAGAGGAACCGTGCGGTTTCGTGGGGGAACGCAATGAGCTAGGGTGAGGGTTCGTGGGGGAACGCAAAGAGCAAGGGTGCGGGTTCGTGGGGGAACGCAAAGAGGAACCGTGCGGTTTCGTGGGGGAACGCAAAGAGGAACGGTGCCGGTTTGTGGGGGAACGCAAAGAGCAAGGGTGCGGGTTCGTGGGGGAACGCAAAGAGCAAGGGTGCGGGTTCGTGGGTGAACGCAAAGAGGAACCGTGCGGGTTCGTGGGGGAACGCAAAGAGCAAGGGTGCGGGTTTTTGGGGGAACGCAAAGAGCAAGGGTGCGGTTTCGTGGGGGAACGCAAAGAGCAAGGGTGCGGGTTCGTGGGGGAACGCAAAGAGGAACCGTGCGGGATCGTGGGGGAACGCAAAGTGGAACCGTGCGGGTTCGTGGGGGAACGCAAAGAGGAACCGTGCGGTTTCGTGGGGGAACGCAAAGGGCAAGGGTGCGGGTTCGTGGGGGAACGCAAAGAGCAAGGGTGCGGGTTTGTGGATGAACGCAAAGAGCAATTGTGCAAGTTCGTGGGGGAACGCCAAGAGGAACCGTGCGGGTTCGTGGGGGAACGCAAAGAGGAACCGTGCGGGTTCGTGGGGGAATGCAAAGAGCAAGGGTGCGGGTTCTTGGGGGAACGCAATGAGCAAGGGTGCGGGTTCGTGGGGAACGCAAAGAGGAACCGTGCAGGTTCGTGGGGGAACGCAAAGAGCAAGGGTGCGGGTTTGTGGGGGAACGCAAAGAGCGAGGGTGCGGGTTCGTGGGGGAACGCAAAGAGCAAGGGTGCGGGTTCGTGGGGTAACGCAGAGAGCTAGGGTGCGGGTTCGTGGGGGAACGCAAAGAGCAAGGGTGCGGGTTCGTGGGGGAACGCAAAGAGCTAGGGTGCGGGTTCTTGGGGGAACGCAAAGAGCAAGGGTGCGGGTTCGTGGGGAACGCAAAGAGGAACCGTGCAGGTTCGTGGGGGAACGCAAAGAGCAAGGGTGCGGGTTTGTGGGGGAACGCAAAGAGCGAGGGTGCGGGTTCGTGGGGAAACGCAAAGAGCAAGGGTGCGGGTTCGTGGGGTAACGCAGAGAGCTAGGGTGCGGGTTCGTGGGGGAACGCAAAGAGCAAGGGTGCGGGTTCGTGGGGGAACGCAAAGAGCTAGGGTGCGGGTTCGTGGGGGAACGCAAAGAGCAAGGGTGCGGGTTCCTGGGGGAACGCAAAGAGCAAGGCTGCGGGTTCGTGGGGGAACACAAAGAGCAAGGGTGCGGGTTCATGGGGGAACGCAAAGAGCATGGGTGCGGGTTCGTGGGGGAACGCAAAGAGGAAGCGTTCGGGTTCTTGGGGAACGCAAAGAGGAACCGTGCGGGTTCGTGGGGGAACGCAAAGAGCAAGGGTGCGGGTTCGTGGGGGAACGCAAAGAGCAAGGGTGCAGGTTCGTGGGGGAACGCAAAGAGCAAGGGTGCGGGTTCGTGGGGGAACACAAAGAGCAAGGGTGCGGGTTCGTGGGGGAACGCAAAGAGGAACCGTGCGGGTTCGTGGGGGAACGCAAAGAGGAACCGTGCGGGTTCGTGGGGGAACGCAAAGAGCAAGGGTGCGGGTTCGTGGGGGAACGCAAAGAGCAAGGGTGGGGGTTCGTGGGGGAACGCAAAGAGCAAGGGTGCGGGTTCGTGGGGGAACACAAAGAGCTAGGGTGCGGGTTCGTGGGGGAACGCAGAGAGCTAGGGTACGGGTTCGTGGGGGAACGCAAAGAGGAACCGTGCGGGTTCGTGGGGGAATGCAAAGAGCTAGGGTGTGGGTTTGTGGGGGAACGCAAAGAGCAAGGGTGCGGGTTCGTGGGGGAACGCAAAGAGCAAGGGTGCGGGTTCGTGGGGGAACGCAAAGAGCAAGGGTGCGGGTTCGTGGGGGAACGCAAAGAGCTAGGGTGCGGGTTCGTGGGAGAACGCAAAGAGCAAGGGTGCGGGTTCGTGGGGGAACGCAAAGAGCTAGGGTGCGGGTTCGTGGGGGAACGGAAAGAGGAACCGTGCGGGTTCGTGGAGGAACGCAAAGAGCTAGGGTGCGGGATTGTGGGGGAACGCAAAGAGCAAGGGTGCCGGTTCGTGGGGGAACGCAAAGAGCAAGGGTGCGGGTTCGTGGGGGAACGCAAAGAGCAAGGGTGCGGGTTCGTTGGGGAACGCAAAGAGCTAGGGTGCGGGTTCGTGGGGGAACGCAAAGAGCAAGGGTGCGGGTTTGTGGGGGAACGCAAAGAGCAAGGGTGCGGGTTCGTGGGGGAACACAAAGAGCAAGGGTGCGGGTTCGTGGGGGAACGCAAAGAGCAAGGGTGCGGGTTCGTGGGGGAACGCAAAGAGGAACCGTGTGGGTTCGTGGGGGAACGCAAAGAGGAACCGTGCGGGTTCGTGGGGGAACGCAAAGAGCAAGGGTGCGGGTTCGTGGGGGAACGGAAAGAGGAACCGTGCGGGTTCGTGGGGGAACGCAAAGAGGAACCGTGCGGGTTCGTGGGGGAATGCAAAGAGGAACCGTGCGGGTTCGTGGGGGAGCGCAAAGAGCAAGGGTGCGGGTTCGTGGGGGAACGCAAAGAGAAACCGTGCAGGTTCGTGGGGGAACGCAAAAAGCAAGGTTGCAGGTTCGTGGGGGAACGCAAAGAGCAAGGGTGCGGGTTCGTGGGTGAACGCAAAGAGGAACCGTGCGGGTTCGTGGGGGAACGCAAAGAGGAACTGTGCGGGTTCGTGGGGGAATGCAAAGAGGAACCGTGCGGGTTCGCGGGGGAACGCAAAGAGCAACCGTGCGGTTTCGTGGGGGAACGCAAAGAGCAAGGGTGCGGGTTCGTGGGGGAACAGAAAGAGCAAGGGTGCGGGTTCGTGGGGGAACGCAAAGAGGAACCGTGCGGGTTCTTGTGGGAACGCAAAGAGGAACCGTGCGGGTTCGTGGTGGAACGCAAAGAGCAAGGGTGCGGGTTCGTGGGGGAACGCAAAGAGCAAGGGTGCGGGTTCGTGGGGGATTGCCAAGAGCAAGGGTGCGGGTTCGTGGGGGAACGCAAAGAGCAAGGGTGCGGGTTCTTGGGGGAACGCAAAGACCAAGGGTGCGGGTTTGTGGGGGAACGCCAAGAGCTAGGGTGCGGGTTCGTGGGGGAACGCAAAGAGGAACCGTGCGGGTTCGTGGGGGAACGCAAAGAGCAAGGGTGCGGGTTCGTGGGGGAACGCAAAGAGCAAGGGTGCGCGTTTGTGGGGGAACGCAAAGAGCAAGGGTGCGAGTTCGTGGGGGAATGCAAAGAGCAAGGGTGCGGGTTCGTGGGGGAACGCAAAGAGGAACCGTGCGGGTTCATGGGGGAACGCAAAGAGCAAGGGTGCGGGTTCGTGGGGGAACGCAAAGAGCAAGGGTGCGGGTTCGTGGGGGAACGCAAAGAGCAAGGGTGCGGGTTCGTGGGGGAACGCAAAGAGCAAGGGTGCGGGTTCGTGGGGGAACGCAAAGAGCAAGGGTGCGGGTTCGTGGGGGAACGCAAAGAGGAACCGTGCGGGTTCGTGGGGGAACGCAAAGAGCAAGGGTGCGGGTTCGTGGGGGAACGCAAAGAGCAAGGGTGCGGGTTCGTGGGGGAACGCAAAGAGCAAGGGTGCGGGTTCGTGGGGGAACGCAAAGAGGAACCGTGCGGGATCGTGGGGGAACGCAAAGTGGAACCGTGCGGGTTCGTGGGGGAATGCAAAGTGGAACCGTGCGGGTTCGTGGGGGAACGCAAAGAGCAAGGGTGCGGGTTCGTGGGGGAACGCAAAGAGCAAGGGTGCGGGTTTGTGGGTGAACGCAAAGAGGAACCGTGCGGGTTCGTGGGGGAACGCAAGAGCAAGGGTGCGGGTTCGTGCGGGAACGCAAAGAGGAACCGTGCGGGTTCGTGGGGAACGCAAAGAGCAAGGGTGCGGGTTCGCTGGGGAACGCAAAGAGCAAGGGTGCGGGTTCGTGGGAGAACGCAAAGAGCAAGGGTGCGGGTTTGTGGGGGAACGCAAAGAGGAACCGTGCGAGTTCGTGGGGGAACACAAAGAGCAAGGGTGCGGGTTCGTGGGGGAACGCAAAGAGCAAGGGTGCGGGTTCGTGGGGGAACGCAAAGAGGAACCGTGCGGGTTCGTGGGGGAACGCAAAGAGGAACCGTGCGGGTTCGTGGGGGAACGCAAAGAGGAACCGTGTGGGTTCGTGGGGGAACGCAAAGAGGAACCGTGCGGGTTCGTGGGGGAACGCAAAGAGCAAGGGTGCGGGTTCGTGGGGGAACGCAAAGAGCAAGGGTGCGGGTTCGTGGGGGAACGCAAAGAGGAACCGTGCGGGTTCGTGGGGGAACGCAAAGAGCTACGGTGCGTATTCGTGGGGGAATGCAAAGAGCAAGGGTGCGGGTTCGTGGGGGAACGCATAGAGCTTGGGTGCGGGTTCGTGGGGGAACACAAAGAGCAAGGGTGCGGGTTCGTGGGGGAACGCAAAGAGCTAGGGTGCGGGTTCGTGGGGGAACGCAAAGAGCAAGGGTGCGGGTTCGTGGGGGAACGCAAAGAGCAAGGGTGCAAGTTCGTGGGGGAACGCAAAGAGGAACCGTGCGGGTTCGTGGGGGAACGCAAAGAGCAAGGGTGCGGGTTCGTGTGGGACCGCAAAGAGGAACGGTGCGGGTTCGTGGGGGAACGCAAAGAGGAAGGGTGCGGGTTCGTGGGGGAACGCAAAGAGGAACCGTGCGGGTTCGTGGGGGAACGCAAAGAGCAAGGGTGCGGGTTCGTGGGGGAACGCAAAGAGCAAGGGTGCGGGTTCGTGGGGGAACGCAAAGAGCAAGGGTGCGGGTTCATGGGGGAACGCAAAGAGCATGTGTGCGGGTTCGTGGGGGAACGCAAAGAGCAAGGGTGCGGGTTCGTGGGGGAACGCAAAGAGCAAGGGTGCGGGTTCGTGGGGAAACGCAAAGAGCAAGGGTGCGGGTTCGTGGGGGAACACAAAGAGCTAGGGTGCGGGTTCGTGGGGGAACGCAGAGAGCTAGGGTACGGGTTCGTGGGGGAACGCAAAGAGGAACCGTGCGGGTTCGTGGGGGAATGCAAAGAGCTAGGGTGTGGGTTTGTGGGGGAACGCAAAGAGCAAGGGTGCGGGTTCGTGGGGGAACGCAAAGAGCAAGGGTGCGGGTTCGTGGGGGAACGCAAAGAGCAAGGGTGCGGGTTCGTGGGGGAACGCAAAGAGCAAGGGTGCGGGTTCGTGGGGGAACGCAAAGAGCAAGGGTGCGGGTTCGTGGGGGAACGCAAAGAGCAAGGGTGCGGGTTCGTGGGGGAACGGAAAGAGGAACCGTGCGGGTTCGTGGAGGAACGCAAAGAGCTAGGGTGCAGGATTGTGGGGGAACGCAAAGAGCAAGGGTGTCGGTTCGTGGGGGAATGCAAACAGCAATGGTGCGGGTTCGTCGGGGAACGCAAAGAGCAAGGGTGCGGGTTCGTGGGGGAACGCAAAGAGCAAGGGTGCGGGTTCGTGGGGGAACGCAAAGAGCAAGGGTGCGGGTTCGTGGGGGAACGCAAAGAGCAAGGGTGCGGGTTTGTGGGGGAACGCAAAGAGCAAGGGTGCGGGTTCGTGGGGGAACACAAAGAGCAAGGGTGCGGGTTCGTGGGGGAACGCAAAGAGGAACCGTGCGGGTTCGTGGGGGAACGCAAAGAGGAACCGTGTGGGTTCGTGGGGGAACGCAAAGAGGAACCGTGCGGGTTCGTGGGGGAACGCAAAGAGCAATGGTGCGGGTTCGTGGGGGAACGGAAAGAGGAACCGTGCGGGTTCGTGGGGGAACGCAAAGAGGAACCTTGTGGGTTCGTGGGGGAACGCAAAGACCAAGGGTGCGGGTTCGTGAGGGAACGCAAAGAGCAAGGGTGCGGGTTCGTGAGGGAACGCAAAGAGCTAGGGTGCGGGTTCGTTGGGGAACTCAAAGAGGAACCGTGCGGGTTCGTGGGGGAACGCAAAGAGCAAGGGTGCGGGTTCGTGTGGGAACAGAAAGAGCAAGGGTGCAGGTTCCTCGGGGAACGCAAAGAGCAAGGCTGCGGGTTCGTGGGGGAACGCAAAGAGCAAGGGTGCGGGTTCGTGGGGGAACGCAAAGAGCAAGGGTGCGGGTTCGTGGGGGAACGCAAACAGGAACTGTGCGGGTTCGTGGGGAACGCAATGAGGAACCTTGCGGGTTCGTGGGGGAACGCAAAGAGGAACCGTGCGGGTTCGTGGGGAAACGCAAAGAGGAACCGTGCGGGTTCGTGGGGGAACGCAGAGAGGAACCGTGCGGGTTCGTGGGGGATCGCAAAGAGCTAGGGTGCGGGTTCGTGGGGGAACGCAAAGAGCTAGGGTGCGGGTTCGTGGGGGAACGCAAAGAGGAACCGTGCTGGTTCGTGGGGGAACGCAAAGAGCTAGGGTGCGGGTTCGTGGGGGAACGCAAAGAGCAAGGGTGCGGGTTCGTGGGGGAACGCAAAGAGGAACCTTGCGGGTTCGTTGGGGAACGCAAAGAGGAACCGTGCGGGTTCGTGGGGGAACGCAAAGAGCAAGGGTGCGGGTTCGTGGGGGAACGCAAAGAGCAAGGGTGCGGGTTCGTGGGGGAACGCAAAGAGCAAGGGTGCGGGTTCGTGGGGGAACGCAAAGAGCTAGGGTGCGGGTTCGTGGGGGAACGCAAAGAGCTAGGGTGCGGGTTCGTGGGGGAACGCAAAGAGCAAGGGTGCGGGTTCGTGGGGGAACGCAAAGAGCTAGGGTGCGGGTTCGTGGGGGAACGCAAAGAGCTAGGGTGCGGGTTCGTGGGGGAAAGCAAAGAGCAAGGGTGCGGGATCGTGGGGGAACGCAAAGAGGAACGGTGCGGGTTTGTGGGGGAACGCAAAGAGCAAGGGTGCGGGTTCGTGGGGGAACGCAAAGAGCAAGGGTGCGGGTTCGTGGGTGAACGCAAAGAGGAACCGTGCGGGTTCGTGGGGGAACGCAAAGAGCAAGGGTGCGGGTTTTTGGGGGAACGCAAAGAGCAAGGGTGCGGTTTCGTGGGGGATCGCAAAGAGCAAGGGTGCGGGTTCGTGGGGGAACGCAAAGAGGAACCGTGCGGGATCGTGGGGGAACGCAAAGTGGAACCGTGCGGGTTCGTGGGGGAACGCAAAGAGCAAGGGTGCGGGTTTGTGGATGAACGCAAAGAGCAATTGTGCAAGTTCGTGGGGGAACGCCAAGAGGAACCGTGCGGGTTCGTGGGGGAACGCAAAGAGGAACCGTGCGGGTTCGTGGGGGAATGCAAAGAGCAAGGGTGCGGGTTCTTGGGGGAACGCAATGAGCAAGGGTGCGGGTTCGTGGGGAACGCAAAGAGGAACTGTGCAGGTTCGTGGGGGAACGCAAAGAGCAAGGGTGCGGGTTTGTGGGGGAACGCAAAGAGCGAGGGTGCCGGTTCGTGGGGGAACGCAAAGAGCAAGGGTGCGGGTTCGTGGGGGAACGCAGAGAGCTAGGGTGCGGGTTCGTGGGGGAACGCAAAGAGCAAGGGTGCGGGTTCGTGGGGGAACGCAAAGAGCTAGGGTGCGGGTTCGTGGGGGAACGCAAAGAGCAAGGGTGCGGGTTCGTGGGGGTGTGCAAAGAGGAACCGTGCGGGTTCGTGGGGGAACGCAAAGAGGAACCGTGCGGTTTCGTGGGGGAACGCAATGAGGAACGGTGCCGGTTCGTGGGGGAACGCAAAGAGCAAGGGTGCGGGTTCGTGGGGGAACGCAAAGAGGAACGGTGTGGGTTCGTGGGGGAACGCAAAGAGCAAGGGTGCGGGTTCGTGGGGGAACGCAAAGAGCAAGGGTGCGGGTTCGTGGGGGAACGCAAAGAGCAAGGGTGCAAGTTCGTGGGGGAACGCAAAGAGGAACCGTGCGGGTTCGTGGGGGAACGCAAAGAGCAAGGGTGCGGGTTCGTGTGGGACCGCAAAGAGGAACGGTGCGGGTTCGTGGGGGAACGCAAAGAGCAAGGGTGCGGGTTCGTGGGGGAACGCAAAGAGCAAGGGTGCGGGTTCGTGGGGGAACGCAAAGAGCAAGGGTGCAAGTTCGTGGGGGAACGCAAAGAGGAACCGTGCGGGTTCGTGGGGGAACGCAAAGAGCAAGGGTGCGGGTTCGTGGGGGAACGCAAAGAGCAAGGGTGCGGGTTCGTGGGGGAACGCAAAGAGCAAGGGTGCGGGTTCCTGGGGTAACGCAAAGAGCATGTGTGCGGGTTCGTGGGGGAACGCAAAGAGCAAGGGTGCGGGTTCGTGGGGGAACGCAAAGAGCAAGGGTGCGGGTTCGTGGGGGAACGCAAAGAGCAAGGGTGCGGGTTCGTGGGGGAACACAAAGAGCTAGGGTGCGGGTTTGTGGGGGAACGCAGAGAGCTAGGGTACGGGTTCGTGGGGGAACGCAAAGAGGAACCGTGCGGGTTCGTGGGGGAATGCAAAGAGCTAGGGTGTGGGTTTGTGGGGGAACGCAAAGAGCAAGGGTGCGGGTTCGTGGGGGAACGCAAAGAGCAAGGGTGCGGGTTCGTGGGGGAACGCAAAGAGCAAGGGTGCGGGTTCGTGGGGGAACGCAAAGAGCAAGGGTGCGGGTTCGTGGGCAACACAAAGAGCAAGAGTGCGGGTTCGTGGGGGAACGCAAAGAGCTAGGGTGCGGGTTCGTGGGGGAACGGAAAGAGGAACCGTGCGGGTTCGTGGAGGAATGCAAAGAGCTAGGGTGCGGGATTGTGGGGGAACGCAAAGAGCAAGGGTGCCGGTTCGTGGGGGAACGCAAAGAGCAAGGGTGCGGGTTCGTGGGGGAACGCAAAGAGCAAGGGTGCGGGTTCGTGGGGGAACGCAAAGAGCAAGGGTGCGGGTTCGTGGGGGAACGCAAAGAGGAACAGTGCGGGTTCGTGGGGGAACGCAAAGAGCAAGGGTGCGGGTTTGTGGGGGAACGCAAAGAGCAAGGGTGCGGGTTCGTGGGGGAACACAAAGAGCAAGGGTGCGGGTTCGTGGGGGAACGCAAAGAGGAACCGTGCGGGTTCGTGGGGGAACGCAAAGAGGAACCGTGTGGGTTCGTGGGGGAACGCAAAGAGGAACCGTGCGGGTTCGTGGGGGAACGCAAAGAGCAAGGGTGCGGGTTCGTGGGGGAACGGAAAGAGGAACCGTGCGGGTTCGTGGGGGAACGCAAAGAGGAACCGTGCGGGTTCGTGGGGGAATGCAAAGAGGAACCGTGCGGGTTCGTGGGGGAGCGCAAAGAGCAACCGTGCGGGTTCGTGGGGGAACGCAAAGAGGAACCGTGCAGGTTCGTGGGGGAACGCAAAGAGCAAGGTTGCGGGTTCGTGGGGGAACGCAAAGAGCAAGGGTGCGGGTTCGTGGGGGATAGCAAAGAGGAACCGTGCGGGTTCGTGGGGGAACGCAAAGAGGAACCGTGCGGGTTAGTGGGGGAACGGAAAGAGCAAGGGTGCGGGTTCGTGGGGGAACGCAAAGAGCAAGGGTGCGGGTTCGTGAGGGAACGCAAAGAGCTAGGGTGCGGGTTCGTGGTGGAACACAAAGAGGAACCGTGCGGGTTCGTGGGGGAACGCAAAGAGCAAGGGTGCGGGTTCGTGGGGGAACGCAAAGAGCAAGGGTGCGGGTTCCTGGGGGAACGCAAAGAGCAAGGGTGCGGGTTCGTGGGGGAACGCAAAGAGGAACCGTGCGGGTTCGTGGGGGAACGCAAAGAGCAAGGGTGCGGGTTCGTGGGGGAACGCAAAGAGCAAGGGTGCGGGTTCGTGGGGGAACGCAAAGAGCAAGGGTGCGGGTTCGTGGGGGAACGCAAAGAGCAAGGGTGCGGGTTCGTGGGGGAACGCAAAGAGCAAGGGTGCAAGTTCGTGGGGGAACGCAAAGAGGAACCGTGCGGGTTCGTGGGGGAACGCAAAGAGCAAGGGTGCGGGTTCGTGGGGGAACGCAAAGAGCAAGGGTGCGGGTTCGTGGGGGAACGCAAAGAGCAAGGGTGCGGGTTCCTGGGGTAACGCAAAGAGCATGTGTGCGGGTTCGTGGGGGAACGCAAAGAGCAAGGGTGCGGGTTCGTGGGGGAACGCAAAGAGCAAGGGTGCGGGTTCGTGGGGGAACGCAAAGAGCAAGGGTGCGGGTTCGTGGGGGAACACAAAGAGCTAGGGTGCGGGTTTGTGGGGGAACGCAGAGAGCTAGGGTACGGGTTCGTGGGGGAACGCAAAGAGGAACCGTGCGGGTTCGTGGGGGAATGCAAAGAGCTAGGGTGTGGGTTTGTGGGGGAACGCAAAGAGCAAGGGTGCGGGTTCGTGGGGGAACGCAAAGAGCAAGGGTGCGGGTTCGTGGGGGAACGCAAAGAGCAAGGGTGCGGGTTCGTGGGGGAACGCAAAGAGCAAGGGTGCGGGTTCGTGGGCAACACAAAGAGCAAGAGTGCGGGTTCGTGGGGGAACGCAAAGAGCTAGGGTGCGGGTTCGTGGGGGAACGGAAAGAGGAACCGTGCGGGTTCGTGGAGGAATGCAAAGAGCTAGGGTGCGGGATTGTGGGGGAACGCAAAGAGCAAGGGTGCCGGTTCGTGGGGGAACGCAAAGAGCAAGGGTGCGGGTTCGTGGGGGAACGCAAAGAGCAAGGGTGCGGGTTCGTGGGGGAACGCAAAGAGCAAGGGTGCGGGTTCGTGGGGGAACGCAAAGAGGAACAGTGCGGGTTCGTGGGGGAACGCAAAGAGCAAGGGTGCGGGTTTGTGGGGGAACGCAAAGAGCAAGGGTGCGGGTTCGTGGGGGAACACAAAGAGCAAGGGTGCGGGTTCGTGGGGGAACGCAAAGAGGAACCGTGCGGGTTCGTGGGGGAACGCAAAGAGGAACCGTGTGGGTTCGTGGGGGAACGCAAAGAGGAACCGTGCGGGTTCGTGGGGGAACGCAAAGAGCAAGGGTGCGGGTTCGTGGGGGAACGGAAAGAGGAACCGTGCGGGTTCGTGGGGGAACGCAAAGAGGAACCGTGCGGGTTCGTGGGGGAATGCAAAGAGGAACCGTGCGGGTTCGTGGGGGAGCGCAAAGAGCAACCGTGCGGGTTCGTGGGGGAACGCAAAGAGGAACCGTGCAGGTTCGTGGGGGAACGCAAAGAGCAAGGTTGCGGGTTCGTGGGGGAACGCAAAGAGCAAGGGTGCGGGTTCGTGGGGGATAGCAAAGAGGAACCGTGCGGGTTCGTGGGGGAACGCAAAGAGGAACCGTGCGGGTTAGTGGGGGAACGGAAAGAGCAAGGGTGCGGGTTCGTGGGGGAACGCAAAGAGCAAGGGTGCGGGTTCGTGAGGGAACGCAAAGAGCTAGGGTGCGGGTTCGTGGTGGAACACAAAGAGGAACCGTGCGGGTTCGTGGGGGAACGCAAAGAGCAAGGGTGCGGGTTCGTGGGGGAACGCAAAGAGCAAGGGTGCGGGTTCCTGGGGGAACGCAAAGAGCAAGGGTGCGGGTTCGTGGGGGAACGCAAAGAGGAACCGTGCGGGTTCGTGGGGGAACGCAAAGAGCAAGGGTGCGGGTTCGTGGGGGAACGCAAAGAGCAAGGGTGCGGGTTCGTGGGGGAACGCAAAGAGCAAGGGTGCGGGTTCGTGGGGGAACGCAAAGAGCAAGGGTGAGGGTTCGTGGGGGAACGCAAAGAGCTAGGGTGCGGGTTCGTGGGGGAACGGAAAGAGGAACCGTGCGGGTTCGTGGAGGAACGCAAAGAGCTAGGGTGCGGGATTGTGGGGGAACGCAAAGAGCAAGGGTGCCGGTTCGTGGGGGAACGCAAAGAGCAAGGGTGCGGGTTCGTGGGGGAACGCAAAGAGCAAGGGTGCGGGTTCGTGGGTGAACGCAAAGAGCAAGGGTGCGGGTTCGTGGGGGAACGCAAAGAGGAACAGTGCGGGTTCGTGGGGGAACGCAAAGAGCTAGGGTGCGGGTTTGTGGGGGAACACAAAGAGCAAGGGTGCGGGTTCGTGGGGGAACACAAAGAGCAAGGGTGCGGGTTCGTGGGGGAACGCAAAGAGGAACCGTGCAGGTTCGTGGGGGAACGCAAAGAGGAACCGTGTGGGTTCGTGGGGGAACGCAAAGAGGAACCGTGCGGGTTCGTGGGGGAACGCAAAGAGCAATGGTGCGGGTTCGTGTGGGAACGGAAAGAGGAACCGTGCGGGTTCGTGGGGGAACGCAAAGAGGAACCTTGCGGGTTCGTGGGGGAACGCAAAGAGCAAGGGTGCGGGTTCGTAGGGGAACGCAAAGAGCAAGGGTGCGGGTTCGTGAGGGAACGCAAAGAGCTAGGGTGCGGGTTCGTGGGGGAACACAAAGAGGAACCGTGCGGGTTCGTGGGGGAACGCAAAGAGCAAGGGTGCGGGTTCGTGGGGGAACGCAAAGAGCAAGGGTGCGGGTTCCTCGGGGAACGCAAAGAGCAAGGCTGCGGGTTCGTGGGGGAACGCAAAGAGCAAGGCTGCGGGTTCGTGGGGGAACGCAAAGAGCAAGGGTGTGGGTTCGTGGGGGAACGCAAACAGGAACCGTGCGGGTTCGTGGGGGAACGCAATGAGGAACCTTGCGGGTTCGTGGGGGAATGCAAAGAGAAACCGTGCGGGTTCGTGGGGAAACGCAAAGAGGAACCGTGCTGGTTCGTGGGGGAACGCAAAGAGGAACCGTGCGGGTTCGTGGGGGATCGCAAAGAGGAACCGTGCGGGTTCGTGGGGGAACGCAAAGAGCTAGGGTGCGGATTCGTGGGGGAACGCAAAGAGGAACCGTGCTGGTTCGTGGGGGAACGCAAAGAGCTAGGGTGCGGGTTCGTGGGGGAACGCAAAGAGGAACGGTGCGGGTTCGTGGGGGAACGCAAAGAGGAACCTTGCGGGTTCGTGGGGGAACGCAAAGAGCAAGGGTGCGGGTTCGTGGGGGAACGCAAAGAGCAAGGGTGCGGGTTCGTGGGGGAACGCAAAGAGCAAGGTTGCGGGTTCGTGGGGGAACGCAAAGAGCAAGGGTGCGGGTTCGTGGGGGGACCGCAAAGAGCAAGGGTGCGGGTTCGTGCGGGAACGCAAAGAGCTAGGGTGCGGGTTCGTGGGGGAACGCAAAGAGCAAGGGTGCGGGTTCGTGGGGGAACGCAAAGAGATAGGGTGCGGGTTCGTGGGGGAACGCAAAGAGCTAGGGTGCGGGTTCGAGGGGGAAAGCAAAGAGCAAGGGTGCGGGATCGTGGGGGAACGCAAAGAGGAACGGTGCGGGTTTGTGGGGGAACGCAAAGAGCAAGGGTGCGGGTTCGTGGGGGAACGCAAAGAGCAAGGGTGCGGGTTCGTGGGTGAACGCAAAGAGGAACCGTGCGGGTTCGTGGGGGAACGCAAAGAGCAAGGGTGCGGGTTTTTGGGGGAACGCAAAGAGCAAGGGTGCGGTTTCGTGGGGGAACGCAAAGAGCAAGGGTGCAGGTTCGTGGGGGAACGCAAAGAGGAACCGTGTGGGATCGTGGGGGAACGCAAAGTGGAACCGTGCGGGTTCGTGGGGGAACGCAAAGAGCAACCGTGCGGTTTCGTGGGGGAACGCAAAGGGCAAGGGTGCGGGTTCGTGGGGGAACGCAAAGAGCAAGGGTGCGGGTTTGTGGATGAACGCAAAGAGCAATTGTGCAAGTTCGTGGGGGAACGCCAAGAGGAACCGTGCGGGTTCGTGGGGGAACGCAAAGAGGAACCGTGCGGGTTTGTGGGGGATTGCAAAGAGCAAGGGTGCGGGTTCTTGGGGGAACGCAATGAGCAAGGGTGCGGGTTCGTGGGGAACGCAAAGAGGATCTGTGCAGGTTCGTGGGGGAACGCAAAGAGCAAGGGTGCGGGTTTGTGGGGGAACGCAAAGAGCGAGGGTGCCGGTTCGTGGGGGAACGCAAAGAGCAAGGGTGCGGGTTCGTGGGGTAACGCAGAGAGCTAGGGTGCGGGTTCGTGGGGGAACGCAAAGAGCAAGGGTGCGGGTTCGTGGGTGAACGCAAAGAGCAAGGGTGCGGGTTCGTGGGGGAACGCAAAGAGGAACAGTGCGGGTTCGTGGGGGAACGCAAAGAGCTAGGGTGCGGGTTTGTGGGGGAACACAAAGAGCAAGGGTGCGGGTTCGTGGGGGAACACAAAGAGCAAGGGTGCGGGTTCGTGGGGGAACGCAAAGAGGAACCGTGCGGGTTCG
Source organism: Oreortyx pictus (assembly GCA_036925125.1). NCBI lineage: Eukaryota > Metazoa > Chordata > Aves > Galliformes > Odontophoridae > Oreortyx > Oreortyx pictus. Next base: position 333,766 of record JAUPFR010000058.1, read on the forward strand.
TGGGGGAACGCAAAGAGGAACCGTGTGGGTTCGTGGGGGAACGCAAAGAGGAACCGTGCGGGTTCGTGGGGGAACGCAAAGAGCAATGGTGCGGGTTCGTGTGGGAACGGAAAGAGGAACCGTGCGGGTTCGTGGGGGAACGCAAAGAGGAACCTTGCGGGTTCGTGGGGGAACGCAAAGAGCAAGGGTGCGGGTTCGTAGGGGAACGCAAAGAGCAAGGGTGCGGGTTCGTGAGGGAACGCAAAGAGCTAGGGTGCGGGTTCGTGGGGGAACACAAAGAGGAACCGTGCGGGTTCGTGGGGGAACGCAAAGAGCAAGGGTGCGGGTTCGTGGGGGAACGCAAAGAGCAAGGGTGCGGGTTCCTCGGGGAACGCAAAGAGCAAGGCTGCGGGTTCGTGGGGGAACGCAAAGAGCAAGGCTGCGGGTTCGTGGGGGAACGCAAAGAGCAAGGGTGTGGGTTCGTGGGGGAACGCAAACAGGAACCGTGCGGGTTCGTGGGGGAACGCAATGAGGAACCTTGCGGGTTCGTGGGGGAATGCAAAGAGAAACCGTGCGGGTTCGTGGGGAAACGCAAAGAGGAACCGTGCGGGTTCGTGGGGGAACGCAAAGAGGAACCGTGCGGGTTCGTGGGGGATCGCAAAGAGGAACCGTGCGGGTTCGTGGGGGAACGCAAAGAGCTAGGGTGCGGATTCGTGGGGGAACGCAAAGTGGAACCGTGCTGGTTCGTGGGGGAACGCAAAGAGCTAGGGTGCGGGTTCGTGGGGGAACGCAAAGAGGAACGGTGCGGGTTCGTGGGGGAACGCAAAGAGGAACCTTGCGGGTTCGTGGGGGAACGCAAAGAGCAAGGGTGCGGGTTCGTGGGGGAACGCAAAGAGCAAGGGTGCGGGTTCGTGGGGGAACGCAAAGAGCAAGGTTGCGGGTTCGTGGGGGAACGCAAAGAGCAAGGGTGCGGGTTCGTGGGGGGACCGCAAAGAGCAAGGGTGCGGGTTCGTGGGGGAACGCAAAGAGCTAGGGTGCGGGTTCGTGGGGGAACGCAAAGAGCAAGGGTGCGGGTTCGTGGGGGAACGCAAAGAGATAGGGTGCGGGTTCGTGGGGGAACGCAAAGAGCTAGGGTGCGGGTTCGTGGGGGAAAGCAAAGAGCAAGGGTGCGGGATCGTGGGGGAACGCAAAGAGGAACGGTGCGGGTTTGTGGGGGAACGCAAAGAGCAAGGGTGCGGGTTCGTGGGGGAACGCAAAGAGCAAGGGTGCGGGTTCGTGGGTGAACGCAAAGAGGAACCGTGCGGGTTCGTGGGGGAACGCAAAGAGCAAGGGTGCGGGTTTTTGGGGGAACGCAAAGAGCAAGGGTGCGGTTTCGTGGGGGAACGCAAAGAGCAAGGGTGCAGGTTCGTGGGGGAACGCAAAGAGGAACCGTGTGGGATCGTGGGGGAACGCAAAGTGGAACCGTGCGGGTTCGTGGGGGAACGCAAAGAGCAACCGTGCGGTTTCGTGGGGGAACGCAAAGGGCAAGGGTGCGGGTTCGTGGGGGAACGCAAAGAGCAAGGGTGCGGGTTTGTGGATGAACGCAAAGAGCAATTGTGCAAGTTCGTGGGGGAACGCCAAGAGGAACCGTGCGGGTTCGTGGGGGAACGCAAAGAGGAACCGTGCGGGTTTGTGGGGGAATGCAAAGAGCAAGGGTGCGGGTTCTTGGGGGAACGCAATGAGCAAGGGTGCGGGTTCGTGGGGAACGCAAAGAGGAACTGTGCAGGTTCGTGGGGGAACGCAAAGAGCAAGGGTGCGGGTTTGTGGGGGAACGCAAAGAGCGAGGGTGCCGGTTCGTGGGGGAACGCAAAGAGCAAGGGTGCGGGTTCGTGGGGTAACGCAGAGAGCTAGGGTGCGGGTTCGTGGGGGAACGCAAAGAGCTAGGGTGCGGGTTCGTGGGCGAACGCAAAGAGCAAGGGTGCGGGTTCGTGGGGGTGTGCTAAGAGGAACCGTGCGGGTTCGTGGGGGAACGCAAAGAGGAACCGTGCGGGTTCGTGGGGGAACGCAAAGAGGAACGGTGCCGGTTCGTGGGGGAACGCAAAGAGCAAGGGTGCGGGTTCGTGGGGGAACGCAAAGAGCAAGGGTGCAAGTTCGTGGGGGAACGCAAAGAGGAACCGTGCGGGTTCGTGGGGGAACGCAAAGAGCAAGGGTGCGGGTTCGTGTGGGACCGCAAAGAGGAACGGTGCGGGTTCGTGGGGGAACGCAAAGAGCAAGGGTGCGGGTTCGTGGGGGAACGCAAAGAGCAAGGGTGCGGGTTCGTGGGGGAACGCAAAGAGGAACAGTGCGGGTTCGTGGGGGAACGCAAAGAGGAACAGTGCGGGTTCGTGGGGGAACGCAAAGAGCAAGGGTGCGGGTTCGTGGGGGAACGCAAAGAGCAAGGGTGCGGGTTCGTGGGGGAACACAAAGAGCAAGGGTGCGGGTTCGTGGGGGAACGCAAAGAGGAACCGTGCGGGTTCGTGGGGGAACGCAAAGAGCAAGGGTGCGGGTTCGTGGGGGAACGCAAAGAGCAAGGGTGCGGGTTCGTGGGGGAACGCAAAGAGCATGGGTGCGGGTTCATGGGGGAACGCAAAGACCATGTGTGCGGGTTCGTGGGGGAACGCAAAGAGCAAGGGTGCGGGTTCGTGGGGGAACGCAAAGAGCAAGGGTGCGGGTTCGTGGGGGAACGCTAAGAGCAAGGGTGCGAGTTCGTGGGGGAACACAAAGAGCTAGGGTGCGGGTTCGTGGGGGAACGCAGAGAGCTAGGGTACGGGTTCGTGGGGGAACGCAAAGAGGAACCGTGCGGGTTCGTGGGGGAATGCAAAGAGCTAGGGTGTGGGTTTGTGGGGGAACGCAAAGAGCAAGGGTGCGGGTTCGTGGGGGAACGCAAAGAGCAAGGGTGCGGGTTCGTGGGGGAGCGCAAAGAGCAAGGGTGCGGGTTCGTGGGGGATAGCAAAGAGGAACCGTGCGGGTTCGTGGGGGAACGCAAAGAGCAAGGGTGCGGGTTCGTGGGGGAACGCAAAGAGCTTGGGTGCGGGTTCGTGGGGGAACGCAAAGAGGAACCGTGCGGGTTCGTGGAGGAACGCAAAGAGCTAGGGTGCGGGATTGTGGGGGAACGCAAAGAGCAAGGGTGCCGGTTCGTGGGGGAACGCAAAGAGCAAGGGTGCGGGTTCGTGGGGGAACGCAAAGAGCAAGGGTGCGGGTTCGTGGGGGAACGCAAAGAGCAAGGGTGCGGGTTCGTGGGGGAACGCAAAGAGCAAGGGTGCGGGTTCGTGGGGCAACGCAAAGAGCAAGGGTGCGGGTTTGTGGGGGAACGCAAAGAGCAAGGGTGCGGGTTCGTGGGGGAACACAAAGAGCAAGGGTGCGGGTTCGTGGGGGAACGCAAAGAGGAACCGTGCGGGTTCGTGGGGGAACGCAAAGAGGAACCGTGTGGGTTCGTGGGGGAACGCAAAGAGGAACCGTGCGGGTTCGTGGGGGAACGCAAAGAGCAAGGGTGCGGGTTCGTGGGGGAACGGAAAGAGGAACCGTGCGGGTTCGTGGGGGAACGCAAAGAGGAACCGTGCGGGTTCGTGGGGGAATGCAAAGAGGAACCGTGCGGGTTCGTGGGGGAGCGCAAAGAGCAACCGTGCGGGTTCGTGGGGGAACGCAAAGAGGAACCGTGCAGGTTCGTGGGGGAACGCAAAGAGCGAGGTTGCGGGTTCGTGGGGGAACGCAAAGAGCAAGGGTGCGGGTTCGTGGGGGAACGCAAAGAGGAACCGTGCGGGTTCGTGGGGGAACGCAAAGAGGAACCGTGCGGGTTCGTGGGGGAACGCAAAGAGCAAGGGTGCGGGTTCGTGGGGGAACGCAAAGAGCAAGGGTGCGGGTTCGAGGGTGCGGGTTCGTGGTGGAACACAAAGAGGAACCGTGCGGGTTCGTGGGGGAACGCAAAGAGCAAGGGTGCGGGTTCGTGGGGGAACGCAAAGAGCAAGGGTGCGGGTTCCTGGGGGAACGCAAAGAGCAAGGCTGCGGGTTCGTGGGGGAACGCAAAGAGCAAGGGTGCGGGTTCTTGGGGGAACGCAAAGAGCAAGGGTGCGGGTTCGTGGGGGAACGCAAACAGGAACCGTGCGGGTTCGTGGGGGAACGCAATGAGGAACCTTGCGAGTTCGTGGGGGAACGCAAAGAGGAACCGTGTGGGTTCGTGGGGAAACGCAAAGAGGAGCCGTGCGGGTTCGTGGGGGAACGCAAAGAGGAACCGTGCGGGTTCGTGGGGGAACGCAAAGAGCAAGGGTGCGGGTTCGTGGGGGAACGCAAAGAGGAACCGTGTGGGTTCGTGGGGGAACGCAAAGAGGAACCGTGCGGGTTCGTGGGCGAACGCAAAGAGCTAGGGTGCGGGTTCGTGGGGGAACGCAAAGAGCAAGGGTGCAGGTTCGTGGGGGAACGCAAAGAGGAACCTTGCGGGTTCGTGGGCGAACGCAAAGAGGAACCGTGCGGGTTCGTGGGGGAACGCAAAGAGCAAGGGTGCGGGTTCGTGGGGGAACGCAAAGAGCAAGGGTGCGGGTTCGTGGGGGAACGCAAAGAGCAAGGGTGCGGGTTCGTGGGGGAACGCAAAGAGCTAGGGTGCGGGTTCGTGGGGGAACGCAAAGTGCTAGGGTGCGGGTTCGTGGGGGAACGCAAAGAGCAAGGGTGCGGGTTCGTGGGGGAACGCAAAGAGCTAGGGTGCGGGTTCGTGGGGGAACGCAAAGAGCTAGGGTGCGGGTTCGTGGGGGAACGCAAAGAGCAAGGGTGCGCGTTCGTGGGGGAACGCAAAGAGGAATGGTGCGGGTTTGTGGGGGAACGCAAAGAGCAAGGGTGCGGGTTCGTGGGGGAACGCAAAGAGCAAGGGTGCGGGTTCGTGGGTGAACGCAAAGAGGAACCGTGCGGGTTCGTGGGGGAACGCAAAGAGCAAGGGTGCGGGTTTTTGGGGGAACGCAAAGAGCAAGGGTGCGGTTTCGTGGGGGAACGCAAAGAGCAAGGGTGCGGGTTCGTGGGGGAACGAAAAGAGGAACCGTGCGGGATCGAGGGGGAACGCAAAGTGGAACCGTGCGGGTTCGTGGGGGAACGCAAAGAGGAACCGTGCGGTTTCGTGGGGGAACGCAAAGGGCAAGGGTGCGGGTTCGTGGGGCAACGCAAAGAGCAAGGGTGCGGGTTTGTGGATGAACGCAAAGAGCAATTGTGCAAGTTCGTGGGGGAACGCCAATAGGAACCGTGCGGGTTCGTGGGGGAACGCAAAGAGGAACCGTGCGGGTTCGTGGGGGAATGCAAAGAGCAAGGGTGCGGGTTCTTGGGGGAACGCAATGAGCAAGGGTGCGGGTTCGTGTGGGAACGCAAAGAGGAACAGTGCGGGTTCGTGGGGGAACGCAAAGAGCAAGGGTGCGGGTTTGTGGGGGAACGCAAAGAGCGAGGGTGCGGGTTCGTGGGGGAACGCAAAGAGCAAGGGTGCGGGTTCGTGGGGTAACGCAGAGAGCTAGGGTGCGGGTTCGTGGGGGAACGCAAAGAGCAAGGGTGCGGGTTCGTGGGGGAACGCAAAGAGCTAGGGTGCGGGTTCGTGGGGGAACGCAAAGAGCAAGGGTGCGGGTTCGTGGGGGAGTGCAAAGAGGAACCGTGCGGGTTCGTGGGGGAACGCAAAGAGGAACCGTGCGGGTTCGTGGGGGAACGCAAAGAGGAACGGTGCCGGTTCGTGGGGGAACGCAAAGAGCAAGGGTGCGGGTTCGTGGGGGAACGCAAAGAGGAACGGTGCGGGTTCGTGGGGGAACGCAAAGAGCAAGGGTCCGGGTTCGTGGGGGAACGCAAAGAGGAACCGTGCGGGTTCGTGGGGGAATGCAAAGAGCAAGGGTGCGCGTTCGTGGGGGAACGCAAAGAGCAAGGGTGCGGGTTCGTGGGGGAACACAAAGAGCAAGGGTGCGGGTTCGTGGGGGAACGCAAAGAGCAAGGGTGCGGGTTCGTGGGGGAACGCAAAGAGCAAGGGTGCGGGTTCGTGGGGGAACGCAAAGAGCAAGGGTGCGGGTTCGTGGGGGAACGCAAAGAGGAACCGTGCGGGTTCGTGGGGGAACGCAAAGAGCAAGGGTGCGGGTTCGTGGGGGAACGCAAAGAGCAAGGGTGCGGGTTCGTGGGGGAACGCAAAGAGCAAGGGTGCGGGATCGTGGGGGAACGCAAAGAGGAACGGTGCGGGTTCGTGGGGGAACGCAAAGAGCAAGGGTGCGGGTTCGTGGGGGAACGCAAAGAGCAAGGGTGCGGGTTCGTGGGTGAACGCAAAGAGGAACCGTGCGGGTTCGTGGGGGAACGCAAAGAGCAAGGGTGCGGGTTTTTGGGGGAACGCAAAGAGCAAGGGTGCGGTTTCGTGGGGGAACGCAAAGAGCAAGGGTGCGGGTTCGTGGGGGAACGCAAAGAGCTAGGGTGCGGGTTCGTGGGGGAACGCAAAGTGCTAGGGTGCGGGTTCGTGGGGGAACGCAAAGAGCAAGGGTGCGGGTTCGTGGGGGAACGCGAAGGGCAAGGGTGCGGGTTCGTGGGGGAACGCAAAGAGCAAGGGTGCGGGTTTGTGGATGAACGCAAAGAGCAATTTTGCAAGTTCGTGGGGGAACGCAAAGAGGAACCGTGCGGGTTCGTGGGGGAACGCAAAGAGGAACCGTGCGGGTTCGTGGGGGAATGCAAAGAGCAAGGGTGCGGGTTCTTGGGGGAACGCAATGAGCAAGGGTGCGGGTTCGTGTGGGAACGCAAAGAGGAACTGTGCAGGTTCGTGGGGGAACGCAAAGAGCAAGGGTGCGGGTTCGTGGGGGAACGCAAAGAGCAAGGGTGCGGGTTCGTGGGGGAACGCAAAGAGCAAGGGTGCGGGTTCGTGGGGTAACGCAGAGAGCTAGGGTGCGGGTTCGTGGGGGAACGCAAAGAGCAAGGGTGCGGGTTCGTGGGGGAACGCAAAGAGGAACCGTGCGGGTTCGTGGGGGAACGCAAAGAGCAAGGGTGCGGGTTCGTGGGGGAGTGCAAAGAGGAACCGTGCGGGTTCGTGGGGGAACGCAAAGAGCAAGGGTGCGGGTTCGTGAGGGAACGCAAAGAGCTAGGGTGCGGGTTCGTTGGGGAACTCAAAGAGGAACCGTGCGGGTTCGTGGGGGAACGCAAAGAGCAAGGGTGCGGGTTCGTGGGGGAACGCAAAGAGCAAGGGTGCGGGTTCGTGGGGGAACGCAAAGAGCAAGGGTGCGGGTTCGTGGGGGAACGGAAAGAGGAACCGTGCGGGTTCGTGGAGGAACGCAAAGAGCTAGGGTGCGGGATTGTGGGGGAACGCAAAGAGCAAGGGTGCCGGTTCGTGGGGGAACGCAAAGAGCAAGGGTGCTGGTTCGTGGGGGAACGCAAAGAGCAAGGGTGCGGGTTCGTTGGGGAACGCAAAGAGCAAGGGTGCGGGTTCGTGGGGGAACGCAAAGAGCAAGGGTGCGGGTTTGTGGGGGAACGCAAAGAGCAAGGGTGCGGGTTCGTGGGGGAACACAAAGAGCAAGGGTGCGGGTTCGTGGGGGAACGCAAAGAGCAAGGGTGCGGGTTCGTGGGGGAACGCAAAGAGGAACCGTGTGGGTTCGTGGGGGAACGCAAAGAGGAACCGTGCGGGTTCGTGGGGGAACGCAAAGAGCAAGGGTGCGGGTTCGTGGGGGAACGGAAAGAGGAACCGTGCGGGTTCGTGGGGGAACGCAAAGAGGAACCGTGCGGGTTCGTGGGGGAATGCAAAGAGGAACCGTGCGGGTTCGTGGGGGAGCGCAAAGAGCAGGGGTGCGGGTTCGTGGGGGAACGCAAAGAGAAACCGTGCAGGTTCGTGGGGGAACGCAAAAAGCAAGGTTGCGGGTTCGTGGGGGAACGCAAAGAGCAAGGGTGCGGGTTCGTGGGTGAACGCAAAGAGGAACCGTGCGGGTTCGTGGGGGAACGCAAAGAGGAACTGTGCGGGTTCGTGGGGGAATGCAAAGAGGAACCGTGCGGGTTCGCGGGGGAACGCAAAGAGCAACCGTGCGGTTTCGTGGGGGAACGCAAAGAGCAAGGGTGCGGGTTCGTGGGGAACAGAAAGAGCAAGGGTGCGGGTTCGTGGGGGAACGCAAAGAGGAACCGTGCGGGTTCTTGTGGGAACGCAAAGAGGAACCGTGCGGGTTCGTGGTGGAACGCAAAGAGCAAGGGTGCGGGTTCGTGGGGGAACGCAAAGAGCAAGGGTGCGGGTTCATGGGGTATTGCCAAGAGCAAGGGTGCGGGTTCGTGGGGGAACGCAAAGAGCAAGGGTGCGGGTTCGTGGGGGAACGCAAAGACCAAGGGTGCGGGTTTGTGGGGGAACGCCAAGAGCTAGGGTGCGGGTTCGTGGGGGAACGCAAAGAGGAACCGTGCGGGTTCGTGGGGGAACGCAAAGAGCAAGGGTGCGGGTTCGTGGGGGAACGCAAAGAGCAAGGGTGCGCGTTTGTGGGGGAGCGCAAAGAGCAAGGGTGCGAGTTCGTGGGGGAATGCAAAGAGCAAGGGTGCGGGTTCGTGGGGGAACGCAAAGAGGAACCGTGCGGGTTCATGGGGGAACGCAAAGAGCAAGGGTGCGGGTTCGTTGGGGAACGCAAAGAGCAAGGGTGCGGGTTCGTGGGGGAACGCAAAGAGCAAGGGTGCGGGTTCGTGGGGGAACGCAAAGAGGAACCGTGCGGGTTCGTGGGGGAACGCAAAGAGCAAGGGTGCGGGTTCGTGGGGGAACGCAAAGAGCAAGGGTGCGGGTTCGTGGGGGAACGCAAAGAGCAAGGGTGCGGGTTCGTGGGGGAACGCAAAGAGGAACCGTGCGGGATCGTGGGGGAACGCAAAGTGGAACCGTGCGGGTTCGTGGGGGAATGCAAAGTGGAACCGTGCGGGTTCGTGGGGGAACGCAAAGAGCAAGGGTGCGGGTTCGTGGGGGAACGCAAAGAGCAAGGGTGCGGGTTCGTGGGGGAACGCAAAGAGGAACCGTGCGGGTTCGTGGGGGAACGCAAGAGCAAGGGTGCGGGTTCGTGCGGGAACGCAAAGAGGAACCGTGCGGGTTCGTGGGGAACGCAAAGAGCAAGGGTGCGGGTTCGCTGGGGAACGCAAAGAGCAAGGGTGCGGGTTCGTGGGAGAACGCAAAGAGCAAGGGTGCGGGTTTGTGGGGGAACGCAAAGAGGAACCGTGCGAGTTCGTGGGGGAACACAAAGAGCAAGGGTGCGGGTTCGTGGGGGAACGCAAAGAGCAAGGGTGCGGGTTCGTGGGGGAACGCAAAGAGGAACCGTGCGGGTTCGTGGGGGAACGCAAAGAGGAACCGTGCGGGTTCGTGGGCGAACGCAAAGAGGAACCGTGTGGGTTCGTGGGGGAACGCAAAGAGGAACCGTGCGGGTTCGTGGGGGAACGCAAAGAGCAAGGGTGCGGGTTCGTAGGGGAACGCAAAGAGCAAGGGTGCGGGTTCGTGGGGGAACGCAAAGAGGAACCGTGCGGGTTCGTGGGGGAACGCAAAGAGCTACGGTGCGTATTCGTGGGGGAATGCAAAGAGCAAGGGTGCGGGTTCGTGGGGGAACGCAGAGAGCTAGGGTGCGGGTTCGTGGGGGAACACAAAGAGGAACCGTGCGGGTTCGTGGGGGAACGCAAAGAGCTAGGGTGCGGGTTCGTGGGGGAACGCAAAGAGCAAGGGTGCGGGTTCGTGGGGGAACGCAAAGAGCAAGGGTGCAAGTTCGTGGGGGAACGCAAAGAGGAACCGTGCGGGTTCGTGGGGGAACGCAAAGAGCAAGGGTGCGGGTTCGTGTGGGACCGCAAAGAGGAACGGTGCGGGTTCGTGTGGGAACGCAAAGAGGAAGGGTGCGGGTTCGTGGGGGAACGCAAAGAGGAACCGTGCGGGTTCGTGGGGGAACGCAAAGAGCAAGGGTGCGGGTTCGTGGGGGAACGCAAAGAGCAAGGGTGCGGGTTCGTGCGGGAACGCAAAGAGCAAGGGTGCGGGTTCATGGGGGAACGCAAAGAGCATGTGTGCGGGTTCGTGGGGGAACGCAAAGAGCAAGGGTGCGGGTTCGTGGGGGAACGCAAAGAGCAAGGGTGCGGGTTCGTGGGGAAAAGCAAAGAGCAAGGGTGCGGGTTCGTGGGGGAACACAAAGAGCTAGGGTGCGGGTTCGTGGGGGAACGCAGAGAGCTAGGGTACGGGTTCGTGGGGGAACGCAAAGAGGAACCGTACGGGTTCGTGGGGGAATGCAAAGAGCTAGGGTGTGGGTTTGTGGGGGAACGCAAAGAGCAAGGGTGCGGGTTCGTGGGGGAACGCAAAGAGCAAGGGTGCGGGTTCGTGGGGGAACGCAAAGAGCAAGGGTGCGGGTTCGTGGGGGAACGCAAAGAGCAAGGGTGCGGGTTCGTGGGGGAACGCAAAGAGCAAGGGTGCGGGTTCGTGGGGGAACGCAAAGAGCAAGGGTGCGGGTTCGTGGGGGAACGGAAAGAGGAACCGTGCTGGTTCGTGGAGGAACGCAAAGAGCTAGGGTGCAGGATTGTGGGGGAACGCAAAGAGCAAGGGTGTCGGTTCGTGGGGGAATGCAAAGAGCAATGGTGCGGGTTCGTCGGGGAACGCAAAGAGCAAGGGTGCGGGTTCGTGGGGGAACACAAAGAGCAAGGGTGCGGGTTCGTGGGGGAACGCAAAGAGCAAGGGTGCGGGTTCGTGGGGGAACGCAAAGAGCAAGGGTGCGGGTTTGTGGGGGAACGCAAAGAGCAAGGGTGCGGGTTCGTGGGGGAACACAAAGAGCAAGGGTGCGGGTTCGTGGGGGAACGCAAAGAGGAACCGTGCGGGTTCGTGGGGGAACGCAAAGAGGAACCGTGTGGGTTCGTGGGGGAACGCAAAGAGGAACCGTGCGGGTTCTTGGGGGAACGCAAAGAGCAATGGTGCGGGTTCGTGGGGGAACGGAAAGAGGAACCGTGCGGGTTCGTGGGGGAACGCAAAGAGGAACCTTGCGGGTTCGTGGGGGAACGCAAAGACCAAGGGTGCGGGTTCGTGGGGGAACGCAAAGAGGAACCGTGCGGGTTCGTGGGGGAACGCAAAGAGCAAGGGTGACGGTTCGTGGGGGAACGCAAAGAGGAACCGTGCGGGTTCGTGGGGGAACGCAAAGAGCAAGGGTGCGGGTTCGTGGGGGAACGCAAAGAGCAAGGGTGCGGGTTCGTGGGGGAACGCAAAGAGCAAGGGTGCGGGTTCGTGGGGGAACGGAAAGAGGAACCGTGCGGGTTCGTGGAGGTACGCAAAGAGCTAGGGTGCGGGATTGTGGGGGAACGCAAAGAGCAAGGGTGCCGGTTCGTGGGGGAACGCAAAGAGCAAGGGTGCTGGTTCGTGGGGGAACGCAAAGAGCAAGGGTGCGGGTTCGTTGGGGAACGCAAAGAGCAAGGGTGCGGGTTCGTGGGGGAACGCAAAGAGCAAGGGTGCGGGTTTGTGGGGGAACGCAAAGAGCAAGGGTGCGGGTTCGTGGGGGAACACAAAGAGCAAGGGTGCGGGTTCGTGGGGGAACGCAAAGAGCAAGGGTGCGGGTTCGTGGGGGAACGCAAAGAGGAACCGTGTGGGTTCGTGGGGGAACGCAAAGAGGAACCGTGCGGGTTCGTGGGGGAACGCAAAGAGCAAGGGTGCGGGTTCGTGGGGGAACGGAAAGAGGAACCGTGCGGGTTCGTGGGGGAACGCAAAGAGGAACCGTGCGGGTTCGTGGGGGAATGCAAAGAGGAACCGTGCGGGTTCGTGGGGGAGCGCAAAGAGCAAGGGTGCGGGTTCGTGGGGGAACGCAAAGAGAAACCGTGCAGGTTCGTGGGGGAACGCAAAAAGCAAGGTTGCGGGTTCGTGGGGGAACGCAAAGAGCAAGGGTGCGGGTTCGTGGGTGAACGCAAAGAGGAACCGTGCGGGTTCGTGGGGGAACGCAAAGAGGAACTGTGCGGGTTCGTGGGGGAATGCAAAGAGGAACCGTGCGGGTTCGCGGGGGAACGCAAAGAGCAACCGTGCGGTTTCGTGGGGGAACGCAAAGAGCAAGGGTGCGGGTTCGTGGGGGAACAGAAAGAGCAAGGGTGCGGGTTCGTGGGGGAACGCAAAGAGGAACCGTGCGGGTTCTTGTGGGAACGCAAAGAGGAACCGTGCGGGTTCGTGGTGGAACGCAAAGAGCAAGGGTGCGGGTTCGTGGGGGAACGCAAAGAGCAAGGGTGCGGGTTCGTGGGGTATTGCCAAGAGCAAGGGTGCGGGTTCGTGGGGGAACGCAAAGAGCAAGGGTGCGGGTTCGTGGGGGAACGCAAAGACCAAGGGTGCGGGTTTGTGGGGGAACGCCAAGAGCTAGGGTGCGGGTTCGTGGGGGAACGCAAAGAGGAACCGTGCGGGTTCGTGGGGGAACGCAAAGAGCAAGGGTGCGGGTTCGTGGGGGAACGCAAAGAGCAAGGGTGCGCGTTTGTGGGGGAGCGCAAAGAGCAAGGGTGCGAGTTCGTGGGGGAATGCAAAGAGCAAGGGTGCGGGTTCGTGGGGGAACGCAAAGAGGAACCGTGCGGGTTCATGGGGGAACGCAAAGAGCAAGGGTGCGGGTTCGTTGGGGAACGCAAAGAGCAAGGGTGCGGGTTCGTGGGGGAACGCAAAGAGCAAGGGTGCGGGTTCGTGGGGGAACGCAAAGAGGAACCGTGCGGGTTCGTGGGGGAACGCAAAGAGCAAGGGTGCGGGTTCGTGGGGGAACGCAAAGAGCAAGGGTGCGGGTTCGTGGGGGAACGCAAAGAGCAAGGGTGCGGGTTCGTGGGGGAACGCAAAGAGGAACCGTGCGGGATCGTGGGGGAACGCAAAGTGGAACCGTGCGGGTTCGTGGGGGAATGCAAAGTGGAACCGTGCGGGTTCGTGGGGGAACGCAAAGAGCAAGGGTGCGGGTTCGTGGGGGAACGCAAAGAGCAAGGGTGCGGGTTCGTGGGGGAACGCAAAGAGGAACCGTGCGGGTTCGTGGGGGAACGCAAGAGCAAGGGTGCGGGTTCGTGCGGGAACGCAAAGAGGAACCGTGCGGGTTCGTGGGGAACGCAAAGAGCAAGGGTGCGGGTTCGCTGGGGAACGCAAAGAGCAAGGGTGCGGGTTCGTGGGAGAACGCAAAGAGCAAGGGTGCGGGTTTGTGGGGGAACGCAAAGAGGAACCGTGCGAGTTCGTGGGGGAACACAAAGAGCAAGGGTGCGGGTTCGTGGGGGAACGCAAAGAGCAAGGGTGCGGGTTCGTGGGGGAACGCAAAGAGGAACCGTGCGGGTTCGTGGGGGAACGCAAAGAGGAACCGTGCGGGTTCGTGGGCGAACGCAAAGAGGAACCGTGTGGGTTCGTGGGGGAACGCAAAGAGGAACCGTGCGGGTTCGTGGGGGAACGCAAAGAGCAAGGGTGCGGGTTCGTGGGGGAACGCAAAGAGCAAGGGTGCGGGTTCGTGGGGGAACGCAAAGAGGAACCGTGCGGGTTCGTGGGGGAACGCAAAGAGCTACGGTGCGTATTCGTGGGGGAATGCAAAGAGCAAGGGTGCGGGTTCGTGGGGGAACGCAGAGAGCTAGGGTGCGGGTTCGTGGGGGAACACAAAGAGGAACCGTGCGGGTTCGTGGGGGAACGCAAAGAGCTAGGGTGCGGGTTCGTGGGGGAACGCAAAGAGCAAGGGTGCGGGTTCGTGGGGGAACGCAAAGAGCAAGGGTGCAAGTTCGTGGGGGAACGCAAAGAGGAACCGTGCGGGTTCGTGGGGGAACGCAAAGAGCAAGGGTGCGGGTTCGTGTGGGACCGCAAAGAGGAACGGTGCGGGTTCGTGGGGGAACGCAAAGAGGAAGGGTGCGGGTTCGTGGGGGAACGCAAAGAGGAACCGTGCGGGTTCGTGGGGGAACGCAAAGAGCAAGGGTGCGGGTTCGTGGGGGAACGCAAAGAGCAAGGGTGCGGGTTCGTGGGGGAACGCAAAGAGCAAGGGTGCGGGTTCATGGGGGAACGCAAAGAGCATGTGTGCGGGTTCGTGGGGGAACGCAAAGAGCAAGGGTGCGGGTTCGTGGGGGAACGCAAAGAGCAAGGGTGCGGGTTCGTGGGGAAAAGCAAAGAGCAAGGGTGCGGGTTCGTGGGGGAACACAAAGAGCTAGGGTGCGGGTTCGTGGGGGAACGCAGAGAGCTAGGGTACGGGTTCGTGGGGGAACGCAAAGAGGAACCGTACGGGTTCGTGGGGGAATGCAAAGAGCTAGGGTGTGGGTTTGTGGGGGAACGCAAAGAGCAAGGGTGCGGGTTCGTGGGGGAACGCAAAGAGCAAGGGTGCGGGTTCGTGGGGGAACGCAAAGAGCAAGGGTGCGGGTTCGTGGGGGAACGCAAAGAGCAAGGGTGCGGGTTCGTGGGGGAACGCAAAGAGCAAGGGTGCTGGTTCGTGGGGGAACGCAAAGAGCAAGGGTGCGGGTTCGTGGGGGAACGGAAAGAGGAACCGTGCGGGTTCGTGGAGGAACGCAAAGAGCAAGGGTGCGGGTTTGTGGGGGAACGCAAAGAGCAAGGGTGCGGGTTCGTGGGGGAACACAAAGAGCAAGGGTGCGGGTTCGTGGGGGAACGCAAAGAGGAACCGTGCGGGTTCGTGGGGGAACGCAAAGAGGAACCGTGTGGGTTCGTGGGGGAACGCAAAGAGGAACCGTGCGGGTTCGTGGGGGAACGCAAAGAGCAATGGTGCGGGTTCGTGGGGGAACGGAAAGAGGAACCGTGCGGGTTCGTGGGGGAACGCAAAGAGGAACCTTGCGGGTTCGTGGGGGAACGCAAAGACCAAGGGTGCGGGTTCGTGGGGGAACGCAAAGAGCAAGGGTGCGGGTTCGTGAGGGAACGCAAAGAGCTAGGGTGCGGGTTCGTTGGGGAACTCAAAGAGGAACCGTGCGGGTTCGTGGGGGAACGCAAAGAGCAAGGGTGCGGGTTCGTGTGGGAACAGAAAGAGCAAGGGTGCAGGTTCCTCGGGGAACGCAAAGAGCAAGGCTGCGGGTTCGTGGGGGAACGCAAAGAGCAAGGGTGCGGGTTCGTGGGGGAACGCAAAGAGCAAGGGTGCGGGTTCGTGGGGGAACGCAAACAGGAACTGTGCGGGTTCGTGGGGAACGCAATGAGGAACCTTGCGGGTTCGTGGGGGAACGCAAAGAGGAACCGTGCGGGTTCGTGGGGAAACGCAAAGAGGAACCGTGCGGGTTCGTGGGGGAACGCAGAGAGGAACCGTGCGGGTTCGTGGGGGATCGCAAAGAGCTAGGGTGCGGGTTCGTGGGGGAACGCAAAGAGCTAGGGTGCGGGTTCGTGGGGGAACGCAAAGAGGAACCGTGCTGGTTCGTGGGGGAACGCAAAGAGCTAGGGTGCGGGTTCGTGGGGGAACGCAAAGAGCAAGGGTGCGGGTTCGTGGGGGAACGCAAAGAGGAACCTTGCGGGTTCGTTGGGGAACGCAAAGAGGAACCGTGCGGGTTCGTGGGGGAACGCAAAGAGCAAGGGTGCGGGTTCGTGGGGGAACGCAAAGAGCAAGGGTGCGGGTTCGTGGGGGAACGCAAAGAGCAAGGGTGCGGGTTCGTGGGGGAACGCAAAGAGCTAGGGTGCGGGTTCGTGGGGGAACGCAAAGAGCTAGGGTGCGGGTTCGTGGGGGAACGCAAAGAGCAAGGGTGCGGGATCGTGGGGGAACGCAAAGAGGAACGGTGCGGGTTTGTGGGGGAACGCAAAGAGCAAGGGTGCGGGTTCGTGGGGGAACGCAAATAGCAAGGGTGCGGGTTCGTGGGTGAACGCAAAGAGGAACCGTGCGGGTTCGTGGGGGAACGCAAAGAGCAAGGGTGCGGGTTTTTGGGGGAACGCAAAGAGCAAGGGTGCGGTTTCGTGGGGGATCGCAAAGAGCAAGGGTGCGGGTTCGTGGGGGAACGCAAAGAGGAACCGTGCGGGATCGTGGGGGAACGCAAAGTGGAACCGTGCGGGTTCGTGGGGGAACGCAAAGAGCAAGGGTGCGGGTTTGTGGATGAACGCAAAGAGCAATTGTGCAAGTTCGTGGGGGAACGCCAAGAGGAACCGTGCGGGTTCGTGGGGGAACGCAAAGAGGAACCGTGCGGGTTCGTGGGGGAATGCAAAGAGCAAGGGTGCGGGTTCTTGGGGGAACGCAATGAGCAAGGGTGCGGGTTCGTGGGGAACGCAAAGAGGAACTGTGCAGGTTCGTGGGGGAACGCAAAGAGCAAGGGTGCGGGTTTGTGGGGGAACGCAAAGAGCGAGGGTGCGGGTTTGTGGGGGAACGCAAAGAGCGAGGGTGCCGGTTCGTGGGGGAACGCAAAGAGCAAGGGTGCGGGTTCGTGGGGGAACGCAGAGAGCTAGGGTGCGGGTTCGTGGGGGAACGCAAAGAGCAAGGGTGCGGGTTCGTGGGGGAACGCAAAGAGCTAGGGTGCGGGTTCGTGGGGGAACGCAAAGAGCAAGGGTGCGGGTTCGTGGGGGTGTGCAAAGAGGAACCGTGCGGGTTCGTGGGGGAACGCAAAGAGGAACCGTGCGGTTTCGTGGGGGAACGCAATGAGGAACGGTGCCGGTTCGTGGGGGAACGCAAAGAGCAAGGGTGCGGGTTCGTGGGGGAACGCAAAGAGGAACGGTGTGGGTTCGTGGGGGAACGCAAAGAGCAAGGGTGCGGGTTCGTGGGGGAACGCAAAGAGCAAGGGTGCGGGTTCGTGGGGGAACGCAAAGAGCAAGGGTGCAAGTTCGTGGGGGAACGCAAAGAGGAACCGTGCGGGTTCGTGGGGGAACGCAAAGAGCAAGGGTGCGGGTTCGTGTGGGACCGCAAAGAGGAACGGTGCGGGTTCGTGGGGGAACGCAAAGAGCAAGGGTGCGGGTTCGTGGGGGAACGCAAAGAGCAAGGGTGCGGGTTCGTGGGGGAACGCAAAGAGCAAGGGTGCAAGTTCGTGGGGGAACGCAAAGAGGAACCGTGCGGGTTCGTGGGGGAACGCAAAGAGCAAGGGTGCGGGTTCGTGGGGGAACGCAAAGAGCAAGGGTGCGGGTTCGTGGGGGAACGCAAAGAGCAAGGGTGCGGGTTCCTGGGGTAACGCAAAGAGCATGTGTGCGGGTTCGTGGGGGAACGCAAAGAGCAAGGGTGCGGGTTCGTGGGGGAACGCAAAGAGCAAGGGTGCGGGTTCGTGGGGGAACGCAAAGAGCAAGGGTGCGGGTTCGTGGGGGAACACAAAGAGCTAGGGTGCGGGTTCGTGGGGGAACGCAGAGAGCTAGGGTACGGGTTCGTGGGGGAACGCAAAGAGGAACCGTGCGGGTTCGTGGGGGAATGCAAAGAGCTAGGGTGTGGGTTTGTGGGGGAACGCAAAGAGCAAGGGTGCGGGTTCGTGGGGGAACGCAAAGAGCAAGGGTGCGGGTTCGTGGGGGAACGCAAAGAGCAAGGGTGCGGGTTCGTGGGGGAACGCAAAGAGCAAGGGTGCGGGTTCGTGGGCAACACAAAGAGCAAGAGTGCGGGTTCGTGGGGGAACGCAAAGAGCTAGGGTGCGGGTTCGTGGGGGAACGGAAAGAGGAACCGTGCGGGTTCGTGGAGGAATGCAAAGAGCTAGGGTGCGGGATTGTGGGGGAACGCAAAGAGCAAGGGTGCCGGTTCGTGGGGGAACGCAAAGAGCAAGGGTGCGGGTTCGTGGGGGAACGCAAAGAGCAAGGGTGCGGGTTCGTGGGGGAACGCAAAGAGCAAGGGTGCGGGTTCGTGGGGGAACGCAAAGAGGAACAGTGCGGGTTCGTGGGGGAACGCAAAGAGCAAGGGTGCGGGTTTGTGGGGGAACGCAAAGAGCAAGGGTGCGGGTTCGTGGGGGAACACAAAGAGCAAGGGTGCGGGTTCGTGGGGGAACGCAAAGAGGAACCGTGCGGGTTCGTGGGGGAACGCAAAGAGGAACCGTGTGGGTTCGTGGGGGAACGCAAAGAGGAACCGTGCGGGTTCGTGGGGGAACGCAAAGAGCAAGGGTGCGGGTTCGTGGGGGAACGGAAAGAGGAACCGTGCGGGTTCGTGGGGGAACGCAAAGAGGAACCGTGCGGGTTCGTGGGGGAATGCAAAGAGGAACCGTGCGGGTTCGTGGGGGAGCGCAAAGAGCAACCGTGCGGGTTCGTGGGGGAACGCAAAGAGGAACCGTGCAGGTTCGTGGGGGAACGCAAAGAGCAAGGTTGCGGGTTCGTGGGGGAACGCAAAGAGCAAGGGTGCGGGTTCGTGGGGGATAGCAAAGAGGAACCGTGCGGGTTCGTGGGGGAACGCAAAGAGGAACCGTGCGGGTTCGTGGGGGAACGGAAAGAGCAAGGGTGCGGGTTCGTGGGGGAACGCAAAGAGCAAGGGTGCGGGTTCGTGAGGGAACGCAAAGAGCTAGGGTGCGGGTTCGTGGTGGAACACAAAGAGGAACCGTGCGGGTTCGTGGGGGAACGCAAAGAGCAAGGGTGCGGGTTCGTGGGGGAACGCAAAGAGCATGGGTGCGGGTTCCTGGGGGAACGCAAAGAGCAAGGGTGCGGGTTCGTGGGGGAACGCAAAGAGGAACCGTGCGGGTTCGTGGGGGAACGCAAAGAGCAAGGGTGCGGGTTCGTGGGGGAACGCAAAGAGCAAGGGTGCGGGTTCGTGGTGGAACGCAAAGAGCAAGGGTGCGGGTTCGTGGGGGAACGCAAAGAGCAAGGGTGCGGGTTCGTGGGGGAACGCAAAGAGCAAGGGTGCGGGTTCGTGGGGGAACGCAAAGAGCTAGGGTGCGGGTTCGTGGGGGAACGGAAAGAGGAACCGTGCGGGTTCGTGGAGGAACGCAAAGAGCTAGGGTGCGGGATTGTGGGGGAACGCAAAGAGCAAGGGTGCCGGTTCGTGGGGGAACGCAAAGAGCAAGGGTGCGGGTTCGTGGGGGAACGCAAAGAGCAAGGGTGCGGGTTCGTGGGTGAACGCAAAGAGCAAGGGTGCGGGTTCGTGGGGGAACGCAAAGAGGAACAGTGCGGGTTCGTGGGGGAACGCAAAGAGCTAGGGTGCGGGTTTGTGGGGGAACACAAAGAGCAAGGGTGCGGGTTCGTGGGGGAACACAAAGAGCAAGGGTGCGGGTTCGTGGGGGAACGCAAAGAGGAACCGTGCGGGTTCGTGGGGGAACGCAAAGAGGAACCGTGTGGGTTCGTGGGGGAACGCAAAGAGGAACCGTGCGGGTTCGTGGGGGAACGCAAAGAGCAATGGTGCGGGTTCGTGGGGGAACGGAAAGAGGAACCGTGCGGGTTCGTGGGGGAACGCAAAGAGGAACCTTGCGGGTTCGTGGGGGAACGCAAAGAGCAAGGGTGCGGGTTCGTAGGGGAACGCAAAGAGCAAGGGTGCGGGTTCGTGAGGGAACGCAAAGAGCTAGGGTGCGGGTTCGTGGGGGAACACAAAGAGGAACCGTGCGGGTTCGTGGGGGA
The DNA here is from genome assembly GCA_036925125.1 of Oreortyx pictus. Classification (NCBI taxonomy): domain Eukaryota; kingdom Metazoa; phylum Chordata; class Aves; order Galliformes; family Odontophoridae; genus Oreortyx; species Oreortyx pictus. The sequence goes on from JAUPFR010000058.1 coordinate 353,084, forward strand.
ACGCAAAGAGCAAGGGTGCGGGTTCGTGGGGGAACGCAAAGAGCAAGGGTGTGGGTTCCTCGGGGAACGCAAAGAGCAAGGCTGCGGGTTCGTGGGGGAACGCAAAGAGCAAGGCTGCGGGTTCGTGGGGGAACGCAAAGAGCAAGGGTGTGGGTTCGTGGGGGAACGCAAACAGGAACCGTGCGGGTTCGTGGGGGAACGCAATGAGGAACCTTGCGGGTTCGTGGGGGAATGCAAAGAGAAACCGTGCGGGTTCGTGGGGAAACGCAAAGAGGAACCGTGCGGGTTCGTGGGGGAACGCAAAGAGGAACCGTGCGGGTTCGTGGGGGATCGCAAAGAGGAACCGTGCGGGTTCATGGGGGAACGCAAAGAGCTAGGGTGCGGATTCGTGGGGGAACGCAAAGAGGAACCGTGCTGGTTCGTGGGGGAACGCAAAGAGCTAGGGTGCGGGTTCGTGGGGGAACGCAAAGAGGAACGGTGCGGGTTCGTGGGGGAACGCAAAGAGGAACCTTGCGGGTTCGTGGGGGAACGCAAAGAGCAAGGGTGCGGGTTCGTGGGGGAACGCAAAGAGCAAGGGTGCGGGTTCGTGGGGGAACGCAAAGAGCAAGGTTGCGGGTTCGTGGGGGAACGCAAAGAGCAAGGGTGCGGGTTCGTGGGGGAACGCAAAGAGCAAGGGTGCGGGTTCGTGGGGGAACGCAAAGAGCTAGGGTGCGGGTTCGTGGGGGAACGCAAAGAGCAAGGGTGCGGGTTCGTGGGGGAACGCAAAGAGATAGGGTGCGGGTTCGTGGGGGAACGCAAAGAGCTAGGGTGCGGGTTCGTGGGGGAAAGCAAAGAGCAAGGGTGCGGGATCGTGGGGGAACGCAAAGAGGAACGGTGCGGGTTTGTGGGGGAACGCAAAGAGCAAGGGTGCGGGTTCGTGGGGGAACGCAAAGAGCAAGGGTGCGGGTTCGTGGGTGAACGCAAAGAGGAACCGTGCGGGTTCGTGGGGGAACGCAAAGAGCAAGGGTGCGGGTTTTTGGGGGAACGCAAAGATCAAGGGTGCGGTTTCGTGGGGGAACGCAAAGAGCAAGGGTGCAGGTTCGTGGGGGAACGCAAAGAGGAACCGTGTGGGATCGTGGGGGAACGCAAAGTGGAACCGTGCGGGTTCGTGGGGGAACGCAAAGGGCAACCGTGCGGTTTCGTGGGGGAACGCAAAGGGCAAGGGTGCGGGTTCGTGGGGGAACGCAAAGAGCAAGGGTGCGGGTTTGTGGATGAACGCAAAGAGCAATTGTGCAAGTTCGTGGGGGAACGCCAAGAGGAACCGTGCGGGTTCGTGGGGGAACGCAAAGAGGAACCGTGCGGGTTTGTGGGGGAATGCAAAGAGCAAGGGTGCGGGTTCTTGGGGGAACGCAATGAGCAAGGGTGCGGGTTCGTGGGGAACGCAAAGAGGAACTGTGCAGGTTCGTGGGGGAACGCAAAGAGCAAGGGTGCGGGTTTGTGGGGGAACGCAAAGAGCGAGGGTGCCGGTTCGTGGGGGAACGCAAAGAGCAAGGGTGCGGGTTCGTGGGGTAACGCAGAGAGCTAGGGTGCGGGTTCGTGGGGGAACGCAAAGAGCAAGGGTGCGGGTTCGTGGGGGAACGCAAAGAGCTAGGGTGCGGGTTCGTGGGGGAACGCAAAGAGCAAGGGTGCGGGTTCGTGGGGGTGTGCAAAGAGGAACCGTGCGGGTTCGTGGGGGAACGCAAAGAGGAACCGTGCGGGTTCGTGGGGGAACGCAAAGAGGAACGGTGCCGGTTCGTGGGGGAACGCAAAGAGCAAGGGTGCGGGTTCGTGGGGGAACGCAAAGAGCAAGGGTGCAAGTTCGTGGGGGAACGCAAAGAGGAACCGTGCGGGTTCGTGGGGGAACGCAAAGAGCAAGGGTGCGGGTTCGTGTGGGACCGCAAAGAGGAACGGTGCGGGTTTGTGGGGGAACGCAAAGAGCAAGGGTGCGGGTTCGTGGGGGAACGCAAAGAGCAAGGGTGCGGGTTCGTGGGGGAACGCAAAGAGGAACAGTGCGGGTTCGTGGGGGAACGCAAAGAGGAACAGTGCGGGTTCGTGGGGGAACGCAAAGAGCAAGGGTGCGGGTTCGTGGGGGAACGCAAAGAGCAAGGGTGCGGGTTCGTGGGGGAACACAAAGAGCAAGGGTGCGGGTTCGTGGGGGAACGCAAAGAGGAACCGTGCGGGTTCGTGGGGGAACGCAAAGAGCAAGGGTGCGGGTTCGTGGGGGAACGCAAAGAGCAAGGGTGCGGGTTCGTGGGGGAACGCAAAGAGCATGGGTGCGGGTTCATGGGGGAACGCAAAGACCATGTGTGCGGGTTCGTGGGGGAACGCAAAGAGCAAGGGTGCGGGTTCGTGGGGGAACGCAAAGAGCAAGGGTGCGGGTTCGTGGGGGAACGCTAAGAGCAAGGGTGCGGGTTCGTGGGGGAACACAAAGAGCTAGGGTGCGGGTTCGTGGGGGAACGCAGAGAGCTAGGGTACGGGTTCGTGGGGGAACGCAAAGAGGAACCGTGCGGGTTCGTGGGGGAATGCAAAGAGCTAGGGTGTGGGTTTGTGGGGGAACGCAAAGAGCAAGGGTGCGGGTTCGTGGGGGAACGCAAAGAGCAAGGGTGCGGGTTCGTGGGGGAGCGCAAAGAGCAAGGGTGCGGGTTCTTGGGGGAACGCAAAGAGCAAGGGTGCGGGTTCGTGGGGGAACGCAAAGAGCAAGGGTGCGGGTTCGTGGGGGAACGCAAAGAGCTAGGGTGCGGGTTCGTGGGGGAACGGAAAGAGGAACCGTGCGGGTTCGTGGAGGAACGCAAAGAGCTAGGGTGCGGGATTGTGGGGGAACGCAAAGAGCAAGGGTGCCGGTTCGTGGGGGAACGCAAAGAGCAAGGGTGCGGGTTCATGGGGGAACGCAAAGAGCAAGGGTGCGGGTTCGTGGGGGAACGCAAAGAGCAAGGGTGCGGGTTCGTGGGGGAACGCAAAGAGCAAGGGTGCGGGTTCGTGGGGCAACGCAAAGAGCAAGGGTGCGGGTTTGTGGGGGAACGCAAAGAGCAAGGGTGCGGGTTCGTGGGGGAACACAAAGAGCAAGGGTGCGGGTTCGTGGGGGAACGCATAGAGGAACCGTGCGGGTTCGTGGGGGAACGCAAAGAGGAACCGTGTGGGTTCGTGGGGGAACGCAAAGAGGAACCGTGCGGGTTCGTGGGGGAACGCAAAGAGCAAGGGTGCGGGTTCGTGGGGGAACGGAAAGAGGAACCGTGCGGGTTCGTGGGGGAACGCAAAGAGGAACCGTGCGGGTTCGTGGGGGAATGCAAAGAGGAACCGTGCGGGTTCGTGGGGGAGCGCAAAGAGCAACCGTGCGGGTTCGTGGGGGAACGCAAAGAGGAACCGTGCAGGTTCGTGGGGGAACGCAAAGAGCGAGGTTGCGGGTTCGTGGGGGAACGCAAAGAGCAAGGGTGCGGGTTCGTGGGGGAACGCAAAGAGGAACCGTGCGGGTTCGTGGGGGAACGCAAAGAGGAACCGTGCGGGTTCGTGGGGGAACGCAAAGAGCAAGGGTGCGGGTTCGTGGGGGAACGCAAAGAGCAAGGGTGCGGGTTCGAGGGTGCGGGTTCGTGGTGGAACACAAAGAGGAACCGTGCGGGTTCGTGGGGGAACGCAAAGAGCAAGGGTGCGGGTTCGTGGGGGAACGCAAAGAGCAAGGGTGCGGGTTCCTGGGGGAACGCAAAGAGCAAGGCTGCGGGTTCGTGGGGGAACGCAAAGAGCAAGGGTGCGGGTTCTTGGGGGAACGCAAAGAGCAAGGGTGCGGGTTCGTGGGGGAACGCAAACAGGAACCGTGCGGGTTCGTGGGGGAACGCAATGAGGAACCTTGCGATTTCGTGGGGGAACGCAAAGAGGAACCGTGCGGGTTCGTGGGGAAACGCAAAGAGGAGCCGTGCGGGTTCGTGGGGGAACGCAAAGAGGAACCGTGCGGGTTCGTGGGGGAACGCAAAGAGCAAGGGTGCGGGTTCGTGGGGGAACGCAAAGAGGAACCGTGTGGGTTCGTGGGGGAACGCAAAGAGGAACCGTGCGGGTTCGTGGGCGAACGCAAAGAGCTAGGGTGCGGGTTCGTGGGGGAACGCAAAGAGCAAGGGTGCAGGTTCGTGGGGGAACGCAAAGAGGAACCTTGCGGGTTCGTGGGCGAACGCAAAGAGGAACCGTGCGGGTTCGTGGGGGAACGCAAAGAGCAAGGGTGCGGGTTCGTGGGGGAACGCAAAGAGCAAGGGTGCGGGTTCGTGGGGGAACGCAAAGAGCTAGGGTGCGGGTTCGTGGGGGAACGCAAAGTGCTAGGGTGCGGGTTCGTGGGGGAACGCAAAGAGCAAGGGTGCGGGTTCGTGGGGGAACGCAAAGAGCTAGGGTGCGGGTTCGTGGGGGAACGCAAAGAGCTAGGGTGCGGGTTCGTGGGGGAACGGAAAGAGGAACCGTGCCGGTTCGTGGAGGAACGCAAAGAGCTAGGGTGCGGGATTGTGGGGGAACGCAAAGAGCAAGGGTGCGGGTTCGTGGGGGAACGCAAAGAGCAAGGGTGCGGGTTCGTGGGGGAACGCAAAGAGCAAGGGTGCGGGTTCGTGGGGGAACGCAAAGAGGAACAGTGCGGGTTCGTGGGGGAACGCAAAGAGCTAGGGTGCGGGTTCGTGGGGGAACGCAAAGAGGAACCGTGCGGGTTCGTGGGGGAACGCAAAGAGGAACCGTGCGGGTTCGTGGGGGAACGCAAAGAGCAAGGGTGCGGGTTCGTGGGGGAACGCAAAGAGCAAGGGTGCGGGTTCGTGGGGGAACGCAAAGAGCAAGGGTGCGGGTTCGTGGGGGAACGCAAAGAGCAAGGGTGCGGGTTCGTGGGGGAACGCAAAGAGCAAGGGTGCGGGTTCGTGGGGGAACGCAAAGAGGAACCGTGCACGTTCGTGGGGGAACGCAAAGAGCAAGGGTGCGGGTTCGTGGGGGAACGCAAAGAGCAAGGGTGCGGGTTCGTGGGGGAACGCAAAGAGCAAGGGTGCGGGTTCGTGGGGGAACGCAAAGAGGAACCGTGCGGGTTCGTGGGGGAACGCAAAGAGCTACGGTGCGGGATTGTGGGGGAACGCAAAGAGCAAGGGTGCCGGTTCGTGGGGGAACGCAAAGAGCAAGGGTGCGGGTTCTTGGGGGAACGCAAAGAGCAAGGGTGCGGGTTCGTGGGGGAACGCAAAGAGCAAGGGTGCGGGATTGTGGGGGAACGCAAAGAGCAAGGGTGCCGGTTCGTGGGGGAACGCAAAGAGCAAGGGTGCGGGTTCGTAGGGGAACGCAAAGAGCTACGGTGCGGGATTGTGGGGGAACGCAAAGAGCAAGGGTGCCGGTTCGTGGGGGAACGCAAAGAGCAAGGGTGCGGGTTCTTGGGGGAACGCAAAGAGCAAGGGTGTGGGTTCGTGGGGGAACGCAAAGAGGAACCGTGCGGGTTCGTGGGGGAACGCAAAGAGCAAGGGTGCGGGTTCGTGGGGGAATGGAAAGAGGAACCGTGCGGGTTCGTGGGGGAACGCAAAGAGGAACCGTGCGGGTTCGTGGGGGAATGCAAAGAGGAACCGTGCGGGTTCGTGGGGGAGCGCAAAGAGCAACCGTGCGGGTTCGTGGGGGAACGCAAAGAGGAACCGTGCAGGTTCGTGGGGGAACGCAAAGAGCGAGGTTGCGGGTTCGTGGGGGAACGCAAAGAGCAAGGGTGCGGGTTCGTGGGGGAACGCAAAGAGGAACCGTGCGGGTTCGTGGGGGAACGCAAAGAGGAACCGTGCGGGTTCGTGGGGGAACGCAAAGAGCAAGGGTGCGGGTTCGTGGGGGAACGCAAAGAGCAAGGGTGCGGGTTCGAGGGTGCGGGTTCGTGGTGGAACACAAAGAGGAACCGTGCGGGTTCGTGGGGGAACGCAAAGAGCAAGGGTGCGGGTTCGTGGGGGAACGCAAAGAGCAAGGGTGCGGGTTCCTGGGGGAACGCAAAGAGCAAGGCTGCGGGTTCGTGGGGGAACGCAAAGAGCAAGGGTGCGGGTTCGTGGGGGAACGCAAAGAGCAAGGGTGCGGGTTCGTGGGGGAACGCAAACAGGAACCGTGCGGGTTCGTGGGGGAACGCAATGAGGAACCTTGCGATTTCGTGGGGGAACGCAAAGAGGAACCGTGCGGGTTCGTGGGGAAACGCAAAGAGGAGCCGTGCGGGTTCGTGGGGGAACGCAAAGAGGAACCGTGCGGGTTCGTGGGGGAACGCAAAGAGCAAGGGTGCGGGTTCGTGGGGGAACGCAAAGAGGAACCGTGTGGGTTCGTGGGGGAACGCAAAGAGGAACCGTGCGGGTTCGTGGGCGAACGCAAAGAGCTAGGGTGCGGGTTCGTGGGGGAACGCAAAGAGCAAGGGTGCAGGTTCGTGGGGGAACGCAAAGAGGAACCTTGCGGGTTCGTGGGCGAACGCAAAGAGGAACCGTGCGGGTTCGTGGGGGAACGCAAAGAGCAAGGGTGCGGGTTCGTGGGGGAACGCAAAGAGCAAGGGTGCGGGTTCGTGGGGGAACGCAAAGAGCTAGGGTGCGGGTTCGTGGGGGAACGCAAAGTGCTAGGGTGCGGGTTCGTGGGGGAACGCAAAGAGCAAGGGTGCGGGTTCGTGGGGGAACGCAAAGAGCTAGGGTGCGGGTTCGTGGGGGAACGCAAAGAGCTAGGGTGCGGGTTCGTGGGGGAACGGAAAGAGGAACCGTGCCGGTTCGTGGAGGAACGCAAAGAGCTAGGGTGCGGGATTGTGGGGGAACGCAAAGAGCAAGGGTGCCGGTTCGTGGGGGAACGCAAAGAGCAAGGGTGCGGGTTCGTGGGGGAACGCAAAGAGCAAGGGTGCGGGTTCGTGGGGGAACGCAAAGAGCAAGGGTGCGGGTTCGTGGGGGAACGCAAAGAGGAACAGTGCGGGTTCGTGGGGGAACGCAAAGAGCTAGGGTGCGGGTTCGTGGGGGAACGCAAAGAGGAACCGTGCGGGTTCGTGGGGGAACGCAAAGAGGAACCGTGCGGGTTCGTGGGGGAACGCAAAGAGCAAGGGTGCGGGTTCGTGGGGGAACGCAAAGAGCAAGGGTGCGGGTTCGTGGGGGAACGCAAAGAGCAAGGGTGCGGGTTCGTGGGGGAACGCAAAGAGCAAGGGTGCGGGTTCGTGGGGGAACGCAAAGAGCAAGGGTGCGGGTTCGTGGGGGAACGCAAAGAGGAACCGTGCACGTTCGTGGGGGAACGCAAAGAGCAAGGGTGCGGGTTCGTGGGGGAACGCAAAGAGCAAGGGTGCGGGTTCGTGGGGGAACGCAAAGAGCAAGGGTGCGGGTTCGTGGGGGAACGCAAAGAGGAACCGTGCGGGTTCGTGGGGGAACGCAAAGAGCTACGGTGCGGGATTGTGGGGGAACGCAAAGAGCAAGGGTGCCGGTTCGTGGGGGAACGCAAAGAGCAAGGGTGCGGGTTCTTGGGGGAACGCAAAGAGCAAGGGTGCGGGTTCGTGGGGGAACGCAAAGAGCAAGGGTGCGGGATTGTGGGGGAACGCAAAGAGCAAGGGTGCCGGTTCGTGGGGGAACGCAAAGAGCAAGGGTGCGGGTTCGTAGGGGAACGCAAAGAGCTACGGTGCGGGATTGTGGGGGAACGCAAAGAGCAAGGGTGCCGGTTCGTGGGGGAACGCAAAGAGCAAGGGTGCGGGTTCTTGGGGGAACGCAAAGAGCAAGGGTGCGGGTTCGTGGGGGAACGCAAAGAGCAAGGGTGCGGGTTCGTGGGGGAATGCAAAGAGGAACAGTGCGGGTTCGTGGGGGAACGCAAAGAGCAAGGGTGCGGGTTCGTGGGGGAACGCAAAGAGCAAGGGTGCGGGTTCCTGGGGGAACGCAAAGAGCAAGGTTGCGGGTTCGTGGGGGAACGCAAAGAGCAAGGGTGCGGGTTCGTGGGGGAACGCAAAGAGCAAGGGTGCGGGTTCGTGGGGGAACGCAAACAGGAACCGTGCGGGTTCGTGGGGGAACGCAAAGAGGAACCGTGCGGGTTCGTGGGGGAATGCAAAGAGGAACCGTGCGCGTTCGTGGGGGAACGCAAAGAGCAACGGTACGGGTTCGTGGGGGAACGCAAAGAGGAACCGTGCAGGTTCGTGGGGGAACGCAAAGAGCAAGGGTGCGGGTTCGTGGGGGAACGCAAAGAGCAAGGGTGCGGGTTCGTGGGGGAACGCAAAGAGGAACCGTGTGGGTTCATGGGGGAACGCAAAAAGCAAGTGTGCGGGTTCGTGGGGGAACGCAAAGAGCTAGGGTGCGGGTTCGTGGGGGAACGCAAAGAGCTAGGGTGCGGGTTCGTGGGGGAACGCAAAGAGCAAGGGTGTGGGTTCGTGGGGGAACGCAAAGAGGAACCGTGCGGGTTCGTGGGGGAACGCAAAGAGCAAGGGTGCGGGTTCGTGGGGAACGCAAAGAGGAACCGTGCGGGTTCGTGGGGGAACGCAAAGAGGAACCGTGCGGGTTCGTGGGGGAACGCAAAGAGCAAGGGTGTGGGTTCGTGGGGGAACGCAAAGAGCAAGGGTGCGGGTTCGTGGGGGAACGCAAAGAGCTAGGGTGCGGGTTCGTGGGGGAACGCAGAGAGCTAGGGTACGGGTTCGTGGGGGAACGCAAAGAGCAAGGGTGCGGGTTCGTGGGGGAACGCAAAGAGCAAGGGTGCGGGTTCGTGGGGGAACGCAAAGAGCAAGGGTGCGGGTTCGTGGGGGAACGCAAAGAGCAAGGGTGCGGGTTCGTGGGGGAACGCAAAGAGCAAGGGTGCGGGTTCGTGGGGGAACGCAAAGAGGAACCGTGCGGGTTCGTGGAGGAACGCAAAGAGCTGGGGTGCGGGACTGTGGGGGAACGCAAAGAGCAAGGGTGCCGGTTCGTGGGGGAACGCAAAGAGCAAGGGTGCGGGTTCGTGGGGGAACGCAAAGAGCAAGGGTGCGGGTTCGTGGGGGAACGCAAAGAGCAAGGGTGCGGGTTCGTGGGGGAACTCAAAGAGGAACAGTGCGGGTTCATGGTGGAACGTAAAGAGCAAGGGTGCGGGTTCGTGGGGGAACGCAAAGAGCAAGGGTGCGGGTTCGTGGGGGAACACAAAGAGCAAGGGTGCGGGTTCCTGGGGGAACGCAAAGAGGAACCGTGCGGGTTCGTGGGGGAACGCAAAGAGGAACCGTGTGGGTTCGTGGGGGAACGCAAAGAGGAACCGTGCGGGTTCGTGGGGGAACGCAAAGAGCAAGGGTGCGGGTTCGTGGGGGAACGCAAAGAGGAACCGTGCGGGTTCGTGGGGGAACGCAAAGAGGAACCGTGCGGGTTCGTGGGGGAATGCAAAGAGGAACCGTGCGGGTTCGTGGTGGAACGCAAAGAGCAACCGTGCGGGTTCGTGGGGGAACGCAAAGAGGAACCGTGCAGGTTCGTGGGGGAACGCAAAGAGCAAGGTTGCGGGTTCGTGGGGGAACGCAAAGAGCAAGGGTGCGGGTTCGTGGGGGATAGAAAAGAGGAACCGTGCGGGTTCGTGGGGGAACGCAAAGAGCAAGGGTGCGGGTTCGTGGGGGAACGCAAAGAGCAAGGGTGCGGGTTCGTGGGGGAACGCAAAGAGCAAGGGTGCGGGTTCGTGGGGGAACGCAAAGAGCAAGGGTGCGGGTTCGTGGGGGAACGCAAAGAGCAAGGGTGCGGGTTCGTGGGGGAACGCAAAGTGCTAGGGTGCGGGTTCGTGGGGGAACGCAAAGAGCAAGGGTGCGGGTTCGTGGGGGAACACAAAGAGCAAGGGTGCGGGTTCCTGGGGGAACGCAAAGAGGAACCGTGCGGGTTCGTGGGGGAACGCAAAGAGGAACCGTGTGGGTTCGTGGGGGAACGCAAAGAGGAACCGTGCGGGTTCGTGGGGGAACGCAAAGAGCAAGGGTGCGGGTTCGTGGGGGAACGCAAAGAGGAACCGTGCGGGTTCGTGGGGGAACGCAAAGAGGAACCGTGCGGGTTCGTGGGGGAATGCAAAGAGGAACCGTGCGGGTTCGTGGTGGAACGCAAAGAGCAACCGTGCGGGTTCGTGGGGGAACGCAAAGAGGAACCGTGCAGGTTCGTGGGGGAACGCAAAGAGCAAGGTTGCGGGTTCGTGGGGGAACGCAAAGAGCAAGGGTGCGGGTTCGTGGGGGATAGAAAAGAGGAACCGTGCGGGTTCGTGGGGGAACGCAAAGAGGAACCGTGCGGGTTCGTGGGGGAACGCAAAGAGCAAGGGTGCGGGTTCGTGGGGGAACGCAAAGAGCAAGGGTGCGGGTTCGTGGGGGAACGCAAAGAGCAAGGGTGCGGGTTCGTGGGGGAACGCAAAGAGCAAGGGTGCGGGTTCGTGGGGGAACGCAAAGTGCTAGGGTGCGGGTTCGTGGGGGAACGCAAAGAGCAAGGGTGCGGGTTCGTGGGGGAACGCAAAGAGCAAGGGTGCGGGTTCCTGGGGGAACGCAAAGAGCAAGGCTGCGGGTTCGTGGGGGAACGCAAAGAGCAAGGGTGCGGGTTCGTGGGGGAACGCAAAGAGCAAGGGTGCGGGTTCGTGGGGGAACGCAAACAGGAACCGTGCGGGTTCGTGGGGGAACGCAAAGAGGAACCTTGCGGTTTCGTGGGGGAACGCAAAGAGGAACCGTGCGGGTTCGTGGGGAAACGCAAATAGGAACCGTGCGGGTTCGTGGGGGAACGCAAAGAGGAACCGTGCGGGTTCGTGGGGGAACGCAAAGAGGAACCGTGCGGGTTCGTGGGGGAACGCAAAGAGCTAGGGTGCGGGTTCGTGGGGGAACGCAAAGAGGAACCGTGCGGGTTCGTGGGCGAACGCAAAGAGCTAGGGTGCGGGTTCGTGGGGGAACGCAAAGAGCAAGGGTGCGGGTTCGTGGGGGAACGCAAAGAGCAAGGGTGCGGGTTCGTGGGGGAACGCAAAGAGCAAGGGTGCGGGTTCGTGGGGGAACGCAAAGAGGAACAGTGCGGGTTCGTGGGGGAACGCAAAGAGGAACAGTGCGGGTTCGTGGGGGAACGCAAAGAGCAAGGGTGCGGGTTTGTGGGGGAACGCAAAGAGCAAGGGTGCGGGTTCGTGGGGGAACACAAAGAGCAAGGGTGCGGGTTCGTGGGGGAACGCAAAGAGGAACCGTGCGGGTTCGTGGGGGAACGCAAAGAGCAAGGGTGCGGGTTCGTGGGGGAACGCAAAGAGTAAGGGTGCGGGTTCGTGGGGGAACGCAAAGAGCATGGGTGCGGGTTCATGGGGGAACGCAAAGACCATGTGTGCGGGTTCGTGGGGGAACGCAAAGAGCAAGGGTGCGGGTTCGTGGGGGAACGCAAAGAGCAAGGGTGCGGGTTCGTGGGGGAACGCAAAGAGCAAGGGTGCGGGTTCGTGGGGGAACACAAAGAGCTAGGGTGCGGGTTCGTGGGGGAACGCAGAGAGCTAGGGTACGGGTTCGTGGGGGAACGCAAAGAGGAACCGTGCGGGTTCGTGGGGGAATGCAAAGAGCTAGGGTGTGGGTTTGTGGGGGAACGCAAAGAGCAAGGGTGCGGGTTCGTGGGGGAACGCAAAGAGCAAGGGTGCGGGTTCGTGGGGGAGCGCAAAGAGCAAGGGTGCGGGTTCTTGGGGGAACGCAAAGAGCTAGGGTGCGGGTTCGTGGGGGAACGGAAAGAGGAACCGTGCGGGTTCGTGGGGGAACGCAAAGAGGAACCGTGCGGGTTCGTGGGGGAATGCAAAGAGGAACCGTGCGGGTTCGTGGGGGAGCGCAAAGAGCAAGGGTGCGGGTTCCTGGGGGAACGCAAAGAGCAAGGCTGCGGGTTCGTGGGGGAACGCAAAGAGCAAGGGTGCGGGTTCTTGGGGGAACGCAAAGAGCAAGGGTGCGGGTTCGTGGGGGAACGCAAACAGGAACCGTGCGGGTTCGTGGAGGAACGCAATGAGGAACCTTGCGAGTTCGTGGGGGAACGCAAAGAGGAACCGTGCGGGTTCGTGGGGAAACGCAAAGAGGAGCCGTGCGGGTTCGTGGGGGAACGCAAAGAGGAACCGTGCGGGTTCGTGGGGGATCGCAAAGAGGAACCGTGCGGGTTCGTGGGGGAACGCAAAGAGCTAGGGTGCGGGTTCGTGGGGGAACGCAAAGAGGAACCGTGCGGGTTCGTGGGCGAACGCAAAGAGCTAGGGTGCGGGTTCGTGGGGGAACGCAAAGAGCAAGGGTGCAGGTTCGTGGGGGAACGCAAAGAGGAACCTTGCGGGTTCGTGGGCGAACGCAAAGAGGAACCGTGCGGGTTCGTGGGGGAACGCAAAGAGCAAGGGTGCGGGTTCGTGGGGGAACGCAAAGAGCAAGGGTGCGGGTTCGTGGGGGAACGCAAAGAGCTAGGGTGCGGGTTCGTGGGGGAACGCAAAGTGCTAGGGTGCGGGTTCGTGGGGGAACGCAAAGAGCAAGGGTGCGGGTTCGTGGGGGAACGCAAAGAGCTAGGGTGCGGGTTCGTGGGGGAACGCAAAGAGCTAGGGTGCGGGTTCGTGGGGGAACGCAAAGAGCAAGGGTGCGGGATCGTGGGGGAACGCAAAGAGGAACGGTGCGGGTTTGTGGGGGAACGCAAAGAGCAAGGGTGCGGGTTCGTGGGGGAACGCAAAGAGCAAGGGTGCGGGTTCGTGGGTGAACGCAAAGAGGAACCGTGCGGGTTCGTGGGGGAACGCAAAGAGCAAGGGTGCGGGTTTTTGGGGGAACGCAAAGAGTAAGGGTGCGGTTTCGTGGGGGAACGCAAAGAGCAAGGGTGCGGGTTCGTGGGGGAACGAAAAGAGGAACCGTGCGGGATCGAGGAGGAACGCAAAGTGGAACCGTGCGGGTTCGTGGGGGAACGCAAAGAGGAACCGTGCGGTTTCGTGGGGGAACGCAAAGGGCAAGGGTGCGGGTTCGTGGGGCAACGCAAAGAGCAAGGGTGCGGGTTTGTGGATGAACGCAAAGAGCAATTGTGCAAGTTCGTGGGGGAACGCCAATAGGAACCGTGCGGGTTCGTGGGGGAACGCAAAGAGGAACCGTGCGGGTTCGTGGGGGAATGCAAAGAGCAAGGGTGCGGGTTCTTGGGGGAACGCAATGAGCAAGGGTGCGGGTTCGTGTGGGAACGCAAAGAGGAACTGTGCAGGTTCGTGGGGGAACGCAAAGAGCAAGGGTGCGGGTTTGTGGGGGAACGCAAAGAGCGAGGGTGCGGGTTCGTGGGGGAACGCAAAGAGCAAGGGTGCCGGTTCGTGGGGTAACGCAGAGAGCTAGGGTGCGGGTTCGTGGGGGAACGCAAAGAGCAAGGGTGCGGGTTCGTGGGGGAACGCAAAGAGCTAGGGTGCGGGTTCGTGGGGGAACGCAAAGAGCAAGGGTGCGGGTTCGTGGGGGAGTGCAAAGAGGAACCGTGCGGGTTCGTGGGGGAACGCAAAGAGCAAGGGTGCGGGTTCGTGGGGGAACGCAAAGAGGAACGGTGCCGGTTCGTGGGGGAACGCAAAGAGCAAGGGTGCGGGTTCGTGGGGGAACGCAAAGAGGAACGGTGCGGGTTCGTGGGGGAACGCAAAGAGCAAGGGTCCGGGTTCGTGGGGGAACGCAAAGAGGAACCGTGCGGGTTCGTGGGGGAATGCAAAGAGCAAGGGTGCGGGTTCGTGGGGGAACGCAAAGAGCAAGGGTGCGGGTTCGTGGGGGAACACAAAGAGCAAGGGTGCGGGTTCGTGGGGGAACGCAAAGAGCAAGGGTGCGGGTTCGTGGGGGAACGCAAAGAGGAACCGTGTGGGTTCGTGGGGGAACGCAAAGAGTAACCGTGCGGGTTCGTCGGGGAACGCAAAGAGCAAGGGTGCGGGTTCGTGGGGGAACGCAAAGAGCAAGGGTGCGGGTTCGTGGGGGAACGCAAAGAGGAACGGTGCGGGTTCGTGGGGGAACGCAAAGAGCAAGGGTGCCGGTTCGTGGGGGAACGCAAAGAGCAAGGGTGCGGGTTCGTGGGTGAACGCAAAGAGGAACCGTGCGGGTTCGTGGGGGAACGCAAAGAGCAAGGGTGCGGGTTTTTGGGGGAACGCAAAGAGCAAGGGTGCGGTTTCGTGGGGGAACGCAAAGAGCAAGGGTGCGGGTTCGTGGGGGAACGCAAAGAGGAACCGTGCGGGATCGTGGGGGAACGCAAAGTGGAACCGTGCGGGTTCGTGGGGGAACGCAAAGAGGAACCGTGCGGTTTCGTGGGGGAACGCAAAGGGCAAGGGTGCGGGTTCGTGGGGGAACGCAAAGAGCAAGGGTGCGGGTTTGTGGATGAACGCAAAGAGCAATTTTGCAAGTTCGTGGGGGAACGCCAAGAGGAACCGTGCGGGTTCGTGGGGGAACGCAAAGAGGAACCGTGCGGGTTCGTGGGGGAATGCAAAGAGCAAGGGTGCGGGTTCTTGGGGGAACGCAATGAGCAAGGGTGCGGGTTCGTGTGGGAACGCAAAGAGGAACTGTGCAGGTTCGTGGGGGAACGCAAAGAGCAAGGGTGCGGGTTCGTGGGGGAACGCAAAGAGCAAGGGTGCGGGTTCGTGGGGGAACGCAAAGAGCAAGGGTGCGGGTTCGTGGGGTAACGCAGAGAGCTAGGGTGCGGGTTCGTGGGGGAACGCAAAGAGCAAGGGTGCGGGTTCGTGGGGGAACGCAAAGAGGAACCGTGCGGGTTCGTGGGGGAACGCAAAGAGCAAGGGTGCGGGTTCGTGGGGGAGTGCAAAGAGGAACCGTGCGGGTTCGTGGGGGAACGCAAAGAGGAACCGTGCGGGTTCGTGGGGGAACGCAAAGAGCAAGGGTGACGGTTCGTGGGGGAACGCAAAGAGGAACCGTGCGGGTTCGTGGGGGAACGCAAAGAGCAAGGGTGCGGGTTCGTGGGGGAACGCAAAGAGCAAGGGTGCGGGTTCGTGGGGGAACGCAAAGAGCAAGGGTGCGGGTTCGTGGGGGAACGCAAAGAGCAAGGGTGCGGGTTCGTGGGGGAACGCAAAGAGCAAGGGTGCGGGTTCGTGGGGGAACGCAAAGAGCAAGGGTGCGGGTTCGTGGGGGAACGCAAAGAGCTAGGGTGCGGGTTCGTGGGGGAACGGAAAGAGCTAGGGTGCGGGTTCGTGGGGGAACGGAAAGAGGAACCGTGCGGGTTCGTGGAGGAATGCAAAGAGCTAGGGTGCGGGATTGTGGGGGAACGCAAAGAGCAAGGGTGCCGGTTCGTGGGGGAACGCAAAGAGCAAGGGTGCGGGTTCGTGGGGGAACGCAAAGAGCAAGGGTGCGGGTTCATGGGGGAACGCAAAGAGCAAGGGTGCGGGTTCGTGGGGGAACGCAAAGAGCAAGGGTGCGGGTTCGTGGGGGAACGCAAAGAGCAAGGGTGCGGGTTCGTGGGGCAACGCAAAGAGCAAGGGTGCGGGTTTGTGGGGGAACGCAAAGAGCAAGGGTGCGGGTTCGTGGGGGAACACAAAGAGCAAGGGTGCGGGTTCGAGGGTGCGGGTTCGTGGTGGAACACAAAGAGGAACCGTGCGGGTTCGTGGGGGAACGCAAAGAGCAAGGGTGCGGGTTCGTGGGGGAACGCAAAGAGCAAGGGTGCGGGTTCCTGGGGGAACGCAAAGAGCAAGGCTGCGGGTTCGTGGGGGAACACAAAGAGCAAGGGTGCGGGTTCTTGGGGGAACGCAAAGAGCAAGGGTGCGGGTTCGTGGGGGAACGCAAACAGGAACCGTGCGTGTTCGTGGGGGAACGCAATGAGGAACCTTGCGAGTTCGTGGGGGAACGCAAAGAGGAACCGTGCGGGTTCGTGGGGAAACGCAAAGAGGAGCCGTGCGGGTTCGTGGGGGAACGCAAAGAGGAACCGTGCGGGTTCGTGGGGGAACGCAAAGAGCAAGGGTGCGGGTTCGTGGGGGAACGCAAAGAGGAACCGTGTGGGTTCGTGGGGGAACGCAAAGAGGAACCGTGCGGGTTCGTGGGCGAACGCAAAGAGCTAGGGTGCGGGTTCGTGGGGGAACGCAAAGAGCAAGGGTGCAGGTTCGTGGGGGAACGCAAACAGGAACCTTGCGGGTTCGTGGGCGAACGCAAAGAGGAACCGTGCGGGTTCGTGGGGGAACGCAAAGAGCAAGGGTGCGGGTTCGTGGGGGAACGCAAAGAGCAAGGGTGCGGGTTCGTGGGGGAACGCAAAGAGCAAGGGTGCGGGTTCGTGGGGGAACGCAAAGAGCTAGGGTGCGGGTTCGTGGGGGAACGCAAAGTGCTAGGGTGCGGGTTCGTGGGGGAACGCAAAGAGCAAGGGTGCGGGTTCGTGGGGGAACGCAAAGAGCTAGGGTGCGGGTTCGTGGGGGAACGCAAAGAGCTAGGGTGCGGGTTCGTGGGGGAACGGAAAGAGGAACCGTGCCGGTTCGTGGAGGAACGCAAAGAGCTAGGGTGCGGGATTGTGGGGGAACGCAAAGAGCAAGGGTGCCGGTTCGTGGGGGAACGCAAAGAGCAAGGGTGCGGGTTCGTGGGGGAACGCAAAGAGCAAGGGTGCGGGTTCGTGGGGGAACGCAAAGAGCAAGGGTGCGGGTTCGTGGGGGAACGCAAAGAGGAACAGTGCGGGTTCGTGGGGGAACGCAAAGAGCTAGGGTGCGGGTTCGTGGGGGAACGCAAAGAGGAACCGTGCGGGTTCGTGGGGGAACGCAAAGAGGAACCGTGCGGGTTCGTGGGGGAACGCAAAGAGCAAGGGTGCGGGTTCGTGGGGGAACGCAAAGAGCAAGGGTGCGGGTTCGTGGGGGAACGCAAAGAGCAAGGGTGCGGGTTCGTGGGGGAACGCAAAGAGCAAGGGTGCGGGTTCGTGGGGGAACGCAAAGAGGAACCGTGCACGTTCGTGGGGGAACGCAAAGAGCAAGGGTGCGGGTTCGTGGGGGAACGCAAAGAGCAAGGGTGCGGGTTCGTGGGGGAACGCAAAGAGCAAGGGTGCGGGTTCGTGGGGGAACGCAAAGAGGAACCGTGCGGGTTCGTGGGGGAACGCAAAGAGCTACGGTGCGGGATTGTGGGGGAACGCAAAGAGCAAGGGTGCCGGTTCGTGGGGGAACGCAAAGAGCAAGGGTGCGGGTTCTTGGGGGAACGCAAAGAGCAAGGGTGCGGGTTCGTGGGGGAACGCAAAGAGCAAGGGTGCGGGATTGTGGGGGAACGCAAAGAGCAAGGGTGCCGGTTCGTGGGGGAACGCAAAGAGCAAGGGTGCGGGTTCGTAGGGGAACGCAAAGAGCTACGGTGCGGGATTGTGGGGGAACGCAAAGAGCAAGGGTGCCGGTTCGTGGGGGAACGCAAAGAGCAAGGGTGCGGGTTCTTGGGGGAACGCAAAGAGCAAGGGTGCGGGTTCGTGGGGGAACGCAAAGAGCAAGGGTGCGGGTTCGTGGGGGAATGCAAAGAGGAACAGTGCGGGTTCGTGGGGGAACGCAAAGAGCAAGGGTGCGGGTTCGTGGGGGAACGCAAAGAGCAAGGGTGCGGGTTCCTGGGGGAACGCAAAGAGCAAGGTTGCGGGTTCGTGGGGGAACGCAAAGAGCAAGGGTGCGGGTTCGTGGGGGAACGCAAAGAGCAAGGGTGCGGGTTCGTGGGGGAACGCAAACAGGAACCGTGCGGGTTCGTGGGGGAACGCAAAGAGGAACCGTGCGGGTTCGTGGGGGAATGCAAAGAGGAACCGTGCGCGTTCGTGGGGGAACGCAAAGAGCAACGGTACGGGTTCGTGGGGGAACGCAAAGAGGAACCGTGCAGGTTCGTGGGGGAACGCAAAGAGCAAGGGTGCGGGTTCGTGGGGGAACGCAAAGAGCAAGGGTGCGGGTTCGTGGGGGAACGCAAAGAGGAACCGTGTGGGTTCATGGGGGAACGCAAAAAGCAAGTGTGCGGGTTCGTGGGGGAACGCAAAGAGCTAGGGTGCGGGTTCGTGGGGGAACGCAAAGAGCTAGGGTGCGGGTTCGTGGGGGAACGCAAAGAGCAAGGGTGTGGGTTCGTGGGGGAACGCAAAGAGGAACCGTGCGGGTTCGTGGGGGAACGCAAAGAGCAAGGGTGCGGGTTCGTGGGGAACGCAAAGAGGAACCGTGCGGGTTCGTGGGGGAACGCAAAGAGGAACCGTGCGGGTTCGTGGGGGAACGCAAAGAGCAAGGGTGTGGGTTCGTGGGGGAACGCAAAGAGCAAGGGTGCGGGTTCGTGGGGGAACGCAAAGAGCTAGGGTGCGGGTTCGTGGGGGAACGCAGAGAGCTAGGGTACGGGTTCGTGGGGGAACGCAAAGAGCAAGGGTGCGGGTTCGTGGGGGAACGCAAAGAGCAAGGGTGCGGGTTCGTGGGGGAACGCAAAGAGCAAGGGTGCGGGTTCGTGGGGGAACGCAAAGAGCAAGGGTGCGGGTTCGTGGGGGAACGCAAAGAGCAAGGGTGCGGGTTCGTGGGGGAACGCAAAGAGCAAGGGTGCGGGTTCGTGGGGGAACGCAAAGAGGAACCGTGCGGGTTCGTGGAGGAACGCAAAGAGCTGGGGTGCGGGACTGTGGGGGAACGCAAAGAGCAAGGGTGCCGGTTCGTGGGGGAACGCAAAGAGCAAGGGTGCGGGTTCGTGGGGGAACGCAAAGAGCAAGGGTGCGGGTTCGTGGGGGAACGCAAAGAGCAAGGGTGCGGGTTCGTGGGGGAACTCAAAGAGGAACAGTGCGGGTTCATGGTGGAACGTAAAGAGCAAGGGTGCGGGTTCGTGGGGGAACGCAAAGAGCAAGGGTGCGGGTTCGTGGGGGAACACAAAGAGCAAGGGTGCGGGTTCCTGGGGGAACGCAAAGAGGAACCGTGCGGGTTCGTGGGGGAACGCAAAGAGGAACCGTGTGGGTTCGTGGGGGAACGCAAAGAGGAACCGTGCGGGTTCGTGGGGGAACGCAAAGAGCAAGGGTGCGGGTTCGTGGGGGAACGCAAAGAGGAACCGTGCGGGTTCGTGGGGGAACGCAAAGAGGAACCGTGCGGGTTCGTGGGGGAATGCAAAGAGGAACCGTGCGGGTTCGTGGTGGAACGCAAAGAGCAACCGTGCGGGTTCGTGGGGGAACGCAAAGAGGAACCGTGCAGGTTCGTGGGGGAACGCAAAGAGCAAGGTTGCGGGTTCGTGGGGGAACGCAAAGAGCAAGGGTGCGGGTTCGTGGGGGATAGAAAAGAGGAACCGTGCGGGTTCGTGGGGGAACGCAAAGAGGAACCGTGCGGGTTCGTGGGGGAACGCAAAGAGCAAGGGTGCGGGTTCGTGGGGGAACGCAAAGAGCAAGGGTGCGGGTTCGTGGGGGAACGCAAAGAGCAAGGGTGCGGGTTCGTGGGGGAACGCAAAGAGCAAGGGTGCGGGTTCGTGGGGGAACGCAAAGTGCTAGGGTGCGGGTTCGTGGGGGAACGCAAAGAGCAAGGGTGCGGGTTCGTGGGGGAACACAAAGAGCAAGGGTGCGGGTTCCTGGGGGAACGCAAAGAGGAACCGTGCGGGTTCGTGGGGGAACGCAAAGAGGAACCGTGTGGGTTCGTGGGGGAACGCAAAGAGGAACCGTGCGGGTTCGTGGGGGAACGCAAAGAGCAAGGGTGCGGGTTCGTGGGGGAACGCAAAGAGGAACCGTGCGGGTTCGTGGGGGAACGCAAAGAGGAACCGTGCGGGTTCGTGGGGGAATGCAAAGAGGAACCGTGCGGGTTCGTGGTGGAACGCAAAGAGCAACCGTGCGGGTTCGTGGGGGAACGCAAAGAGGAACCGTGCAGGTTCGTGGGGGAACGCAAAGAGCAAGGTTGCGGGTTCGTGGGGGAACGCAAAGAGCAAGGGTGCGGGTTCGTGGGGGATAGAAAAGAGGAACCGTGCGGGTTCGTGGGGGAACGCAAAGAGGAACCGTGCGGGTTCGTGGGGGAACGCAAAGAGCAAGGGTGCGGGTTCGTGGGGGAACGCAAAGAGCAAGGGTGCGGGTTCGTGGGGGAACGCAAAGAGCAAGGGTGCGGGTTCGTGGGGGAACGCAAAGAGCAAGGGTGCGGGTTCGTGGGGGAACGCAAAGTGCTAGGGTGCGGGTTCGTGGGGGAACGCAAAGAGCAAGGGTGCGGGTTCGTGGGGGAACGCAAAGAGCAAGGGTGCGGGTTCCTGGGGGAACGCAAAGAGCAAGGCTGCGGGTTCGTGGGGGAACGCAAAGAGCAAGGGTGCGGGTTCGTGGGGGAACGCAAAGAGCAAGGGTGCGGGTTCGTGGGGGAACGCAAACAGGAACCGTGCGGGTTCGTGGGGGAACGCAAAGAGGAACCTTGCGGTTTCGTGGGGGAACGCAAAGAGGAACCGTGCGGGTTCGTGGGGAAACGCAAATAGGAACCGTGCGGGTTCGTGGGGGAACGCAAAGAGGAACCGTGCGGGTTCGTGGGGGAACGCAAAGAGGAACCGTGCGGGTTCGTGGGGGAACGCAAAGAGCTAGGGTGCGGGTTCGTGGGGGAACGCAAAGAGGAACCGTGCGGGTTCGTGGGCGAACGCAAAGAGCTAGGGTGCGGGTTCGTGGGGGAACGCAAAGAGCAAGGGTGCGGGTTCGTGGGGGAACGCAAAGAGCAAGGGTGCGGGTTCGTGGGGGAACGCAAAGAGCAAGGGTGCGGGTTCGTGGGGGAACGCAAAGAGGAACAGTGCGGGTTCGTGGGGGAACGCAAAGAGGAACAGTGCGGGTTCGTGGGGGAACGCAAAGAGCAAGGGTGCGGGTTTGTGGGGGAACGCAAAGAGCAAGGGTGCGGGTTCGTGGGGGAACACAAAGAGCAAGGGTGCGGGTTCGTGGGGGAACGCAAAGAGGAACCGTGCGGGTTCGTGGGGGAACGCAAAGAGCAAGGGTGCGGGTTCGTGGGGGAACGCAAAGAGCAAGGGTGCGGGTTCGTGGGGGAACGCAAAGAGCATGGGTGCGGGTTCATGGGGGAACGCAAAGACCATGTGTGCGGGTTCGTGGGGGAACGCAAAGAGCAAGGGTGCGGGTTCGTGGGGGAACGCAAAGAGCAAGGGTGCGGGTTCGTGGGGGAACGCAAAGAGCAAGGGTGCGGGTTCGTGGGGGAACACAAAGAGCTAGGGTGCGGGTTCGTGGGGGAACGCAGAGAGCTAGGGTACGGGTTCGTGGGGGAACGCAAAGAGGAACCGTGCGGGTTCGTGGGGGAATGCAAAGAGCTAGGGTGTGGGTTTGTGGGGGAACGCAAAGAGCAAGGGTGCGGGTTCGTGGGGGAACGCAAAGAGCAAGGGTGCGGGTTCGTGGGGGAGCGCAAAGAGCAAGGGTGCGGGTTCTTGGGGGAACGCAAAGAGCTAGGGTGCGGGTTCGTGGGGGAACGGAAAGAGGAACCGTGCGGGTTCGTGGGGGAACGCAAAGAGGAACCGTGCGGGTTCGTGGGGGAATGCAAAGAGGAACCGTGCGGGTTCGTGGGGGAGCGCAAAGAGCAAGGGTGCGGGTTCCTGGGGGAACGCAAAGAGCAAGGCTGCGGGTTCGTGGGGGAACGCAAAGAGCAAGGGTGCGGGTTCTTGGGGGAACGCAAAGAGCAAGGGTGCGGGTTCGTGGGGGAACGCAAACAGGAACCGTGCGGGTTCGTGGAGGAACGCAATGAGGAACCTTGCGAGTTCGTGGGGGAACGCAAAGAGGAACCGTGCGGGTTCGTGGGGAAACGCAAAGAGGAGCCGTGCGGGTTCGTGGGGGAACGCAAAGAGGAACCGTGCGGGTTCGTGGGGGATCGCAAAGAGGAACCGTGCGGGTTCGTGGGGGAACGCAAAGAGCTAGGGTGCGGGTTCGTGGGGGAACGCAAAGAGGAACCGTGCGGGTTCGTGGGCGAACGCAAAGAGCTAGGGTGCGGGTTCGTGGGGGAACGCAAAGAGCAAGGGTGCAGGTTCGTGGGGGAACGCAAAGAGGAACCTTGCGGGTTCGTGGGCGAACGCAAAGAGGAACCGTGCGGGTTCGTGGGGGAACGCAAAGAGCAAGGGTGCGGGTTCGTGGGGGAACGCAAAGAGCAAGGGTGCGGGTTCGTGGGGGAACGCAAAGAGCTAGGGTGCGGGTTCGTGGGGGAACGCAAAGTGCTAGGGTGCGGGTTCGTGGGGGAACGCAAAGAGCAAGGGTGCGGGTTCGTGGGGGAACGCAAAGAGCTAGGGTGCGGGTTCGTGGGGGAACGCAAAGAGCTAGGGTGCGGGTTCGTGGGGGAACGCAAAGAGCAAGGGTGCGGGATCGTGGGGGAACGCAAAGAGGAACGGTGCGGGTTTGTGGGGGAACGCAAAGAGCAAGGGTGCGGGTTCGTGGGGGAACGCAAAGAGCAAGGGTGCGGGTTCGTGGGTGAACGCAAAGAGGAACCGTGCGGGTTCGTGGGGGAACGCAAAGAGCAAGGGTGCGGGTTTTTGGGGGAACGCAAAGAGCAAGGGTGCGGTTTCGTGGGGGAACGCAAAGAGCAAGGGTGCGGGTTCGTGGGGGAACGAAAAGAGGAACCGTGCGGGATCGAGGAGGAACGCAAAGTGGAACCGTGCGGGTTCGTGGGGGAACGCAAAGAGGAACCGTGCGGTTTCGTGGGGGAACGCAAAGGGCAAGGGTGCGGGTTCGTGGGGCAACGCAAAGAGCAAGGGTGCGGGTTTGTGGATGAACGCAAAGAGCAATTGTGCAAGTTCGTGGGGGAACGCCAATAGGAACCGTGCGGGTTCGTGGGGGAACGCAAAGAGGAACCGTGCGGGTTCGTGGGGGAATGCAAAGAGCAAGGGTGCGGGTTCTTGGGGGAACGCAATGAGCAAGGGTGCGGGTTCGTGTGGGAACGCAAAGAGGAACTGTGCAGGTTCGTGGGGGAACGCAAAGAGCAAGGGTGCGGGTTTGTGGGGGAACGCAAAGAGCGAGGGTGCGGGTTCGTGGGGGAACGCAAAGAGCAAGGGTGCCGGTTCGTGGGGTAACGCAGAGAGCTAGGGTGCGGGTTCGTGGGGGAACGCAAAGAGCAAGGGTGCGGGTTCGTGGGGGAACGCAAAGAGCTAGGGTGCGGGTTCGTGGGGGAACGCAAAGAGCAAGGGTGCGGGTTCGTGGGGGAGTGCAAAGAGGAACCGTGCGGGTTCGTGGGGGAACGCAAAGAGGAACCGTGCGGGTTCGTGGGGGAACGCAAAGAGGAACGGTGCCGGTTCGTGGGGGAACGCAAAGAGCAAGGGTGCGGGTTCGTGGGGGAACGCAAAGAGGAACGGTGCGGGTTCGTGGGGGAACGCAAAGAGCAAGGGTCCGGGTTCGTGGGGGAACGCAAAGAGGAACCGTGCGGGTTCGTGGGGGAATGCAAAGAGCAAGGGTGCGGGTTCGTGGGGGAACGCAAAGAGCAAGGGTGCGGGTTCGTGGGGGAACACAAAGAGCAAGGGTGCGGGTTCGTGGGGGAACGCAAAGAGCAAGGGTGCGGGTTCGTGGGGGAACGCAAAGAGGAACCGTGTGGGTTCGTGGGGGAACGCAAAGAGTAACCGTGCGGGTTCGTCGGGGAACGCAAAGAGCAAGGGTGCGGGTTCGTGGGGGAACGCAAAGAGCAAGGGTGCGGGTTCGTGGGGGAACGCAAAGAGCAAGGGTGCGGGTTCGTGGGGGAACGCAAAGAGCAAGGGTGCGGGTTCGTGGGGGAACGCAAAGAGGAACCGTGCGGGTTCGTGGGGGAACGCAAAGAGGAACCGTGCGGGTTCGTGGGGGAACGCAAAGAGCAAGGGTGCGGGTTCGTGGGGGAACGCAAAGAGCAAGGGTGCGGGATCGTGGGGGAACGCAAAGAGGAACGGTGCGGGTTCGTGGGGGAACGCAAAGAGCAAGGGTGCCGGTTCGTGGGGGAACGCAAAGAGCAAGGGTGCGGGTTCGTGGGTGAACGCAAAGAGGAACCGTGCGGGTTCGTGGGGGAACGCAAAGAGCAAGGGTGCGGGTTTTTGGGGGAACGCAAAGAGCAAGGGTGCGGTTTCGTGGGGGAACGCAAAGAGCAAGGGTGCGGGTTCGTGGGGGAACGCAAAGAGGAACCGTGCGGGATCGTGGGGGAACGCAAAGTGGAACCGTGCGGGTTCGTGGGGGAACGCAAAGAGGAACCGTGCGGTTTCGTGGGGGAACGCAAAGGGCAAGGGTGCGGGTTCGTGGGGGAACGCAAAGAGCAAGGGTGCGGGTTTGTGGATGAACGCAAAGAGCAATTTTGCAAGTTCGTGGGGGAACGCCAAGAGGAACTGTGCGGGTTCGTGGGGGAACGCAAAGAGGAACCGTGCGGGTTCGTGGGGGAATGCAAAGAGCAAGGGTGCGGGTTCTTGGGGGAACGCAATGAGCAAGGGTGCGGGTTCGTGTGGGAACGCAAAGAGGAACTGTGCAGGTTCGTGGGGGAACGCAAAGAGCAAGGGTGCGGGTTCGTGGGGGAACGCAAAGAGCAAGGGTGCGGGTTCGTGGGGGAACGCAAAGAGCAAGGGTGCGGGTTCGTGGGGTAACGCAGAGAGCTAGGGTGCGGGTTCGTGGGGGAACGCAAAGAGCAAGGGTGCGGGTTCGTGGGGGAACGCAAAGAGGAACCGTGCGGGTTCGTGGGGGAACGCAAAGAGCAAGGGTGCGGGTTCGTGGGGGAGTGCAAAGAGGAACCGTGCGGGTTCGTGGGGGAACGCAAAGAGGAACCGTGCGGGTTCGTGGGGGAACGCAAAGAGCAAGGGTGACGGTTCGTGGGGGAACGCAAAGAGGAACCGTGCGGGTTCGTGGGGGAACGCAAAGAGCAAGGGTGCGGGTTCGTGGGGGAACGCAAAGAGCAAGGGTGCGGGTTCGTGGGGGAACGCAAAGAGCAAGGGTGCAGGTTCGTGGGGGAACGCAAAGAGCAAGGGTGCGGGTTCGTGGGGGAACGCAAAGAGCAAGGGTGCGGGTTCGTGGGGGAACGCAAAGAGCAAGGGTGCGGGTTCGTGGGGGAACGCAAAGAGCTAGGGTGCGGGTTCGTGGGGGAACGGAAAGAGGAACCGTGCGGGTTTGTGGAGGAACGCAAAGAGCTAGGGTGCGGGATTGTGGGGGAACGCAAAGAGCAAGGGTGCCGGTTCGTGGGGGAACGCAAAGAGCAAGGGTGCGGGTTCGTGGGGGAACGCAAAGAGCAAGGGTGCGGGTTCGTGGGGGAACGCAAAGAGCAAGGGTGCGGGTTCGTGGGGGAACGCAAAGAGGAACAGTGCGGGTTCGTGGGGGAACGCAAAGAGCTAGGGTGCGGGTTCGTGGGGGAACGCTAAGAGGAACCGTGCGGGTTCGTGGGGGAACGCAAAGAGGAACCGTGCGGGTTCGTGGGGGAACGCAAAGAGCAAGGGTGCGGGTTCGTGGGGGAACGCAAAGAGCAAGGGTGCGGGTTCGTGGGGGAACGCAAAGAGCAAGGGTGCGGGTTCGTGGGGGAACGCAAAGAGCAAGGGTGCGGGTTCGTGGGGGAACGCAAAGAGCAAGGGTGCGGGTTCGTGGGGGAACGCAAAGAGCAAGGGTGCGGGTTCGTGGGGGAACGCAAAGAGGAACCGTGCAGGTTCGTGGGGGAACGCAAAGAGCAAGGGTGCGGGTTCGTGGGGGAACGCAAAGAGCAAGGGTGCGGGTTCGTGGGGGAACGCAAAGAGCAAGGGTGCGGGTTCGTGGGGGAACGCAAAGAGCAAGGGTGCGGGTTCGTGGGGGAACGCAAAGAGGAACCGTGCGGGTTCGTGGGGGAACGCAAAGAGCTACGGTGCGGGATTGTGGGGGAACGCAAAGAGCAAGGGTGCGGGTTCTTGGGGGAACGCAAAGAGTAAGGGTGCGGGTTCGTGGGGGAACGCAAAGAGCAAGGGTGCGGGATTGTGGGGGAACGCAAAGAGCAAGGGTGCCGGTTCGTGGGGGAACGCAAAGAGCAAGGGTGCGGGTTCGTAGGGGAACGCAAAGAGCTACGGTGCGGGATTGTGGGGGAACGCAAAGAGCAAGGGTGCCGGTTCGTGGGGGAACGCAAAGAGCAAGGGTGCGGGTTCTTGGGGGAACGCAAAGAGCAAGGGTGCGGGTTCGTGGGGGAACGCAAAGAGCAAGGGTGCGGGTTCGTGGGGGAACGCAAAGAGGAACAGTGCGGGTTCGTGGGGGAACGCAAAGAGCAAGGGTGCGGGTTCGTGGGGGAACGCAAAGAGCAAGGGTGCAGGTTCCTGGGGGAACGCAAAGAGCAAGGTTGCGGGTTCGTGGGGGAACGCAAAGAGCAAGGGTGCGGGTTCGTGGGGGAACGCAAAGAGCAAGGGTGCGGGTTCGTGGGGGAATGCAAACAGGAACCGTGCGGGTTCGTGGGGGAACGCAAAGAGGAACCGTGCGGGTTCGTGGGGGAATGCAAAGAGGAACCGTGCGCGTTCGTGGGGGAACGCAAAGAGCAACGGTACGGGTTCGTGGGGGAACGCAAAGAGGAACCGTGCAGGTTCGTGGGGGAACGCAAAGAGCAAGGGTGCGGGTTCGTGGGGGAACGCAAAGAGCAAGGGTGCGGGTTCGTGGGGGAACGCAAAGAGGAACCGTGTGGGTTCATGGGGGAACGCAAAAAGCAAGTGTGCGGGTTCGTGGGGGAACGCAAAGAGCTAGGGTGCGGGTTCGTGGGGGAACGCAAAGAGCTAGGGTGCGGGTTCGTGGGGGAACGCAAAGAGCAAGGGTGCGGGTTCGTGGGGGAACGCAAAGAGGAACCGTGCGGGTTCGTGGGGGAACGCAAAGAGCAAGGGTGCGGGTTCGTGGGGAACGCAAAGAGGAACCGTGCGGGTTCGTGGGGGAACGCAAAGAGGAACCGTGCGGGTTCGTGGGGGAACGCAAAGAGGAACCGTGCGGGATCGTGGGGGAACGCAAAGTGGAACCGTGCGGGTTCGTGGGGGAACGCAAAGAGGAACCGTGCGGTTTCGTGGGGGAACGCAAAGGGCAAGGGTGCGGGTTCGTGGGGGAACGCAAAGAGCAAGGGTGCGGGTTTGTGGATGAACGCAAAGAGCAATTTTGCAAGTTCGTGGGGGAACGCCAAGAGGAACTGTGCGGGTTCGTGGGGGAACGCAAAGAGGAACCGTGCGGGTTCGTGGGGGAATGCAAAGAGCAAGGGTGCGGGTTCTTGGGGGAACGCAATGAGCAAGGGTGCGGGTTCGTGTGGGAACGCAAAGAGGAACTGTGCAGGTTCGTGGGGGAACGCAAAGAGCAAGGGTGCGGGTTCGTGGGGGAACGCAAAGAGCAAGGGTGCGGGTTCGTGGGGGAACGCAAAGAGCAAGGGTGCGGGTTCGTGGGGTAACGCAGAGAGCTAGGGTGCGGGTTCGTGGGGGAACGCAAAGAGCAAGGGTGCGGGTTCGTGGGGGAACGCAAAGAGGAACCGTGCGGGTTCGTGGGGGAACGCAAAGAGCAAGGGTGCGGGTTCGTGGGGGAGTGCAAAGAGGAACCGTGCGGGTTCGTGGGGGAACGCAAAGAGGAACCGTGCGGGTTCGTGGGGGAACGCAAAGAGCAAGGGTGACGGTTCGTGGGGGAACGCAAAGAGGAACCGTGCGGGTTCGTGGGGGAACGCAAAGAGCAAGGGTGCGGGTTCGTGGGGGAACGCAAAGAGCAAGGGTGCGGGTTCGTGGGGGAACGCAAAGAGCAAGGGTGCAGGTTCGTGGGGGAACGCAAAGAGCAAGGGTGCGGGTTCGTGGGGGAACGCAAAGAGCAAGGGTGCGGGTTCGTGGGGGAACGCAAAGAGCAAGGGTGCGGGTTCGTGGGGGAACGCAAAGAGCTAGGGTGCGGGTTCGTGGGGGAACGGAAAGAGGAACCGTGCGGGTTTGTGGAGGAACGCAAAGAGCTAGGGTGCGGGATTGTGGGGGAACGCAAAGAGCAAGGGTGCCGGTTCGTGGGGGAACGCAAAGAGCAAGGGTGCGGGTTCGTGGGGGAACGCAAAGAGCAAGGGTGCGGGTTCGTGGGGGAACGCAAAGAGCAAGGGTGCGGGTTCGTGGGGGAACGCAAAGAGGAACAGTGCGGGTTCGTGGGGGAACGCAAAGAGCTAGGGTGCGGGTTCGTGGGGGAACGCTAAGAGGAACCGTGCGGGTTCGTGGGGGAACGCAAAGAGGAACCGTGCGGGTTCGTGGGGGAACGCAAAGAGCAAGGGTGCGGGTTCGTGGGGGAACGCAAAGAGCAAGGGTGCGGGTTCGTGGGGGAACGCAAAGAGCAAGGGTGCGGGTTCGTGGGGGAACGCAAAGAGCAAGGGTGCGGGTTCGTGGGGGAACGCAAAGAGCAAGGGTGCGGGTTCGTGGGGGAACGCAAAGAGCAAGGGTGCGGGTTCGTGGGGGAACGCAAAGAGGAACCGTGCAGGTTCGTGGGGGAACGCAAAGAGCAAGGGTGCGGGTTCGTGGGGGAACGCAAAGAGCAAGGGTGCGGGTTCGTGGGGGAACGCAAAGAGCAAGGGTGCGGGTTCGTGGGGGAACGCAAAGAGCAAGGGTGCGGGTTCGTGGGGGAACGCAAAGAGGAACCGTGCGGGTTCGTGGGGGAACGCAAAGAGCTACGGTGCGGGATTGTGGGGGAACGCAAAGAGCAAGGGTGCGGGTTCTTGGGGGAACGCAAAGAGTAAGGGTGCGGGTTCGTGGGGGAACGCAAAGAGCAAGGGTGCGGGATTGTGGGGGAACGCAAAGAGCAAGGGTGCCGGTTCGTGGGGGAACGCAAAGAGCAAGGGTGCGGGTTCGTAGGGGAACGCAAAGAGCTACGGTGCGGGATTGTGGGGGAACGCAAAGAGCAAGGGTGCCGGTTCGTGGGGGAACGCAAAGAGCAAGGGTGCGGGTTCTTGGGGGAACGCAAAGAGCAAGGGTGCGGGTTCGTGGGGGAACGCAAAGAGCAAGGGTGCGGGTTCGTGGGGGAACGCAAAGAGGAACAGTGCGGGTTCGTGGGGGAACGCAAAGAGCAAGGGTGCGGGTTCGTGGGGGAACGCAAAGAGCAAGGGTGCAGGTTCCTGGGGGAACGCAAAGAGCAAGGTTGCGGGTTCGTGGGGGAACGCAAAGAGCAAGGGTGCGGGTTCGTGGGGGAACGCAAAGAGCAAGGGTGCGGGTTCGTGGGGGAATGCAAACAGGAACCGTGCGGGTTCGTGGGGGAACGCAAAGAGGAACCGTGCGGGTTCGTGGGGGAATGCAAAGAGGAACCGTGCGCGTTCGTGGGGGAACGCAAAGAGCAACGGTACGGGTTCGTGGGGGAACGCAAAGAGGAACCGTGCAGGTTCGTGGGGGAACGCAAAGAGCAAGGGTGCGGGTTCGTGGGGGAACGCAAAGAGCAAGGGTGCGGGTTCGTGGGGGAACGCAAAGAGGAACCGTGTGGGTTCATGGGGGAACGCAAAAAGCAAGTGTGCGGGTTCGTGGGGGAACGCAAAGAGCTAGGGTGCGGGTTCGTGGGGGAACGCAAAGAGCTAGGGTGCGGGTTCGTGGGGGAACGCAAAGAGCAAGGGTGCGGGTTCGTGGGGGAACGCAAAGAGGAACCGTGCGGGTTCGTGGGGGAACGCAAAGAGCAAGGGTGCGGGTTCGTGGGGAACGCAAAGAGGAACCGTGCGGGTTCGTGGGGGAACGCAAAGAGGAACCGTGCGGGTTCGTGGGGGAACGCAAAGAGCAAGGGTGTGGGTTCGTGGGGGAAAGCAAAGAGCAAGGGTGCGGGTTCGTGGGGGAACGCAAAGAGCTAGGGTGCGGGTTCGTGGGGGAACGCAGAGAGCTAGGGTACGGGTTCGTGGGGGAACGCAAAGAGCAAGGGTGCGGGTTCGTGGGGGAACGCAAAGAGCAAGGGTGCGGGTTCGTGGGGGAACGCAAAGAGCAAGGGTGCGGGTTCGTGGGGGAACGCAAAGAGCAAGGGTGCGGGTTCGTGGGGGAACGCAAAGAGGAACCGTGCGGGTTCTTGGGGGAACGCAAAGAGCTGGGGTGCGGGACTGTGGGGGAACGCAAAGAGCAAGGGTGCCGGTTCGTGGGGGAACGCAAAGAGCAAGGGTGCGGGTTCGTGGGGGAACGCAAAGAGCAAGGGTGCGGGTTCGTGGGGGAACGCAAAGAGCAAGGGTGCGGGTTCGTGGGGGAACTCAAAGAGGAACAGTGCGGGTTCATGTTGGAACGTAAAGAGCAAGGGTGCGGGTTCGTGGGGGAACGCAAAGAGCAAGGGTGCGGGTTCGTGGGGGAACACAAAGAGCAAGGGTGCGGGTTCCTGGGGGAACGCAAAGAGGAACCGTGCGGGTTCGTGGGGGAACGCAAAGAGGAACCGTGTGGGTTCGTGGGGGAACGCAAAGAGGAACCGTGCGGGTTCGTGGGGGAACGCAAAGAGCAAGGGTGCGGGTTCGTGGGGGAACGCAAAGAGGAACCGTGCGGGTTCGTGGGGGAACGCAAAGAGGAACCGTGCGGGTTCGTGGGGAATGCAAAGAGGAACCGTGCGGGTTCGTGGTGGAACGCAAAGAGCAACCGTGCGGGTTCGTGGGGGAACGCAAAGAGGAACCGTGCAGGTTCGTGGGGGAACGCAAAGAGCAAGGTTGCGGGTTCGTGGGGGAACGCAAAGAGCAAGGGTGCGGGTTCGTGGGGGATAGCAAAGAGGAACCGTGCGGGTTCGTGGGGGAACGCAAAGAGGAACCGTGCGGGTTCGTGGGGGAACGCAAAGAGCAAGGGTGCGGGTTCGTGGGGGAACGCAAAGAGCAAGGGTGCGGGTTCGTGGGGGAACGCAAAGAGCAAGGGTGCGGGTTCGTGGGGGAACGCAAAGAGCATGGGTGCGGGTTCGTGGGGGAACGCAAAGTGCTAGGGTGCGGGTTCGTGGGGGAACGCAAAGAGCAAGGGTGCGGGTTCGTGGGGGAACGCAAAGAGCAAGGGTGCGGGTTCCTGGGGGAACGCAAAGAGCAAGGCTGCGGGTTCGTGGGGGAACGCAAAGAGCAAGGGTGCGGGTTCGTGGGGGAACGCAAAGAGCAAGGGTGCGGGTTCGTGGGG
Source organism: Oreortyx pictus (assembly GCA_036925125.1). Taxonomy (NCBI): domain Eukaryota; kingdom Metazoa; phylum Chordata; class Aves; order Galliformes; family Odontophoridae; genus Oreortyx; species Oreortyx pictus. Next base: position 383,808 of record JAUPFR010000058.1, read on the forward strand.
GAACGCAAACAGGAACCGTGCGGGTTCGTGGGGGAACGCAAAGAGGAACCTTGCGGTTTCGTGGGGGAACGCAAAGAGGAACCGTGCGGGTTCGTGGGGAAACGCAAATAGGAACCGTGCGGGTTCGTGGGGGAACGCAAAGAGGAACCGTGCGGGTTCGTGGGGGAACGCAAAGAGGAACCGTGCGGGTTCGTGGGGGAACGCAAAGAGCTAGGGTGCGGGTTCGTGGGGGAACGCAAAGAGGAACCGTGCGGGTTCGTGGGCGAACGCAAAGAGCTAGGGTGCGGGTTCGTGGGGGAACGCAAAGAGCAAGGGTGCGGGTTCGTGGGGGAACGCAAAGAGCAAGGGTGCGAGTTCGTGGGGGAACGCAAAGAGGAACCGTGCGGGTTCGTGGGGGAACGCAAAGAGCAAGGGTGCGGGTTCGTGGGGGAACGCAAAGAGCAAGGGTGCGGGTTCGTGGGGGAACGCAAAGAGCAAGGGTGCGGGTTCGTGGGGGAACGCAAAAAAGCTAGGGTGCGGGTTCGTGAGGGAACGCAAAGAGGAACCGTGCGGGTTCGTGGGGGAACGCAAAGAGGAACCGTGCGGGTTCGTGGGGGAACGCAAAGGGCTAGGGTGTGGGTTCGTGGGGGAACGCAAAGAGCTAGGGTGCGAGTTCGTGGGGGAACGCAAAGAGCAAGGGTGCGGGTTCGTGGGGGAACGCAAAGAGGAACGGTGCGGGTTCGTGGGGGAACGCAAAGAGCAAGGGTGCGGGTTCTTGGGGGAACGCAAAGAGCAAGGGTGCGGGTTCGTGGGGGAACGCAAACAGGAACCGTGCGGGTTCGTGGGGGAACGCAAAGAGGAACCGTGCGGGATCGTGGGGGAACGCAAAGTGGAACCGTGCGGGTTCGTGGGGGAACGCAAAGAGGAACCGTGCGGTTTCGTGGGGGAACGCAAAGGGCAAGGGTGCGGGTTCGTGGGGGAACGCAAAGAGCAAGGGTGCGGGTTTGTGGATGAACGCAAAGAGCAATTGTGCAAGTTCGTGGGGGAACGCAAAGAGCAAGGGTGCGGGTTCATGGGGGAACGCAAAGAGGAACCGTGCGGGTTCGTGGGGGAACGCAAAGAGCAAGGGTGCGGGTTCTTGGGGGAACGCAATGAGCAAGGGTGCGGGTTCGTGGGGGAACGCAAAGAGCAAGGGTGCGGGTTCGTGGGGGAACGCAAAGAGCAAGGGTGCGGGTTCGTGGGGGAACGCAAAGAGCTAGGGTGCGGGTTCGTGGGGGAACGCAAAGAGCAAGGGTGCGGGTTCGTGGGGGAACGCAGAGAGCTAGGGTGCGGGTTCGTGGGGGAACGCAAAGAGCAAGGGTGCGGGTTCGTGGGGGAACGCAAAGAGCTAGGGTGCGGGTTCGTGGGGGAACGCAAAGAGCAAGGGTGCGGGTTCGTGGGGGAGTGCAAAGAGGAACCGTGTGGGTTCGTGGGGGAACGCAAAGAGTAACCGTGCGGGTTCGTGTGGGAACGCAAAGAGCAAGGGTGCGGGTTCGTGGGGGAACGCAAAGAGGAACCGTGCGGGTTCGTGGGGGAACGCAAAGAGCATGGGTGCTGGTTCGTGGGTGAACGCAAAGAGGAACCGTGCGGGTTCGTGGGGGAACGCAAAGAGGAACCGTGCGGGTTCGTGGGGGAACGCAAAGAGCAAGGGTGCGGGTTCTTGGGGGAACGCAAAGAGCAAGGGTGCGGGTTCGTGGGGGAACGCAAAGAGGAACCGTGCAGGTTCGTGGAGGAACGCAAAGAGCTAGGGTGCGGGTTCGTGGGGGAACGCAAAGAGGAACGGTGCGGGTTCGTGGGGGAACGCAAAGAGCAAGGGTGCGGGTTCGTGGGGGAACGCAAAGAGCAAGGGTGCGGGTTCTTGGGGGAACGCAAAGAGCAAGGGTGCGGGTTCGTGGGGGAACGCAAAGAGCAAGGGTGCGGGTTCGTGGGGGAACGCAAAGAGGAACCGTGCGGGATCGTGGGGGAACGCAAAGTGGAACCGTGCGGGTTCGTGGGGGAACGCAAAGAGGAACCGTGCGGTTTCGTGGGGGAACGCAAAGGGCAAGGGTGCGGGTTCGTGGGGGAACGCAAAGAGCAAGGGTGCGGGTTTGTGGATGAACGCAAAGAGCAATTGTGCAAGTTCGTGGGGGAACGCAAAGAGCAAGGGTGCGGGTTCATGGGGGAACGCAAAGAGGAACCGTGCGGGTTCGTGGGGGAACGCAAAGAGCAAGGGTGCGGGTTCTTGGGGGAACGCAATGAGCAAGGGTGCGGGTTCGTGGGGGAACGCAAAGAGCAAGGGTGCGGGTTCGTGGGGGAACGCAAAGAGCAAGGGTGCGGGTTCGTGGGGGAACGCAAAGAGCAAGGGTGCGGGTTCGTGGGGGAACGCAAAGAGCAAGGGTGCGGGTTCGTGGGGGAACGCAAAGAGCAAGGGTGCGGGTTCGTGGGGGAACGCAAAGAGCACAGGTGCGGGTTCGTTGGGGAACGCAAAGAGCAAGGGTGCGGGTTCGTGGAGGAACGCAAAGAGGAACCGTGTGGGTTCGTGGGGGAACGCAAAGAGTAACCGTGCGGGTTCGTGGGGGAACGCAAAGAGCAAGGGTGCGGGTTCGTGCGGGAACGCAAAGAGGAACCGTGCGGGTTCGTGGGGGAACGCAAAGAGGAACCGTGCGGGTTCGTGGGGGAACGCAAAGAGGAACCGTGCGGGTTCGTGGGGGAACGCAAAGAGGAACCGTGCGGGTTCGTGGGGGAACGCAAAGAGGAACCGTGCAGGTTCGTGGGGGAACGCAAAGAGCTAGGGTGCGGGTTCGTGGGGGAACGCAAAGAGGAACCGTGCGGGTTCGTGGGGGAACGCAAAGAGCAAGGGTGCGGGTTCGTGGGGGAACGCAAAGAGCAAGGGTGCGGGTTCGTGGGGGAACGCAAAGAGCAAGGGTGCGGGTTCATGGGGGAACGCAAAAAAGCTAGGGTGCGGGTTCGTGAGGGAACGCAAAGAGGAACCGTGCGGGTTCGTGGGGAACGCAAAGAGTAACCGTGCGGGTTCGTGGGGGAACGCAAAGGGCTAGGGTGTGGGTTCGTGGGGGAACGCAAAGAGCTAGGGTGCGGGTTCGTGGGGGAACGCAAAGAGCAAGGGTGCGGGTTCGTGGGGGAACGCAAAGAGGAACGGTGCGGGTTCGTGGGGGAACGCAAAGAGCAAGGGTGCGGGTTCTTGGGGGAACGCAAAGAGCAAGGGTGCGGGTTTGTGGGGGAACGCAAAGAGCAAGGGTGCGGGTTCGTGGGGGAACGCAAAGAGGAACCGTGCGGGATCGTGGGGGAACGCAAAGTGGAACCGTGCGGGTTCGTGGGGGAACGCAAAGAGGAACCGTGCGGTTTCGTGGGGAACACAAATGGCAAGGGTGCGGGTTCGTGGGGGAACGCAAAGAGCAAGGGTGCGGGTTTGTGGATGAACGCAAAGAGCAATTGTGCAAGTTCGTGGGGGAACGCAAAGAGCAAGGGTGCGGGTTCATGGGGGAACGCAAAGAGGAACCGTGCGGGTTCGTGGGGGAACGCAAAGAGCAAGGGTGCGGGTTCTTGGGGGAACGCAATGAGCAAGGGTGCGGGTTCGTGGGGGAACGCAAAGAGCAAGGGTGCGGGTTCGTGGGGGAACGCAAAGAGCAAGGGTGCGGGTTCGTGGGGGAACGCAAAGAGCTAGGGTGCAGGTTCGTGGGGGAACGCAAAGAGCAAGGGTGCGGGTTCGTGGGGGAACGCAGAGAGCTAGGGTGCGGGTTCGTGGGGGAACGCAAAGAGCAAGGGTGCGGGTTCGTGGGGGAACGCAAAGAGCTAGGGTGCGGGTTCGTGGGGGAACGCAAAGAGCAAGGGTGCGGGTTCGTGGGGGAGTGCAAAGAGGAACCGTGTGGGTTCGTGGGGGAACGCAAAGATTAACCGTGCGGGTTCGTGGGGGAACGCAAAGAGCAAGGGTGCGGGTTCGTGGGGGAACGCAAAGAGGAACCGTGCGGGTTCGTGGGGGAACGCAAAGAGGAACCGTGCGGGTTCGTGGGGGAACGCAAAGAGGAACCGTGCGGGTTCGTGGGGGAACGCAAAGAGGAACCGTGCGGGTTCGTGGGGGAACGCAAAGAGCAAGGGTGCGGGTTCTTGGGGGAACGCAAAGAGCAAGGGTGCGGGTTCGTGGGGGAACGCAAAGAGGAACCGTGCAGGTTCGTGGGGGAACGCAAAGAGCTAGGGTGCGGGTTCGTGGGGGAACGCAAAGAGGAACGGTGCGGGTTCGTGGGGGAACGCAAAGAGCAAGGGTGCGGGTTCGTGGGGGAACGCAAAGAGCAAGGGTGCGGGTTCGTGGGGGAACGCAAAGAGCAAGGGTGCGGGTTCGTGGGGGAACGCAAAGAGGAACCGTGCGGGATCGTGGGGGAACGCAAAGTGGAACCGTGCGGGTTCGTGGGGGAACGCAAAGAGGAACCGTGCGGTTTCGTGGGGGAACGCAAAGGGCAAGGGTGCGGGTTCGTGGGGGAACGCAAAGAGCAAGGGTGCGGGTTTGTGGATGAACGCAAAGAGCAATTGTGCAAGTTCGTGGGGGAACGCAAAGAGCAAGGGTGCGGGTTCATGGGGGAACGCAAAGAGGAACCGTGCGGGTTCGTGGGGGAACGCAAAGAGCAAGGGTGCGGGTTCTTGGGGGAACGCAATGAGCAAGGGTGCGGGTTCGTGGGGGAACGCAAAGAGCAAGGGTGCGGGTTCGTGGGGGAACGCAAAGAGCAAGGGTGTGGGTTCGTGGGGGAACGCAAAGAGCAAGGGTGCGGGTTCGTGGGGGAACGCAAAGAGCAAGGGTGCGGGTTTGTGGGGGAACGCAAAGAGCAAGGGTGCGGGTTCGTGGGGGAACGCAAAGAGCAAGGGTGCGGGTTCGTTGGGGAACGCAAAGAGCAAGGGTGCGGGTTCGTGGGGGAACGCAAAGAGGAACCGTGTGGGTTCGTGGGGGAACGCAAAGAGTAACCGTGCGGGTTCGTGGGGGAACGCAAAGAGCAAGGGTGCGGGTTCGTGGGGGAACGCAAAGAGGAACCGTGCGGGTTCGTGGGGGAACGCAAAGAGGAACCGTGCGGGTTCGTGGGGGAACGCAAAGAGCTAGGGTGCGGGTTCGTGGGGGAACGCAAAGAGGAACCGTGCGGGTTCGTGGGGGAACGCAAAGAGCTAGGGTGCGGGTTCGTGGGGGAACGCAAAGAGCAAGGGTGCGGGTTCGTGGGGGAACGCAAAGAGGAACCGTGCGGGTTCGTGGGGGAACGCAAAGAGCAAGGGTGCGGGTTCTTGGGGGAACGCAATGAGCAAGGGTGCGGGTTCGTGGGGGAACGCAAAGAGCAAGGGTGCGGGTTCGTGGGGGAACGCAAAGAGCAAGGGTGCGGGTTCGTGGGGGAACGCAAAGAGCTAGGGTGCAGGTTCGTGGGGGAACGCAAAGAGCAAGGGTGCGGGTTCGTGGGGGAACGCAGAGAGCTAGGGTGCGGGTTCGTGGGGGAACGCAAAGAGCAAGGGTGCGGGTTCGTGGGGGAACGCAAAGAGCTAGGGTGCGGGTTCGTGGGGGAACGCAAAGAGCAAGGGTGCGGGTTCGTGGGGGAGTGCAAAGAGGAACCGTGTGGGTTCGTGGGGGAACGCAAAGAGTAACCGTGCGGGTTCGTGGGGGAACGCAAAGAGCAAGGGTGCGGGTTCGTGGGGGAACGCAAAGAGGAACCGTGCGGGTTCGTGGGGGAACGCATATAGGAACCGTGCGGGTTCGTGGGGGAACGCAAAGAGGAACCATGCGGGTTCGTGGGGGAACGCAAAGAGGAACCGTGCGGGTTCGTGGGGGAACGCAAAGAGCAAGGGTGCGGGTTCTTGGGGGAACGCAAAGAGCAAGGGTGCGGGTTCGTGGGGGAACGCAAAGAGGAACCGTGCAGGTTCGTGGGGGAACGCAAAGAGCTAGGGTGCGGGTTCGTGGGGGAACGCAAAGAGGAACGGTGCGGGTTCGTGGGGGAACGCAAAGAGCAAGGGTGCGGGTTCGTGGGGGAACGCAAAGAGGAACCGTGCGGGTTCGTGGGGGAACGCAAAGAGCAAGGGTGCGGGTTCTTGGGGGAACGCAAAGAGCAAGGGTGCGGGTTCGTGGGGGAACGCAAAGAGCAAGGGTGCGGGTTCGTGGGGGAACGCAAAGAGGAACCGTGCGGGATCGTGGGGGAACGCAAAGTGGAACCGTGCGGGTTCGTGGGGGAACGCAAAGAGGAACCGTGCAGTTTCGTGGGGGAACGCAAAGGGCAAGGGTGCGGGTTCGTGGGGGAACTCAAAGAGCAAGGGTGCGGGTTTGTGGATGAACGCAAAGAGCAATTGTGCAAGTTCGTGGGGGAACGCAAAGAGCAAGGGTGCGGGTTCATGGGGGAACGCAAAGAGGAACCGTGCGGGTTCGTGGGGGAACGCAAAGAGCAAGGGTGCGGGTTCTTGGGGGAACGCAATGAGCAAGGGTGCGGGTTCGTGGGGGAACGCAAAGAGCAAGGGTGCGGGTTCGTGGGGGAACGCAAAGAGCAAGGGTGTGGGTTCGTGGGGGAACGCAAAGAGCAAGGGTGCGGGTTCGTGGGGGAACGCAAAGAGCAAGGGTGCGGGTTCGTGGGGGAACGCAAAGAGCAAGGGTGCGGGTTCGTGGGGGAACGCAAAGAGCAAGGGTGCGGGTTCGTTGGGGAACGCAAAGAGCAAGGGTGCGGGTTCGTGGGGGAACGCAAAGAGGAACCGTGTGGGTTCGTGGGGGAACGCAAAGAGTAACCGTGCGGGTTCGTGGGGGAACGCAAAGAGCAAGGGTGCGGGTTCGTGGGGGAACGCAAAGAGGAACCGTGCGGGTTCGTGGGGGAACGCAAAGAGGAACCGTGCGGGTTCGTGGGGGAACGCAAAGAGGAACCGTGCGGGTTCGTGGGGGAACGCAAAGAGGAACCGTGCGGGTTTGTGGGGGAACGCAAAGAGCTAGGGTGCGGGTTCGTGGGGGAACGCAAAGAGGAACCGTGCGGGTTCGTGGGGGAACGCAAAGAGCTAGGGTGCGGGTTCGTGGGGGAACGCAAAGAGCAAGGGTGCGGGTTCGTGGGGGAACGCAAAGAGGAACCGTGCGGGTTCGTGGGGGAACGCAAAGAGCAAGGGTGCGGGTTCGTGGGGGAACGCAAAGAGCAAGGGTGCGGGTTCGTGGGGGAACGCAAAGAGCAAGGGTGCGGGTTCTTGGGGGAACGCAAAGAGCAAGGGTGCGGGTTCGTGGGGGAACGCAAAGAGGAACCGTGCGGGATCGTGGGGGAACGCAAAGTGGAACCGTGCGGGTTCGTGGGGGAACGCAAAGAGGAACCGTGCGGTTTCGTGGGGGAACGCAAAGGGCAAGGGTGCGGGTTCGTGGGGGAACGCAAAGAGCAAGGGTGCGGGTTTGTGGATGAACGCAAAGAGCAATTGTGCAAGTTCGTGGGGGAACGCAAAGAGCAAGGGTGCGGGTTCATGGGGGAACGCAAAGAGGAACCGTGCGGGTTCGTGGGGGAACGCAAAGAGCAAGGGTGCGGGTTCTTGGGGGAACGCAATGAGCAAGGGTGCGGGTTCGTGGGGGAACGCAAAGAGCAAGGGTGCGGGTTCGTGGGGGAACGCAAAGAGCAAGGGTGCGGGTTCGTGGGGGAACGCAAAGAGCTAGGGTGCGGGTTCGTGGGGGAACGCAAAGAGCAAGGGTGCGGGTTCGTGGGGGAACGCAGAGAGCTAGGGTGCGGGTTCGTGGGGGAACGCAAAGAGCAAGGGTGCGGGTTCGTGGGGGAACGCAAAGAGCTAGGGTGCGGGTTCGTGGGGGAACGCAAAGAGCAAGGGTGCGGGTTCATGGGGGAGTGCAAAGAGGAACCGTGTGGGTTCGTGGGGGAACGCAAAGAGTAACCGTGCGGGTTCGTGGGGGAACGCAAAGAGCTAGGGTGCGGGTTCGTGGGGGAACGCAAAGAGGAACCGTGCGGGTTCGTGGGGGAACGCAAATAGGAACCGTGCGGGTTCGTGGGGGAACGCAAAGAGTAACCGTGCGGGTTCGTGGGGGAACGCAAAGAGCAAGGGTGCGGGTTCGTGGGGGAACGCAAAGAGGAACCGTGCGGGTTCGTGGGGGAACGCAAAGAGGAACCGTGCGGTTTCGTGGGGGAACGCAAAGGGCAAGGGTGCGGGTTCGTGGGGGAACGCAAAGAGCAAGGGTGCGGGTTTGTGGATGAACGCAAAGAGCAATTGTGCAAGTTCGTGGGGGAACGCAAAGAGCAAGGGTGCGGGTTCATGGGGGAACGCAAAGAGGAACCGTGCGGGTTCGTGGGGGAACGGAAAGAGCAAGGGTGCGGGTTCTTGGGGGAACGCAATGAGCAAGGGTGCGGGTTCGTGGGGGAACGCAAAGAGCAAGGGTGCGGGTTCGTGGGGGAACGCAAAGAGCAAGGGTGCGGGTTCGTGGGGGAACGCAAAGAGCAAGGGTGCGGGTTCGTGGGGGAACGCAAAGAGGAACCGTGTGGGTTCGTGGGGGAACGCAAAGAGCAAGGGTGCGGGTTCGTTGGGGAACGCAAAGAGCAAGGGTGCGGGTTCGTGGGGGAACGCAAAGAGGAACCGTGTGGGTTCGTGGGGGAACGCAAAGAGTAACCCTGCGGGTTCGTGGGGGAACGCAAAGAGCAAGGGTGCGGGTTCGTGCGGGAACGCAAAGAGGAACCGTGCGGGTTCGTGGGGGAACGCAAAGAGGAACCGTGCGGGTTCGTGGGGGAACGCAAAGAGCAAGGGTGCGTGTTCGTGGGGGAACACAAAGAGCAAGGGTGCGGGTTCTTGGGGAACGCAAAGAGCAAGGGTGCGGGTTCGTGGGGGAACGCAAAGAGGAACCGTGTGGGTTCGTGGGGGAACGCAAAGAGGAACCGTGCGGGTTCGTGGGGGAACGCAAAGAGCAAGGGTGCGGGTTCGTGGGGGAACGCAAAGAGGAACCGTGCGGGTTCGTGGGGGAACGCAAAGAGGAACCGTGCGGGTTCGTGGGGGAACGCAAAGAGGAACCGTGCGGGTTCGTGGGGGAACGCAAAGAGGAACCGTGCGGGTTCGTGGGGGAACGCAAAGAGGAACCGTGCAGGTTCGTGGGGGAACGCAAAGAGCTAGGGTGCGGGTTCGTGGGGGAACGCAAAGAGGAACCGTGCGGGTTCGTGGGGGAACGCAAAGAGCAAGGGTGCGGGTTCATGGGGGAACGCAAAGAGCAAGGGTGCGGGTTCGTGGGGGAACGCAAAGAGGAACCGTGCGGGTTCGTGGGGGAACGCAAAGAGCAAGGGTGCGGGTTCTTGGGGGAACGCAAAGAGCAAGGGTGCGGGTTCGTGGGGGTACGCAAAGAAGAACCGTGCAGGTTCGTGGGGGAACGCAAAGAGCTAGGGTGCGGGTTCGTGGGGGAACGAAAAGAGGAACGGTGCGGGTTCGTGGGGGAACGCAAAGAGCAAGGGTGCGGGTTCGTGGGGGAACGCAAAGAGCAAGGGTGCGGGTTCGTGGGTGAACGCAAAGAGGAACCGTGCGGGTTCGTGGGGGAACGCAAAGAGCAAGGGTGCGGGTTCTTGGGGGAACGCAAAGAGCAAGGGTGCGGGTTCGTGGGGGAACGCAAAGAGCAAGGGTGCGGGCTCGTGGGGGAACGCAAAGAGGAACTTTGTGGGTTCGTGGGGGAACGCAAAGAGGAACCGTGCGGGTTCGTGGGGGAACGCAAAGAGCAAGGGTGCGGGTTCGTGGGGGAACGCAAAGAGGAACTGTGCGGGTTCGTGGGGGAACGCAAAGAGGAACCGTGCGGGTTCGTGGGGGAACGCAAAGAGGAACCGTGCGGGTTCGTGGGGGAACGCAAAGAGGAACCGTGCAGGTTCGTGGGGGAACGCAAAGAGCTAGGGTGCGGGTTCGTGGGGGAACGCAAAGAGGAACCGTGCGGGTTCGTGGGGGAATGCAAAGAGGAACCGTGCGGGTTCGAGGGGGAACGCAAAGAGCTACGGTGCGGGATTGTGGGGGAACGCAAAGAGCAAGGGTGCCGGTTCGTGGGAGAACGCAAAGAGCAAGGGTGCGGGTTCGTGGGGGAACGCAAAGAGCAAGGGTGCGGGTTCGTGGGGGAACGCAAAGAGCAAGGGTGCGGGTTCGTGGGGGAACGCAAAGAGGAACAGTGCGGGTTCGTGGGGGAACGCAAAGAGCAAGGGTGCGGGTTCGTGGGGGAACGCAAAGAGGAACCGTGCGGGATCGTGGGGGAACGCAAAGTGGAACCGTGCGGGTTCGTGGGGAAACGCAAAGAGGAACCGTGCGGTTTCGTGGGGGAACGCAAAGGGCAAGGGTGCGGGTTCGTGGGGGAACGCAAAGAGCAAGGGTGCGGGTTCGTGGGGGAGTGCAAAGAGGAACCGTGCGGGTTCGTGGGGGAACGCAAAGAGGAACCGTGCGGGTTCGTGGGGGAACGCAAAGAGCAAGGGTGCGGGTTCGTGGGGGATCGCAAAGAGCAAGTGTGCGGGTTCGTGGGGGAACACAAAGAGCAAGGGTGCGGGTTCGTGGGGGAACGCAAAGAGCAAGGGTGCGGGTTCGTGGGGGAACGCAAAGAGGAACCGTGTGGGTTCGTGGGGGAACGCAAAGAGTAACCGTGCGGGTTCGTGGGGGAACGCAAAGAGCAAGGGTGCGGGTTCGTGGGGGAACGCAAAGAGGAACCGTGCGGGTTCGTGGGGGAACGCAAAGAGGAACCGTGCGGGTTCGTGGGGGAACGCAAAGAGGAACCGTGCGGGTTCGTGGGGGAACGCAAAGAGGAACCGTGCAGGTTCGTGGGGGAACGCAAAGAGCTAGGGTGCGGGTTCGTGGGGGAACGCAAAGAGGAACCGTGCGGGTTCGTGGGGGAACGCAAAGAGGAACCGTGCGGGTTCGTGGGGGAACGCAAAGAGGAACCGTGCAGGTTCGTGGGGGAACGCAAAGAGCTAAGGTGCGGGTTCGTGGGGGAACGCAAAGAGGAACCGTGCGGGTTCGTGGGGGAACGCAAAGAGCAAGGGTGCGGGTTCGTGGGGGAACGCAAAGAGCAAGGGTGCGGGTTCGTGGGGGAACGCAAAGAGCAAGGGTGCGGGTTCGTGGGGGAACGCAAAGAGCAAGGGTGCGGGTTCTTGGGGGAACGCAAAGACCAAGGGTGCGGGTTCGTGGGGGAACGCAAAGAGGAACCGTGCAGGTTCGTGGGGGAACGCAAAGAGCTAGGGTGCGGGTTCGTGGGGGAACGCAAAGAGGAACGGTGCGGGTTCGTGGGGGAACGCAAAGAGCAAGGGTGCGGGTTCGTGGGGGAACGCAAAGAGCAAGGGTGCGGGTTCGTGGGTGAACGCAAAGAGGAACCGTGCGGGTTCGTGGGGGAACGCAAAGAGCAAGGGTGCGGGTTCTTGGGGGAACGCAAAGAGCAAGGGTGCGGGTTCGTGGGGGAACGCAAAGAGCAAGGGTGCGGGTTCGTGGGGGAACGCAAAGAGGAACCGTGCGGGATCGTGGGGGAACGCAAAGTGGAACCGTGCGGGTTCCTGGGGGAACGCAAAGAGGAACCGTGCGGTTTCGTGGGGGAACGCAAAGGGCAAGGGTGCGGGTTCGTGGGGGAACGCAAAGAGCAAGGGTGCGGGTTTGTGGATGAACGCAAAGAGCAATTGTGCAAGTTCGTGGGGGAACGCAAAGAGCAAGGGTGCGGGTTCTTGGGGGAACGCAATGAGCAAGGGTGCGGGTTCGTGGGGGAACGCAAAGAGCAAGGGTGCGGGTTCGTGGGGGAACGCAAAGAGCAAGGGTGCGGGTTCGTGGGGGAACGCAAAGAGCTAGGGTGCGGGTTCGTGGGGGAACGCAAAGAGCAAGGGTGCGGGTTCGTGGGGGAACGCAAAGAGGAACCGTGCGGGTTCGTGGGGGAACGCAAAGAGGAACCGTGCGGGTTCGTGGGGGAACGCAAAGAGCAAGGGTGTGGGTTCGTGGGGGATCGCAAAGAGCAAGGGTGCGGGTTCGTGGGGGAACACAAAGAGCAAGGGTGCGGGTTCGTGGGGGTACGCAAAGAGCAATGGTGCGGGTTCGTGGGGGAACGCAAAGAGGAACCGTGTGGGTTCGTGGGGGAACGCAAAGAGTAACCGTGCGGGTTCGTGGGGGAACGCAAAGAGCAAGTGTGCGGGTTCGTGGGGGAACGCAAAGAGCAAGTGTGCGGGTTCGTGGGGGAACGCAAAGAGGAACCGTGCGGGTTCGTGGGGGAACGCAAAGAGGAACCGTGCGGGTTCGTGGGGGAACGCAAAGAGCAACCGTGCAGGTTCGTGGGGGAACGCAAAGAGCTAGGGTGCGGGTTCGTGGGGGAACGCAAAGAGGAACCGTGCGGGTTCGTGGGGGAACGCAAAGAGCAAGGGTGCGGGTTCGTGGGGGAACGCAAATAGCTAGGGTGCGGGTTCGTGGGGGAACGCAAAGAGGAACCGTGCGGTTTCGTGGGGGAACGCAAAGAGCAAGGGTGCGGGTTCGTGGGGGAACGCAAAGAGCAAGGGTGCGGGTTCGTGGGGGAACGCAATGAGCTAGGGTGCGGGTTCGTGGGGGAATGCAAAGAGGAACCGTGCGGGTTCGTGGGGGAACGCAAAGAGCTACGGTGCGGGATTGTGGGGGAACGCAAAGAGCAAGGGTGCCGGTTCGTGGGGGAACGCAAAGAGCAAGGGTGCGGGTTCGTGGGGGAACGCAAAGAGCAAGGGTGCGGGTTCGCGTGGGAACGCAAAGAGGAACAGTGCGGGTTCGTGGGGGAACGCAAAGAGCAAGGGTGCGGGTTCGTGGGGGAACGCAAAGAGCAAGGGTGCGGGTTCATGGGGGAACGCAAAGAGCAAGGCTGCGGGTTCGTGGTGGAACGCAAAGAGCAAGGGTGCGGGTTCGTGGGGGAACGCAAAGAGGAACCGTGCGGGTTCGTGGGGGAACGCAAAGAGCAAGGGTGCGGGTTCGTGGGTGAATGCAAAGAGGAACCGTACAGGTTCGTGGGGGAATGCAAAGAGGAACCGTGCAGGTTCGTGGGGGAACGCAAAGAGCAAGGGTGCGGGTTCGTGGGGGAACGCAAAGAGCAAGGGTGCGGGTTCGTGGGGGAACGCATAGAGGAACCGTGCGGTTTCATGGGGGAACGCAAAAAGGAAGTGTGCGGGTTCGTGGGGGAACGCAAAGAGCTAGGGTGCGGGTTCGTGGGGGAACGCAATGAGCTAGGGTGCGGGTTCGTGGGGGAACGCAAAGAGCAAGGGTGCGGGTTCGTGGGGGAACGCAAAGAGGAACCGTGCGGGTTCGTGGGGGAACGCAAAGAGCAAGGGTGCGGGTTCGTGGGGGAACGCAAAGAGGAACCGTGCGGGTTCGTGGGAGAACGCAAAGAGGAACGGTGCGGGTTCGTGGGGGAACGCAAAGAGCAAGGGTGCGGGTTCGTGGGGGAACGCAAAGAGCAAGGGTGCGGGTTCGTGGGGGAACGCAAAGAGGAACCGCGCGGGATCGTGGGGGAACGCAAAGTGGAACCGTGCGGGTTCGTGGGGGAACGCAAAGTGGGACCGTGCGGTTTCGTGGGGGAACGCAAAGGGCAAGGGTGCGGGTTCGTGGGGGAACGCAAAGAGCAAGGGTGCGGGTTCATGGGGGAACGCAAAGAGCAAGGGTGCGGGTTCGTGGGGGAACGCAAAGAGCAAGGGTGCGGGTTCGTGGGGGAACGCAAAGAGGAACCGTGCGGGTTCGTGGGGGAACGCAAAGAGCAAGGGTGCGGGTTCTTGGGGGAACGCAATGAGCAAGGGTGCGGGTTCGTGGGGAACGCAAAGAGCAAGGGTGCGGGTTCGTGGGGGAACGCAAAGAGCAAGGATGCGGGTTCGTGGGGGAACGCAAAGAGCTAGGGTGCGGGTTCATGGGGGAACGCAAAGAGCAATGGTGCGGGTTCGTGGGGGAACGCAGAGAGCTAGGGTGCGGGTTCGTGGGGGAACGCAAAGAGCAAGGGTGCGGGTTCGTGGGGGAACTCAAAGAGCTAGGGTGCGGGTTCGTGGGGGAACGCAAAGAGCAAGGGTGCGGGTTCGTGGGGGAACGCAAAGAGGAACCGTGCGGGTTCGTGGGGGAACGCAAAGAGGAACCGTGCGGGTTCGTGGGGGAACGCAAAGAGCAAGGGTGCGGGTTCGTGGGGGATCGCAAAGAGCAAGGGTGCGGGTTCGTGGGGGAACACAAAGAGCAAGGGTGCGGGTTCGTGGGGGTACGCAAAGAGCAATGGTGCGGGTTCGTGGGGGAACGCAAAGAGGAACCGTGTGGGTTCGTGGGGGAACGCAAAGAGTAACCGTGCGGGTTCGTGGGGGAACGCAAAGAGCAAGTGTGCGGGTTCGTGGGGGAACGCAAAGAGCAAGTGTGCGGGTTCGTGGGGGAACGCAAAGAGGAACCGTGCGGGTTCGTGGGGGAACGCAAAGAGGAACCGTGCGGGTTCGTGGGGGAACGCAAAGAGCAACCGTGCAGGTTCGTCGGGGAACGCAAAGAGCTAGGGTGCGGGTTCGTGGGGGAACGCAAAGAGGAACCGTGCGGGTTCGTGGGGGAACGCAAAGAGCAAGGGTGCGGGTTCGTGGGGGAACGCAAATAGCTAGGGTGCGGGTTCGTGGGGGAACGCAAAGAGCAAGGGTGCGGGTTCGTGGGGGAACGCAAAGAGGAACCGTGCGGTTTCGTGGGGGAACGCAAAGAGCAAGGGTGCGGGTTCGTGGGGGAACGCAAAGAGCAAGGGTGCGGGTTCGTGGGGGAACGCAAAGAGCTAGGGTGCGGGTTCGTGGGGGAATGCAAAGAGGAACCGTGCGGGTTCGTGGGGGAACGCAAAGAGCTACGGTGCGGGATTGTGGGGGAACGCAAAGAGCAAGGGTGCCGGTTCGTGGGGGAACGCAAAGAGCAAGGGTGCGGGTTCGTGGGGGAACGCAAAGAGCAAGGGTGCGGGTTCGCGTGGGAACGCAAAGAGGAACAGTGCGGGTTCGTGGGGGAACGCAAAGAGCAAGGGTGCGGGTTCGTGGGGGAACGCAAAGAGCAAGGGTGCGGGTTCATGGGGGAACGCAAAGAGCAAGGCTGCGGGTTCGTGGTGGAACGCAAAGAGCAAGGGTGCGGGTTCGTGGGGGAACGCAAAGAGGAACCGTGCGGGTTCGTGGGGGAACGCAAAGAGCAAGGGTGCGGGTTCGTGGGTGAATGCAAAGAGGAACCGTACAGGTTCGTGGGGGAATGCAAAGAGGAACCGTGCAGGTTCGTGGGGGAACGCAAAGAGCAAGGGTGCGGGTTCGTGGGGGAACGCAAATAGCTAGGGTGCGGGTTCGTGGGGGAACGCAAAGAGCAAGGGTGCGGGTTCGTGGGGGAACGCAAAGAGCAAGGGTGCGGGTTCGTTGGGGAACGCAAAGAGCAAGGGTGCGGGTTCGTGGGGGAACGCAAAGAGGAACCGTGTGGGTTCGTGGGGGAACGCAAAGAGTAACCGTGCGGGTTCGTGGGGGAACGCAAAGAGCAAGGGTGCGGGTTCGTGGGGGAACGCAAAGAGGAACCGTGCGGGTTCGTGGGGGAACGCAAAGAGGAACCGTGCGGGTTCGTGGGGGAACGCAAAGAGGAACCGTGCGGGTTCGTGGGGGAACGCAAAGAGCAAGGGTGCGGGTTCGTGGGGGAACGCAAAGAGCAAGGGTGCGGGCTCGTGGGGGAACGCAAAGAGGAACTTTGTGGGTTCGTGGGGGAACGCAAATAGGAACCGTGCGGGTTCGTGGGGGAACGCAAAGAGCAAGGGTGCGGGTTCGTGGGGGAACGCAAAGAGGAACTGTGCGGGTTCGTGGGGGAACGCAAAGAGGAACCGTGCGGGTTCGTGGGGGAACGCAAAGAGCAAGTGTGCGGGTTCGTGGGGGAACGCAAAGAGCAAGTGTGCGGGTTCGTGGGGGAACGAAAAGAGGAACCGTGCGGGTTCGTGGGGGAACGCAAAGAGGAACCGTGCGGGTTCGTGGGGGAACGCAAAGAGCAACCGTGCAGGTTCGTGGGGGAACGCAAAGAGCAAGGGTGCGGGTTCGTGGGGGAACGCAAAGAGGAACCGTGCGGGTTCGTGGGGGAACGCAAAGAGCAAGGGTGCGGGTTCGTGGGGGAACGCAAATAGCTAGGGTGCGGGTTCGTGGGGGAACGCAAAGAGCAAGGGTGCGGGTTCGTGGGGGAACGCAAAGAGCAAGGGTGCGGGTTCGTTGGGGAACGCAAAGAGCAAGGGTGCGGGTTCGTGGGGGAACGCAAAGAGGAACCGTGCGGGTTCGTGGGGGAACGCAAAGAGGAACCGTGCGGGTTCGTGGGGGAACGCAAAGAGCAACCGTGCAGGTTCGTGGGGGAACGCAAAGAGCTAGGGTGCGGGTTCGTGGGGGAACGCAAAGAGGAACCGTGCGGGTTCGTGGGGGAACGCAAAGAGCAAGGGTGCGGTTTCGTGGGGGAACGCAAAGGGCAAGGGTGCGGGTTCGTGGGGGAACGCAAAGAGCAAGGGTGCGGGTTCGTGGGGGAACGCAAAGAGCAAGGGTGCGGGTTCGTTGGGGAACGCAAAGAGCAAGGGTGCGGGTTCGTGGGGGAACGCAAAGAGGAACCGTGTGGGTTCGTGGGGGAACGCAAAGAGTAACCGTGCGGGTTCGTGGGGGAACGCAAAGAGCAAGGGTGCGGGTTCGTGGGGGAACGCAAAGAGGAACCGTGCGGGTTCGTGGGGGAACGCAAAGAGGAACCGTGCGGGTTCGTGGGGGAACGCAAAGAGGAACCGTGCGGGTTCGTGGGGGAACGCAAAGAGCAAGGGTGCGGGTTCGTGGGTGAACGCAAAGAGGAACCGTGCGGGTTCGTGGGGGAACGCAAAGAGCAAGGGTGCGGGTTCTTGGGGGAACGCAAAGAGCAAGGGTGCGGGTTCGTGGGGAAACGCAAAGAGCAAGGGTGCGGGCTCGTGGGGGAACGCAAAGAGGAACTTTGTAGGTTCGTGGGGGAACGCAAAGAGGAACCGTGCGGGTTCGTGGGGGAACGCAAAGAGCAAGGGTGCGGGTTCGTGGGGGAACGCAAAGAGGAACAGTGCGGGTTCGTGGGGGAACGCAAAGAGCAAGGGTGCGGGTTCGTGGGGGAACGCAAAGAGCAAGGGTGCGGGTTCCTGGGGGAACGCAAAGAGCAAGGTTGCGGGTTCGTGGGGGAACGCAAAGAGCAAGGGTGCGGGTTCGTGGGGGAACGCAAAGAGCAAGGGTGCGGGTTCGTGGGGGAACGCAAACAGGAACCGTGCGGGTTCGTGGGGGAACGCAAAGAGGAACCGTGCGGGTTCGTGGGGGAATGCAAAGAGGAACCGTGCGCGTTCGTGGGGGAACGCAAAGAGCAACGGTACGGGTTCGTGGGGGAACGCAAAGAGGAACCGTGCAGGTTCGTGGGGGAACGCAAAGAGCAAGGGTGCGGGTTCGTGGGGGAACGCAAAGAGCAAGGGTGCGGGTTCGTGGGGGAACGCAAAGAGGAACCGTGTGGGTTCATGGGGGAACGCAAAAAGCAAGTGTGCGGGTTCGTGGGGGAACGCAAAGAGCTAGGGTGCGGGTTCGTGGGGGAACGCAAAGAGCTAGGGTGCGGGTTCGTGGGGGAACGCAAAGAGCAAGGGTGCGGGTTCGTGGGGGAACGCAAAGAGGAACCGTGCGGGTTCGTGGGGGAACGCAAAGAGCAAGGGTGCGGGTTCGTGGGGAACGCAAAGAGGAACCGTGCGGGTTCGTGGGGGAACGCAAAGAGGAACCGTGCGGGTTCGTGGGGGAACGCAAAGAGCAAGGGTGTGGGTTCGTGGGGGAACGCAAAGAGCAAGGGTGCGGGTTTGTGGGGGAACGCAAAGAGCTAGGGTGCGGGTTCGTGGGGGAACGCAGAGAGCTAGGGTACGGGTTCGTGGGGGAACGCAAAGAGCAAGGGTGCGGGTTCGAGGGGGAACGCAAAGAGCAAGGGTGCGGGTTCGTGGGGGAACGCAAAGAGCAAGGGTGCGGGTTCGTGGGGGAACGCAAAGAGCAAGGGTGCGGGTTCGTGGGGGAACGCAAAGAGCAAGGGTGCGGGTTCGTGGGGGAACGCAAAGAGGAACCGTGCGGGTTCGTGGAGGAACGCAAAGAGCTGGGGTGCGGGACTGTGGGGGAACGCAAAGAGCAAGGGTGCCGGTTCGTGGGGGAACGCAAAGAGCAAGGGTGCGGGTTCGTGGGGGAACGCAAAGAGCAAGGGTGCGGGTTCGTGGGGGAACGCAAAGAGCAAGGGTGCGGGTTCGTGGGGGAACTCAAAGAGGAACAGTGCGGGTTCATGGTGGAACGTAAAGAGCAAGGGTGCGGGTTCGTGGGGGAACGCAAAGAGCAAGGGTGCGGGTTTGTGGATGAACGCAAAGAGCAATTGTGCAAGTTCGTGGGGGAACGCAAAGAGCAAGGGTGCGGGTTCATGGGGGAACGCAAAGAGGAACCGTGCGGGTTCGTGGGGGAACGCAAAGAGCAAGGGTGCGGGTTCTTGGGGGAACGCAATGAGCAAGGGTGCGGGTTCGTGGGGGAACGCAAAGAGCAAGGGTGCGGGTTCGTGGGGGAACGCAAAGAGCAAGGGTGCGGGTTCGTGGGGGAACGCAAAGAGCTAGGGTGCGGGTTCGTGGGGGAACGCAAAGAGGAACCGTGCGGGTTCGTGGGGGAACGCAAAGAGGAACCGTGCGGTTTCGTGGGGGAACGCAAAGAGGAACCGTGCAGGTTCGTGGGGGAACGCAAAGAGCTAGGGTGCGGGTTCGTGGGGGAACGCAAAGAGCAAGGGTGCGGGTTCGTGGGGGAGTGCAAAGAGGAACCGTGTGGGTTCGTGGGGGAACGCAAAGAGTAACCGTGCGGGTTCGTGTGGGAACGCAAAGAGCAAGGGTGCGGGTTCGTGGGGGAACGCAAAGAGGAACCGTGCGGGTTCGTGGGGGAACGCAAAGAGCAAGGGTGCTGGTTCGTGGGTGAACGCAAAGAGGAACCGTGCGGGTTCGTGGGGGAACGCAAAGAGGAACCGTGCGGGTTCGTGGGGGAACGCAAAGAGCAAGGGTGCGGGTTCTTGGGGGAACGCAAAGAGCAAGGGTGCGGGTTCGTGGGGGAACGCAAAGAGGAACCGTGCAGGTTCGTGGAGGAACGCAAAGAGCTAGGGTGCGGGTTCGTGGGGGAACGCAAAGAGGAACGGTGCGGGTTCGTGGGGGAACGCAAAGAGCAAGGGTGCGGGTTCGTGGGGGAACGCAAAGAGCAAGGGTGCGGGTTCTTGGGGGAACGCAAAGAGCAAGGGTGCGGGTTCGTGGGGGAACGCAAAGAGCAAGGGTGCGGGTTCGTGGGGGAACGCAAAGAGGAACCGTGCGGGATCGTGGGGGAACGCAAAGTGGAACCGTGCGGGTTCGTGGGGGAACGCAAAGAGGAACCGTGCGGTTTCGTGGGGGAACGCAAAGGGCAAGGGTGCGGGTTCGTGGGGGAACGCAAATAGCTAGGGTGCGGGTTCGTGGGGGAACGCAAAGAGCAAGGGTGCGGGTTCGTGGGGGAACGCAAAGAGGAACCGTGCGGTTTCGTGGGGGAACGCAAAGAGCAAGGGTGCGGGTTCGTGGGGGAACGCAAAGAGCAAGGGTGCGGGTTCGTGGGGGAACGCAAAGAGCTAGGGTGCGGGTTCGTGGGGGAATGCAAAGAGGAACCGTGCGGGTTCGTGGGGGAACGCAAAGAGCTACGGTGCGGGATTGTGGGGGAACGCAAAGAGCAAGGGTGCCGGTTCGTGGGGGAACGCAAAGAGCAAGGGTGCGGGTTCGTGGGGGAACGCAAAGAGCAAGGGTGCGGGTTCGCGTGGGAACGCAAAGAGGAACAGTGCGGGTTCGTGGGGGAACGCAAAGAGCAAGGGTGCGGGTTCGTGGGGGAACGCAAAGAGCAAGGGTGCGGGTTCATGGGGGAACGCAAAGAGCAAGGCTGCGGGTTCGTGGTGGAACGCAAAGAGCAAGGGTGCGGGTTCGTGGGGGAACGCAAAGAGGAACCGTGCGGGTTCGTGGGGGAACGCAAAGAGCAAGGGTGCGGGTTCGTGGGTGAATGCAAAGAGGAACCGTACAGGTTCGTGGGGGAATGCAAAGAGGAACCGTGCAGGTTCGTGGGGGAACGCAAAGAGCAAGGGTGCGGGTTCGTGGGGGAACGCAAATAGCTAGGGTGCGGGTTCGTGGGGGAACGCAAAGAGCAAGGGTGCGGGTTCGTGGGGGAACGCAAAGAGCAAGGGTGCGGGTTCGTTGGGGAACGCAAAGAGCAAGGGTGCGGGTTCGTGGGGGAACGCAAAGAGGAACCGTGTGGGTTCGTGGGGGAACGCAAAGAGTAACCGTGCGGGTTCGTGGGGGAACGCAAAGAGCAAGGGTGCGGGTTCGTGGGGGAACGCAAAGAGGAACCGTGCGGGTTCGTGGGGGAACGCAAAGAGGAACCGTGCGGGTTCGTGGGGGAACGCAAAGAGGAACCGTGCGGGTTCGTGGGGGAACGCAAAGAGCAAGGGTGCGGGTTCGTGGGGGAACGCAAAGAGCAAGGGTGCGGGCTCGTGGGGGAACGCAAAGAGGAACTTTGTGGGTTCGTGGGGGAACGCAAATAGGAACCGTGCGGGTTCGTGGGGGAACGCAAAGAGCAAGGGTGCGGGTTCGTGGGGGAACGCAAAGAGGAACTGTGCGGGTTCGTGGGGGAACGCAAAGAGGAACCGTGCGGGTTCGTGGGGGAACGCAAAGAGCAAGTGTGCGGGTTCGTGGGGGAACGCAAAGAGCAAGTGTGCGGGTTCGTGGGGGAACGCAAAGAGGAACCGTGCGGGTTCGTGGGGGAACGCAAAGAGGAACCGTGCGGGTTCGTGGGGGAACGCAAAGAGCAACCGTGCAGGTTCGTGGGGGAACGCAAAGAGCTAGGGTGCGGGTTCGTGGGGGAACGCAAAGAGGAACCGTGCGGGTTCGTGGGGGAACGCAAAGAGCAAGGGTGCGGGTTCGTGGGGGAACGCAAATAGCTAGGGTGCGGGTTCGTGGGGGAACGCAAAGAGCAAGGGTGCGGGTTCGTGGGGGAACGCAAAGAGCAAGGGTGCGGGTTCGTTGGGGAACGCAAAGAGCAAGGGTGCGGGTTCGTGGGGGAACGCAAAGAGGAACCGTGCGGGTTCGTGGGGGAACGCAAAGAGGAACCGTGCGGGTTCGTGGGGGAACGCAAAGAGCAACCGTGCAGGTTCGTGGGGGAACGCAAAGAGCTAGGGTGCGGGTTCGTGGGGGAACGCAAAGAGGAACCGTGCGGGTTCGTGGGGGAACGCAAAGAGCAAGGGTGCGGTTTCGTGGGGGAACGCAAAGGGCAAGGGTGCGGGTTCGTGGGGGAACGCAAAGAGCAAGGGTGCGGGTTCGTGGGGGAACGCAAAGAGCAAGGGTGCGGGTTCGTTGGGGAACGCAAAGAGCAAGGGTGCGGGTTCGTGGGGGAACGCAAAGAGGAACCGTGTGGGTTCGTGGGGGAACGCAAAGAGTAACCGTGCGGGTTCGTGGGGGAACGCAAAGAGCAAGGGTGCGGGTTCGTGGGGGAACGCAAAGAGGAACCGTGCGGGTTCGTGGGGGAACGCAAAGAGGAACCGTGCGGGTTCGTGGGGGAACGCAAAGAGGAACCGTGCGGGTTCGTGGGGGAACGCAAAGAGCAAGGGTGCGGGTTCGTGGGTGAACGCAAAGAGGAACCGTGCGGGTTCGTGGGGGAACGCAAAGAGCAAGGGTGCGGGTTCTTGGGGGAACGCAAAGAGCAAGGGTGCGGGTTCGTGGGGAAACGCAAAGAGCAAGGGTGCGGGCTCGTGGGGGAACGCAAAGAGGAACTTTGTAGGTTCGTGGGGGAACGCAAAGAGGAACCGTGCGGGTTCGTGGGGGAACGCAAAGAGGAACAGTGCGGGTTCGTGGGGGAACGCAAAGAGCAAGGGTGCGGGTTCGTGGGGGAACGCAAAGAGCAAGGGTGCGGGTTCCTGGGGGAACGCAAAGAGCAAGGTTGCGGGTTCGTGGGGGAACGCAAAGAGCAAGGGTGCGGGTTCGTGGGGGAACGCAAAGAGCAAGGGTGCGGGTTCGTGGGGGAACGCAAACAGGAACCGTGCGGGTTCGTGGGGGAACGCAAAGAGGAACCGTGCGGGTTCGTGGGGGAATGCAAAGAGGAACCGTGCGCGTTCGTGGGGGAACGCAAAGAGCAACGGTACGGGTTCGTGGGGGAACGCAAAGAGGAACCGTGCAGGTTCGTGGGGGAACGCAAAGAGCAAGGGTGCGGGTTCGTGGGGGAACGCAAAGAGCAAGGGTGCGGGTTCGTGGGGGAACGCAAAGAGGAACCGTGTGGGTTCATGGGGGAACGCAAAAAGCAAGTGTGCGGGTTCGTGGGGGAACGCAAAGAGCTAGGGTGCGGGTTCGTGGGGGAACGCAAAGAGCTAGGGTGCGGGTTCGTGGGGGAACGCAAAGAGCAAGGGTGCGGGTTCGTGGGGGAACGCAAAGAGGAACCGTGCGGGTTCGTGGGGGAACGCAAAGAGCAAGGGTGCGGGTTCGTGGGGAACGCAAAGAGGAACCGTGCGGGTTCGTGGGGGAACGCAAAGAGGAACCGTGCGGGTTCGTGGGGGAACGCAAAGAGCAAGGGTGTGGGTTCGTGGGGGAACGCAAAGAGCAAGGGTGCGGGTTTGTGGGGGAACGCAAAGAGCTAGGGTGCGGGTTCGTGGGGGAACGCAGAGAGCTAGGGTACGGGTTCGTGGGGGAACGCAAAGAGCAAGGGTGCGGGTTCGAGGGGGAACGCAAAGAGCAAGGGTGCGGGTTCGTGGGGGAACGCAAAGAGCAAGGGTGCGGGTTCGTGGGGGAACGCAAAGAGCAAGGGTGCGGGTTCGTGGGGGAACGCAAAGAGCAAGGGTGCGGGTTCGTGGGGGAACGCAAAGAGGAACCGTGCGGGTTCGTGGAGGAACGCAAAGAGCTGGGGTGCGGGACTGTGGGGGAACGCAAAGAGCAAGGGTGCCGGTTCGTGGGGGAACGCAAAGAGCAAGGGTGCGGGTTCGTGGGGGAACGCAAAGAGCAAGGGTGCGGGTTCGTGGGGGAACGCAAAGAGCAAGGGTGCGGGTTCGTGGGGGAACTCAAAGAGGAACAGTGCGGGTTCATGGTGGAACGTAAAGAGCAAGGGTGCGGGTTCGTGGGGGAACGCAAAGAGCAAGGGTGCGGGTTTGTGGATGAACGCAAAGAGCAATTGTGCAAGTTCGTGGGGGAACGCAAAGAGCAAGGGTGCGGGTTCATGGGGGAACGCAAAGAGGAACCGTGCGGGTTCGTGGGGGAACGCAAAGAGCAAGGGTGCGGGTTCTTGGGGGAACGCAATGAGCAAGGGTGCGGGTTCGTGGGGGAACGCAAAGAGCAAGGGTGCGGGTTCGTGGGGGAACGCAAAGAGCAAGGGTGCGGGTTCGTGGGGGAACGCAAAGAGCTAGGGTGCGGGTTCGTGGGGGAACGCAAAGAGGAACCGTGCGGGTTCGTGGGGGAACGCAAAGAGGAACCGTGCGGTTTCGTGGGGGAACGCAAAGAGGAACCGTGCAGGTTCGTGGGGGAACGCAAAGAGCTAGGGTGCGGGTTCGTGGGGGAACGCAAAGAGCAAGGGTGCGGGTTCGTGGGGGAGTGCAAAGAGGAACCGTGTGGGTTCGTGGGGGAACGCAAAGAGTAACCGTGCGGGTTCGTGTGGGAACGCAAAGAGCAAGGGTGCGGGTTCGTGGGGGAACGCAAAGAGGAACCGTGCGGGTTCGTGGGGGAACGCAAAGAGCAAGGGTGCTGGTTCGTGGGTGAACGCAAAGAGGAACCGTGCGGGTTCGTGGGGGAACGCAAAGAGGAACCGTGCGGGTTCGTGGGGGAACGCAAAGAGCAAGGGTGCGGGTTCTTGGGGGAACGCAAAGAGCAAGGGTGCGGGTTCGTGGGGGAACGCAAAGAGGAACCGTGCAGGTTCGTGGAGGAACGCAAAGAGCTAGGGTGCGGGTTCGTGGGGGAACGCAAAGAGGAACGGTGCGGGTTCGTGGGGGAACGCAAAGAGCAAGGGTGCGGGTTCGTGGGGGAACGCAAAGAGCAAGGGTGCGGGTTCTTGGGGGAACGCAAAGAGCAAGGGTGCGGGTTCGTGGGGGAACGCAAAGAGCAAGGGTGCGGGTTCGTGGGGGAACGCAAAGAGGAACCGTGCGGGATCGTGGGGGAACGCAAAGTGGAACCGTGCGGGTTCGTGGGGGAACGCAAAGAGGAACCGTGCGGTTTCGTGGGGGAACGCAAAGGGCAAGGGTGCGGGTTCGTGGGGGAACGCAAAGAGCAAGGGTGCGGGTTTGTGGATGAACGCAAAGAGCAATTGTGCAAGTTCGTGGGGGAACGCAAAGAGCAAGGGTGCGGGTTCATGGGGGAACGCAAAGAGGAACCGTGCGGGTTCGTGGGGGAACGCAAAGAGCAAGGGTGCGGGTTCTTGGGGGAACGCAATGAGCAAGGGTGCGGGTTCGTGGGGGAACGCAAAGAGCAAGGGTGCGGGTTCGTGGGGGAACGCAAAGAGCAAGGGTGCGGGTTCGTGGGGGAACGCAAAGAGCAAGGGTGCGGGTTCGTGGGGGAACGCAAAGAGCAAGGGTGCGGGTTCGTGGGGGAACGCAAAGAGGAACCGTGCGGGTTCGTGGGGGAACGCAAAGAGGAACCGTGCGGGTTCGTGGGGGAACGCAAAGAGGAACCGTGTGGGTTCGTGGGGGAACGCAAAGAGTAACCGTGCGGGTTCGTGGGGGAACGCAAAGAGCAAGGGTGCGGGTTCGTGCGGGAACGCAAAGAGGAACCGTGCGGGTTCGTGGGGGAACGCAAAGAGGAACCGTGCGGGTTCGTGGGGGAACGCAAAGAGGAACCGTGCGGGTTCGTGGGGGAACGCAAAGAGGAACCGTGCGGGTTCGTGGGGGAACGCAAAGAGGAACCGTGCAGGTTCGTGGGGGAACGCAAAGAGCTAGGGTGCGGGTTCGTGGGGGAACGCAAAGAGGAACCGTGCGGGTTCGTGGGGGAACGCAAAGAGCTAGGGTGCGGGTTCGTGGGGGAACGCAAAGAGCAAGGGTGCGGGTTCGTGGGGGAACGCAAAGAGCAAGGGTGCGGGTTCATGGGGGAACGCAAAAAAGCTAGGGTGCGGGTTCGTGAGGGAACGCAAAGAGGAACCGTGCGGGTTCGTGGGGAACGCAAAGAGGAACCGTGCGGGTTCGTGGGGGAACGCAAAGGGCTAGGGTGTGGGTTCGTGGGGGAACGCAAAGAGGAACCGTGCGGGTTCGTGGGGGAACGCAAAGAGCAAGGGTGCGGGTTCGTGGGGGAACGCAAAGAGGAACGGTGCGGGTTCGTGGGGGAACGCAAAGAGCAAGGGTGCGGGTTCTTGGGGGAACGCAAAGAGCAAGGGTGCGGGTTTGTGGGGGAACGCAAAGAGCAAGGGTGCGGGTTCGTGGGGGAACGCAAAGAGGAACCGTGCGGGATCGTGGGGGAACGCAAAGTGGAACCGTGCAGGTTCGTGGGGGAACGCAAAGAGGAACCGTGTGGTTTCGTGGGGAACACAAATGGCAAGGGTGCGGGTTCGTGGGGGAACGCAAAGAGCAAGGGTGCGGGTTTGTGGATGAACGCAAAGAGCAATTGTGCAAGTTCGTGGAGGAACGCAAAGAGCAAGGGTGTGGGTTCATGGGGGAACGCAAAGAGGAACCGTGCGGGTTCGTGGGGGAACACAAAGAGCAAGGGTGCGGGTTCTTGGGGGAACGCAATGAGCAAGGGTGCGGGTTCGTGGGGGAACGCAAAGAGCAAGGGTGCGGGTTCGTGGGGGAACGCAAAGAGCAAGGGTGCGGGTTCTTGGGGGAACGCAAAGAGCTAGGGTGCAGGTTCGTGGGGGAACGCAAAGAGCAAGGGTGCGGGTTCGTGGGGGAACGCAGAGAGCTAGGGTGCGGGTTCGTGGGGGAACGCAAAGAGCAAGGGTGCGGGTTCGTGTGGGAACGCAAAGAGCTAGGGTGCGGGTTCGTGGGGGAACGCAAAGAGCAAGGGTGCGGGTTCGTGGGGGAGTGCAAAGAGGAACCGTGCGGGTTCGTGGGGGAACGCAAAGAGTAACCGTGCGGGTTCGTGGGGGAACGCAAAGAGCAAGGGTGCGGGTTCGTGGGGGAACGCAAAGAGGAACGGTGCGGGTTCGTGGGGGAACGCAAAGAGGAACGGTGCGGGTTCGTGGGGGAACGCAAAGAGCAAGGGTGCGGGTTCGTGGGGGAACGCAAAGAGGAACCGTGCGGGTTCGTGGGGGAACGCAAAGAGCAAGGGTGCGGGTTCTTGGGGGAACGCAAAGAGCAAGGGTGCGGGTTCGTGGGGGAACGCAAAGAGCAAGGGTGCGGGTTCGTGGGGGAACGCAAAGAGGAACCGTGCGGGATCGTGGGGGAACGCAAAGTGGAACCGTGCGGGTTCGTGGGGGAACGCAAAGAGGAACCGTGCGGTTTCGTGGGGGAACGCAAAGGGCAAGGGTGCGGGTTCGTGGGGGAACGCAAAGAGCAAGGGAGCGGGTTTGTGGATGAACGCAAAGAGCAATTGTGCAAGTTCGTGGGGGAACGCAAAGAGCAAGGGTGCGGGTTCATGGGGGAACGCAAAGAGGAACCGTGCGGGTTCGTGGGGGAACGCAAAGAGCAAGGGTGCGGGTTCTTGGGGGAACGCAATGAGCAAGGGTGCGGGTTCGTGGGGGAACGCAAAGAGCAAGGGTGCGGGTTCGTGGGGGAACGCAAAGAGCAAGGGTGTGGGTTCGTGGGGGAACGCAAAGAGCAAGGGTGCGGGTTCGTGGGGGAACGCAAAGAGCAAGGGTGCGGGTTCGTGGGGGAACGCAAAGAGCAAGGGTGCGGGTTCGTGGGGGAACGCAAAGAGCAAGGGTGCGGGTTCGTTGGGGAACGCAAAGAGGAACCGTGCGGGTTCGTGGGGGAACGCAAAGAGGAACCGTGTGGGTTCGTGGGGGAACGCAAAGAGGAACCGTGCGGGTTCGTGGGGGAACGCAAAGAGCAAGGGTGCGGGTTCGTGGGGGAACGCAAAGAGGAACCGTGCGGGTTCGTGGGGGAACGCAAAGAGGAACCGTGCGGGTTCGTGGGGGAACGCAAAGAGGAACCGTGCGGGTTCGTGGGGGAACGCAAAGAGGAACCGTGCGGGTTCGTGGGGGAACGCAAAGAGCTAGGGTGCGGGTTCGTGGGGGAACGCAAAGAGGAACCGTGCGGGTTCGTGGGGGAACGCAAAGAGCTAGGGTGCGGGTTCGTGGGGGAACGCAAAGAGCAAGGGTGCGGGTTCGTGGGGGAACGCAAAGAGGAACCGTGCGGGTTCGTGGGGGAACGCAAAGAGCAAGGGTGCGGGTTCGTGGGGGAACGCAAAGAGCAAGGGTGCGGGTTCGTGGGGGAACGCAAAGAGGAACGGTGCGGGTTCGTGGGGGAACGCAAAGAGCAAGGGTGCGGGTTCTTGGGGGAACGCAAAGAGCAAGGGTGCGGGTTCGTGGGGGAACGCAAAGAGCAAGGGTGCGGGTTTGTGGATGAACGCAAAGAGCAATTGTGCAAGTTCGTGGGGGTACGCAAAGAGGAACCGTGCGGGTTCGTGGGGGAACGCAAAGAGCAAGGGTGCGGGTTCGTGGGGGAACGCAAAGAGCAAGGGTGCGGGTTCGTGGGGGAACGCAAAGAGGAACCGTGCGGGATCGTGGGGGAACGCAAAGTGGAACCGTGCGGGTTCGTGGGGGAACGCAAAGAGGAACCGTGCGGTTTCGTGGGGGAACGCAAAGGGCAAGGGTGCGGGTTCGTGGGGGAACGCAAAGAGCAAGGGTGCGGGTTTGTGGATGAACGCAAAGAGCAATTGTGCAAGTTCGTGGGGGAACGCAAAGAGCAAGGGTGCGGGTTCATGGGGGAACGCAAAGAGGAACCGTGCGGGTTCGTGGGGGAACGCAAAGAGCAAGGGTGCGGGTTCTTGGGGGAACGCAATGAGCAAGGGTGCGGGTTCGTGGGGGAACGCAAAGAGCAAGGGTGCGGGTTCATGGGGGAACGCAAAGAGGAACCGTGCAGGTTCGTGGGGGAACGCAAAGAGCTAGGGTGCGGGTTCGTGGGGGAACGCAAAGAGGAACGGTGCGGGTTCGTGGGGGAACGCAAAGAGCAAGGGTGCGGGTTCGTGGGGGAACGCAAAGAGCAAGGGTGCGGGTTCGTGGGTGAACGCAAAGAGGAACCGTGCGGGTTCGTGGGGGAACGCAAAGAGCAAAGGTGCGGGTTCTTGGGGGAACGCAAAGAGCAAGGGTGCGGGTTCGTGGGGGAACGCAAAGAGGAACCGTGCGGGTTCGTGGGGGAACGCAAAGAGGAACCGTGCGGGTTCGTGGGGGAACGCAAATAGGAACCGTGCGGGTTCGTGGGGGAACGCAAAGAGTAACCGTGCGGGTTCGTGGGGGAACGCAAAGAGCAAGGGTGCGGGTTCGTGGGGGAACGCAAAGAGGAACCGTGCGGGTTCGTGGGGGAACGCAAAGAGGAACCGTGCGGTTTCGTGGGGGAACGCAAAGGGCAAGGGTGCGGGTTCGTGGGGGAACGCAAAGAGCAAGGGTGCGGGTTTGTGGATGAACGCAAAGAGCAATTGTGCAAGTTCGTGGGGGAACGCAAAGAGCAAGGGTGCGGGTTCATGGGGGAACGCAAAGAGGAACCGTGCGGGTTCGTGGGGGAACGCAAAGAGCAAGGGTGCGGGTTCTTGGGGGAACGCAATGAGCAAGGGTGCGGGTTCGTGGGGGAACGCAAAGAGCAAGGGTGCGGGTTCGTGGGGGAACGCAAAGAGCAAGGGTGCGGGTTCGTGGGGGAACGCAAAGAGCAAGGGTGCGGGTTCGTGAGGGAACGCAAAGAGCAAGGGTGCGGGTTCGTGGGGGAACGCAAAGAGGAACCGTGTGGGTTCGTGGGGGAACGCAAAGAGTAAGGGTGCGGGTTCGTGGGGGAACGCAAAGAGCAAGTGTGCGGGTTCGTGGGGGAACGCAAAGAGTAACCGTGCGGGTTCGTGGGGGAACGCAAAGAGGAACCGTGCGGGTTCGTGCGGGAACGCAAAGAGGAACCGTGCGGGTTCGTGGGGGAACGCAAAGAGGAACCGTGCGGGTTCGTGGGGGAACGCAAAGAGCAAGGGTGCGGGTTCGTGGGGGAACACAAAGAGCAAGGGTGCGGGTTCGTGGGGGAACGCAAAGAGCAAGGGTGCGGGTTCGTGGGGGAACGCAAAGAGGAACCGTGTGGGTTCGTGGGGGAACGCAAAGAGGAACCTTGCGGGTTCGTGGGGGAACGCAAAGAGCAAGGGTGCGGGTTCGTGGGGGAACGCAAAGAGGAACCGTGCGGGTTCGTGGGGGAACGCAAAGAGGAACCTTGCGGGTTCGTGGGGGAACGCAAAGAGGAACCGTGCGGGTTCGTGGGGGAACGCAAAGACGAACCGTGCAGGTTCGTGGGGGAACGCAAAGAGCTAGGGTGCGGGTTCGTGGGGGAACGCAAAGAGGAACCGTGCGGGTTCGTGGGGGAACGCAAAGAGCAAGGGTGCGGGTTCATGGGGGAACGCAAAGAGCAAGGGTGCGGGTTCGTGGGGGAACGCAAAGAGGAACCGTGCGGGTTCGTGGGGGAACGCAAAGAGCAAGGGTGCGGGTTCTTGGGGGAACGCAAAGAGCAAGGGTGCGGGTTCGTGGGGGTACGCAAAGAAGAACCGTGCAGGTTCGTGGGGGAACGCAAAGAGCTAGGGTGCGGGTTCGTGGGGGAACGCAAAGAGGAACGGTGCGGGTTCGTGGGGGAACGCAAAGAGCAAGGGTGCGGGTTCGTGGGGGAACGCAAAGAGCAAGGGTGCGGGTTCGTGGGTGAACGCAAAGAGGAACCGTGCGGGTTCGTGGGGGAACGCAAAGAGCAAGGGTGCGGGTTCTTGGGGGAACGCTAAGAGCAAGGGTGCGGGTTCGTGGGGGAACGCAAAGAGGAACTTTGTGGGTTCGTGGGGGAACGCAAAGAGGAACCGTGCGGGTTCGTGGGGGAACGCAAAGAGCAAGGGTGCGGGTTCGTGGGGGAACGCAAAGAGGAACTGTGCGGGTTCGTGGGGGAACGCAAAGAGGAACCGTGCGGGTTCGTGGGGGAACGCAAAGAGGAACCGTGCGGGTTCGTGGGGGAACGCAAAGAGGAACCGTGCAGGTTCGTGGGGGAACGCAAAGAGCTAGGGTGCGGGTTCGTGGGGGAACGCAAAGAGGAACCGTGCGGGTTCGTGGGGGAATGCAAAGAGGAACCGTGCGGGTTCGAGGGGGAACGCAAAGAGCTACGGTGCGGGATTGTGGGGGAACGCAAAGAGCAAGGGTGCCGGTTCGTGGGAGAACGCAAAGAGCAAGGGTGCGGGTTCGTGGGGGAACGCAAAGAGCAAGGGTGCGGGTTCGTGGGGGAACGCAAAGAGCAAGGGTGCGGGTTCGTGGGGGAACGCAAAGAGGAACAGTGCGGGTTCGTGGGGGAACGCAAAGAGCAAGGGTGCGGGTTCGTGGGGGAACGCAAAGAGGAACCGTGCGGGATCGTGGGGGAACGCAAAGTGGAACCGTGCGGGTTCGTGGGGAAACGCAAAGAGGAACCGTGCGGTTTCGTGGGGGAACGCAAAGAGCAAGGGTGCGGGTTCGTGGGGGAACGCAAAGAGCAAGGGTGCGGGTTCGTGGGGGAGTGCAAAGAGGAACCGTGCGGGTTCGTGGGGGAACGCAAAGAGGAACCGTGCGGGTTCGTGGGGGAACGCAAAGAGCAAGGGTGCGGGTTCGTGGGGGATCGCAAAGAGCAAGTGTGCGGGTTCGTGGGGGAACACAAAGAGCAAGGGTGCGGGTTCGTGGGGGAACGCAAAGAGCAAGGGTGCGGGTTCGTGGGGGAACGCAAAGAGGAACCGTGTGGGTTCGTGGGGGAACGCAAAGAGTAACCGTGCGGGTTCGTGGGGGAACGCAAAGAGCAAGGGTGCGGGTTCGTGGGGGAACGCAAAGAGGAACCGTGCGGGTTCGTGGGGGAACGCAAAGAGGAACCGTGCGAGTTCGTGGGGGAACGCAAAGAGGAACCGTGCGGGTTCGTGGGGGAACGCAAAGAGGAACCGTGCAGGTTCGTGGGGGAACGCAAAGAGCTAGGGTGCGGGTTCATGGGGGAACGCAAAGAGGAACCGTGCGGGTTCGTGGGGGAACGCAAAGAGCAAGGGTGCGGGTTCGTGGGGGAACGCAAAGAGCAAGGGTGCGGGTTCGTGGGGAACGCAAAGAGGAACGGTGCGGGTTCGTGGGGGAACGCAAAGAGCAAGGGTGCGGGTTCGTGGGGGAACGCAAAGAGCAAGGGTGCGGGTTCGTGGGGGAACGCAAAGAGCAAGGGTGCGGGTTCGTGGGGGAACGCAAAGAGCAAGGGTGCGGGTTCTTGGGGGAACGCAAAGAGCAAGGGTGCGGGTTCTTGGGGGAACGCAAAGAGCAAGGGTGCGGGTTCGTGGGGGAACGCAAAGAGCAAGGGTGCGGGTTCGTGGGGGAACGCAAAGAGGAACCGTGCGGGATCGTGGGGGAACGCAAAGTGGAACCGTGCGGGTTCGTGGGGGAACGCAAAGAGGAACCGTGCGGTTTCGTGGGGGAACGCAAAGGGCAAGGGTGCGGGTTCGTGGGGGAACGCAAAGAGCAAGGGTGCGGGTTCGTGGGGGAACGCAAAGAGGAACCGTGCGGGTTCGTGGGGGAACGCAAAGAGGAACCTTGCGGGTTCGTGGGGGAACGCAAAGAGGAACCGTGCGGGTTCGTGGGGGAACGCAAAGACGAACCGTGCAGGTTCGTGGGGGAACGCAAAGAGCTAGGGTGCGGGTTCGTGGGGGAACGCAAAGAGGAACCGTGCGGGTTCGTGGGGGAACGCAAAGAGCAAGGGTGCGGGTTCATGGGGGAACGCAAAGAGCAAGGGTGCGGGTTCGTGGGGGAACGCAAAGAGGAACCGTGCGGGTTCGTGGGGGAACGCAAAGAGCAAGGGTGCGGGTTCTTGGGGGAACGCAAAGAGCAAGGGTGCGGGTTCGTGGGGGTACGCAAAGAAGAACCGTGCAGGTTCGTGGGGGAACGCAAAGAGCTAGGGTGCGGGTTCGTGGGGGAACGCAAAGAGGAACGGTGCGGGTTCGTGGGGGAACGCAAAGAGCAAGGGTGCGGGTTCGTGGGGGAACGCAAAGAGCAAGGGTGCGGGTTCGTGGGTGAACGCAAAGAGCAAGTGTGCGGGTTCGTGGGGGAACGCAAAGAGCAAGGGTGCGGGTTCTTGGGGGAACGCAAAGAGCAAGGGTGCGGGTTCGTGGGGGAACGCAAAGAGGAACTTTGTGGGTTCGTGGGGGAACGCAAAGAGGAACCGTGCGGGTTCGTGGGGGAACGCAAAGAGCAAGGGTGCGGGTTCGTGGGGGAACGCAAAGAGGAACTGTGCGGGTTCGTGGGGGAACGCAAAGAGGAACCGTGCGGGTTCGTGGGGGAACGCAAAGAGGAACCGTGCGAGTTCGTGGGGGAACGCAAAGAGGAACCGTGCAGGTTCGTGGGGGAACGCAAAGAGCTAGGGTGCGGGTTCGTGGGGGAACGCAAAGAGGAACCGTGCGGGTTCGTGGGGGAATGCAAAGAGGAACCGTGCGGGTTCGAGGGGGAACGCAAAGAGCTACGGTGCGGGATTGTGGGGGAACGCAAAGAGCAAGGGTGCCGGTTCGTGGGAGAACGCAAAGAGCAAGGGTGCGGGTTCGTGGGGGAACGCAAAGAGCAAGGGTGCGGGTTCGTGGGGGAACGCAAAGAGCAAGGGTGCGGGTTCGTGGGGGAACGCAAAGAGGAACAGTGCGGGTTCGTGGGGGAACGCAAAGAGCAAGGGTGCGGGTTCGTGGGGGAACGCAAAGAGGAACCGTGCGGGATCGTGGGGGAACGCAAAGTGGAACCGTGCGGGTGCGGTTTCGTGGGGGAACGCAAAGGGCAAGGGTGCGGGTTCGTGGGGGAACGCAAAGAGCAAGGGTGCGGGTTCGTGGGGGAGTGCAAAGAAGAACCGTGCGGGTTCGTGGGGGAACGCAAAGAGGAACCGTGCGGGTTCGTGGGGGAACGCAAAGAGCAAGGGTGCGGGTTCGTGGGGGATCGCAAAGAGCAAGTGTGCGGGTTCGTGGGGGAACACAAAGAGCAAGGGTGCGGGTTCGTGGGGGAACGCAAAGAGCAAGGGTGCGGGTTCGTGGGGGAACGCAAAGAGGAACCGTGTGGGTTCGTGGGGGAACGCAAAGAGTAACCGTGCGGGTTCGTGGGGGAACGCAAAGAGCAAGGGTGCGGGTTCGTGGGGGAACGCAAAGAGGAACCGTGCGGGTTCGTGGGGGAACGCAAAGAGGAACCGTGCGGGTTCGTGGGGGAACGCAAAGAGGAACCGTGCGGGTTCGTGGGGGAACGCAAAGAGGAACCGTGCAGGTTCGTGGGGGAACGCAAAGAGCTAGGGTGCGGGTTCGTGGGGGAACGCAAAGAGGAACCGTGCGGGTTCGTGGGGGAACGCAAAGAGCAAGGGTGCGGGTTCGTGGGGGAACGCAAAGAGCAAGGGTGCGGGTTCGTGGGGGAACGCAAAGAGCAAGGGTGCGGGTTCGTGGGGAAACGCAAAGAGGAACCGTGCGGGTTCGTGGGGGAACGCAAAGAGCAAGGGTGTGGGTTCGTGGGGGAACGCAAAGAGCAAGGGTGCGGGTTCGTGGGGAACGCAAAGAGGAACGGTGCGGGTTCGTGGGGGAACGCAAAGAGCAAGGGTGCGGGTTCGTGGGGGAACGCAAAGAGCAAGGGTGCGGGTTCGTGGGGGAACGCAAAGAGCAAGGGTGCGGGTTCGTGGGGGAACGCAAAGAGCAAGGGTGCGGGTTCTTGGGGGAACGCAAAGAGCAAGGGTGCGGGTTCTTGGGGGAACGCAAAGAGCAAGGGTGCGGGTTCGTGGGGGAACGCAAAGAGCAAGGGTGCGGGTTCGTGGGGGAACGCAAAGAGGAACCGTGCGGGATCGTGGGGGAACGCAAAGTGGAACCGTGCGGGTTCGTGGGGGAACGCAAAGAGGAACCGTGCGGTTTCGTGGGGGAACGCAAAGGGCAAGGGTGCGGGTTCGTGGGGGAACGCAAAGAGCAAGGGTGCGGGTTTGTGGATGAACGCAAAGAGCAATTGTGCAAGTTCGTGGGGGAACGCAAAGAGCAAGGGTGCGGGTTCATGGGGGAACGCAAAGAGGAACCGTGCGGGTTCGTGGGGGAACGCAAAGAGCAAGGGTGCGGGTTCTTGGGGGAACGCAATGAGCAAGGGTGCGGGTTCGTGGGGGAACGCAAAGAGCAAGGGTGCGGGTTCGTGGGGGAACGCAAAGAGCAAGGGTGCGGGTTCGTGGGGGAACGCAAAGAGCTAGGGTGCGGGTTCGTGGGGGAACGCAAAGAGCAATGGTGCGGGTTCGTGGGGGAACGCAGAGAGCTAGGGTGCGGGTTCGTGGGGGAACGCAAAGAGCAAGGGTGCGGGTTCGTGGGGGAACGCAAAGAGTAACCGTGCGGGTTCGTGGGGGAACGCAAAGAGTAACCGTGCGGGTTCGTGGGGGAACGCAAAGAGCAAGGGTGCGGGTTCGTGGGGGAACGCAAAGAGGAACCGTGCGGGTTCGTGGGGGAACGCAAAGAGCAAGGGTGCGGGTTCGTGGGGGATCGCAAAGAGCAAGGGTGCGGGTTCGTGGGGGAACACAAAGAGCAAGGGTGCGGGTTCGTGGGGGTACGCAAAGAGCAATGGTGCGGGTTCGTGGGGGAACGCAAAGAGGAACCGTGTGGGTTCGTGGGGGAACGCAAAGAGTAACCGTGTGGGTTCGTGGGGGAACGCAAAGAGCAAGTGTGCGGGTTCGTGGGGGAACGCAAAGAGCAAGTGTGCGGGTTCGTGGGGGAACGCAAAGAGGAACCGTGCGGGTTCGTGGGGGAACGCAAAGAGGAACCGTGCGGGTTCGTGGGGGAACGCAAAGAGCAACCGTGCAGGTTCGTGGGGGAACGCAAAGAGCTAGGGTGCGGGTTCGTGGGGGAACGCAAAGAGCAAGGGTGCGGGTTCGTGGGGGAACGCAAAGAGCAAGGGTGCGGGTTCGTGGGGGAACGCAAAGAGCTAGGGTGCGGGTTCGGGGGGGAACGCAAAGAGCAAGGGTGCGGGTTCGTGGGGGAACGCAAAGAGGAACCGTGCGGTTTCGTGGGGGAACGCAAAGAGCAAGGGTGCGGGTTCGTAGGGGAACGCAAAGAGCAAGGGTGCGGGTTCGTGGGGGAACGCAAAGAGCTAGGGTGCGGGTTCGTGGGGGAATGCAAAGAGGAACCGTGCGGGTTCGTGGGGGAACGCAAAGAGCTACGGTGCGGGATTGTGGGGGAACGCAAAGAGCAAGGGTGCGGGTTCGTGGGGGTACGCAAAGAAGAACCGTGCAGGTTCGTGGGGGAACGCAAAGAGCTAGGGTGCGGGTTCGTGGGGGAACGCAAAGAGGAACGGTGCGGGTTCGTGGGGGAACGCAAAGAGGAACCGTGCGGGTTCGAGGGGGAACGCAAAGAGCTACGGTGCGGGATTGTGGGGGAACGCAAAGAGCAAGGGTGCCGGTTCGTGGGAGAACGCAAAGAGCAAGGGTGCGGGTTCGTGGGGGAACGCAAAGAGCAAGGGTGCGGGTTCGTGGGGGAACGCAAAGAGCAAGGGTGCGGGTTCGTGGGGGAACGCAAAGAGGAACAGTGCGGGTTCGTGGGGGAACGCAAAGAGCAAGGGTGCGGGTTCGTGGGGGAACGCAAAGAGGAACCGTGCGGGATCGTGGGGGAACGCAAAGTGGAACCGTGCGGGTTCGTGGGGAAACGCAAAGAGGAACCGTGCGGTTTCGTGGGGGAACGCAAAGGGCAAGGGTGCGGGTTCGTGGGGGAACGCAAAGAGCAAGGGTGCGGGTTCGTGGGGGAGTGCAAAGAGGAACCGTGCGGGTTCGTGGGGGAACGCAAAGAGGAACCGTGCGGGTTCGTGGGGGAACGCAAAGAGCAAGGGTGCGGGTTCGTGGGGGATCGCAAAGAGCAAGTGTGCGGGTTCGTGGGGGAACACAAAGAGCAAGGGTGCGGGTTCGTGGGGGAACGCAAAGAGCAAGGGTGCGGGTTCGTGGGGGAACGCAAAGAGCAAGGGTGCGGGTTCGTGGGGGAACGCAAAGAGTAACCGTGCGGGTTCGTGGGGGAACGCAAACAGCAAGGGTGCGGGTTCGTGGGGGAACGCAAAGAGCTAGGGTGCGGGTTCGTGGGGGAACGCAAAGAGCAATGGTGCGGGTTCGTGGGGGAACGCAGAGAGCTAGGGTGCGGGTTCGTGGGGGAACGCAAAGAGCAAGGGTGCGGGTTCGTGGGGGAACGCAAAGAGCTAGGGTGCGGGTTCGTGGGGGAACGCAAAGAGCAAGGGTGCGGGTTCGTGGGGGAACGCAAAGAGGAACCGTGCGGGTTCGTGGGGGAACGCAAAGAGCAAGGGTGCGGGTTCGTGGGGGATCGCAAAGAGCAAGGGTGCGGGTTCGTGGGGGAACACAAAGAGCAAGGGTGCGGGTTCGTGGGGGTACGCAAAGAGCAATGGTGCGGGTTCGTGGGGGAACGCAAAGAGGAACCGTGTGGGTTCGTGGGGGAACGCAAAGAGTAACCGTGCGGGTTCGTGGGGGAACGCAAAGAGCAAGTGTGCGGGTTCGTGGGGGAACGCAAAGAGCAAGTGTGCGGGTTCGTGGGGGAACGCAAAGAGGAACCGTGCGGGTTCGTGGGGGAACGCAAAGAGGAACCGTGCGGGTTCGTGGGGGAACGCAAAGAGCAACCGTGCAGGTTCGTGGGGGAACGCAAAGAGCTAGGGTGCGGGTTCGTGGGGGAACGCAAAGAGCAAGGGTGCGGGTTCGTGGGGGAACGCAAAGAGCAAGGGTGCGGGTTCGTTGGGGAACGCAAAGAGCTAGGGTGCGGGTTCGGGGGGGAACGCAAAGAGCAAGGGTGCGGGTTCGTGGGGGAACGCAAAGAGGAACCGTGCGGTTTCGTGGGGGAACGCAAAGAGCAAGGGTGCGGGTTCGTGGGGGAACGCAAAGAGCAAGGGTGCGGGTTCGTGGGGGAACGCAAAGAGCTAGGGTGCGGGTTCGTGGGGGAATGCAAAGAGGAACCGTGCGGGTTCGTGGGGGAACGCAAAGAGCTACGGTGCGGGATTGTGGGGGAACGCAAAGAGCAAGGGTGCCGGTTCGTGGGGGAACGCAAAGAGCAAGGGTGCGGGTTCGTGGGGGAACGCAAAGAGCAAGGGTGCGGGTTCGCGTGGGAACGCAAAGAGGAACAGTGCTGGTTCGTGGGGGAACGCAAAGAGCAAGGGTGCGGGTTCGTGGGGGAACGCAAAGAGCAAGGGTGCGGGTTCATGGGGGAACGCAAAGAGCAAGGCTGCGGGTTCGTGGTGGAACGCAAAGAGCAAGTGTGCGGGTTCGTGGGGGAACGCAAAGAGGAACCGTGCGGGTTCGTGGGGGAACGCAAAGAGCAAGGGTGCGGGTTCGTGGGTGAATGCAAAGAGGAACCGTACAGGTTCGTGGGGGAATGCAAAGAGGAACCGTGCAGGTTCGTGGGGGAACGCAAAGAGTAAGGGTGCGGGTTCGTGGGGGAACGCAAAGAGCAAGGGTGCGGGTTCGTGGGGGAACGCAAAGAGGAACCGTGCGGTTTCATGGGGGAACGCAAAAAGGAAGTGTGCGGGTTCGTGGGGGAACGCAAAGAGCTAGGGTGCGGGTTCGTGGGGGAACGCAATGAGCTAGGGTGCGGGTTCGTGGGGGAACGCAAAGAGCAAGTTTGCGGGTTCGTGGGGGAACGCAAAGAGGAACCGTGCAGGTTCGTGGGGGAACGCAAAGAGCTAGGGTGCGGGTTCGTGGGGGAACGCAAAGAGCAAGGGTGCGGGTTCGTGGGGGAACGCAAAGAGCAAGGGTGCGGGTTCGTTGGGGAACGCAAAGAGCTAGGGTGCGGGTTCGGGGGGGAACGCAAAGAGCAAGGGTGCGGGTTCGTGGGGGAACGCAAAGAGGAACCGTGCGGTTTCGTGGGGGAACGCAAACAGCAAGGGTGCGGGTTCGTGGGGGAACGCAAAGTGGGACCGTGCGGTTTCGTGGGGGAACGCAAAGGGCAAGGGTGCGGGTTCGTGGGGGAACGCAAAGAGCAAGGGTGCGGGTTCATTGTGGAACGCAAAGAGCAAGGGTGCGGGTTCGTGGGGGAACGCAAAGAGCAAGGGTGCGGGTTCGTGGGGGAACGCAAAGAGGAACCGTGCGGGTTCGTGGGGGAACGCAAAGAGCAAGGGTGCGGGTTCTTGGGGGAACGCAATGAGCAAGGGTGCGGGTTCGTGGGGGAACGCAAAGAGCAAGGGTGCGGGTTCATGGGGGAACGCAAAGAGGAACCGTGCGGGTTCGTAGGGGAACGCAAAGAGCAAGGGTGCGGGTTCTTGGGGGAACGCAATGAGCAAGGGTGCGGGTTCGTGGGGGAACGCAAAGAGCAAGGGTGCGGGTTCGTGGGGGAACGCAAAGAGCTAGGGTGCGGGTTCGTGGGGGAACGCAAAGAGCAAGGGTGCGGGTTCGTGGGGGAACGCAGAGAGCTAGGGTGCGGGTTCGTGGGGGAACGCAAAGAGCAAGGGTGCGGGTTCGTGGGGGAACGCAAAGAGCTAGGGTGCGGGTTCGTGGGGGAACGCAAAGAGCAAGGGTGCGGGTTCGTGGGGGAGTGCAAAGAGGAACCGTGCGGGTTCGTGGGGGAACGCAAAGAGGAACCGTGCGGGTTCGTGGGGGAACGCAAAGAGCAAGGGAGCGGGTTCGTGGGGGATCGCAAAGAGCAAGGGTGCGGGTTCTTGGGGGAACACAAAGAGCAAGGGTGCGGGTTCGTGGGGGAACGCAAAGAGCAAGGGTGCGGGTTCGTGGGGGAACGCAAAGAGGAACCGTGTTGGTTCGTGGGGGAACGCAAAGAGTAACCGTGCGGGTTCGTGGGGGAACGCAAAGAGCAAGGGTGCGGGTTCGTGGGGGAACGCAAAGAGGAACCGTGCGGGTTCGTGGGGGAACGCAAAGAGGAACCGTGCGGGTTCGTGGGGGAACGCAAAGAGGAACCGTGCGGGTTCGTGGGGGAACGCAAAGACGAACCGTGCAGGTTCGTGGGGGAACGCAAAGAGCTAGGGTGCGGGTTCGTGGGGGAACGCAAAGAGGAACCGTGCGGGTTCGTGGGGGAACGCAAAGAGCAAGGGTGCGGGTTCGTGGGGGAACGCAAAGAGCAAGGGTGCGGGTTCGTGGGGGAACGCAAAGAGGAACCGTGCGGGTTCGTGGGGGAACGCAAAGAGCAAGGGTGCGGGTTCTTGGGGGAACGCAAAGAGCAAGGGTGCGGGTTCGTGGGGGTACGCAAAGAAGAACCGTGCAGGTTCGTGGGGGAACGCAAAGAGCTAGGGTGCGGGTTCGTGGGGGAACGCAAAGAGGAACGGTGCGGGTTCGTGGGGGAACGCAAAGAGCAAGGGTGCGGGTTCGTGGGGGAACGCAAAGAGCAAGGGTGCGGGTTCGTGGGTGAACGCAAAGAGGAACCGTGCGGGTTCGTGGGGGAACTCAAAGAGCAAGGGTGCGGGTTCTTGGGGGAACGCAAAGAGCAAGGGTGCGGGTTCGTGGGGGAACGCAAAGAGCAAGGGTGCGGGTTCGTGGGGGAACGCAAAGAGGAACCGTGCGGGATCGTGGGGGAACGCAAAGTGGAACCGTGCGGGTTCGTGGGGGAACGCAAAGAGGAACCGTGCGGTTTCGTGGGGGAACGCAAAGGGCAAGGGTGCGGGTTCGTGGGGGAACGCAAAGAGCAAGGGTGCGGGTTTGTGGATGAACTCAAAGAGCAATTGTGCAAGTTCGTGGGGGAACGCAAAGAGGAAGGGTGCGGGTTCATGGGGGAACGCAAAGAGGAACCGTGCGGGTTCGTGGGGGAACGCAAAGAGCAAGGGTGCGGGTTCTTGGGGGAACGCAATGAGCAAGGGTGCGGGTTCGTGGGGGAACGCAAAGAGCAAGGGTGCGGGTTCGTGGGGGAACGCAAAGAGCAAGGGTGCGGGTTCGTGGGGAACGCAAAGAGCAAGGGTGCGCGTTCGTGGGGGAACGCAAAGAGCAAGGGTGCGGGTTCGTGGGTGAACGCAAAGAGCAAGGGTGCGGGTTCGTGGGGGAACACAAAGAGCAAGGGTGCGGGTTCGTTGGGGAACGCAAAGAGCAAGGGTGCGGGCTCGTGGGGGAACGCAAAGAGGAACCGTGTGGGTTCGTGGGGGAACGCAAAGAGTAACCGTGCGGGTTCGTGGGGAAACGCAAAGAGCAAGGGTGCGGGTTCGTGGGGGAACGCAAAGAGGAACCGTGCGGGTTCGTGGGGGAACGCAAAGAGGAACCGTGCGGGTTTGTGGGGGAACGCAAAGAGGAACCGTGCGGGTTCGTGGGGGAACGCAAAGAGGAACCGTGCAGGTTCGTGGGGGAACGCAAAGAGCTAGGGTGCGGGTTCGTGGGGGAACGCAAAGAGCAAGGGTGCGGGTTCGTGGGGGAATGCAAAGAGGAACCGTGCGGGTTCGAGGGGGAACGCAAAGAGCTATGGTGCGGGATTGTGGGGGAACGCAAAGAGCAAGGGTGCCGGTTCGTGGGAGAACGCAAAGAGCAAGGGTGCGGGTTCGTGGGGGAACGCAAAGAGCAAGGGTGCGGGTTCGTGGGGGAACGCAAAGAGCAAGGGTGCGGGTTCGTGGGGGAACGCAAAGAGGAACAGTGCGGGTTCGTGGGGGAACGCAAAGAGCAAGGGTGCGGGTTCGTGGGGGAACGCAAAGAGGAACCGTGCGGGATCGTGGGGGAACGCAAAGTGGAACCGTGCGGGTTCGTGGGGAAACGCAAAGAGGAACCGTGCGGTTTCGTGGGGGAACGCAAAGGGCAAGGGTGCGGGTTCGTGGGGGAACGCAAAGAGCAAGGGTGCGGGTTCGTGGGGGAGTGCAAAGAGGAACCGTGCGGGTTCGTGGGGGAACGCAAAGAGGAACCGTGCGGGTTCGTGGGGGAACGCAAAGAGCAAGGGTGCGGGTTCGTGGGGGATCGCAAAGAGCAAGGGTGCGGGTTCGTGGGGGAAAACAAAGAGCAAGGGTGCGGGTTCGTGGGGGAACGCAAAGAGCAAGGGTGCGGGTTCGTGGGGGAACGCAAAGAGGAACCGTGTGGGTTCGTGGGGGAACGCAAAGAGTAACCGTGCGGGTTCGTGGGGGAACGCAAAGAGCAAGGGTGCGGGTTCGTGGGGGAACGCAAAGAGCAAGGGTGCGGGTTCGTGGGGGAACGCAAAGAGGAACCGTGCGGGTTCGTGGGGGAACGCAAAGAGGAACCGTGCGGGTTCGTGGGGGAACGCAAAGAGCTAGGGTGCGGGTTCGTGGGGGAACGCAAAGAGGAACCGTGCGGGTTCGTGGGGGAACGCAAAGAGCAAGGGTGCGGGTTCGTGGGGGAACGCAAAGAGCAAGGGTGCGGGTTCGTGGGGGAACGCAAAGAGCAAGGGTGCGGGTTCGTGGGGGAACGCAAAGAGCAAGGGTGCGGGTTCTTGGGGGAATGCAAAGAGCAAGGGTGCGGGTTCGTGGGCGAACGCAAAGAGGAACCGTGCAGGTTCGTGGGGGAACGCAAAGAGCTAGGGTGCGGGTTCGTGGGGGAACGCAAAGAGGAACGGTGCGGGTTCGTGGGGGAACGCAAAGAGCAAGGGTGCGGGTTCGTGGGGGAACGCAAAGAGCAAGGGTGCGGGTTCGTGGGTGAACGCAAAGAGGAACCGTGCGGGTTCGTGGGGGAACGCAAAGAGCAAGGGTGCGGGTTCTTGGGGGAACTCAAAGAGCAAGGGTGCGGGTTCGTGGGGGAACGCAAAGAGCAAGGGTGCGGGTTCGTGGGGGAACGCAAAGAGGAACCGTGCGGGATCGTGGGGGAACGCAAAGAGGAACCGTGCGGTTTCGTGGGGGAACGCAAAGAGGAACCGTGCGGTTTCGTGGGGGAACGCAAAGGGCAAGGGTGCGGGTTCGTGGGGGAACGCAAAGAGCAAGGGTGCGGGTTTGTGGATGAACGCAAAGAGCAATTGTGCAAGTTCGTGGGGGAACGCAAAGAGCAAGGGTGCGGGTTCATGGGGGAACGCAAAGAGGAACGGTGCGGGTTCGTGGGGGAACGCAAAGAGCAAGGGTGCGGGTTCTTGGGGGAACGCAATGAGCAAGGGTGCGGGTTCGTGGGGGAACGCAAAGAGCAAGGGTGCGGGTTCGTGGGGGAACGCAAAGAGCAAGGGTGCGGGTTCGTGGGGGAACGCAAAGAGGAACTGTGTGGGTTCGTGGGGGAACGCAAAGAGTAACCGTGCGGGTTCGTGGGGGAACGCAAAGAGCAAGGGTGCGGGTTCGTGGGGGAACGCAAAGAGGAACCGTGCGGGTTCGTGGGGGAACGCAAAGAGGAACCGTGCGGGTTCGTGGGGGAACGCAAAGAGGAACCGTGCGGGTTCGTGGGGGAACGCAAAGAGGAACCGTGTGGGTTCGTGGGGGAACGCAAAGAGCTAGGGTGCGGGTTCGTGGGGGAACGCAAAGAGGAACCGTGCGGGTTCGTGGGGGAACGCAAAGAGGAACCGTGCGGGTTCGTGGGGGAACGCAAAGAGGAACCGTGCAGGTTCGTGGGGGAACGCAAAGAGCTAGGGTGCGGGTTCGTGGGGGAACGCAAAGAGCAAGGGTGCGGGTTCGTGGGGGAACGCAAAGAGCAAGGGTGCGGGTTCGTGGGGGAACGCAAAGAGCAAGGGTGCGGGTTCGTGGGGGAACGCAAAGAGGAACCGTGCGGGTTCGTGGGGGAACGCAAAGAGGAACCGTGCGGGTTCGTGGGGGAACGCAAAGAGGAACCGTGCGGTTTCGTGGGGGAACGCAAAGAGGAACCGTGCAGGTTCGTGGGGGAACGCAAAGAGCTAGGGTGCGGGTTCGTGGGGGAACGCAAAGAGGAACCGTGCGGGTTCGTGGGGGAACGCAAAGAGCAAGGGTGCGGGTTCGTGGGGGAACGCAAAGAGCAAGGGTGCGGGTTCGTGGGGGAACGCAAAGAGGAACCGTGCGGGTTCGTGGGGGAACGCAAAGAGCAAGGGTGCGGGTTCGTGGGGGAACGCAAAGAGCAAGGGTGCGGGTTCGTGGGGGAACGCAAAGAGGAACGGTGCGGGTTCGTGGGGGAACGCAAAGAGCTAGGGTGCGGGTTCTTGGGGGAACGCAAAGAGCAAGGGTGCGGGTTCGTGGGGGAACGCAAAGAGCAAGGGTGCGGGTTCGTGGGGGAACGCAAAGAGGAACCGTGAGGGATCGTGGGGGAACGCAAAGTGGAACCGTGCGGGTTCGTGGGGGAACGCAAAGAGGAACCGTGCGGTTTCGTGGGGGAACGCAAAGGGCAAGGGTGCGGGTTCGTGGGGGATCGCAAAGAGCAAGGGTGC
Organism: Oreortyx pictus; assembly: GCA_036925125.1. Taxonomy (NCBI): domain Eukaryota; kingdom Metazoa; phylum Chordata; class Aves; order Galliformes; family Odontophoridae; genus Oreortyx; species Oreortyx pictus. Next base: position 427,057 of record JAUPFR010000058.1, read on the forward strand.
GGGTTTGTGGATGAACGCAAAGAGCAATTGTGCAAGTTCGTGGGGGAACGCAAAGAGCAAGGGTGCGGGTTCATGGGGGAACGCAAAGAGGAACCGTGCGGGTTCGTGGGGGAACGCAAAGAGCAAGGGTGCAGGTTCTTGGGGGAACGCAATGAGCAAGGGTGCGGGTTCGTGGGGGAACGCAAAGAGCAAGGGTGCGGGTTCGTGGGGGAACGCAAAGAGCTAGGGTGCGGGTTCGTGGGGGAACGCAAAGAGCAAGGGTGCGGGTTCGTGGGGGAACGCAGAGAGCTAGGGTGCGGGTTCGTGGGGGAACGCAAAGAGCAAGGGTGCGGGTTCGTGGGGGAACGCAAAGAGCTAGGGTGCGGGTTCGTGGGGGAACGCAAAGAGCAAGGGTGCGGGTTCGTGGGGGAGTGCAAAGAGTAACCGTGCGGGTTCGTGGGGGAACGCAAAGAGGAACCGTGCGGGTTCGTGGGGGAACGCAAAGAGCAAGGGTGCGGGTTCGTGGGGGATCGCAAAGAGCAAGGGTGCGGGTTCGTGGGGGAACACAAAGAGCAAGGGTGCGGGTTCGTGGGGGAACGCAAAGAGCAAGGGTGCGGGTTCGTGGGGGAACGCAAAGAGGAACCGTGTGGGTTCGTGGGGGAACGCAAAGAGTAACCGTGCGGGTTCGTGGGGGAACGCAAAGAGGAACCGTGCGGGTTCGTGGGGGAACGCAAAGAGGAACCGTGCGGGTTCGTGGGGGAACGCAAAGAGGAACCGTGCGGGTTCGTGGGGGAACGCAAAGAGGAACCGTGCGGGTTCGTGGGGGAACGCAAAGACGAACCGTGCAGGTTCGTGGGGGAACGCAAAGAGCTAGGGTGCGGGTTCGTGGGGGAACGCAAAGAGGAACCGTGCGGGTTCGTGGGGGAACGCAAAGAGCAAGGGTGCGGGTTCGTGGGGGAACGCAAAGAGCAAGGGTGCGGGTTCGTGGGGGAACGCAAAGAGGAACCGTGCGGGTTCGTGGGGGAACGCAAAGAGCAAGGGTGCGGGTTCTTGGGGGAACGCAAAGAGCAAGGGTGCGGGTTCGTGGGGGTACGCAAAGAAGAACCGTGCAGGTTCGTGGGGGAACGCAAAGAGCTAGGGTGCGGGTTCGTGGGGGAACGCAAAGAGGAACGGTGCGGGTTCGTGGGGGAACGCAAAGAGCAAGGGTGCGGGTTCGTGGAGGAACGCAAAGAGCAAGGGTGCGGGTTCGTGGGTGAACGCAAAGAGGAACCGTGCGGGTTCGTGGGGGAACGCGAAGAGCAAGGGTGCGGGTTCTTGGGGGAACGCAAAGAGCAAGGGTGCGGGTTCGTGGGGGAACGCAAAGAGCAAGGGTGCGGGTTCGTGGGGGAACGCAAAGAGGAACCGTGCGGGATCGTGGGGGAACGCAAAGTGGAACCGTGCGGGTTCGTGGGGGAACGCAAAGAGGAACCGTGCGGTTTCGTGGGGGAACGCAAAGGGCAAGGGTGCGGGTTCGTGGGGGAACGCAAAGAGCAAGGGTGCGGGTTTGTGGATGAACTCAAAGAGCAATTGTGCAAGTTCGTGGGGGAACGCAAAGAGCAAGGGTGCGGGTTCATGGGGGAACGCAAAGAGGAACCGTGCGGGTTCGTGGGGGAACGCAAAGAGCAAGGGTGCGGGTTCTTGGGGGAACGCAATGAGCAAGGGTGCGGGTTCGTGGGGGAACGCAAAGAGCAAGGGTGCGGGTTCGTGGGGGAACGCAAAGAGCAAGGGTGCGGGTTCGTGGGGGAACGCAAAGAGCAAGGGTGCGCGTTCGTGGGGGAACGCAAAGAGCAAGGGTGCGGGTTCGTGGGTGAACGCAAAGAGCAAGGGTGCGGGTTCGTGGGGGAACACAAAGAGCAAGGGTGCGGGTTCGTTGGGGAACGCAAAGAGCAAGGGTGCGGGCTCGTGGGGGAACGCAAAGAGGAACCGTGTGGGTTCGTGGGGGAACGCAAAGAGTAACCGTGCGGGTTCGTGGGGAAACGCAAAGAGCAAGGGTGCGGGTTCGTGGGGGAACGCAAAGAGGAACCGTGCGGGTTCATGGGGGAACGCAAAGAGGAACCGTGCGGGTTCGTGGGGGAACGCAAAGAGGAACCGTTCGGGTTCGTGGGGGAACGCAAAGAGGAACCGTGCAGGTTCGTGGGGGAACGCAAAGAGCTAGGGTGCGGGTTCGTGGGGGAACGCAAAGAGCAAGGGTGCGGGTTCGTGGGGGAATGCAAAGAGGAACCGTGCGGGTTCGAGGGGGAACGCAAAGAGCTACGGTGCGGGATTGTGGGGGAACGCAAAGAGCAAGGGTGCCGGTTCGTGGGAGAACGCAAAGAGCAAGGGTGCGGGTTCGTGGGGGAACGCAAAGAGCAAGGGTGCGGGTTCGTGGGTGAACGCAAAGAGGAACCGTGCGGGTTCGTGGGGGAACGCAAAGAGGAACAGTGCGGGTTCGTGGGGGAACGCAAAGAGCAAGGGTGCGGGTTCGTGGGGGAACGCAAAGAGGAACCGTGCGGGATCGTGGGGGAACGCAAAGTGGAACCGTGCGGGTTCGTGGGGAAACGCAAAGAGGAACCGTGCGGTTTCGTGGGGGAACGCAAAGGGCAAGGGTGCGGGTTCGTGGGGGAACGCAAAGAGCAAGGGTGCGGGTTCGTGGGGGAGTGCAAAGAGGAACCGTGCGGGTTCGTGGGGGAACGCAAAGAGGAACCGTGCGGGTTCGTGGGGGAACGCAAAGAGCAAGGGTGCGGGTTCGTGGGGGATCGCAAAGAGCAAGGGTGCGGGTTCGTGGGGGAACACAAAGAGCAAGGGTGCGGGTTCGTGGGGGAACGCAAAGAGCAAGGGTGCGGGTTCGTGGGGGAACGCAAAGAGGAACCGTGTGGGTTCGTGGGGGAACGCAAAGAGTAACCGTGCGGGTTCGTGGGGGAACGCAAAGAGCAAGGGTGCGGGTTCGTGGGGGAACGCAAAGAGCAAGGGTGCAGGTTCGTGGGGGAACGCAAAGAGGAACCGTGCGGGTTCGTGGGGGAACGCAAAGAGGAACCGTGCGGGTTCGTGGGGGAACGCAAAGAGGAACCGTGCAGGTTCGTGGGGGAACGCAAAGAGCTAGGGTGCGGGTTCGTGGGGGAACGCAAAGGGGAACCGTGCGGGTTCGTGGGGGAACGCAAAGAGCAAGGGTGCGGGTTCGTGGGGGAACGCAAAGAGCAAGGGTGCGGGTTCGTGGGGGAACGCAAAGAGCAAGGGTGCGGGTTCGTGGGGGAACGCAAAGAGCAAGGGTGCGGGTTCTTGGGGGAATGCAAAGAGCAAGGGTGCGGGTTCGTGGGCGAACGCAAAGAGGAACCGTGCAGGTTCGTGGGGGAACGCAAAGAGCTAGGGTGCGGGTTCGTGGGGGTACGCAAAGAGGAACGGTGCGGGTTCGTGGGGGAACGCAAAGAGCAAGGGTGCGGGTTCGTGGGGGAACGCAAAGAGCAAGGGTGCGGGTTCGTGGGTGAACGCAAAGAGGAACCGTGCGGGTTCGTGGGGGAACGCAAAGAGCAAGGGTGCGGGTTCTTGGGGGAACTCAAAGAGCAAGGGTGCGGGTTCGTGGGGGGAACGCAAAGAGCAAGGGTGCGGGTTCGTGGGGGAACGCAAAGAGGAACCGTGCGGGATCGTGGGGGAACGCAAAGAGGAACCGTGCGGGTTCGTGGGGGAACGCAAAGAGGAACCGTGCGGTTTCGTGGGGGAACGCAAAGGGCAAGGGTGCGGGTTCGTGGGGGAACGCAAAGAGCAAGGGTGCGGGTTTGTGGATGAACGCAAAGAGCAATTGTGCAAGTTCGTGGGGGAACGCAAAGAGCAAGGGTGCGGGTTCATGGGGGAACGCAAAGAGGAACGGTGCGGGTTCGTGGGGGAACGCAAAGAGCAAGGGTGCGGGTTCTTGGGGGAACGCAATGAGCAAGGGTGCGGGTTCGTGGGGGAACGCAAAGAGCAAGGGTGCGGGTTCGTGGGGGAACGCAAAGAGCAAGGGTGCGGGTTCGTGGGGGAACGCAAAGAGGAACCGTGTGGGTTCGTGGGGGAACGCAAAGAGTAACCGTGCGGGTTCGTGGGGGAACGCAAAGAGCAAGGGTGCGGGTTCGTGGGGGAACGCAAAGAGGAACCGTGCGGGTTCGTGGGGGAACGCAAAGAGGAACCGTGCGGGTTCGTGGGGGAACGCAAAGAGGAACCGTGCGGGTTCGTGGGGGAACGCAAAGAGGAACCGTGCAGGTTCGTGGGGGAACGCAAAGAGCTAGGGTGCGGGTTCGTGGGGGAACGCAAAGAGGAACCGTGCGGGTTCGTGGGGGAACGCAAAGAGGAACGGTGCGGGTTCGTGGGGGAACGCAAAGAGGAACCGTGCAGGTTCGTGGGGGAACGCAAAGAGCTAGGGTGCGGGTTCGTGGGGGAACGCAAAGAGGAACCGTGCGGGTTCGTGGGGGAACGCAAAGAGCAAGGGTGCGGGTTCGTGGGGGAACGCAAAGAGCAAGGGTGCGGGTTCTTGGGGGAATGCAAAGAGCAAGGGTGCGGGTTCGTGGGCGAACGCAAAGAGCAAGGGTGCGGGTTCGTGGGTGAACGCAAAGAGCAAGGGTGCGGGTTCGTGGGGGAACACAAAGAGCAAGGGTGCGGGCTCGTGGGGGAACGCAAAGAGGAACCGTGTGTTTTCGTGGGGGAACGCAAAGAGTAACCGTGCGGGTTCGTGGGGGAACGCAAAGAGCAAGGGTGCGGGTTCGTGGGGGAACGCAAAGAGGAACCGTGCGGGTTCGTGGGGGAACGCAAAGAGGAACCGTGCGGGTTCGTGGGGGAACGCAAAGAGGAACCGTGCGGGTTCGTGGGGGAACGCAAAGAGGAACCGTGCGGGTTCGTGGGGGAACGCAAAGAGGAACCGTGCAGGTTCTTGGGGGAACGCAAAGAGCTAGGGTGCGGGTTCGTGGGGGAACGCAAAGAGCAAGGGTGCGGGTTCGTGGGGGAATGCAAAGAGGAACCGTGCGGGTTCGAGGGGGAATGCAAAGAGCTACGGTGCGGGATTGTGGGGGAACGCAAAGAGCAAGGGTGCCGGTTCGTTGGAGAACGCAAAGAGCAAGGGTGCGGGTTCGTGGGGGAACGCAAAGAGCAAGGGTGCGGGTTCGTGGGGGAACGCAAAGAGCAAGGGTGCGGGTTCGTGGGGGAACGCAAAGAGGAACAGTGCGGGTTCGTGGGGGAACGCAAAGAGCAAGGGTGCGGGTTCGTGGGGGAACGCAAAGAGGAACCGTGCGGGATCGTGGGGGAACGCAAAGTGGAACCGTGCGGGTTCGTGGGGAAACGCAAAGAGGAACCGTGCGGTTTCGTGGGGGAACGCAAAGGGCAAGGGTGCGGGTTCGTGGGGGAACGCAAAGAGCAAGGGTGCGGGTTCGTGGGGGAGTGCAAAGAGGAACCGTGCGGGTTCGTGGGGGAACGCAAAGAGGAACCGTGCGGGTTCGTGGGGGAACGCAAAGAGCAAGGGTGCGGGTTCGTGGGGGATCGCAAAGAGCAAGGGTGCGGGTTCGTGGGGGAACACAAAGAGCAAGGGTGCGGGTTCGTGGGGGAACGCAAAGAGCAAGGGTGCGGGTTCGTGGGGGAACGCAAAGAGCAAGGGTGCGGGTTCGTGGGTGAACGCAAAGAGCAAGGGTGCGGGTTCGTGGGGGAACGCAAAGAGCAAGGGTGCGGGTTCGTGGGGGAACGCAAAGAGGAACCGTGCGGGATCGTGGGGGAACGCAAAGAGGAACCGTGCGGGTTCGTGGGGGAACGCAAAGAGGAACCGTGCGGTTTCGTGGGGGAACGCAAAGGGCAAGGGTGCGGGTTCGTGGGGGAACGCAAAGAGCAAGGGTGCGGGTTTGTGGATGAACGCAAAGAGCAATTGTGCAAGTTCGTGGGGGAACGCAAAGAGCAAGGGTGCGGGTTCATGGGGGAACGCAAAGAGGAACCGTGCGGGTTCGTGGGGGAACGCAAAGAGCAAGGGTGCGGGTTCTTGGGGGAACGCAATGAGCAAGGGTGCGGGTTCATGGGGGAACGCAAAGAGCAAGGGTGCGGGTTCGTGGGGGAACGCAAAGAGCAAGGGTGCGGGTTCGTGGGGGAACGCAAAGAGGAACCGTGTGGGTTCGTGGGGGAACGCAAAGAGTAACCGTGCGGGTTCGTGGGGGAACGCAAAGAGCAAGGGTGCGGGTTCGTGGGGGAACGCAAAGAGGAACCGTGCGGGTTCGTGGGGGAACGCAAAGAGGAACCGTGCGGGTTCGTGGGGGAACGCAAAGAGGAACCGTGCGGGTTCGTGGGGGAACGCAAAGAGGAACCGTGCAGGTTCGTGGGGGAACGCAAAGAGCTTGGGTGCGGGGTCGTGGGGGAACGCAAAGAGGAACCGTGCGGGTTCGTGGGGGAACGCAAAGAGCAAGGGTGCGGGTTCGTGGGGGAACGCAAAGAGCAAGGGTGCGGGTTCGTGGGGGAACGCAAAGAGCAAGGGTGCGGGTTCGTGGGGGAACGCAAAGAGCAAGGGTGCGGGTTCTTGGGGGAATGCAAAGAGCAAGGGTGCGGGTTCGTGGGGGAACGCAAAGAGGAACCGTGCAGGTTCGTGGGGGAACGCAAAGAGCTAGGGTGCGGGTTCGTGGGGGAAAGCAAAGAGGAACGGTGCGGGTTCGTGGGGGAACGCAAAGAGCAAGGGTGCGGGTTCGTGGGGGAACGCAAAGAGCAAGGGTGCGGGTTCGTGGGTGAACGCAAAGAGGAACCGTGCGGGTTCGTGGGGGAACGCAAAGAGCAAGGGTGCGGGTTCTTGGGGGAACGCAAAGAGCAAGGGTGCGGGTTCGTGGGGGAACGCAAAGAGCAAGGGTGCGGGTTCGTGGGGGAACGCAAAGAGGAACCGTGCGGGATCGTGGGGGAACGCAAAGTGGAACCGTGCGGGTTCGTGGGGGAACGCAAAGAGGAACCGTGCGGTTTCGTGGGGGAACGCAAAGGGCAAGGGTGCGGGTTCGTGGGGGAACGCAAAGAGCAAGGGTGCGGGTTTGTGGATGAACGCAAAGAGCAATTGTGCAAGTTCGTGGGGGAACGCAAAGAGCAAGGGTGCGGGTTCATGGGGGAACGCAAAGAGGAACCGTGCGGGTTCGTGGGGGAACGCAAAGAGCAAGGGTGCGGGTTCTTGGGGGAACGCAATGAGCAAGGGTGCGGGTTCGTGGGGGAACGCAAAGAGCAAGGGTGCGGGTTCGTGGGGGAACGCAAAGAGCAAGGGTGCGGGTTCGTGGGGGAACGCAAAGAGCTAGGGTGCGGGTTCGTGGGGGAACGCAAAGAGCAAGGGTGCGGGTTCGTGGGGGAACGCAGAGAGCTAGGGTGCGGGTTCGTGGGGGAACGCAAAGAGCAAGGGTGCGGGTTCGTGGGGGAACGCAAAGAGCTAGGGTGCGGGTTCGTGGGGGAACGCAAAGAGCAAGGGTGCGGGTTCGTGGGGGAACGCAAAGAGGAACCGTGCGGGTTCGTGGGGGAACGCAAAGAGGAACCGTGCGGGTTCGTGGGGGAACGCAAAGAGCAAGGGTGCGGGTTCGTGGGGGATCGCAAAGAGCAAGGGTGCGGGTTCGTGGGGGAACACAAAGAGCAAGGGTGCGGGTTCGTGGGGGAACGCAAAGAGCAATGGTGCGGGTTCGTGGGGGAACGCAAAGAGGAACCGTGTGGGTTCGTGGGGGAACGCAAAGAGTAACCGTGCGGTTTCGTGGGGGAACGCAAAGAGCAAGTGTGCGGGTTCGTGGGGGAACGCAAAGAGCAAGTGTGCGGGTTCGTGGGGGAACGCAAAGTGGAACCGTGCGGGTTCGTGGGGGAACGCAAAGAGGAACCGTGCGGGTTCGTGGGGGAACGCAAAGAGGAACCGTGCAGGTTCGTGGGGGAACGCAAAGAGCTAGGGTGCGGGTTCGTGGGGGAACGCAAAGAGGAACCGTGCGGGTTCGTGGGGGAACGCAAAGAGCAAGGGTGCGGGTTCGTGGGGGAACGCAAAGAGCTAGGGTGCGGGTTCGTGGGGGAACGCAAAGAGCAAGGGTGCGGGTTCGTGGGGGAACGCAAAGAGGAACCGTGCGGTTTCGTGGGGGAACGCAAAGAGCAAGGGTGCGGGTTCGTGGGGGAACGCAAAGAGCAAGGGTGCGGGTTCGTGGGGGAACGCAAAGAGCTAGGGTGCGGGTTCGTGGGGGAATGCAAAGAGGAACCGTGCGGGTTCGTGGGGGAACGCAAAGAGCTACGGTGCGGGATTGTGGGGGAACGCAAAGAGCAAGGGTGCCGGTTCGTGGGGGAACGCAAAGAGCAAGGGTGCGGGTTCATGGGGGAACGCAAAGAGCTAGGGTGCGGCTTCGCGGGGGAACGCAAAGAGGAACAGTGCGGGTTCGTGGGGGAACGCAAAGAGCAAGGGTGCGGGTTCGTGGGGGAACGCAAAGAGCAAGGGTGCGGGTTCATGGGGGAACGCAAAGAGCAAGGCTGCGGGTTCGTGGTGGAACGCAAAGAGCAAGGGTGCGGGTTCGTGGGGGAACGCAAACAGGAACCGTGCGGGTTCGTGGGGGAACGCAAAGAGCAAGGGTGCGGGTTCGTGGGTGAATGCAAAGAGGAACCGTACGGGTTCGTGGGGGAATGCAAAGAGGAACCGTGCAGGTTCGTGGGGGAACGCAAAGAGCAAGGGTGCGGGTTCGTGGGGGAACGCAAAGAGCAAGGGTGCGGGTTCGTGGGGGAACGCAAAGAGGAACCGTGCGGTTTCATGGGGGAACGCAAAAAGGAAGTGTGCGGGTTCGTGGGGGAACGCAAAGAGCTAGGGTGCGGGTTCGTGGGGGAACGCAATGAGCTAGGGTGCGGGTTCGTGGGGGAACGCAAAGAGCAAGGGTGCGGGTTCGTGGGGGAACGCAAAGAGCAAGGGTGCGGGTTCGTGGGGGAACGCAAAGAGGAACCGTGCGGGTTCGTGGGGGAACGCAAATAGCAAGGGTGCGGGTTCGTGGGGGAACGCAAAGAGGAACCGTGCGGGTTCGTGGGAGAACGCAAAGAGGAACCGTGCGGGTTCGTGGGGGAACGCAAAGAGCAAGGGTGCGGGTTCGTGGGGGAACGCAAAGAGGAACCGTGCGGGTTCGTGGGGGAACGCAAAGAGGAACCGCGCGGGATCGTGGGGGAACGCAAAGTGGAACCGTGCGGGTTCGTGGGGGAACGCAAAGTGGAACCGTGCGGTTTCGTGGGGGAACGCAAAGGGCAAGGGTGCGGGTTCGTGGGGGAACGCAAAGAGCAAGGGTGCGGGTTCATTGTGGAACGCAAAGAGCAAGGGTGCGGGTTCGTGGGGGAATGCAAAGAGCAAGGGTGCGGGTTCGTGGGGGAACGCAAAGAGGAACCGTGCGGGTTCGTGGGGGAACGCAAAGAGCAAGGGTGCGGGTTCTTGGGGGAACGCAATGAGCAAGGGTGCGGGTTCGTGGGGGAACGCAAAGAGCAAGGGTGCGGGTTCGTGGGGGAACGCAAAGAGCAAGGGTGCGGGTTCGTGGGGGAACGCAAAGAGCTACGGTGCGGGTCCGTGGGGGAACGCAAAGAGCAATGGTGCGGGTTCGTGGGGGAATGCAGAGAGGTAGGGTGCGGGTTCGTGGGGGAACGCAAAGAGCAAGGGTGCGGGTTCGTGGGGGAACGCAGAGAGCTAGGGTGCGGGTTCGTGGGGGAACGCAAAGAGCAAGGGTGCGGGTTCGTGGGGGAACGCAAAGAGCAAGGGTGCGGGTTTGTGGATGAACGCAAAGAGCAATTGTGCAAGTTCGTGGGGGAACGCAAAGAGCAAGGGTGCGGGTTCATGGGGGAACGCAAAGAGCAATGGTGCGGGTTCGTGGGGGAATGCAGAGAGCTAGGGTGCGGGTTCGTGGGGGAACGCAAAGAGCAAGGTTGCGGGTTCGTGGGGGAACGCTGAGAGCTAGGGTGCGGGTTCGTGGGGGAACGCAAAGAGCAAGGGTGCGTGTTCGTGGGGGAACGCAAAGTGCAAGGGTGCGGGTTCGTGGGGGAGTGCAAAGTGGAACCATGCGGGTTCGTGGGGGAACGCAAAGAGCAAGGGTGCGGGTTCGTGGGGAACGCAAAGAGCAAGGGTGCGGGTTCGTGGGGGAACGCAAAGAGGAACGGTGCGGGTTCGTGGGGGATCGCAAAGAGCAAGGGTGCGGGTTCGTGGGGGAACGCAAAGAGGAACCGTGCGGGTTCGTGGGGGAACGCAAAGAGCAAGGGTGCGGGTTCGTGGGGGAACGCAAAGAGCAAGGGTGCGGGTTCGTGGGGGAACGCAAAGAGGAACGGTGCGGGTTCGTGGGGGAACGCAAAGAGCAAGGGTGCGGGTTCGTGGGGGAACGCAAAGAGGAACGGTGCGGGTTCGTGGGGGAACGCAAAGAGCAAGGGTGCGGGTTCGTGGGGGAACGCAAAGAGTAAGGGTGCGGGTTCGTGGGGGAACGCAAAGAGCTAGGGTGCGGGTTCGTGGGGGAACGCAAAGAGCAAGGGTGCGGGTTCGTGGGGGAACGCAAAGAGCAAGGGTGCGGGTTCGTGGGGGAACGCAAAGAGCTAGGGTGCGGGTTCGTGGGGGAACGCAAAGAGCAAGGGTGCGGGTTCGTGGGGGAACGCAAAGAGGAACCGTGCGGGTTCGTGGGGGAACGCAAAGAGGAACCGTGCGGGTTCGTGGGGGAACGCAAAGAGCAAGGGTGCGGGTTCGTGGGGGATCGCAAAGAGCAAGGGTGCGGGTTCGTGGGGGAACACAAAGAGCAAGGGTGCGGGTTCGTGGGGGAACGCAAAGAGCAATGGTGCGGGTTCGTGGGGGAACGCAAAGAGGAACCGTGTGGGTTCGTGGGGGAACGCAAAGAGTAACCGTGCGGTTTCGTGGGGGAACGCAAAGAGCAAGTGTGCGGGTTCGTGGGGGAACGCAAAGAGCAAGTGTGCGGGTTCGTGGGGGAACGCAAAGTGGAACCGTGCGGGTTCGTGGGGGAACGCAAAGAGGAACCGTGCGGGTTCGTGGGGGAACGCAAAGAGGAACCGTGCAGGTTCGTGGGGGAACGCAAAGAGCTAGGGTGCGGGTTCGTGGGGGAACGCAAAGAGGAACCGTGCGGGTTCGTGGGGGAACGCAAAGAGCAAGGGTGCGGGTTCGTGGGGGAACGCAAAGAGCAAGGGTGCGGGTTCGTGGGGGAACGCAAAGAGCAAGGGTGCGGGTTTGTGGATGAACGCAAAGAGCAATTGTGCAAGTTCGTGGGGGAACGCAAAGAGCAAGGGTGCGGGTTCATGGGGGAACGCAAAGAGCAATGGTGCGGGTTCGTGGGGGAATGCAGAGAGCTAGGGTGCGGGTTCGTGGGGGAACGCAAAGAGCAAGGTTGCGGGTTCGTGGGGGAACGCTGAGAGCTAGGGTGCGGGTTCGTGGGGGAACGCAAAGAGCAAGGGTGCGTGTTCGTGGGGGAACGCAAAGTGCAAGGGTGCGGGTTCGTGGGGGAGTGCAAAGTGGAACCATGCGGGTTCGTGGGGGAACGCAAAGAGCAAGGGTGCGGGTTCGTGGGGAACGCAAAGAGCAAGGGTGCGGGTTCGTGGGGGAACGCAAAGAGGAACGGTGCGGGTTCGTGGGGGATCGCAAAGAGCAAGGGTGCGGGTTCGTGGGGGAACGCAAAGAGGAACCGTGCGGGTTCGTGGGGGAACGCAAAGAGCAAGGGTGCGGGTTCGTGGGGGAACGCAAAGAGCAAGGGTGCGGGTTCGTGGGGGAACGCAAAGAGGAACGGTGCGGGTTCGTGGGGGAACGCAAAGAGCAAGGGTGCGGGTTCGTGGGGGAACGCAAAGAGGAACGGTGCGGGTTCGTGGGGGAACGCAAAGAGCAAGGGTGCGGGTTCGTGGGGGAACGCAAAGAGTAAGGGTGCGGGTTCGTGGGGGAACGCAAAGAGCTAGGGTGCGGGTTCGTGGGGGAACGCAAAGAGCAAGGGTGCGGGTTCGTGGGGGAACGCAAAGAGCAAGGGTGCGGGTTCGTGGGGGAACGCAAAGAGCTAGGGTGCGGGTTCGTGGGGGAACGCAAAGAGCAAGGGTGCGGGTTCGTGGGGGAACGCAAAGAGGAACCGTGCGGGTTCGTGGGGGAACGCAAAGAGGAACCGTGCGGGTTCGTGGGGGAACGCAAAGAGCAAGGGTGCGGGTTCGTGGGGGATCGCAAAGAGCAAGGGTGCGGGTTCGTGGGGGAACACAAAGAGCAAGGGTGCGGGTTCGTGGGGGAACGCAAAGAGCAATGGTGCGGGTTCGTGGGGGAACGCAAAGAGGAACCGTGTGGGTTCGTGGGGGAACGCAAAGAGTAACCGTGCGGTTTCGTGGGGGAACGCAAAGAGCAAGTGTGCGGGTTCGTGGGGGAACGCAAAGAGCAAGTGTGCGGGTTCGTGGGGGAACGCAAAGTGGAACCGTGCGGGTTCGTGGGGGAACGCAAAGAGGAACCGTGCGGGTTCGTGGGGGAACGCAAAGAGGAACCGTGCAGGTTCGTGGGGGAACGCAAAGAGCTAGGGTGCGGGTTCGTGGGGGAACGCAAAGAGGAACCGTGCGGGTTCGTGGGGGAACGCAAAGAGCAAGGGTGCGGGTTCGTGGGGGAACGCAAAGAGCTAGGGTGCGGGTTCGTGGGGGAACGCAAAGAGCAAGGGTGCGGGTTCGTGGGGGAACGCAAAGAGGAACCGTGCGGTTTCGTGGGGGAACGCAAAGAGCAAGGGTGCGGGTTCGTGGGGGAACGCAAAGAGCAAGGGTGCGGGTTCGTGGGGGAACGCAAAGAGCTAGGGTGCGGGTTCGTGGGGGAATGCAAAGAGGAACCGTGCGGGTTCGTGGGGGAACGCAAAGAGCTACGGTGCGGGATTGTGGGGGAACGCAAAGAGCAAGGGTGCCGGTTCGTGGGGGAACGCAAAGAGCAAGGGTGCGGGTTCATGGGGGAACGCAAAGAGCTAGGGTGCGGCTTCGCGGGGGAACGCAAAGAGGAACAGTGCGGGTTCGTGGGGGAACGCAAAGAGCAAGGGTGCGGGTTCGTGGGGGAACGCAAAGAGCAAGGGTGCGGGTTCATGGGGGAACGCAAAGAGCAAGGCTGCGGGTTCGTGGTGGAACGCAAAGAGCAAGGGTGCGGGTTCGTGGGGGAACGCAAACAGGAACCGTGCGGGTTCGTGGGGGAACGCAAAGAGCAAGGGTGCGGGTTCGTGGGTGAATGCAAAGAGGAACCGTACGGGTTCGTGGGGGAATGCAAAGAGGAACCGTGCAGGTTCGTGGGGGAACGCAAAGAGCAAGGGTGCGGGTTCGTGGGGGAACGCAAAGAGCAAGGGTGCGGGTTCGTGGGGGAACGCAAAGAGGAACCGTGCGGTTTCATGGGGGAACGCAAAAAGGAAGTGTGCGGGTTCGTGGGGGAACGCAAAGAGCTAGGGTGCGGGTTCGTGGGGGAACGCAAAGAGCTAGGGTGCGGGTTCGTGGGGGAACGCAATGAGCTAGGGTGCGGGTTCGTGGGGGAACGCAAAGAGCAAGGGTGCGGGTTCGTGGGGGAACGCAAAGAGCAAGGGTGCGGGTTCGTGGGGGAACGCAAAGAGGAACCGTGCGGGTTCGTGGGGGAACGCAAATAGCAAGGGTGCGGGTTCGTGGGGGAACGCAAAGAGGAACCGTGCGGGTTCGTGGGAGAACGCAAAGAGGAACCGTGCGGGTTCGTGGGGGAACGCAAAGAGCAAGGGTGCGGGTTCGTGGGGGAACGCAAAGAGGAACCGTGCGGGTTCGTGGGGGAACGCAAAGAGGAACCGCGCGGGATCGTGGGGGAACGCAAAGTGGAACCGTGCGGGTTCGTGGGGGAACGCAAAGTGGAACCGTGCGGTTTCGTGGGGGAACGCAAAGAGCAAGGGTGCGGGTTCGTGGGTGAATGCAAAGAGGAACCGTACGGGTTCGTGGGGGAATGCAAAGAGGAACCGTGCAGGTTCGTGGGGGAACGCAAAGAGCAAGGGTGCGGGTTCGTGGGGGAACGCAAAGAGCAAGGGTGCGGGTTCGTGGGGGAACGCAAAGAGGAACCGTGCGGTTTCATGGGGGAACGCAAAAAGGAAGTGTGCGGGTTCGTGGGGGAACGCAAAGAGCTAGGGTGCGGGTTCGTGGGGGAACGCAATGAGCTAGGGTGCGGGTTCGTGGGGGAACGCAAAGAGCAAGGGTGCGGGTTCGTGGGGGAACGCAAAGAGCAAGGGTGCGGGTTCGTGGGGGAACGCAAAGAGGAACCGTGCGGGTTCGTGGGGGAACGCAAATAGCAAGGGTGCGGGTTCGTGGGGGAACGCAAAGAGGAACCGTGCGGGTTCGTGGGAGAACGCAAAGAGGAACCGTGCGGGTTCGTGGGGGAACGCAAAGAGCAAGGGTGCGGGTTCGTGGGGGAACGCAAAGAGGAACCTTGCGGGTTCGTGGGGGAACGCAAAGAGGAACCGCGCGGGATCGTGGGGGAACGCAAAGTGGAACCGTGCGGGTTCGTGGGGGAACGCAAAGTGGAACCGTGCGGTTTCGTGGGGGAACGCAAAGGGCAAGGGTGCGGGTTCGTGGGGGAACGCAAAGAGCAAGGGTGCGGGTTCATTGTGGAACGCAAAGAGCAAGGGTGCGGGTTCGTGGGGGAATGCAAAGAGCAAGGGTGCGGGTTCGTGGGGGAACGCAAAGAGGAACCGTGCGGGTTCGTGGGGGAACGCAAAGAGCAAGGGTGCGGGTTCTTGGGGGAACGCAATGAGCAAGGGTGCGGGTTCGTGGGGGAACGCAAAGAGCAAGGGTGCGGGTTCGTGGGGGAACGCAAAGAGCAAGGGTGCGGGTTCGTGGGGGAACGCAAAGAGCTACGGTGCGGGTCCGTGGGGGAACGCAAAGAGCAATGGTGCGGGTTCGTGGGGGAATGCAGAGAGGTAGGGTGCGGGTTCGTGGGGGAACGCAAAGAGCAAGGGTGCGGGTTCGTGGGGGAACGCAGAGAGCTAGGGTGCGGGTTCGTGGGGGAACGCAAAGAGCAAGGGTGCGGGTTCGTGGGGGAACGCAAAGAGCAAGGGTGCGGGTTTGTGGATGAACGCAAAGAGCAATTGTGCAAGTTCGTGGGGGAACGCAAAGAGCAAGGGTGCGGGTTCGTGGGGGAATGCAGAGAGCTAGGGTGCGGGTTCGTGGGGGAACGCAAAGAGCAAGGTTGCGGGTTCGTGGGGGAACGCTGAGAGCTAGGGTGCGGGTTCGTGGGGGAACGCAAAGAGCAAGGGTGCGTGTTCGTGGGGGAACGCAAAGTGCAAGGGTGCGGGTTCGTGGGGGAGTGCAAAGTGGAACCATGCGGGTTCGTGGGGGAACGCAAAGAGCAAGGGTGCGGGTTCGTGGGGAACGCAAAGAGCAAGGGTGCGGGTTCGTGGGGGAACGCAAAGAGGAACGGTGCGGGTTCGTGGGGGATCGCAAAGAGCAAGGGTGCGGGTTCGTGGGGGAACGCAAAGAGGAACCGTGCGGGTTCGTGGGGGAACGCAAAGAGCAAGGGTGCGGGTTCGTGGGGGAACGCAAAGAGCAAGGGTGCGGGTTCGTGGGGGAACGCAAAGAGGAACGGTGCGGGTTCGTGGGGGAACGCAAAGAGCAAGGGTGCGGGTTCGTGGGGGAACGCAAAGAGGAACGGTGCGGGTTCGTGGGGGAACGCAAAGAGCAAGGGTGCGGGTTCGTGGGGGAACGCAAAGAGTAAGGGTGCGGGTTCGTGGGGGAACGCAAAGAGGAACGGTGCGGGTTCGTGGGGGAACGCAAAGAGCAAGGGTGCGGGTTCGTGGGGGAACGCAAAGAGGAACCGTGCGGGTTCGTGGGGGAACACAAAGAGGAACCGTGTGGTTTCGTGGGGGAATGCAAAGAGGAACCGTGCGGGTTCGTGGGGGAACGAAAAGAGGATCCGTGCGGGTTCGTGGGGGAGCGCAAAGGGGAACCGTGCGGGTTCGTGGGGGAACGCAAAGAGCAAGGGTGCGGGTTCATGGGGGAACGCAAAGAGGAACCGTGCGGGTTCGTGGGGGAACGCAAAGAGGAACCGTGCGGGTTCGTGGGGGAACGCAAAGAGGAACCGTGCAGGTTCGTGGGGGAACGCAAAGAGCTAGGGTGCGGGTTCGTGGGGGAACGCAAAGAGCAAGGGTGCGGCTTCGTGGGGGAATGCAAAGAGGAACCGTGCGGGTTCGAGGGGGAACGCAAAGAGCTACGGTGCGGGATTGTGGGGGAACGCAAAGAGCAAGGGTGCCGGTTCGTGGGAGAACGCAAAGAGCAAGGGTGCGGGTTCGTGGGGGAACGCAAAGAGCAAGGGTGCGGGTTCGTGGGGGAACGCAAAGAGCAAGGGTGCGGGTTCGTGGGGGAACGCAAAGAGGAACAGTGCGGGTTCGTGGGGGAACGCAAAGAGCAAGGGTGCGGGTTCGTGGGGGAACGCAAAGAGGAACCGTGCGGGATCGTGGGGGAACGCAAAGTGGAACCGTGCGGGTTCGTGGGGAAACGCAAAGAGGAACCGTGCGGTTTCGTGGGGGAACGCAAAGGGCAAGGGTGCGGGTTCGTGGGGGAACGCAAAGAGCAAGGGTGCGGGTTCGTGGGGGAGTGCAAAGAGGAACCGTGCGGGTTCGTGGGGGAACGCAAAGAGGAACCGTGCGGGTTCGTGGGGGAACGCAAAGAGCAAGGGTGCGGGTTCGTGGGGGATCGCAAAGAGCAAGGGTGCGGGTTCGTGGGGGAACACAAAGAGCAAGGGTGCGGGTTCGTGGGGGAACGCAAAGAGCAAGGGTGCGGGTTCGTGGGGGAACGCAAAGAGGAACCGTGTGGGTTCGTGGGGGAACGCAAAGAGTAACCGTGCGGGTTCGTGGGGGAACGCAAAGAGCAAGGGTGCGGGTTCGTGGGGGAACGCAAAGAGCAAGGGTGCGGGTTCGTGGGGGAACGCAAAGAGGAACCGTGCGGGTTCGTGGGGGAACGCAAAGAGGAACCGTGCGGGTTCGTGGGGGAACGCAAAGAGGAACCGTGCAGGTTCGTGGGGGAACGCAAAGAGCTAGGGTGCGGGTTCGTGGGGGAACGCAAAGAGGAACCGTGCGGGTTCGTGGGGGAACGCAAAGAGCAAGGGTGCGGGTTCGTGGGGGAACGCAAAGAGCAAGGGTGCGGGTTCGTGGGGGAACGCAAAGAGCAAGGGTGCGGGTTCGTGGGGGAACGCAAAGAGCAAGGGTGCGGGTTCTTGGGGGAATGCAAAGAGCAAGGGTGCGGGTTCGTGGGCGAACGCAAAGAGGAACCGTGCAGGTTCGTGGGGGAACGCAAAGAGCTAGGGTGCGGGTTCGTGGGGGAACGCAATGAGGAACGGTGCGGGTTCGTGGGGGAACGCAAAGAGCAAGGGTGCGGGTTCGTGGGGGAACGCAAAGAGCAAGGGTGCGGGTTCGTGGGGGAACGCAAAGAGGAACCGTGCGGGATCGTGGGGGAACGCAAAGAGGAACCGTGCGGGTTCGTGGGGGAACGCAAAGAGGAACCGTGCGGTTTCGTGGGGGAACGCAAAGGGCAAGGGTGCGGGTTCGTGGGGGAACGCAAAGAGGAACCGTGCGGGTTCGTGGGGGAACGCAAAGAGCAAGGGTGCGGGTTCGTGGGGGAACGCAAAGAGCAAGGGTGCGGGTTCTTGGGGGAACGCAATGAGCAAGGGTGCGGGTTCGTGGGGGAACGCAAAGAGCAAGGGTGCGGGTTCGTGGGGGAACGCAAAGAGCAAGGGTGCGGGTTCGTGGGGGAACGCAAAGAGCTACGGTGCGGGTCCGTGGGGGAACGCAAAGAGCAATGGTGCGGGTTCGTGGGGGAATGCAGAGAGGTAGGGTGCGGGTTCGTGGGGGAACGCAAAGAGCAAGGGTGCGGGTTCGTGGGGGAACGCAGAGAGCTAAGGTGCGGGTTCGTGGGGGAACGCAAAGAGCAAGGGTGCGGGTTCGTGGGGGAACGCAAAGAGCAAGGGTGCGGGTTCGTGGGGGAGTGCAAAGAGGAACCATGCGGGTTCGTGGGGGAACGCAAAGAGCTACGGTGCGGGTTCGTGGGGGAACGCAAAGAGCAATGGTGCGGGTTCGTGGGGGAATGCAGAGAGCTAGGGTGCGGGTTCGTGGGGGAACGCAAAGAGCAAGGGTGCGGGTTCGTGGGGGAACGCAGAGAGCTAGGGTGCGGGTTCGTGGGGGAACGCAAAGAGCAAGGGTGCGGGTTCGTGGGGGAACGCAAAGAGCAAGGGTGCGGGTTCGTGGGGGAGTGCAAAGAGGAACCATGCGGGTTCGTGGGGGAACGCAAAGAGCAAGGGTGCGGGTTCGTGGGGAACGCAAAGAGCAAGGGTGCGGGTTCGTGGGGGAACGCAAAGAGGAACGGTGCGGGTTCGTGGGGGAACGCAAAGAGCAAGGGTGCGGGTTCGTGGGGGAACGCAAAGAGGAACCGTGCGGGTTCGTGGGGGAACACAAAGAGCAAGGGTGCGGGTTCGTGGGGGAACGCAAAGAGCAAGGGTGCGGGTTCGTGGGGGAACGCAAAGAGGAACGGTGCGGGTTCGTGGGGGAACGCAAAGAGCAAGGGTGCGGGTTCGTGGGGGAACGCAAAGAGCAAGGGTGCGGGTTCGTGGGGGAACGCAAAGAGCTAGGGTGCGGGTTCGTGGGGGAACGCAAAGAGCAAGGGTGCGGGTTCGTGGGGGAACGCAAAGAGTAAGGGTGCGGGTTCGTGGGGGAACGCAAAGAGGAACGGTGCGGGTTCGTGGGGGAACGCAAAGAGCAAGGGTGCGGGTTCGTGGGGGAACGCAAAGAGGAACCGTGCGGGTTCGTGGGGGAACACAAAGAGGAACCGTGTGGTTTCGTGGGGGAATGCAAAGAGGAACCGTGCGGGTTCGTGGGGGAACGAAAAGAGGATCCGTGCGGGTTCGTGGGGGAGCGCAAAGGGGAACCGTGCGGGTTCGTGGGGGAACGCAAAGAGCAAGGGTGCGGGTTCATGGGGGAACGCAAAGAGGAACCGTGCGGGTTCGTGGGGGAACGCAAAGAGGAACCGTGCGGGTTCGTGGGGGAACGCAAAGAGGAACCGTGCAGGTTCGTGGGGGAACGCAAAGAGCTAGGGTGCGGGTTCGAGGGGGAACGCAAAGAGCAAGGGTGCGGGTTCGTGGGGGAATGCAAAGAGGAACCGTGCGGGTTCGAGGGGGAACGCAAAGAGCTACGGTGCGGGATTGTGGGGGAACGCAATGAGCAAGGGTCCCGGTTCGTGGGAGAACGCAAAGAGGAACCGTGCGGGTTCGTGGGGGAACGCAAAGAGCAAGGGTGCGGGTTCGTGGGGGAACGCAAAGAGCAAGGGTGCGGGTTCGTGGGGGAACGCAAAGAGGAACAGTGCGGGTTCGTGGGGGAACGCAAAGAGCAAGGGTGCGGGTTCGTGGGGGAACGCAAAGAGGAACCGTGCGGGATCGTGGGGGAACGCAAAGTGGAACCGTGCGGGTTCGTGGGGAAACGCAAAGAGGAACCGTGCGGTTTCGTGGGGGAACGCAAAGGGCAAGGGTGCGGGTTCGTGGGGGAACGCAAAGAGCAAGGGTGCGGGTTCGTGGGGGAGTGCAAAGAAGAACCGTGCGGGTTCGTGGGGAAACGCAAAGAGGAACCGTGCGGGTTCGTGGGGGAACGCAAAGAGCAAGGGTGCGGGTTCGTGGGGGATCGCAAAGAGCAAGGGTGCGGGTTCGTGGGGGAACACAAAGAGCAAGGGTGCAGGTTCGTGGGGGAACGCAAAGAGCAAGGGTGCGGGTTCGTGGGGGAACGCAAAGAGGAACCGTGTGGGTTCGTGGGGGAACGCAAAGAGTAACCGTGCGGGTTCGTGGGGGAACGCAAAGAGCAAGGGTGCGGGTTCGTGGGGGAACGCAAAGAGCAAGGGTGCGGGTTCGTGGGGGAACGCAAAGAGGAACCGTGCGGGTTCGTGGGGGAACGCAAAGAGGAACCGTGCGGGTTCGTGGGGGAACGCAAAGAGGAACCGTGCAGGTTCGTGGGGGAACGCAAAGAGCTAGGGTGCGGGTTCGTGGGGGAACGCAAAGAGCTAGGGTGCGGGTTCGTGGGGGAACGCAAAGAGGAACCGTGCGGGTTCGTGGGGGAACGCAAAGAGCAAGGGTGCGGGTTCGTGGGGGAACGCAAAGAGCAAGGGTGCGGGTTCGTGGGGGAACGCAAAGAGCAAGGGTGCGGGTTCTTGGGGGAATGCAAAGAGCAAGGGTGCGGGTTCGTGGGCGAACGCAAAGAGGAACCGTGCAGGTTCGTGGGGGAACGCAAAGAGCTAGGGTGCGGGTTCGTGGGGGAACGCAAAGAGGAACAGTGCGGGTTCGTGGGGGAACGCAAAGAGCAAGGGTGCGGGTTCGTGGGGGAACGCAAAGAGCAAGGGTGCGGGTTCGTGGGTGAACGCAAAGAGGAACCGTGCTGGTTCGTGGGGGAACGCAAAGAGCAAGGGTGCGGGTTCTTGGGGGAACGCAAAGAGCAAGGGTGCGGGTTCGTGGGGGAACGCAAAGAGCAAGGGTGCGGGTTCGTGGGGGAACGCAAAGAGGAACCGTGCGGGATCGTGGGGGAACACAAAGAGGAACCGTGCGGGTTCGTGGGGGAACGCAAAGAGGAACCGTGCGGTTTCGTGGGGGAACGCAAAGGGCAAGGGTGCGGGTTCGTGGGGGAACGCAAAGAGCAAGGGTGCGGGTTTGTGGATGAACGCAAAGAGCAATTGTGCAAGTTCGTGGGGGAACGCAAAGAGCAAGGGTGCGGGTTCATGGGGGAACGCAAAGAGGAACCGTGCGGGTTCGTGGGGGAACGCAAAGAGCAAGGGTGCGGGTTCTTGGGGGAACGCAATGAGCAAGGGTGCGGGTTCGTGGGGGAACGCAAAGAGCAAGGGTGCGGGTTCGTGGGGGAACGCAAAGAGCAAGGGTGCGGGTTCTTGGGGGAACGCAAAGAGCAAGGGTGCGGGTTCGTGGGGGAACGCAAAGAGCAAGGGTGCGGGTTCGTGGGGGAACGCAAAGAGGAACCGTGCGGGTTCGTGGGGGAACGCAAAGAGGAACCGTGCGGGTTCGTGGGGGAACGCAAAGAGGAACCGTGCGGGTTCGTGGGGGAACGCAAAGAGGAACCGTGCAGGTTCGTGGGGGAACGCAAAGAGCTAGGGTGCGGGTTCGTGGGGGAACGCAAAGAGGAACCGTGCAGGTTCGTGGGGGAACGCAAAGAGCAAGGGTGCGGGTTCGTGGGGGAACGCAAAGAGCAAGGGTGCGGGTTCGTGGGGGAACGCAAAGAGCAAGGGTGCGGGTTCGTGGGGGAACGCAAAGAGCAAGGGTGCGGGTTCTTGGGGGAATGCAAAGAGCAAGGGTGCGGGTTCGTGGGGGAACGCAAAGAGGAACCGTGCAGGTTCGTGGGGGAACGCAAAGAGCTAGGGTGCGGGTTCGTGGGGGAAAGCAAAGAGGAACGGTGCGGGTTCGTGGGGGAACGCAAAGAGCAAGGGTGCGGGTTCGTGGGGGAACGCAAAGAGCAAGGGTGCGGGTTCGTGGGTGAACGCAAAGAGGAACCGTGCGGGTTCGTGGGGGAACGCAAAGAGCAAGGGTGCGGGTTCTTGGGGGAACGCAAAGAGCAAGGGTGCGGGTTCGTGGGGGAACGCAAAGAGCAAGGGTGCGGGTTCGTGGGGGAACGCAAAGAGGAACCGTTCGGGATCGTGGGGGAACGCAAAGTGGAACCGTGCGGGTTCGTGGGGGAACGCAAAGAGGAACCGTGCGGTTTCGTGGGGGAACGCAAAGGGCAAGGGTGCGGGTTCGTGGGGGAACGCAAAGAGCAAGGGTGCGGGTTTGTGGATGAACGCAAAGAGCAATTGTGCAAGTTCGTGGGGGAACGCAAAGAGCAAGGGTGCGGGTTCATGGGGGAACGCAAAGAGGAACCGTGCGGGTTCGTGGGGGAACGCAAAGAGCAAGGGTGCGGGTTCTTGGGGGAACGCAATGAGCAAGGGTGCGGGTTCGTGGGGGAACGCAAAGAGCAAGGGTGCGGGTTCGTGGGGGAACGCAAAGAGCAAGGGTGCGGGTTCGTGGGGGAACGCAAAGAGCTAGGGTGCGGGTTCGTGGGGGAACGCAAAGAGCAAGGGTGCGGGTTCGTGGGGGAACGCAGAGAGCTAGGGTGCGGGTTCGTGGGGGAACGCAAAGAGCAAGGGTGCGGGTTCGTGGGGGAACGCAAAGAGCTAGGGTGCGGGTTCGTGGGGGAACGCAAAGAGCAAGGGTGCGGGTTCGTGGGGGAACGCAAAGAGGAACCGTGCGGGTTCGTGGGGGAACGCAAAGAGGAACCGTGCGGGTTCGTGGGGGAACGCAAAGAGCAAGGGTGCGGGTTCGTGGGGGATCGCAAAGAGCAAGGGTGCGGGTTCGTGGGGGAACACAAAGAGCAAGGGTGCGGGTTCGTGGGGGAACGCAAAGAGCAATGGTGCGGGTTCGTGGGGGAACGCAAAGAGGAACCGTGTGGGTTCGTGGGGGAACGGAAAGAGTAACCGTGCGGGTTCGTGGGGGAACGCAAAGAGCAAGTGTGCGGGTTCGTGGGGGAACGCAAAGAGCAAGTGTGCGGGTTCGTGGGGGAACGCAAAGAGGAACCGTGCGGGTTCGTGGGGGAACGCAAAGAGGAACCGTGCGGGTTCGTGGGGGAACGCAAAGAGCAACCGTGCAGGTTCGTGGGGGAACGCAAAGAGCTAGGGTGCGGGTTCGTGGGGGAACGCAAAGAGGAACCGTGCGGGTTCGTGGGGGAACGCAAAGAGCAAGGGTGCGGGTTCGTGGGGGAACGCAAAGAGCTAGGGTGCGGGTTCGTGGGGGAACGCAAAGAGCAAGGGTGCGGGTTCGTGGGGGAACGCAAAGAGGAACCGTGCGGTTTCGTGGGGGAACGCAAAGAGCAAGGGTGCGGGTTCGTGGGGGAACGCAAAGAGCAAGGGTGCGGTTTCGTGGGGGAACGCAAAGAGCTAGGGTGCGGGTTCGTGGGGGAATGCAAAGAGGAACCGTGCGGGTTCGTGGGGGAACGCAAAGAGCTACGGTGCGGGATTGTGGGGGAACGCAAAGAGCAAGGGTGCCGGTTCGTGGGGGAACGCAAAGAGCAAGGGTGCGGGTTCGTGGGGGAACGCAAAGAGCAAGGGTGCGGGTTCGCGGGGGAACGCAAAGAGGAACCGTGCGGGTTTGTGGGGGAACGCAAAGAGCAAGGGTGCGGGTTCGTGGGGGAACGCAAAGAGCAAGGGTGCGGGTTCGTGGGGGAACGCAAAGAGCAAGGCTGCGGGTTCGTGGTGGAACGCAAAGAGCAAGGGTGCGGGTTCGTGGGGGAACGCAAACAGGAACCGTGCGGGTTCGTGGGGGAACGCAAAGAGCAAGGGTGCGGGTTCGTGGGTGAATGCAAAGAGGAACCGTACGGGTTCGTGGGGGAACGCAAAGAGGAACCGTGCAGGTTCGTGGGGGAACGCAAAGAGCAAGGGTGCGGGTTCGTGGGGGAACGCAAAGAGCAAGGGTGCGGGTTCGTGGGGGAACGCAAAGAGGAACCGTGCGGTTTCATGGGGGAACGCAAAAAGGAAGTGTGCGGGTTCGTGGGGGAACGCAAAGAGCTAGGGTGCGGGTTCGTGGGGGAACGCAATGAGCTAGGGTGCGGGTTCGTGGGGGAACGCAAAGAGCAAGGGTGCGGGTTCGTGGGGGAACGCAAAGAGGAACCGTGCGGGTTCGTGGGGGAATGCAAAGAGCAAGGGTGCGGGTTCGTGGGGGAACGCAAAGAGGAACCGTGCGGGTTCGTGGGAGAACGCAAAGAGGAACCGTGCGGGTTCGTGGGGGAACGCAAAGAGCAAGGGTGCGGGTTCGTGGGGGAACGCAAAGAGCTAGGGTGCGGGTTCGTGGGGGAACGCAAAGAGGAACCGCGCGGGATCGTGGGGGAACGCAAAGTGGAACCGTGCGGGTTCGTGGGGGAACGCAAAGTGGAACCGTGCGGTTTCGTGGGGGAACGCAAAGGGCAAGGGTGCGGGTTCGTGGGGGAACGCAAAGAGCAAGGGTGCGGGTTCATTGTGGAACGCAAAGAGCAAGGGTGCGGGTTCGTGGGGGAACGCAAAGAGCAAGGGTGCGGGTTCGTGGGGGAACGCAAAGAGGAACCGTGCGGGTTCGTGGGGGAACGCAAAGAGCAAGGGTGCGGGTTCTTGGGGGAACGCAATGAGCAAGGGTGCGGGTTCGTGGGGGAACGCAAAGAGCAAGGGTGCGGGTTCGTGGGGGAACGCAAAGAGCAAGGGTGCGGGTTCGTGGGGGAACGCAAAGAGCTACGGTGCGGGTCCGTGGGGGAACGCAAAGAGCAATGGTGCGGGTTCGTGGGGGAACGCAGAGACCTAGGGTGCGGGTTCGTGGGGGAACGCAAAGAGCAAGGGTGCGGGTTCGTGGGGGAACGCAGAGAGCTAGGGTGCGGGTTCGTGGGGGAACGCAAAG
This sequence comes from Oreortyx pictus, assembly GCA_036925125.1. Lineage (NCBI taxonomy): Eukaryota > Metazoa > Chordata > Aves > Galliformes > Odontophoridae > Oreortyx > Oreortyx pictus. The sequence goes on from JAUPFR010000058.1 coordinate 451,397, forward strand.
AGCAAGGGTGCGGGTTCGTGGGGGAACGCAAAGAGCAAGGGTGCGGGTTCGTGGGGGAGTGCAAAGAGGAACCATGCGGGTTCGTGGGGGAACGCAAAGAGCTACGGTGCGGGTTCGTGGGGGAACGCAAAGAGCAATGGTGCGGGTTCGTGGGGGAACGCAGAGAGCTAGGGTGCGGGTTCGTGGGGGAACGCAAAGAGCAAGGGTGCGGGTTCGTGGGGGAACGCAGAGAGCTAGGGTGCGGGTTCGTGGGGGAACGCAAAGAGCAAGGGTGCGGGTTCGTGGGGGAACGCAAAGAGCAAGGGTGCGGGTTCGTGGGGGAGTGCAAAGAGGAACCATGCGGGTTCGTGGGGGAACGCAAAGAGGAAGGGTGCGGGTTCGTGGGGAACGCAAAGAGCAAGGGTGCGGGTTCGTGGGGGAACGCAAAGAGGAACGGTGCGGGTTCGTGGGGGAACGCAAAGAGCAAGGGTGCGGGTTCGTGGGGGAACGCAAAGAGGAACCGTGCGGGTTCGTGGGGGAACGCAAAGAGCAAGGGTGCGGGTTCGTGGGGGAACGCAAAGAGCAAGGGTGCGGGTTCGTGGGGGAACGCAAAGAGGAACGGTGCGGGTTCGTGGGGGAACGCAAAGAGCAAGGGTGCGGGTTCGTGGGGGAACGCAAAGAGCTAGGGTGCGGGTTCGTGGGGGAACGCAAAGAGGAACGGTGCGGGTTCGTGGGGGAACGCAAAGAGCAAGGGTGCGGGTTCGTGGGGGAACGCAAAGAGTAAGGGTGCGGGTTCGTGGGGGAACGCAAAGAGGAACGGTGCGGGTTCGTGGGGGAACGCAAAGAGCAAGGGTGCGGGTTCGTGGGGGAACGCAAAGAGGAACCGTGCGGGTTCGTGGGGGAACACAAAGAGGAACCGTGTGGTTTCGTGGGGGAATGCAAAGAGGAACCGTGCGGGTTCGTGGGGGAACGAAAAGAGGATCCGTGCGGGTTCGTGGGGGAGCGCAAAGGGGAACCGTGCGGGTTCGTGGGGGAACGCAAAGAGCAAGGGTGCGGGTTCATGGGGGAACGCAAAGAGGAACCGTGCGGGTTTGTGGGGGAACGCAAAGAGCAAGGGTGCGGGTTCGTGGGGGAACGCAAAGAGCAAGGGTGCGGGTTCGTGGGGGAACGCAAAGAGGAACCGTGCGGGTTCATGGGGGAACGCAAAGAGCAAGGGTGCGGGTTCGTGGGGGAACGCAAAGAGGAACCGTGCGGGTTCGTGGGGGAACGCAAAGAGCAAGGGTGCGGGTTCGTGGGGGAACGCAGAGAGCTAGGGTGCGGGTTCGTGGGGGAACGCAAAGAGCAAGGGTGCGGGTTCGTGGGGGAACGCAAAGAGCAAGGGTGCGGGTTCGTGGGTGAGTGCAAAGAGGAACCGTGCGGGTTCGTGGGGGAACGCAAAGAGGAACCGTGCGGGTTCGTGGGGGAACGCAAAGAGCAAGGGTGCGGGTTCGTGGGGGATCGCAAAGTGCAAGGGTGCGGGTTCGTGGGGGAACACAAAGAGCAAGGGTGCGGGTTCGTGGGGGAACGCAATGAGCAAGGGTGCGGGTTCGTGGGGGAACGCAAAGAGGAACCGTGTGGGTTCGTGGGGGAACGCAAAGAGTAAGCGTGCGGGTTCGTGGGGGAACGCAAAGAGTAAGCGTGCGGGTTCGTGGGGGAACGCAAAGAGCAAGGGTGCGGGTTCGTGGGGGAACGCAAAGAGGAACCGTGCGGGTTCGTGGGGGAACGCAAATAGGAACCGTGCGGGTTCGTGGGGGAACGCAAAGAGGAACCGTGCGGGTTCGTGGGGGAATGCAAAGAGGAACCGTGCGGGTTCGTGGGGGAACGCAAAGAGCAAGGGTGCGGGTTCGTGGGGGAACGCAAAGAGCAAGGGTGCGGGTTCGTGGGGGAACGCAAAGAGCAAGGGTGCGGGTTCGTGGGGGAACGCAAAGAGCAAGGGTGCGGGTTCGTGGGGGAACGCAAAGAGGAAGGGTGCGGGTTCGTGGGGGAACGCAAAGAGCTACGGTGCGGGTTCGTGGGGGAACGCAAAGAGCTACGGTGCGGGTTCGTGGGGGAACGCAAAGAGCAAGGGTGCGGGTTCGTGGGGGAACGCAGAGAGCAAGGGTGCGGGTTCTTGGGGATCGCAAAGAGGAACCGTGCGGGTTCGTGGGGGAACGCAAAGAGCTAGGGTGCGGGTTCGTGGGGGAACGCAAAGAGCAAGGGTGCGGGTTCATGGGGGAGTGCAAAGAGGAACCGTGCGGGTTCGTGGGGGAACGCAAAGAGGAACCGTGCGGGTTCGTGGGTAACGCAAAGAGGAACCGTGCGGGTTCGTGGGGGAACGCAAAGAGCAAGGGTGCGGGTTCGTGGGGGAACGCAAAGAGCAAGGGTGCGGGTTCGTGGGGGAACGCAAAGAGGAACCGTGTGGTTTCGTGGGGGAATGCAAAGAGGAACCGTGCGGGTTCGTGGGGGAACGAAAAGAGGATCCGTGCGGGTTCGTGGGGGAGCGCAAAGAGGAACCGTGCGGGTTCGTGGGGGAACGCAAAGAGCAAGGGTGCGGGTTCATGGGGGAACGCAAAGAGGAACCGTGCGGGTTTGTGGGGGAACGCAAAGAGCAAGGGTGCGGGTTCGTGGGGGAACGCAAAGAGCAAGGGTGCGGGTTCGTGGGGGAACGCAAAGAGCAAGGGTGCGGGTTCGTGGGGGAACGCAAAGAGCAAGGGTGCAGGTTCGTGGGGGAACGCAAAGAGCTAGGGTGCGGGTTCGTGGGGGAACGCAAAGAGCAAGGGTGCGGGTTCGTGGGGGAACGCAGAGAGCTAGGGTGCGGGTTCGTGGGGGAACGCAAAGAGCAAGGGTGCGGGTTCGTGGGGGAACGCAAAGAGCAAGGGTGCGGGTTCGTGGGGGAACGCAAAGAGCAAGGGTGCGGGTTCGTGGGGGAACCCAAAGAGCAAGGGTGCGGGTTATTGGGGGAGTGCAAAGAGGAACCGTGCGGGTTCGTGGGGGAACACAATGAGGAACCGTGCGGGTTCGTGGGGGAACGCAAAGAGCAAGGGTGCGGGTTCGTGGGGGAACGCAAAGAGCAAGGGTGCGGGTTCGTGGGGGAACGCAAAGAGGAACGGTGCGGGTTCGTGGGGGAACGCAAAGAGCAAGGGTGCGGGTTCGTGGGGGAACGCAAAGAGCAAGGGTGCGGGTTCGTGGGGGAACGCAAAGAGTAAGGGTGCGGGTTCGTGGGGGAACGCAAAGAGCAAGGGTGCGGGTTCGTGGGGGAACGCAAAGAGCAAGGGTGCGGGTTCGTGGGGGAGTGCAAAGAGGAGCCATGCGGGTTCGTCGGGGAACGCAAAGAGCAAGGGTGCGGGTTCGTGGGGAACGCAAAGAGCAAGGGTGCGGGTTCGTGGGGGAACGCAAAGAGGAACGGTGCGGTTTCGTGGGGGAACGCAAAGAGCAAGGGTGCGGGTTCGTGGGGGAACGCAAAGAGGAACCGTGCGGGTTCGTGGGGGAACGCAAAGAGCAAGGGTGCGGGTTCGTGGGGGAACGCAAAGAGCAAGGGTCCGGGTTCGTGGGGGAACGCAAAGAGGAACGGTGCAGGTTCGTGGGGGAACGCAAAGAGCAAGGGTGCGGGTTCGTGGGGGAACGCAAAGAGCAAGGGTGCGGGTTCGTGGGGGAACGCAAAGAGGAACGGTGCGGGTTCGTGGGGGAACGCAAAGAGCAAGGGTGCGGGTTCGTGGGGGAGTGCAAAGAGGAACCGTGCGGGCTCGTGGGGGAACACAATGAGGAACCGTGCGGGTTCGTGGGGGAACGCAAAGAGCAAGGGTGCGGGTTCGTGGGGGAACGCAAAGAGCAAGGGTGCGGGTTCGTGGGGGAACGCAAAGAGGAACGGTGCGGGTTCGTGGGGGAACGCAAAGAGCAAGGGTGCGGGTTCGTGGGGGAACGCAAAGAGCAATGGTGCGGGTTCGTGGGGGAACACAAAGAGCAAGGGTGCGGGTTCGTGGGGGAACGCAAAGAGGAACCGTGCGGGTTCGTGGGGGAACGCAAAGAGGAACCGTGTGGTTTCGTGGGGGACTGCAAAGAGCAAGGGTGCGGGTTCGTGGGGGGAACGAAAAGAGGATCCGTGCGGGTTCGTGGGGGAGCGCAAAGAGGAACCGTGCGGGTTCGTGGGGGAACGCAAAGAGCAAGGGTGCGGGTTCATGGGGGAACGCAAAGAGGAACCGTGCGGGTTTGTGTGGGAACGCAAAGAGCAAGGGTGCGGGTTCGTGGGGGAACGCAAAGAGCAAGGGTGCGGGTTCGTGGGGGAACGCAAAGAGGAACCGTGCGGGTTCATGGGGGAACGCAAAGAGCAAGGGTGCGGGTTCGTGGGGGAACGCAAAGAGCTAGGGTGCGGGTTCGTGGGGGAACGCAAAGAGCTAGGGTGCGGGTTCGTGGGGGAACGCAAAGAGCAAGGGTGCGGGTTCGTGGGGGAACGCAAAGAGGAACCGTACGGGTTCGTGGGGGAACGCAAAGAGCAAGGGTGCGGGTTCGTGGGGGAACGCAGAGAGCTAGGGTGCAGGTTCGTGGGGGAACGCAAAGAGCAAGGGTGCGGGTTCGTGGGGGAACGCAAAGAGCAAGGGTGCGGGTTCGTGGGGGAACGCAAAGAGCAAGGGTGCGGGTTCGTGGGGGAACGCAAAGAGCAAGGGTGCGGGTTCGTGGGGGAGTGCAAAGAGGAACCGTGCGGGTTCGTGGGGGAACACAAAGAGGAACCGTGCGGGTTCGTGGGGGAACGCAAAGAGCAAGGGTGCGGGTTCGTGGGGGAACGCAAAGAGCAAGGGTGCGGGTTCGTGGGGGAACGCAAAGAGGAACGGTGCGGGTTCGTGGGGGAACGCAAAGAGCAAGGGTGCGGGTTCGTGGGGGAACGCAAAGAGTAATGGTGCGGGTTCGTGGGGGAACACAAAGAGCAAGGGTGCGGGTTCGTGGGGGAACGCAAAGAGGAACCGTGCGGGTTCGTGGGGGAACGCAAAGAGGAACCGTGTGGTTTCGTGGGGGAATGCAAAGAGGAACCGTGCGGGTTCGTGGGGGAACGAAAAGAGCAAGGGTGCGGGTTCGTGGGGGAGCGCAAAGAGGAACCGTGCGGGTTCGTGGGGGAACACAAAGAGCAAGGGGGCGGGTTCATGGGGGAACGCAAAGAGGAACCGTGCGGGTTTGTGGGGGAACGCAAAGAGCAAGGGTGCGGGTTCGTGGGGGAACGCAAAGAGCAAGGGTGCGGGTTCGTGGGGGAATGCAAAGAGCAAGGGTGCGGGTTCGTGGGGGAACGCAAAGAGCAAGGGTGCGGGTTCGTGGGGGAACGCAAAGAGCAAGGGTGCGGGTTCGTGGGGGAACGCAAAGAGCTAGGGTGCGGGTTCGTGGGGGAACGCAAAGAGCAAGGGTGCGGGTTCGTGGGGGAACGCAGAGAGCTAGGGTGCGGGTTCGTGGGGGAACGCAAAGAGCAAGGGTGCGGGTTCGTGGGGGAACGCAAAGAGCAAGGGTGCGGGTTCGTGGGGGAACGCAAAGAGCAAGGGTGCGGGTTCGTGGGGGAACGCAAAGAGCAAGGGTGCGGGTTCGTGGGGGAACGCAAAGAGCAAGGGTGCGGGTTCGTGGGGGAGTGCAAAGAGGAACCGTTCGGGTTCGTGGGGGAACACAATGAGGAACCGTGCGGGTTCGTGGGGGAACGCAAAGAGCAAGGGTGCGGGTTCGTGGGGGAACGCAAAGAACAAGGGTGCGGGTTCGTGGGGGAACTCAAAGAGGAACGGTGCGGGTTCGTGGGGGAACGCAAAGAGCAAGGGTGCGGGTTCGTGGGGGAACGCAAAGAGCAAGGGTGCGGGTTCGTGGGGGAACGCAAAGAGCAATGGTGCGGGTTCGTGGGGGAACACAAAGAGCAAGGGTGCGGGTTCGTGGGGGAACGCAAAGAGGAACCGTGCGGGTTCGTGGGGGAACGCAAAGAGGAACCGTGTGGTTTCGTGGGGGAATGCAAAGAGGAACCGTGCGGGTTCGTGGGGGAACGAAAAGAGGATCCGTGCGGGTTCGTGGGGGAGCGCAAAGAGGAACTGTGCGGGTTCGTGGGGGAACGCAAAGAGCAAGGGTGCGGGTTCATGGGGGAACGCAAAGAGGAACCGTGCGGGTTTGTGGGGGAACGCAAAGAGCAAGGGTGCGGGTTCGTGGGGGAACGCAAAGAGCAAGGGTGCGGGTTCGTGGGGGAACGCAAAGAGGAACCGTGCGGGTTCATGGGGGAACGCAAAGAGCAAGGGTGCGGGTTCGTGGGGGAACGCAAAGAGCTAGGGTGCGGGTTCGTGGGGGAACGCAAAGAGCTAGGGTGCGGGTTCGTGGGGGAACGCAAAGAGCAAGGGTGCGGGTTCGTGGGGGAACGCAAAGAGGAACCGTGCGGGTTCGTGGGGGAACGCAAAGAGCAAGGGTGTGGGTTCGTGGGGGAACGCAGAGAGCTTGGGTGCGGGTTCGTGGGGGAACGCAAAGAGCAAGGGTGCGGGTTTGTGGGGGAACGCAAAGAGCAAGGGTGCGGGTTCGTGGGGGAACGCAAAGAGCAAGGGTGCGGGTTCGTGGGGGAACGCAAAGAGCAAGGGTGCGGGTTCGTGGGGGAGTGCAAAGAGGAACCGTGCGGGTTCGTGGGGGATCACAAAGAGGAACCGTGCGGGTTCGTGGGGGAACGCCAAGAGCAAGGGTGCGGGTTCGTGGGGGAACGCAAAGAGCAAGGGTGCGGGTTCGTGGGGGAACGCAAAGAGGAACGGTGCGGGTTCGTGGGGGAACGCAAAGAGCAAGGGTGCGGGTTCGTGGGGGAACGCAAAGAGCAATGGTGCGGGTTCGTGGGGGAACACAAAGAGCAAGGGTGCGGGTTCGTGGGGGAACGCAAAGAGGAACCGTGCGGGTTCGTGGGGGAACGCAAAGAGGAACCATGTGGTTTCGTGGGGGAATGCAAAGAGGAACCGTGCGGGTTCGTGGGGGAACGAAAAGAGGATCCGTGCGGGTTCGTGGGGGAGCGCAAAGAGGAACCGTGCGGGTTCGTGGGGGAACGCAAAGAGCAAGGGTGCGGGTTCATGGGGGAACGCAAAGAGGAACCGTGCGGGTTTGTGGGGGAACGCAAAGAGCAAGGGTGCGGGTTCGTGGGGGAACGCAAAGAGCAAGGGTGCGGGTTCGTGGGGGAACGCAAAGAGCAAGGGTGCGGGTTCGTGGGGGAACGCAAAGAGCAAGGGTGCGGGTTCGTGGGGGAACGCAAAGAGCAAGGGTGCGGGTTCGTGGGGGAACGCAAAGAGCTAGGGTGCGGGTTCGTGGGGGAACGCAAAGAGCAAGGGTGCGGGTTCGTGGGGGAACGCAGAGAGCTAGGGTGCGGGTTCGTGGGGGAACGCAAAGAGCAAGGGTGCGGGTTCGTGGGGGAACGCAAAGAGCAAGGGTGCGGGTTCGTGGGGGAACGCAAAGAGCAAGGGTGCGGGTTCGTGGGGGAACGCAAAGAGCAAGGGTGCGGGTTCGTGGGGGAACGCAAAGAGCAAGGGTGCGGGTTCGTGGGGGAGTGCAAAGAGGAACCGTGCGGGTTCGTGGGGGAACACAATGAGGAACCGTGCGGGTTCGTGGGGGAACGCAAAGAGCAAGGGTGCGGGTTCGTGGGGGAACGCAAAGAGCAAGGGTGCGGGTTCGTGGGGGAATGCAAAGAGCAAGGGTGCGGGTTCGTGGGGGAACGCAAAGAGGAACGGTGCGGGTTCGTGGGGGAACGCAAAGAGCAATGGTGCGGGTTCGTGGGGGAACACAAAGAGCAAGGGTGCGGGTTCGTGGGGGAACGCAAAGAGGAACCGTGCGGGTTCGTGGGGGAACGCAAAGAGGAACCGTGTGGTTTCGTGGGGGAATGCAAAGAGGAACCGTGCGGGTTCGTGGGGGAACGAAAAGAGGATCCGTGCGGGTTCGTGGGGGAGCGCAAAGAGGAACCGTGCGGGTTCGTGGGGGAACGCAAAGAGCAAGGGTGCGGGTTCATGGGGGAACGCAAAGAGGAACCGTGCGGGTTTGTGGGGGAACGCAAAGAGCAAGGGTGCGGGTTCGTGGGGGAACGCAAAGAGCAAGGGTGCGGGTTCGTGGGGGAACGCAAAGAGGAACCGTGCGGGTTCATGGGGGAACGCAAAGAGCAAGGGTGCGGGTTCGTGGGGGAACGCAAAGAGCTAGGGTGCGGGTTCGTGGGGGAACGCAAAGAGCTAGGGTGCGGGTTCGTGGGGGAACGCAAAGAGCAAGGGTGCGGGTTCGTGGGGGAACGCAAAGAGGAACCGTGCGGGTTCGTGGGGGAACGCAAAGAGCAAGGGTGCGGGTTCGTGGGGGAACGCAGAGAGCTAGGGTGCGGGTTCGTGGGGGAATGCAAAGAGCAAGGGTGCGGGTTCGTGGGGGAACGCAAAGAGCAAGGGTGCGGGTTCGTGGGGGAACGCAAAGAGCAAGGGTGCGGGTTCATGGGGGAACGCAAAGAGCAAGGGTGCGGGTTCGTGGGGGAGTGCAAAGAGGAACCGTGCGGGTTCGTGGGGGAACACAAAGAGGAACCGTGCGGGTTCGTGGGGGAACGCAAAGAGCAAGGGTGCGGGTTCGTGGGGGAATGCAAAGAGCAAGGGTGCGGGTTCGTGGGGGAACGCAAAGAGGAACGGTGCGGGTTCGTGGGGGAACGCAAAGAGCAAGGGTGCGGGTTCGTGGGGAAACGCAAAGAGCAATGGTGCGGGTTCGTGGGGGAACACAAAGAGCAAGGGTGCGGGTTCGTGGGGGAACGCAAAGAGGAACCGTGCGGGTTCGTGGGGGAACGCAAAGAGGAACCGTGTGGTTTCGTGGGGGAATGGAAAGAGGAACCGTGCGGGTTCGTGGGGGAACGAAAAGAGGATCCGTGCGGGTTCGTGGGGGAGCGCAAAGAGGAACCGTGCGGGTTCGTGGGGGAACGCAAAGAGCAAGGGTGCGGGTTCATGGGGGAACGCAAAGAGGAACCGTGCGGGTTTGTGGGGGAACGCAAAGAGCAAGGGTGCGGGTTCGTGGGGGAACGCAAAGAGCAAGGGTGCGGGTTCGTGGGGGAACGCAAAGAGCAAGGGTGCGGGTTCGTGGGGGAACGCAAAGAGCAAGGGTGCGGGTTCGTGGGGGAACGCAAAGAGCAAGGGTGCGGGTTCGTGGGGGAACGCAAAGAGCAAGGGTGCGGGTTCGTGGGGGAACGCAAAGAGCTATTGTGCGGGTTCGTGGGGGAACGCAGAGAGCAAGGGTGCGGGTTCGTGGGGGAACGCAGAGAGCTAGGGTGCGGGTTCGTGGGGGAACGCAAAGAGCAAGGGTGCGGGTTCGTGGGGGAACGCAAAGAGCAAGGGTGCGGGTTCGTGGGGGAACGCAAAGAGCAAGGGTGCGGGTTCGTGGGGGAACGCAAAGAGCAAGGGTGCGGGTTCGTGGGGGAGTGCAAAGAGGAACCGTGCGGGTTCGTGGGGGAACACAATGAGGAACCGTGCGGGTTCGTGGGGGAACGCAAAGAGCAAGGGTGCGGGTTCGTGGGAGAACGCAAAGAGCAAGGGTGCGGGTTCGTGGGGGAACGCAAACAGGAACGGTGCGGGTTCGTGGGGGAACGCAAAGAGCAAGGGTGCGGGTTCGTAGGGGAACGCAAAGAGCAATGGTGCGGGTTCGTGGGGGAACACAAAGAGCAAGGGTGCGGGTTCGTGGGGGAACGCAAAGAGGAACCGTGCGGGTTCGTGGGGGAACGCAAAGAGGAACCGTGTGGTTTCGTGGGGGAATGCAAAGAGGAACCGTGCGGGTTCGTGGGGGAACGAAAAGAGGATCCGTGCGGGTTCGTGGGGGAGCGCAAAGAGGAACCGTGCGGGTTCGTGGGGGAACGCAAAGAGCAAGGGTGCGGGTTCGTGGGGGAACGAAAAGAGGATCCGTGCGGGTTCGTGGGGGAGCGCAAAGAGGAACCGTGCGGGTTCGTGGGGGAACGCAAAGAGCAAGGGTGCGGGTTCGTGGGGGAACTCAAAGAGGAACCGTGCGGGTTTGTGGGGGAACGCAAAGAGCAAGGGTGCGGGTTCGTGGGGGAACGCAAAGAGCAAGGGTGCGGGTTCGTGGGGGAACGCAAAGAGGAACCGTGCGGGTTCATGGGGGAACGCAAAGAGCAAGGGTGCGGGTTCTTGGGGGAACGCAAAGAGCTAGGGTGCGGGTTCGTGGGGGAACGCAAAGAGCTAGGGTGCGGGTTCGTGGGGGAACGCAAAGAGCAAGGGTGCGGGTTCGTGGGGGAACGCAAAGAGCAAGGGTGCGGGTTCGTGGGGGAACGCAAAGAGGAACCGTGCGGGTTCGTGGGGGAACGCAAAGAGCAAGGGTGCGGGTTCGTGGGGGAACGCAGAGAGCAAGGGTGCGGGTTCGTGGGGGAACGCAAAGAGCAAGGGTGCGGGTTCGTGGGGGAACGCAAAGAGCAAGGGTGCGGGTTCGTGGGGAAACGCAAAGAGCAAGGGTGCGGGTTCGTGGGGGAGTGCAAAGAGGAACCGTGCGGGTTCGTGGGGGAACACAAAGAGGAACCGTGCGGGTTCGTGGGGGAACGCAAAGAGCAAGGGTGCGGGTTCGTGGGGGAACGCAAAGAGCAAGGGTGCGGGTTCGTGGGGGAACGCAAAGAGGAACGGTGCGGGTTCGTGGGGGAACGCAAAGAGCAAGGGTGTGGGTTCGTGGGGGAACGCAAAGAGCAATGGTGCGGGTTCGCGGGGGAACACAAAGTGCAAGGGTGCGGGTTCGTGGGGGAACGCAAAGAGGAACCGTGCGGGTTCGTGGGGGAACGCAAAGAGGAACCGTGTGGTTTCGTGGGGGAATGGAAAGAGGAACCGTGCGGGTTCGTGGGGGAACGAAAAGAGGATCTGTGCGGGTTCGTGGGGGAGCGCAAAGAGGAACCGTGCGGGTTCGTGGGGGAACGCAAAGAGCAAGGGTGCGGGTTCATGGGGGAACGCAAAGAGGAACCGTGCGGGTTTGTGGGGGAACGCAAAGAGCAAGGGTGCGGGTTCGTGGGGGAACGCAAAGAGCAAGGGTGCGGGTTCGTGGGGGAACGCAAAGAGCAAGGGTGCGGGTTCGTGGGGGAACGCAAAGAGCAAGGGTGCGGGTTCGTGGGGGAACGCAAAGAGCAAGGGTGCGGTTTCGTGGGGGAACGCAAAGAGCTAGGGTGCGGGTTCGTGGGGGAACGCAAAGAGCAAGGGTGCGGGTTCGTGGGGGAACGCAGAGAGCTAGGGTGCGGGTTCGTGGGGGAACGCAAAGAGCAAGGGTGCGGGTTCGTGGGGGAACGCAAAGAGCAAGGGTGCGGGTTCGTGGGGGAACGCAAAGAGCAAGGGTGCGGGTTCGTGGGGGAACGCAAAGAGCAAGGGTGCGGGTTCGTGGGGGAACGCAAAGAGCAAGGGTGCGGGTTCGTGGGGGAGTGCAAAGAGGAACCGTGCGGGTTCGTGGGGGAACACAATGAGGAACCGTGCGGGTTCGTGGGGGAACGCAAAGAGCAAGGGTGCGGGTTCGTGGGGGAACGCAAAGAGCAAGGGTGCGGGTTCGTGGGGGAACGCAAAGAGGAACGGTGCGGGTTCGTGGGGGAACGCAAAGAGCAAGGGTGCGGGTTCGTGGGGGAACGCAAAGAGCAATGGTGCGGGTTCGTGGGGGAACACAAAGAGCAAGGGTGCGGGTTCGTGGGGGAACGCAAAGAGGAACCGTGCGGGTTCGTGGGGGAACGCAAAGAGGAACCGTGTGGTTTCGTGGGGGAATGCAAAGAGGAACCGTGCGGGTTCGTGGGGGAACGAAAAGAGGATCCGTGCGGGTTCGTGGGGGAGCGCAAAGAGGAACTGTGCGGGTTCGTGGGGGAACGCAAAGAGCAAGGGTGCGGGTTCATGGGGGAACGCAAAGAGGAACCGTGCGGGTTTGTGGGGGAACGCAAAGAGCAAGGGTGCGGGTTCGTGGGGGAACGCAAAGAGCAAGGGTGCGGGTTCGTGGGGGAACGCAAAGAGGAACCGTGCGGGTTCATGGGGGAACGCAAAGAGCAAGGGTGCGGGTTCGTGGGGGAACGCAAAGAGCTAGGGTGCGGGTTCGTGGGGGAACGCAAAGAGCTAGGGTGCGGGTTCGTGGGGGAACGCAAAGAGCAAGGGTGCGGGTTCGTGGGGGAACGCAAAGAGGAACCGTGCGGGTTCGTGGGGGAACGCAAAGAGCAAGGGTGCGGGTTCGTGGGGGAACGCAGAGAGCTAGGGTGCGGGTTCGTGGGGGAACGCAAAGAGCAAGGGTGCGGGTTTGTGGGGGAACGCAAAGAGCAAGGGTGCGGGTTCGTGGGGGAACGCAAAGAGCAAGGGTGCGGGTTCGTGGGGGAACGCAAAGAGCAAGGGTGCGGGTTCGTGGGGGAGTGCAAAGAGGAACCGTGCGGGTTCGTGGGGGATCACAAAGAGGAACCGTGCGGGTTCGTGGGGGAACGCCAAGAGCAAGGGTGCGGGTTCGTGGGGGAACGCAAAGAGCAAGGGTGCGGGTTCGTGGGGGAACGCAAAGAGGAACGGTGCGGGTTCGTGGGGGAACGCAAAGAGCAAGGGTGCGGGTTCGTGGGGGAACGCAAAGAGCAATGGTGCGGGTTCGTGGGGGAACACAAAGAGCAAGGGTGCGGGTTCGTGGGGGAACGCAAAGAGGAACCGTGCGGGTTCGTGGGGGAACGCAAAGAGGAACCATGTGGTTTCGTGGGGGAATGCAAAGAGGAACCGTGCGGGTTCGTGGGGGAACGAAAAGAGGATCCGTGCGGGTTCGTGGGGGAGCGCAAAGAGGAACCGTGCGGGTTCGTGGGGGAACGCAAAGAGCAAGGGTGCGGGTTCATGGGGGAACGCAAAGAGGAACCGTGCGGGTTTGTGGGGGAACGCAAAGAGCAAGGGTGCGGGTTCGTGGGGGAACGCAAAGAGCAAGGGTGCGGGTTCGTGGGGGAACGCAAAGAGCAAGGGTGCGGGTTCGTGGGGGAACGCAAAGAGCAAGGGTGCGGGTTCGTGGGGGAACGCAAAGAGCAAGGGTGCGGGTTCGTGGGGGAACGCAAAGAGCTAGGGTGCGGGTTCGTGGGGGAACGCAAAGAGCAAGGGTGCGGGTTCGTGGGGGAACGCAGAGAGCTAGGGTGCGGGTTCGTGGGGGAACGCAAAGAGCAAGGGTGCGGGTTCGTGGGGGAACGCAAAGAGCAAGGGTGCGGGTTCGTGGGGGAACGCAAAGAGCAAGGGTGCGGGTTCGTGGGGGAACGCAAAGAGTAAGGGTGCGGGTTCGTGGGGGAACGCAAAGAGCAAGGGTGCGGGTTCGTGGGGGAGTGCAAAGAGGAACCGTGCGGGTTCGTGGGGGAACACAATGAGGAACCGTGCGGGTTCGTGGGGGAACGCAAAGAGCAAGGGTGCGGGTTCGTGGGGGAACGCAAAGAGCAAGGGTGCGGGTTCGTGGGGGAATGCAAAGAGCAAGGGTGCGGGTTCGTGGGGGAACGCAAAGAGCAAGGGTGCGGGTTCGTGGGGGAACGCAAAGAGCAAGGGTGCGGTTTCGTGGGGGAACGCAAAGAGCTAGGGTGCGGGTTCGTGGGGGAACGCAAAGAGGAACCGTGCGGGTTCGTGGGGGAACGCAAAGAGGAACCGTGTGGTTTCGTGGGGGAATGCAAAGAGGAACCGTGCGGGTTCGTGGGGGAACGAAAAGAGGATCCGTGCGGGTTCGTGGGGGAGCGCAAAGAGGAACCGTGCGGGTTCGTGGGGGAACGCAAAGAGCAAGGGTGCGGGTTCATGGGGGAACGCAAAGAGGAACCGTGCGGGTTTGTGGGGGAACGCAAAGAGCAAGGGTGCGGGTTCGTGGGGGAACGCAAAGAGCAAGGGTGCGGGTTCGTGGGGGAACGCAAAGAGGAACTGTGCGGGTTCATGGGGGAACGCAAAGAGCAAGGGTGTGGGTTCGTGGGGGAACGCAAAGAGCTAGGGTGCGGGTTCGTGGGGGAACGCAAAGAGCTAGGGTGCGGGTTCGTGGGGGAACGCAAAGAGCAAGGGTGCGGGTTCGTGGGGGAACGCAAAGAGGAACCGTGCGGGTTCGTGGGGGAACGCAAAGAGCAAGGGTGCGGGTTCGTGGGGGAACGCAGAGAGCTAGGGTGCGGGTTCGTGGGGGAATGCAAAGAGCAAGGGTGCGGGTTCGTGGGGGAACGCAAAGAGCAAGGGTGCGGGTTCGTGGGGGAACGCAAAGAGCAAGGGTGCGGGTTCATGGGGGAACGCAAAGAGCAAGGGTGCGGGTTCGTGGGGGAGTGCAAAGAGGAACCGTGCGGGTTCGTGGGGGAACACAAAGAGGAACTGTGCGGGTTCGTGGGGGAACGCAAAGAGCAAGGGTGCGGGTTCGTGGGGGAATGCAAAGAGCAAGGGTGCGGGTTCGTGGGGGAACGCAAAGAGGAACGGTGCGGGTTCGTGGGGGAACGCAAAGAGCAAGGGTGCGGGTTCGTGGGGAAACGCAAAGAGCAATGGTGCGGGTTCGTGGGGGAACACAAAGAGCAAGGGTGCGGGTTCGTGGGGGAACGCAAAGAGGAACCGTGCGGGTTCGTGGGGGAACGCAAAGAGGAACCGTGTGGTTTCGTGGGGGAATGGAAAGAGGAACCGTGCGGGTTCGTGGGGGAGCGCAAAGAGGAACCGTGCGGGTTCGTGGGGGAACGCAAAGAGCAAGGGTGCGGGTTCATGGGGGAACGCAAAGAGGAACCGTGCGGGTTTGTGGGGGAACGCAAAGAGCAAGGGTGCGGGTTCGTGGGGGAACGCAAAGAGCAAGGGTGCGGGTTCGTGGGGGAACGCAAAGAGCAAGGGTGCGGGTTCGTGGGGGAACGCAAAGAGCAAGGGTGCGGGTTCGTGGGGGAACGCAAAGAGCAAGGGTGCGGGTTCGTGGGGGAACGCAAAGAGCAAGGGTGCGGGTTCGTGGGGGAACGCAAAGAGCTAGGGTGCGGGTTCGTGGGGGAACGCAGAGAGCAAGGGTGCGGGTTCGTGGGGGAACGCAGAGAGCTAGGGTGCGGGTTCGTGGGGGAACGCAAAGAGCAAGGGTGCGGGTTCGTGGGGGAACGCAAAGAGCAAGGGTGCGGGTTCGTGGGGGAACGCAAAGAGCAAGGGTGCGGGTTCGTGGGGGAACGCAAAGAGCAAGGGTGCGGGTTCGTGGGGGAGTGCAAAGAGGAACTGTGCGGGTTCGTGGGGGAACACAATGAGGAACCGTGCGGGTTCGTGGGGGAACGCAAAGAGCAAGGGTGCGGGATCGTGGGAGAACGCAAAGAGCAAGGGTGCGGGTTCGTGGGGGAACGCAAACAGGAACGGTGCGGGTTCGTGGGGGAACGCAAAGAGCAAGGGTGCGGGTTCGTAGGGGAACGCAAAGAGCAATGGTGCGGGTTCGTGGGGGAACACAAAGAGCAAGGGTGCGGGTTCGTGGGGGAACGCAAAGAGCAATGGTGCGGGTTCGTGGGGGAACGCAAAGAGGAACCGTGTGGTTTCGTGGGGGAATGCAAAGAGGAACCGTGCGGGTTCGTGGGGGAACGAAAAGAGGATCCGTGCGGGTTCGTGGGGGAGCGCAAAGAGGAACCGTGCGGGTTCGTGGGGGAACGCAAAGAGCAAGGGTGCGGGTTCGTGGGGGAACGAAAAGAGGATCCGTGCGGGTTCGTGGGGGAGCGCAAAGAGGAACCGTGCGGGTTCGTGGGGGAACGCAAAGAGCAAGGGTGCGGGTTCGTGGGGGAACTCAAAGAGGAACCGTGCGGGTTTGTGGGGGAACGCAAAGAGCAAGGGTGCGGGTTCGTGGGGGAACGCAAAGAGCAAGGGTGCGGGTTCGTGGGGGAACGCAAAGAGGAACCGTGCGGGTTCATGGGGGAACGCAAAGAGCAAGGGTGCGGGTTCTTGGGGGAACGCAAAGAGCTAGGGTGCGGGTTCGTGGGGGAACGCAAAGAGCTAGGGTGCGGGTTCGTGGGGGAACGCAAAGAGCAAGGGTGCGGGTTCGTGGGGGAACGCAAAGAGCAAGGGTGCGGGTTCGTGGGGGAACGCAAAGAGGAACCGTGCGGGTTCGTGGGGGAACGCAAAGAGCAAGGGTGCGGGTTCGTGGGGGAACGCAGAGAGCAAGGGTGCGGGTTCGTGGGGGAACGCAAAGAGCAAGGGTGCGGGTTCGTGGGGGAACGCAAAGAGCAAGGGTGCGGGTTCGTGGGGAAACGCAAAGAGCAAGGGTGCGGGTTCGTGGGGGAGTGCAAAGAGGAACCGTGCGGGTTCGTGGGGGAACACAAAGAGGAACCGTGCGGGTTCGTGGGGGAACGCAAAGAGCAAGGGTGCGGGTTCGTGGGGGAACGCAAAGAGCAAGGGTGCGGGTTCGTGGGGGAACGCAAAGAGGAACGGTGCGGGTTCGTGGGGGAACGCAAAGAGCAAGGGTGTGGGTTCGTGGGGGAACGCAAAGAGCAATGGTGCGGGTTCGCGGGGGAACACAAAGTGCAAGGGTGCGGGTTCGTGGGGGAACGCAAAGAGGAACCGTGCGGGTTCGTGGGGGAACGCAAAGAGGAACCGTGTGGTTTCGTGGGGGAATGGAAAGAGGAACCGTGCGGGTTCGTGGGGGAACGAAAAGAGGATCTGTGCGGGTTCGTGGGGGAGCGCAAAGAGGAACCGTGCGGGTTCGTGGGGGAACGCAAAGAGCAAGGGTGCGGGTTCATGGGGGAACGCAAAGAGGAACCGTGCGGGTTTGTGGGGGAACGCAAAGAGCAAGGGTGCGGGTTCGTGGGGGAACGCAAAGAGCAAGGGTGCGGGTTCGTGGGGGAACGCAAAGAGCAAGGGTGCGGGTTCGTGGGGGAACGCAAAGAGCAAGGGTGCGGGTTTGTGTGGGAACGCAAAGAGCAAGGGTGCGGTTTCGTGGGGGAACGCAAAGAGCTAGGGTGCGGGTTCGTGGGGGAACGCAAAGAGCAAGGGTGCGGGTTCGTGGGGGAACGCAGAGAGCTAGGGTGCGGGTTCGTGGGGGAACGCAAAGAGCAAGGGTGCGGGTTCGTGGGGGAACGCAAAGAGCAAGGGTGCGGGTTCGTGGGGGAACGCAAAGAGCAAGGGTGCGGGTTCGTGGGGGAACGCAAAGAGCAAGGGTGCGGGTTCGTGGGGGAACGCAAAGAGCAAGGGTGCGGGTTCGTGGGGGAGTGCAAAGAGGAACCGTGCGGGTTCGTGGGGGAACACAATGAGGAACCGTGCGGGTTCGTGGGGGAACGCAAAGAGCAAGGGTGCGGGTTCGTGGGGGAACGCAAAGAGCAAGGGTGCGGGTTCGTGGGGGAACACAAAGAGGAACGGTGCGGGTTCGTGGGGGAACACAAAGAGCAAGGGTGCGGGTTCGTGGGGGAACGCAAAGAGGAACCGTGCGGGTTCGTGGGGGAACACAAAGAGGAACCGTGTGGTTTCGTGGGGGAATGCAAAGAGGAACCGTGCGGGTTCGTGGGGGAACGAAAAGAGGATCCGTGCGGGTTCGTGGGGGAGCGCAAAGAGGAACCGTGCGGGTTCGTGGGGGAACGCAAAGAGCAAGGGTGCGGGTTCATGGGGGAACGCAAAGAGGAACCGTGCGGGTTTGTGGGGGAACGCAAAGAGCAAGGGTGCGGGTTCGTGGGGGAACGCAAAGAGCAAGGGTGCGGGTTCGTGGGGGAACGCAAAGAGGAACCGTGCGGGTTCATGGGGGAACTCAAAGAGCAAGGGTGCGGGTTCATGGGGGAACGCAAAGAGGAACCGTGCGGGTTCGTGGGGGAACGCAAAGAGCTAGGGTGCGGGTTCGTGGGGGAACGCAAATAGCAAGGGTGCGGGTTCATGGGGGAGTGCAAAGAGGAACCGTGCGGGTTCGTGGGGGAACGCAAAGAGGAACCGTGCGGGTTCGTGGGTAACGCAAAGAGGAACCGTGCGGGTTCGTGGGGGAACGCAAAGAGCAAGGGTGCGGGTTCGTGGGGGAACGCAAAGAGCAAGGGTGCGGGTTCGTGGGGGAACGCAAAGAGGAACGGTGCGGGTTCGTGGGGGAACGCAAAGAGCAAGGGTGCGGGTTCGTGGGGGAACGCAAAGAGCAATGGTGCGGGTTCGTGGGGGAACACAAAGAGCAAGGGTGCGGGTTCGTGGGGGAGCGCAAAGAGGAACCGTGCGGGTTCGTGGGGGAACGCAAAGAGCAAGGGTGCGGGTTCATGGGGGAATGCAAAGAGGAACCGTGCGGGTTCGTGGGGGAACGAAAAGAGGATCCGTGCGGGTTCGTGGGGGAGCGCAAAGAGGAACCGTGCGGGTTCGTGGGGGAACGCAAAGAGCAAGGGTGCGGGTTCATGGGGGAACGCAAAGAGGAACCGTGCGGGTTTGTGGGGGAACGCAAAGAGCAAGGGTGCGGGTTCGTGGGGGAACGCAAAGAGCAAGGGTGCGGGTTCGTGGGGGAACGCAAAGAGCAAGGGTGCGGGTTCGTGGGGGAACGCAAAGAGCAAGGGTGCGGGTTCGTGGGGGAACGCAAAGTGGAACCGTGCGGTTTCGTGGGGGAACGCAAAGAGCAAGGGTGCGGGTTCGTGGGGGAACGCAAAGAGCTAGGG
This sequence comes from Oreortyx pictus, assembly GCA_036925125.1. Taxonomy (NCBI): domain Eukaryota; kingdom Metazoa; phylum Chordata; class Aves; order Galliformes; family Odontophoridae; genus Oreortyx; species Oreortyx pictus. The sequence goes on from JAUPFR010000058.1 coordinate 469,881, forward strand.
TGCGGGTTCGTGGGGGAACGCAAAGAGCAAGGGTGCGGGTTCGTTGGGGAACGCAGAGAGCTAGGGTGCGGGTTCGTGGGGGAACGCAAAGAGCAAGGGTGCGGGTTCGTGGGGGAACGCAAAGAGCAAGGGTGCGGGTTCGTGGGGGAACGCAAAGAGCAAGGGTGCGGGTTCGTGGGGGAACGCAAAGAGCAAGGGTGCGGGTTCGTGGGGGAACGCAAAGAGCAAGGGTGCGGGTTCGTGGGGGAACGCAAAGAGCAAGGGTGCGGGTTCGTGGGGGAACGCAAAGAGCAAGGGTGCGGGTTCGTGGGGGAACGCAAAGAGCAAGGGTGCGGGTTCGTAGGGGAACGCAAAGAGCAATGGTGCGGGTTCGTGGGGGAACACAAAGAGCAAGGGTGCGGGTTCGTGGGGGAACGCAAAGAGCAATGGTGCGGGTTCGTGGGGGAACGCAAAGAGGAACCGTGTGGTTTCGTGGGGGAATGCAAAGAGGAACCGTGCGGGTTCGTGGGGGAACGAAAAGAGGATCCGTGCGGGTTCGTGGGGGAGCGCAAAGAGGAACCGTGCGGGTTCGTGGGGGAACGCAAAGAGCAAGGGTGCGGGTTCGTGGGGGAACGAAAAGAGGATCCGTGCGGGTTCGTGGGGGAGCGCAAAGAGGAACCGTGCGGGTTCGTGGGGGAACGCAAAGAGCAAGGGTGCGGGTTCGTGGGGGAACTCAAAGAGGAACCGTGCGGGTTTGTGGGGGAACGCAAAGAGCAAGGGTGCGGGTTCGTGGGGGAACGCAAAGAGCAAGGGTGCGGGTTCGTGGGGGAACGCAAAGAGGAACCGTGCGGGTTCATGGGGGAACGCAAAGAGCAAGGGTGCGGGTTCTTGGGGGAACGCAAAGAGCTAGGGTGCGGGTTCGTGGGGGAACGCAAAGAGGAACGGTGCGGGTTCGTGGGGGAACGCAAAGAGCAAGGGTGCGGGTTCGTGGGGGAACGCAAAGAGCAATGGTGCGGGTTCGTGGGGGAACACAAAGAGCAAGGGTGCGGGTTCGTGGGGGAGCGCAAAGAGGAACCGTGCGGGTTCGTGGGGGAACGCAAAGAGCAAGGGTGCGGGTTCATGGGGGAATGCAAAGAGGAACCGTGCGGGTTCGTGGGGGAACGAAAAGAGGATCCGTGCGGGTTCGTGGGGGAGCGCAAAGAGGAACCGTGCGGGTTCGTGGGGGAACGCAAAGAGCAAGGGTGCGGGTTCATGGGGGAACGCAAAGAGGAACCGTGCGGGTTTGTGGGGGAACGCAAAGAGCAAGGGTGCGGGTTCGTGGGGGAACGCAAAGAGCAAGGGTGCGGGTTCGTGGGGGAACGCAAAGAGCAAGGGTGCGGGTTCGTGGGGGAACGCAAAGAGCAAGGGTGCGGGTTCGTGGGGGAACGCAAAGTGGAACCGTGCGGTTTCGTGGGGGAACGCAAAGAGCAAGGGTGCGGGTTCGTGGGGGAACGCAAAGAGCTAGGGTGCGGGTTCGTGGGGGAACGCAAAGAGCAAGGGTGCGGGTTCGTTGGGGAACGCAGAGAGCTAGGGTGCGGGTTCGTGGGGGAACGCAAAGAGCAAGGGTGCGGGTTCGTGGGGGAACGCAAAGAGCAAGGGTGCGGGTTCGTGGGGGAACGCAAAGAGCAAGGGTGCGGGTTCGTGGGGGAACGCAAAGAGCAAGGGTGCGGGTTCGTGGGGGAACGCAAAGAGCAAGGGTGCGGGTTCGTGGGGGAACGCAAAGAGCAAGGGTGCGGGTTCGTGGGGGAACGCAAAGAGCAAGGGTGCGGGTTCGTGGGGGAACGCAAAGAGCAAGGGTGCGGGTTCGTAGGGGAACGCAAAGAGCAATGGTGCGGGTTCGTGGGGGAACACAAAGAGCAAGGGTGCGGGTTCGTGGGGGAACACAAAGAGCAAGGGTGCGGGTTCGTGGGGGAACGCAAAGAGCAATGGTGCGGGTTCGTGGGGGAACGCAAAGAGGAACCGTGTGGTTTCGTGGGGGAATGCAAAGAGGAACCGTGCGGGTTCGTGGGGGAACGAAAAGAGGATCCGTGCGGGTTCGTGGGGGAGCGCAAAGAGGAACCGTGCGGGTTCGTGGGGGAACGCAAAGAGCAAGGGTGCGGGTTCGTGGGGGAACGAAAAGAGGATCCGTGCGGGTTCGTGGGGGAGCGCAAAGAGGAACCGTGCGGGTTCGTGGGGGAACGCAAAGAGCAAGGGTGCGGGTTCGTGGGGGAACTCAAAGAGGAACCGTGCGGGTTTGTGGGGGAACGCAAAGAGCAAGGGTGCGGGTTCGTGGGGGAACGCAAAGAGCAAGGGTGCGGGTTCGTGGGGGAACGCAAAGAGGAACCGTGCGGGTTCATGGGGGAACGCAAAGAGCAAGGGTGCGGGTTCTTGGGGGAACGCAAAGAGCTAGGGTGCGGGTTCGTGGGGGAACGCAAAGAGCTAGGGTGCGGGTTCGTGGGGGAACGCAAAGAGCAAGGGTGCGGGTTCGTGGGGGAACGCAAAGAGCAAGGGTGCGGGTTCGTGGGGGAACGCAAAGAGGAACCGTGCGGGTTCGTGGGGGAACGCAAAGAGCAAGGGTGCGGGTTCGTGGGGGAACGCAGAGAGCAAGGGTGCGGGTTCGTGGGGGAACGCAAAGAGCAAGGGTGCGGGTTCGTGGGGGAACGCAAAGAGCAAGGGTGCGGGTTCGTGGGGAAACGCAAAGAGCAAGGGTGCGGGTTCGTGGGGGAGTGCAAAGAGGAACCGTGCGGGTTCGTGGGGGAACACAAAGAGGAACCGTGCGGGTTCGTGGGGGAACGCAAAGAGCAAGGGTGCGGGTTCGTGGGGGAACGCAAAGAGCAAGGGTGCGGGTTCGTGGGGGAACGCAAAGAGGAACGGTGCGGGTTCGTGGGGGAACGCAAAGAGCAAGGGTGTGGGTTCGTGGGGGAACGCAAAGAGCAATGGTGCGGGTTCGCGGGGGAACACAAAGTGCAAGGGTGCGGGTTCGTGGGGGAACGCAAAGAGGAACCGTGCGGGTTCGTGGGGGAACGCAAAGAGGAACCGTGTGGTTTCGTGGGGGAATGGAAAGAGGAACCGTGCGGGTTCGTGGGGGAACGAAAAGAGGATCTGTGCGGGTTCGTGGGGGAGCGCAAAGAGGAACCGTGCGGGTTCGTGGGGGAACGCAAAGAGCAAGGGTGCGGGTTCATGGGGGAACGCAAAGAGGAACCGTGCGGGTTTGTGGGGGAACGCAAAGAGCAAGGGTGCGGGTTCGTGGGGGAACGCAAAGAGCAAGGGTGCGGGTTCGTGGGGGAACGCAAAGAGCAAGGGTGCGGGTTCGTGGGGGAACGCAAAGAGCAAGGGTGCGGGTTTGTGTGGGAACGCAAAGAGCAAGGGTGCGGTTTCGTGGGGGAACGCAAAGAGCTAGGGTGCGGGTTCGTGGGGGAACGCAAAGAGCAAGGGTGCGGGTTCGTGGGGGAACGCAGAGAGCTAGGGTGCGGGTTCGTGGGGGAACGCAAAGAGCAAGGGTGCGGGTTCGTGGGGGAACGCAAAGAGCAAGGGTGCGGGTTCGTGGGGGAACGCAAAGAGCAAGGGTGCGGGTTCGTGGGGGAACGCAAAGAGCAAGGGTGCGGGTTCGTGGGGGAACGCAAAGAGCAAGGGTGCGGGTTCGTGGGGGAGTGCAAAGAGGAACCGTGCGGGTTCGTGGGGGAACACAATGAGGAACCGTGCGGGTTCGTGGGGGAACGCAAAGAGCAAGGGTGCGGGTTCGTGGGGGAACGCAAAGAGCAAGGGTGCGGGTTCGTGGGGGAACACAAAGAGGAACGGTGCGGGTTCGTGGGGGAACACAAAGAGCAAGGGTGCGGGTTCGTGGGGGAACGCAAAGAGGAACCGTGCGGGTTCGTGGGGGAACACAAAGAGGAACCGTGTGGTTTCGTGGGGGAATGCAAAGAGGAACCGTGCGGGTTCGTGGGGGAACGAAAAGAGGATCCGTGCGGGTTCGTGGGGGAGCGCAAAGAGGAACCGTGCGGGTTCGTGGGGGAACGCAAAGAGCAAGGGTGCGGGTTCATGGGGGAACGCAAAGAGGAACCGTGCGGGTTTGTGGGGGAACGCAAAGAGCAAGGGTGCGGGTTCGTGGGGGAACGCAAAGAGCAAGGGTGCGGGTTCGTGGGGGAACGCAAAGAGGAACCGTGCGGGTTCATGGGGGAACTCAAAGAGCAAGGGTGCGGGTTCATGGGGGAACGCAAAGAGGAACCGTGCGGGTTCGTGGGGGAACGCAAAGAGCTAGGGTGCGGGTTCGTGGGGGAACGCAAATAGCAAGGGTGCGGGTTCATGGGGGAGTGCAAAGAGGAACCGTGCGGGTTCGTGGGGGAACGCAAAGAGGAACCGTGCGGGTTCGTGGGTAACGCAAAGAGGAACCGTGCGGGTTCGTGGGGGAACGCAAAGAGCAAGGGTGCGGGTTCGTGGGGGAACGCAAAGAGCAAGGGTGCGGGTTCGTGGGGGAACGCAAAGAGGAACGGTGCGGGTTCGTGGGGGAACGCAAAGAGCAAGGGTGCGGGTTCGTGGGGGAACGCAAAGAGCAATGGTGCGGGTTCGTGGGGGAACACAAAGAGCAAGGGTGCGGGTTCGTGGGGGAGCGCAAAGAGGAACCGTGCGGGTTCGTGGGGGAACGCAAAGAGCAAGGGTGCGGGTTCATGGGGGAATGCAAAGAGGAACCGTGCGGGTTCGTGGGGGAACGAAAAGAGGATCCGTGCGGGTTCGTGGGGGAGCGCAAAGAGGAACCGTGCGGGTTCGTGGGGGAACGCAAAGAGCAAGGGTGCGGGTTCATGGGGGAACGCAAAGAGGAACCGTGCGGGTTTGTGGGGGAACGCAAAGAGCAAGGGTGCGGGTTCGTGGGGGAACGCAAAGAGCAAGGGTGCGGGTTCGTGGGGGAACGCAAAGAGCAAGGGTGCGGGTTCGTGGGGGAACGCAAAGAGCAAGGGTGCGGGTTCGTGGGGGAACGCAAAGTGGAACCGTGCGGTTTCGTGGGGGAACGCAAAGAGCAAGGGTGCGGGTTCGTGGGGGAACGCAAAGAGCTAGGGTGCGGGTTCGTGGGGGAACGCAAAGAGCAAGGGTGCGGGTTCGTTGGGGAACGCAGAGAGCTAGGGTGCGGGTTCGTGGGGGAACGCAAAGAGCAAGGGTGCGGGTTCGTGGGGGAACGCAAAGAGCAAGGGTGCGGGTTCGTGGGGGAACGCAAAGAGCAAGGGTGCGGGTTCGTGGGGGAACGCAAAGAGCAAGGGTGCGGGTTCGTGGGGGAACGCAAAGAGCAAGGGTGCGGGTTCGTGGGGGAGTGCAAAGAGGAACCGTGCGGGTTCGTGGGGGAACACAATGAGGAACCGTGCGGGTTCGTGGGGGAACGCAAAGAGCAAGGGTGCGGGTTCGTGGGGGAACGCAAAGAGCAAGGGTGCGGGTTCGTGGGGGAACGCAAAGAGGAACCGCGCGGGATCGTGGGGGAACGCAAAGAGCAAGGGTGCGGGTTCGTGGGGGAACGCAAAGTGGAACCGTGCGGTTTCGTGGGGGAACGCAAAGGGCAAGGGTGCGGGTTCGTGGGGGAACGCAAAGAGCAAGGGTGCGGGTTCATTGTGGAACGCAAAGAGCAAGGGTGCGGGTTCGTGGGGGAACGCAAAGAGCAAGGGTGCGGGTTCGTGGGGGAACGCAAAGAGGAACGGTGCGGGTTCGTGGGGGAACGCAAAGAGGAACCGTGCGGGTTCGTGGGTAACGCAAAGAGGAACCGTGCGGGTTCGTGGGGGAACGCAAAGAGCAAGGGTGCGGGTTCGTGGGGGAACGCAAAGAGCAAGGGTGCGGGTTCGTGGGGGAACGCAAAGAGGAACGGTGCGGGTTCGTGGGGGAACGCAAAGAGCAAGGGTGCGGGTTCGTGGGGGAACGCAAAGAGCAATGGTGCGGGTTCGTGGGGGAACACAAAGAGCAAGGGTGCGGGTTCGTGGGGGAACGCAAAGACGAACCGTGCGGGTTCGTGGGGGAACGCAAAGAGGAACCGTGTGGTTTCGTGGGGGAATGCAAAGAGGAACCGTGCGGGTTCGTGGGGGAACGCAAAGAGCAAGGGTGCGGGTTCGTGGGGGAGCGCAAAGAGGAACCGTGCGGGTTCGTGGGGGAACGCAAAGAGCAAGGGTGCGGGTTCATGGGGGAACGCAAAGAGGAACCGTGCGGGTTTGTGGGGGAACGCAAAGAGCAAGGGTGCGGGTTCGTGGGGGAACGCAAAGAGCAAGGGTGCGGGTTCGTGGGGGAACGCAAAGAGCAAGGGTGCGGGTTCGTGGGGGAACGCAAAGAGCATGGGTGCGGGTTCGTGGGGGAACGCAAAGAGCAAGGGTGCGGGTTCGTGGGGGAACGCAAAGAGCAAGGGTGCGGGTTCGTGGGGGAACGCAGAGAGCTAGGGTGCGGGTTCGTGGGGGAACGCAAAGAGCAAGGGTGCGGGTTCGTGGGGGAACGCAAAGAGCAAGGGTGCGGGTTCGTGGGGGAACGCAAAGAGCAAGGGTGCGGGTTCGTGGGGGAACGCAAAGAGCAAGGGTGCGGGTTCGTGGGGGAACGCAAAGAGCAAGGGTGCGGGTTCGTGGGGGAGTGCAAAGAGGAACCGTGCGGGTTCGTGGGGGAACACAATGAGGAACCGTGCGGGTTCGTGGGGGAACGCAAAGAGCAAGGGTGCGGGTTCGTGGGGGAACGCAAAGAGCAAGGGTGCGGGTTCGTGGGGGAACGCAAAGAGGAACGGTGCGGGTTCGTGGGGGAACGCAAAGAGCAAGGGTGCGGGTTCGTGGGGGAACGCAAAGAGCAAGGGTGCGGGTTCGTGGGGGAACGCAAAGAGGAACCGTGCGGTTTCATGGGGGAACGCAAAAAGGAAGTGTGCGGGTTCGTGGGGGAACGCAAAGAGCTAGGGTGCGGGTTCGTGGGGGAACGCAATGAGCTAGGGTGCGGGTTCGTGGGGGAACGCAAAGAGCAAGGGTGCGGGTTCGTGGGGGAACGCAAAGAGGAACCGTGCGGGTTCGTGGGGGAACGCAAAGAGCAAGGGTGCGGGTTCGTGGGGGAACGCAAAGAGGAACCGTGCGGGTTCGTGGGAGAACGCAAAGAGGAACCGTGCAGGTTCGTGGGGGAACGCAAAGAGCAAGGGTGCGGGTTCGTGGGGGAACGCAAAGAGCAAGGGTGCGGGTTCGTGGGGGAACGCAAAGAGGAACCGCGCGGGATCGTGGGGGAACGCAAAGTGGAACCGTGCGGGTTCGTGGGGGAACGCAAAGTGGAACCGTGCGGTTTCGTGGGGGAACGCAAAGGGCAAGGGTGCGGGTTCGTGGGGGAACGCAAAGAGCAAGGGTGCGGGTTCATTGTGGAATGCAAAGAGCAAGGGTGCGGGTTCGTGGGGGAACGCAAAGAGCAAGGGTGCGGGTTCGTGGGGGAACGCAAAGAGGAACCGTGCGGGTTCGTGGGGGAACGCAAAGAGCAAGGGTGCGGGTTCTTGGCTGAACGCAATGAGCAAGGGTGCGGGTTCGTGGGGGAACGCAAAGAGCAAGGGTGCGGGTTCGTGGGGGAACGCAAAGAGCTACGGTGCGGGTTCGTTGGGGAACGGAAAGAGCAATGGTGCGGGTTCGTGGGGGAATGCAGAGAGCTAGGGTGCGGGTTCGTGGGGGAACGCAAAGAGCAAGGGTGCGGGTTCGTGGGGGAACGCAGAGAGCTAGGGTGCGGGTTCGTGGGGGAACGCAAAGAGCAAGGGTGCGGGTTCGTGGGGGAACGCAAAGAGCAAGGGTGCCGGTTCGTGGGGGAACGCAAAGAGCAAGGGTGCGGGTTCGTGGGGGAACGCAAAGAGCAAGGGTGCGGGTTCGTGGGGGAACGCAAAGAGCAAGGGTGCGGGTTCGTGGGGGAGTGCAAAGAGGAACCATGCGGGTTCGTGGGGGAACGCAAAGAGCAAGGGTGCGGGTTCGTGGGGAACGCAAAGAGCAAGGGTGCGGGTTCGTGGGGGAACGCAAAGAGGAACCGTGCGGGTTCGTGGGGGAACGCAAAGAGCAAGGGTGCGGGTTCGTGGGGGAACGCAAAGAGCAAGGGTGCGGGTTCGTGGGGGAACGCAAAGAGCAAGGGTGCGGGTTCGTGGGGGAACGCAAAGAGCAAGGGTGCGGGTTCGTGGGGGAACGCAAAGAGGAACGGTGCGGGTTCGTGGGGGAACACAAAGAGCAAGGGTGCGGGTTCGTGGGGGAACGCAAAGAGCAAGGGTGCGGGTTCGTGGGGGAACGCAAAGAGGAACGGTGCGGGTTCGTGGGGGAACGCAAAGAGCAAGGGTGCGGGTTCGTGGGGGAACGCAAAGAGTAAGGGTGCGGGTTCGTGGGGGAACGCAAAGAGGAACGGTGCGGGTTCGTGGGGGAACGCAAAGAGCAAGGGTGCGGGTTCGTGGGGGAACGCAAAGAGCAATGGTGCGGGTTCGTGGGGGAACGCAAAGAGGATCCGTGCGGGTTCGTGGGGGAACGCAAAGAACAAGGGTGCGGGTTCGTGGGGGAGTGCAAAGAGGAACCGTGCGGCTTCGTGGGGGAACACAATGAGGAACCGTGCGGGTTCATGGGGGAACGCAAAGAGCAAGGGTGCGGGTTCGTGGGGGAACGCAAAGAGCAAGGGTGCGGGTTCGTGGGGGAACGCAAAGAGGAACGGTGCGGGTTCGTGGGGGAACGCAAAGAGCTAGGGTGCGGGTTCGTGGGGGAACGCAAAGAGGAACCGTGCGGGTTCGTGGGGGAACGCAAAGAGCTACGGTGCGGGATTGTGGGGGAACGCAAAGAGCAAGGGTGCCGGTTCGTGGGGGAACGCAAAGAGCAAGGGTGCGGGTTCGTGGGGGAACGCAAAGAGCAAGGGTGCGGGTTCGTGGGGGAACGCAAAGAGCAAGGGTGCGGGTTCGTGGGGGAACGCAAAGAGGAACCGTGCGGGTTCGTGGGGGAACGCAAAGAGGAAGGGTGCGGGTTCGTGGGGGAACGCAAAGAGGAACGGTGCGGGTTCGTGGGGGAACGCAAAGAGCAAGGCTGCGGGTTCGTGGGGGAACGCAAAGAGCAAGGCTGCGGGTTCGTGGGGGAACGCAAAGAGCAAGGGTGCGGGTTCGTGGGGGAATGCAAAGAGCAAGGGTGCGGGTTCGTGGGGGAACGCAAACAGGAACCGTTTGGGTTCGTGGGGGAACGCAAAGAGGAACCGTGCGGGTTCGTGGGTGAATGCAAAGAGGAAACGTGCGGGTTCGTGGGGGAACGCAAAGAGCAACGGTACGGGTTCGTGGGGGAACGCAAAGAGGAACCGTGCAGGTTTGTGGGGGAACGCAAAGCGCAAGGGTGCGGGTTCGTGGGGGAACGCAAAGAGGAAGTGTGCGGGTTCGTGGGGGAACGCAAAGAGGAACCGTGCGGGTTCATGGGGGAACGCAAAGAGCAAGGGTGCGGGTTCGTGGGGGAATGCAAAGAGCAAGGGTGCGGGTTCCTGGGGGAACGCAAACAGGAACCGTTTGGGTTCGTGGGGGAACGCAAAGAGGAACCGTGCGGGTTCGTGGGTGAATGCAAAGTGGAACCGTGCGGGTTCGTGGGGGAACGCAAAGAGCAACGGTACGGGTTCGTGGGGGAACGCAAAGAGGAACCGTGCAGGTTTGTGGGGGAACGCAAAGAGCAAGGGTGCGGGTTCGTGGTGGAACGCAAAGAGCAAGGGTGCGGGTTCGTGGGGGAACGCAAAGAGGAACCGTGCGGGTTCATGGGGGAACGCAAAGAGCAAGGGTGCGGGTTCGTGGGGGAACGCAAAGAGCTAGGGTGCGGGTTCGTGGGGGAACGCAAAGAGCTAGGGTGCGGGTTCGTGGGGGAACGCAAAGAGCAAGGGTGCGGGTTCGTGGGGGAACGCAAAGAGGAACCGTGCGGGTTCGTGGGGGAACGCAAAGAGCAAGGGTGCGGGTTCGTGGGGGAACGCAGAGAGCTAGGGTGCGGGTTCGTGGGGGAACGCAAAGAGCAAGGGTGCGGGTTCGTGGGGGAACGCAAAGAGCAAGGGTGCGGGTTCGTGGGGGAACGCAAAGAGCAAGGGTGCGGGTTCGTGGGGGAACGCAAAGAGCAAGGGTGCGGGTTCGTGGGGGAGTGCAAAGAGGAACCGTGCGTGTTCGTGGGGGAACACAAAGAGGAACCGTGCGGGTTCGTGGGGGAACGCAAAGAGCAAGGGTGCTGGTTCGTGGGGGAACGCAAAGAGCAAGGGTGCGCGTTCGTGGGGGAACGCAAAGAGGAACCGTGCGGGTTCGTGGGGGAACGCAAAGAGCAAGGGTGCGGGTTCGTGGGGGAACGCAAAGAGCAATGGTGCGGGTTCGTGGGGGAACACAAAGAGCAAGGGTGCGGGTTCGTGGGGGAACGCAAAGAGGAACCGTGCGGGTTCGTGGGGGAACGCAAAGAGGAACCGTGTGGTTTCGTGGGGGAATGCAAAGAGGAACCGTGCGGGTTCGTGGGGGAACGAAAAGAGGATCCGTGCGGGTTCGTGGGGGAGCGCAAAGAGGAACCGTGCGGTTTCGTGGGGGAACGCAAAGAGCAAGGGTGCGGGTTCATGGGGGAACGCAAAGAGGAACCGTGCGGGTTTGTGGGGGAACGCAAAGAGCAAGGGTGCGGGTTCGTGGGGGAACGCAAAGAGCAAGGGTGCGGGTTCGTGGGGGAACGCAAAGAGCAAGGGTGCGGGTTCGTGGGGGAACGCAAAGAGCTAGGGTGCGGGTTCGTGGGGGAACGCAAAGAGCTAGGGTGCGGGTTCGTGGGGGAACGCAAAGAGCAAGGGTGCGGGTTCGTGGGGGAACGCAAAGAGCTAGGGTGCGGGTTCGTGGGGGAACGCAAAGAGCTCGGGTGCGGGTTCGTGGGGGAACGCAAAGAGCAAGGGTGCGGGTTCGTGGGGGAACGCAAAGAGGAACGGTGCGGGTTCGTGGGGGAACGCAAAGAGCAAGGGTGCGGGTTCGTGGGGGAACGCAAAGAGCAAGGGTGCGGGTTCGTGGGGGAACGCAAAGAGGAACCGTGCGGGTTCGTGGGGGAACGCAAAGAGCAAGGGTGCGGGTTCTTGGGGGAACGCAAAGAGCAAGGGTGCGGGTTCGTGGGGGAACGCAAAGAGCAAGGGTTCGGGTTCGTGGGGGAACGCAAAGAGGAACCGTGCGGGATCGTGGGGGAACGCAAAGTGGAACCGTGCGGGTTCGTGGGGGAACGCAAAGAGGAACCGTGCGGTTTCGTGGAGGAACGCAAAGGGCAAGGGTGCGGGTTCGTGGGGAACGCAAAGAGCAAGGGTGCGGGTTTGTGGATGAACGGAAAGAGCAATTGTGCAAGTTCGTGGGGGAACGCAAAGAGCAAGGGTGCGGGTTCATGGGGGAACGCAAAGAGGAACCGTGCGGGTTCGTGGGGGAACGCAAAGAGCAAGGGTGCGGGTTCTTGGGGGAACGCAATGAGCAAGGGTGCGGGTTCGTGGGGGAACGCAGAGAGCTAGGGTGCGGGTTCGTGGGGGAACGCAAAGAGCAAGGGTGCGGGTTCGTGGGGGAACGCAAAGAGCAAGGGTGCGGGTTCGTGGGGGAACGCAAAGAGCAAGGGTGCGGGTTCGTGGGGGAACGCAAAGAGCAAGGGTGCGGGTTCGTGGGGGAGTGCAAAGAGGAACCGTGCGGGTTCGTGGGGGAACACAATGAGGAACCGTGCGGGTTCGTGGGGGAACGCAAAGAGCAAGGGTGCGGGTTCGTGGGGGAACGCAAAGAGCAAGGGTGCGGGTTCGTGGGGGAACGCAAAGAGGAACGGTGCGGGTTCGTGGGGGAACGCAAAGAGCAAGGGTGCGGGTTCGTGGGGGAACGCAAAGAGCAATGGTGCGGGTTCGTGGGGGAACACAAAGAGCAAGGGTGCGGGTTCGTGGGGGAACGCAAAGAGGAACCGTGCGGGTTCGTGGGGGAACACAAAGAGGAACCGTGTGATTTCGTGGGGGAATGCAAAGAGGAACCGTGCGGGTTCGTGGGGGAACGAAAAGAGGATCCGTGCGGGTTCGTGGGGGAGCGCAAAGAGGAACCGTGCGGGTTCGTGGGGGAACGCAAAGAGCAAGGGTGCGGGTTCATGGGGGAACGCAAAGAGGAACCGTGCGGGTTTGTGGGGGAACGCAAAGAGCAAGGGTGCGGGTTCGTGGGGGAACGCAAAGAGCAAGGGTGCGGGTTCGTGGGGGAACGCAAAGAGGAACCGTGCGGGTTCATGGGGGAACGCAAAGAGCAAGGGTGCGGGTTCGTGGGGGAACGCAAAGAGCTAGGGTGCGGGTTCGTGGGGGAACGCAAAGAGCAAGGGTGCGGGTTCGTGGGGGAACGCAGAGAGCTAGGGTGCGGGTTCGTGGGGGAACGCAAAGAGCAAGGGTGCGGGTTCGTGGGGGAACGCAAAGAGCTAGGGTGCGGGTTCGTGGGGGAACGCAAAGAGCAAGGGTGCGGGTTCGTGGGGGAGTGCAAAGAGGAACCGTGCGGGTTCGTGGGGGAACGCAAAGAGGAACCGTGCGGGTTCGTGGGGGAACGCAAAGAGCAAGGGTGCGGGTTCGTGGGGGATCGCAAAGAGCAAGGGTGCGGGTTCGTGGGGGAACACAAAGAGCAAGGGTGCGGGTTCGTGGGGGAACGCAAAGAGCAAGGGTGCGGGTTCGTGGGGGAACGCAAAGAGGAACCGTGTGGGTTCGTGGGGGAACGCAAAGAGTAAGCGTGCGGGTTCGTGGGGGAACGCAAAGAGCAAGGGTGCGGGTTCGTGGGGGAACGCAAAGAGGAACCGTGCGGGTTCGTGGGGGAACGCAAATAGGAACCGTGCGGGTTCGTGGGGGAACGCAAAGAGGAACCGTGCGGGTTCGTGGGGGAATGCAAAGAGGAACCGTGCGGGTTCGTGGGGGAACGCAAAGAGCAAGGGTGCGGGTTCGTGGGGGAACGCAAAGAGCAAGGGTGCGGGTTCGTGGGGGAACGCAAAGAGCAAGGGTGCGGGTTCGTGGGGGAACGCAAAGAGCAAGGGTGCGGGTTCGTGGGGGAACGCAAAGAGGAAGGGTGCGGGTTCGTGGGGGAACGCAAAGAGCTACGGTGCGGGTTCGTGGGGGAACGCAAAGAGCAAGGGTGCGGGTTCGTGGGGGAACGCAGAGAGCAAGGGTGCGGGTTCTTGGGGATCGCAAAGAGGAACCGTGCGGGTTCGTGGGGGAACGCAAAGAGCTAGGGTGCGGGTTCGTGGGGGAACGCAAAGAGCAAGGGTGCGGGTTCGTGGGGGAACGCAAAGAGCAAGGGTGCGGGTTCGTGGGGGAACGCAAAGAGCAAGGGTGCGGGTTCGTGGGGGAACGCAAAGAGCAAGGGTGCGGGTTCGTGGGGGAGTGCAAAGAGGAACCGTGCGGGTTCGTGGGGGAACGCAAAGAGCAAGGGTGCGGGTTCGTGGGGGAGTGCAAAGAGGAACCGTGCGGGTTCGTGGGGGAACACAATGAGGAACCGTGCGGGTTCGTGGGGGAACGCAAAGAGCAAGGGTGCGGGTTCGTGGGGGAACGCAAAGAGCAAGGGTGCGGGTTCGTGGGGGAACGCAAAGAGCAAGGGTGCGGGTTCGTGGGGGAACGCAAAGAGGAACCGTGCGGTTTCATGGGGGAACGCAAAAAGGAAGTGTGCGGGTTCGTGGGGGAACGCAAAGAGCTAGGGTGCGGGTTCGTGGGGGAACGCAATGAGCTAGGGTGCGGGTTCGTGGGGGAACGCAAAGAGCAAGGGTGCGGGTTCGTGGGGGAACGCAAAGAGGAACCGTGCGGGTTCGTGGGGGAACGCAAAGAGCAAGGGTGCGGGTTCGTGGGGGAACGCAAAGAGGAACCGTGCGGGTTCGTGGGAGAACGCAAAGAGGAACCGTGCGGGTTCGTGGGGGAACGCAAAGAGCAAGGGTGCGGGTTCGTGGGGGAACGCAAAGAGCAAGGGTGCGGGTTCGCGGGGGAACGCAAAGAGGAACCGCGCGGGATCGTGGGGGAACGCAAAGTGGAACAGTGCGGGTTCGTGGGGGAACGCAAAGTGGAACCGTGCGGTTTCGTGGGGGAACGCAAAGGGCAAGGGTGCGGGTTCGTGGGGGAACGCAAAGAGCAAGGGTGCGGGTTCATTGTGGAACGCAAAGAGCAAGGGTGCGGGTTCGTGGGGGAACGCAAAGAGCAAGGGTGCGGGTTCGTGGGGGAGCGCAAAGAGGAACCGTGCGGTTTCGTGGGGGAACGCAAAGAGCAAGGGTGCGGGTTCATGGGGGAACGCAAAGAGGAACCGTGCGGGTTTGTGGGGGAACGCAAAGAGCAAGGGTGCGGGTTCGTGGGGGAACGCAAAGAGCAAGGGTGCGGGTTCGTGGGGGAACGCAAAGAGCAAGGGTGCGGGTTCGTGGGGGAACGCAAAGAGCTAGGGTGCGGGTTCGTGGGGGAACGCAAAGAGCTAGGGTGCGGGTTCGTGGGGGAACGCAAAGAGCAAGGGTGCGGGTTCGTGGGGGAACGCAAAGAGCTAGGGTGCGGGTTCGTGGGGGAACGCAAAGAGCTCGGGTGCGGGTTCGTGGGGGAACGCAAAGAGCAAGGGTGCGGGTTCGTGGGGGAACGCAAAGAGGAACGGTGCGGGTTCGTGGGGGAACGCAAAGAGCAAGGGTGCGGGTTCGTGGGGGAACGCAAAGAGCAAGGGTGCGGGTTCGTGGGGGAACGCAAAGAGGAACCGTGCGGGTTCGTGGGGGAACGCAAAGAGCAAGGGTGCGGGTTCTTGGGGGAACGCAAAGAGCAAGGGTGCGGGTTCGTGGGGGAACGCAAAGAGCAAGGGTTCGGGTTCGTGGGGGAACGCAAAGAGGAACCGTGCGGGATCGTGGGGGAACGCAAAGTGGAACCGTGCGGGTTCGTGGGGGAACGCAAAGAGGAACCGTGCGGTTTCGTGGAGGAACGCAAAGGGCAAGGGTGCGGGTTCGTGGGGAACGCAAAGAGCAAGGGTGCGGGTTTGTGGATGAACGGAAAGAGCAATTGTGCAAGTTCGTGGGGGAACGCAAAGAGCAAGGGTGCGGGTTCATGGGGGAACGCAAAGAGGAACCGTGCGGGTTCGTGGGGGAACGCAAAGAGCAAGGGTGCGGGTTCTTGGGGGAACGCAATGAGCAAGGGTGCGGGTTCGTGGGGGAACGCAGAGAGCTAGGGTGCGGGTTCGTGGGGGAACGCAAAGAGCAAGGGTGCGGGTTCGTGGGGGAACGCAAAGAGCAAGGGTGCGGGTTCGTGGGGGAACGCAAAGAGCAAGGGTGCGGGTTCGTGGGGGAACGCAAAGAGCAAGGGTGCGGGTTCGTGGGGGAGTGCAAAGAGGAACCGTGCGGGTTCGTGGGGGAACACAATGAGGAACCGTGCGGGTTCGTGGGGGAACGCAAAGAGCAAGGGTGCGGGTTCGTGGGGGAACGCAAAGAGCAAGGGTGCGGGTTCGTGGGGGAACGCAAAGAGGAACGGTGCGGGTTCGTGGGGGAACGCAAAGAGCAAGGGTGCGGGTTCGTGGGGGAACGCAAAGAGCAATGGTGCGGGTTCGTGGGGGAACACAAAGAGCAAGGGTGCGGGTTCGTGGGGGAACGCAAAGAGGAACCGTGCGGGTTCGTGGGGGAACACAAAGAGGAACCGTGTGATTTCGTGGGGGAATGCAAAGAGGAACCGTGCGGGTTCGTGGGGGAACGAAAAGAGGATCCGTGCGGGTTCGTGGGGGAGCGCAAAGAGGAACCGTGCGGGTTCGTGGGGGAACGCAAAGAGCAAGGGTGCGGGTTCATGGGGGAACGCAAAGAGGAACCGTGCGGGTTTGTGGGGGAACGCAAAGAGCAAGGGTGCGGGTTCGTGGGGGAACGCAAAGAGCAAGGGTGCGGGTTCGTGGGGGAACGCAAAGAGGAACCGTGCGGGTTCGTGGGGGAACGCAAAGAGCAAGGGTGCGGGTTCTTGGGGGAACGCAATGAGCAAGGGTGCGGGTTCGTGGGGGAACGCAGAGAGCTAGGGTGCGGGTTCGTGGGGGAACGCAAAGAGCAAGGGTGCGGGTTCGTGGGGGAACGCAAAGAGCAAGGGTGCGGGTTCGTGGGGGAACGCAAAGAGCTAGGGTGCGGGTTCGTGGGGGAACGCAAAGAGCAAGGGTGCGGGTTCGTGGGGGAGTGCAAAGAGGAACCGTGCGGGTTCGTGGGGGAACGCAAAGAGGAACCGTGCGGGTTCGTGGGGGAACGCAAAGAGCAAGGGTGCGGGTTCGTGGGGGATCGCAAAGAGCAAGGGTGCGGGTTCGTGGGGGAACACAAAGAGCAAGGGTGCGGGTTCGTGGGGGAACGCAAAGAGCAAGGGTGCGGGTTCGTGGGGGAACGCAAAGAGGAACCGTGTGGGTTCGTGGGGGAACGCAGAGAGTAAGCGTGCGGGTTCGTGGGGGAACGCAAAGAGCAAGGGTGCGGGTTCGTGGGGGAACGCAAAGAGGAACCGTGCGGGTTCGTGGGGGAACGCAAATAGGAACCGTGCGGGTTCGTGGGGGAACGCAAAGAGGAACCGTGCGGGTTCGTGGGGGAATGCAAAGAGGAACCGTGCGGGTTCGTGGGGGAACGCAAAGAGCAAGGGTGCGGGTTCGTGGGGGAACGCAAAGAGCAAGGGTGCGGGTTCGTGGGGGAACGCAAAGAGCAAGGGTGCGGGTTCGTGGGGGAACGCAAAGAGCAAGGGTGCGGGTTCGTGGGGGAACGCAAAGAGGAAGGGTGCGGGTTCGTGGGGGAACGCAAAGAGCTACGGTGCGGGTTCGTGGGGGAACGCAAAGAGCAAGGGTGCGGGTTCGTGGGGGAACGCAGAGAGCAAGGGTGCGGGTTCTTGGGGATCGCAAAGAGGAACCGTGCGGGTTCGTGGGGGAACGCAAAGAGCTAGGGTGCGGGTTCGTGGGGGAACGCAAAGAGCAAGGGTGCGGGTTCGTGGGGGAACGCAAAGAGCAAGGGTGCGGGTTCGTGGGGGAACGCAAAGAGCAAGGGTGCGGGTTCGTGGGGGAACGCAAAGAGCAAGGGTGCGGGTTCGTGGGGGAGTGCAAAGAGGAACCGTGCGGGTTCGTGGGGGAACGCAAAGAGCAAGGGTGCGGGTTCGTGGGGGAGTGCAAAGAGGAACCGTGCGGGTTCGTGGGGGAACACAAAGAGGAACCGTGCGGGTTCGTGGGGGAACGCAAAGAGCAAGGGTGCGGGTTCGTGGGGGAACGCAAAGAGCAAGGGTGCGGGTTCGTGGGGGAACGCAAAGAGCAAGGGTGCGGGTTCGTGGGGGAACGCAAAGAGGAACCGTGCGGTTTCATGGGGGAACGCAAAAAGGAAGTGTGCGGGTTCGTGGGGGAACGCAAAGAGCTAGGGTGCGGGTTCGTGGGGGAACGCAATGAGCTAGGGTGCGGGTTCGTGGGGGAACGCAAAGAGCAAGGGTGCGGGTTCGTGGGGGAACGCAAAGAGGAACCGTGCGGGTTCGTGGGGGAACGCAAAGAGCAAGGGTGCGGGTTCGTGGGGGAACGCAAAGAGGAACCGTGCGGGTTCGTGGGAGAACGCAAAGAGCAAGGGTGCGGGTTCGTGGGGGAACGCAAAGAGCAAGGGTGCGGGTTCGCGGGGGAACGCAAAGAGGAACCGCGCGGGATCGTGGGGGAACGCAAAGTGGAACCGTGCGGGTTCGTGGGGGAACGCAAAGTGGAACCGTGCGGTTTCGTGGGGGAACGCAAAGGGCAAGGGTGCGGGTTCGTGGGGGAACGCAAAGAGCAAGGGTGCGGGTTCATTGTGGAACGCAAAGAGCAAGGGTGCGGGTTCGTGGGGGAACGCAAAGAGCAAGGGTGCGGGTTCGTGGGGGAACGCAAAGAGGAACCGTGCGGGTTCGTGGGGGAACGCAAAGAGCAAGGGTGCGGGTTCTTGGGGGAACGCAATGAGCAAGGGTGCGGGTTCGTGGGGGAACGCAAAGAGCAAGGGTGCGGGTTCGTGGGGGAACGCAAAGAGGAACCGTGCGGGTTCATGGGGGAACGCAAAGAGCAAGGGTGCGGGTTCGTGGGGGAACGCAAAGAGCAATGGTGCGGGTTCGTGGGGGAATGCAGAGAGCTAGGGTGCGGGTTCGTGGGGGAACGCAAAGAGCAAGGGTGCGGGTTCGTGGGGGAACGCAGAGAGCTAGGGTGCGGGTTCATGGGGGAACGCAAAGAGCAAGGGTGCGGGTTCGTGGGGGAACGCAAAGAGCAAGGGTGCGGGTTCGTGGGGGAGTGCAAAGAGGAACCATGCGGGTTCGTGGGGGAACGCAAAGAGCAAGGGTGCGGGTTCGTGGGGAACGCAAAGAGCAAGGGTGCGGGTTCGTGGGGGAACGCAAAGAGGAACGGTGCGGGTTCGTGGGGGAACGCAAAGAGCAAGGGTGCGGGTTCGTGGGGGAACGCAAAGAGGAACCGTGCGGGTTCGTGGGGGAACGCAAAGAGCAAGGGTGCGGGTTCGTGGGGGAACGCAAAGAGCAAGGGTGCGGGTTCGTGGGGGAACGCAAAGAGGAACGGTGCGGGTTCGTGGGGGAACGCAAAGAGCAAGGGTGCGGGTTCGTGGGGGAACGCAAAGAGCAAGGGTGCGGGTTCGTGGGGGAACGCAAAGAGGAACGGTGCGGGTTCGTGGGGGAACGCAAAGAGCAAGGGTGCGGGTTCGTGGGGGAACGCAAAGAGTAAGGGTGCGGGTTCGTGGGGGAACGCAAAGAGGAACGGTGCGGGTTCGTGGGGGAACGCAAAGAGCAAGGGTGCGGGTTCGTGGGGGAACGCAAAGAGCAATGGTGCGGGTTCGTGGGGGAACACAAAGAGCAAGGGTGCGGGTTCGTGGGGGAACGCAAAGAGGATCCGTGCGGGTTCGTGGGGGAACGCAAAGAACAAGGGTGCGGGTTCGTGGGGGAGTGCAAAGAGGAACCGTGCGGCTTCGTGGGGGAACACAATGAGGAACCGTGCGGGTTCATGGGGGAACGCAAAGGGCAAGGGTGCGGGTTCGTGGGGGAACGCAAAGAGCAAGGGTGCGGGTTCGTGGGGGAACGCAAAGAGGAACGGTGCGGGTTCGTGGGGGAACGCAAAGAGCTAGGGTGCGGGTTCGTGGGGGAACGCAAAGAGGAACCGTGCGGGTTCGTGGGGGAACGCAAAGAGCTACGGTGCGGGATTGTGGGGGAACGCAAAGAGCAAGGGTGCCGGTTCGTGGGGGAACGCAAAGAGCAAGGGTGCGGGTTCGTGGGGGAACGCAAAGAGCAAGGGTGCGGGTTCGTGGGGGAACGCAAAGAGCAAGGGTGCGGGTTCGTGGGGGAACGCAAAGAGGAACCGTGCGGGTTCGTGGGGGAACGCAAAGAGGAAGGGTGCGGGTTCGTGGGGGAACGCAAAGAGGAAGGGTGCGGGTTCGTGGGGGAACGCAAAGAGCAAGGCTGCGGGTTCGTGGGGGAACGCAAAGAGCAAGGGTGCGGGTTCGTGGGGGAACGCAAAGAGCAAGGGTGCGGGTTCGTGGGGGAATGCAAAGAGCAAGGGTGCGGGTTCGTGGGGGAACGCAAACAGGAACCGTTTGGGTTCGTGGGGGAACGCAAAGAGGAACCGTGCGGGTTCGTGGGTGAATGCAAAGAGGAAACGTGCGGGTTCGTGGGGGAACGCAAAGAGCAACGGTACGGGTTCGTGGGGGAACGCAAAGAGGAACCGTGCAGGTTTGTGGGGGAACGCAAAGAGCAAGGGTGCGGGTTCGTGGGGGAACGCAAAGAGCAAGGGTGCGGGTTCGTGGGGGAACGCAAAGAGGAACCGTGCGGGTTCATGGGGGAACGCAAAGAGCAAGGGTGCGGGTTCGTGGGGGAATGCAAAGAGCAAGGGTGCGGGTTCGTGGGGGAACGCAAACAGGAACCGTTTGGGTTCGTGGGGGAACGCAAAGAGGAACCGTGCGGGTTCGTGGGTGAATGCAAAGAGGAACCGTGCGGGTTCGTGGGGGAACGCAAAGAGCAACGGTACGGGTTCGTGGGGGAACGCAAAGAGGAACCGTGCAGGTTTGTGGGGGAACGCAAAGAGCAAGGGTGCGGGTTCGTGGGGGAACGCAAAGAGCAAGGGTGCGGGTTCGTGGGGGAACGCAAAGAGCAAGGGTGCGGGTTCGTGGGGGAGTGCAAAGAGGAACCGTGCGGGTTCGTGGGGGAACGCAATGAGGAACCGTGCGGGTTCGTGGGGGAACGCAAAGAGCAAGGGTGCGGGTTCGTGGGGGAACGCAAAGAGCAAGGGTGCGGGTTCGTGGGGGAACGCAAAGAGGAACGGTGCGGGTTCGTGGGGGAACGCAAAGAGCAAGGGTGCGGGTTCGTGGGGGAACGCAAAGAGCAATGGTGCGGGTTCGTGGGGGAACACAAAGAGCAAGGGTGCGGGTTCGTGGGGGAACGCAAAGAGGAACCGTGCGGGTTCGTGGGGGAACACAAAGAGGAACCGTGTGATTTCGTGGGGGAATGCAAAGAGGAACCGTGCGGGTTCGTGGGGGAACGAAAAGAGGATCCGTGCGGGTTCGTGGGGGAGCGCAAAGAGGAACCGTGCGGGTTCGTGGGGGAACGCAAAGAGCAAGGGTGCGGGTTCATGGGGGAACGCAAAGAGCAAGGGTGCGGGTTCGTGGGGGAACGCAAAGAGGAACCGTGCGGGTTCATGGGGGAACGCAAAGAGCAAGGGTGCGGGTTCGTGGGGGAACGCAAAGAGCTAGGGTGCGGGTTCGTGGGGGAACGCAAAGAGCAAGGGTGCGGGTTCGTGGGGGAACGCAGAGAGCTAGGGTGCGGGTTCGTGGGGGAACGCAAAGAGCAAGGGTGCGGGTTCGTGGGGGAACGCAAAGAGCTAGGGTGCGGGTTCGTGGGGGAACGCAAAGAGCAAGGGTGCGGGTTCGTGGGGGAGTGCAAAGAGGAACCGTGCGGGTTCGTGGGGGAACGCAAAGAGGAACCGTGCGGGTTCGTGGGGGAACGCAAAGAGCAAGGGTGCGGGTTCGTGGGGGATCGCAAAGAGCAAGGGTGCGGGTTCGTGGGGGAACACAAAGAGCAAGGGTGCGGGTTCGTGGGGGAACGCAAAGAGCAAGGGTGCGGGTTCGTGGGGGAACGCAAAGAGGAACCGTGTGGGTTCGTGGGGGAACGCAAAGAGTAAGCGTGCGGGTTCGTGGGGGAACGCAAAGAGCAAGGGTGCGGGTTCGTGGGGGAACGCAAAGAGGAACCGTGCGGGTTCGTGGGGGAACGCAAATAGGAACCGTGCGGGTTCGTGGGGGAACGCAAAGAGGAACCGTGCGGGTTCGTGGGGGAATGCAAAGAGGAACGGTGCGGGTTCGTGGGGGAACGCAAAGAGCAAGGGTGCGGGTTCGTGGGGGAACGCAAAGAGCAAGGGTGCGGGTTCGTGGGGGAACGCAAAGAGCAAGGGTGCGGGTTCGTGGGGGAACGCAAAGAGCAAGGGTGCGGGTTCGTGGGGGAACGCAAAGAGGAAGGGTGCGGGTTCGTGGGGGAACGCAAAGAGCTACGGTGCGGGTTCGTGGGGGAACGCAAAGAGCAAGGGTGCGGGTTCGTGGGGGAACGCAGAGAGCAAGGGTGCGGGTTCTTGGGGATCGCAAAGAGGAACCGTGCGGGTTCGTGGGGGAACGCAAAGAGCTAGGGTGCGGGTTCGTGGGGGAACGCAAAGAGCAAGGGTGCGGGTTCGTGGGGGAACGCAAAGAGCAAGGGTGCGGGTTCGTGGGGGAACGCAAAGAGCAAGGGTGCGGGTTCGTGGGGGAACGCAAAGAGCAAGGGTGCGGGTTCGTGGGGGAGTGCAAAGAGGAACCGTGCGGGTTCGTGGGGGAACGCAAAGAGCAAGGGTGCGGGTTCGTGGGGGAGTGCAAAGAGGAACCGTGCGGGTTCGTGGGGGAACACAATGAGGAACCGTGCGGGTTCGTGGGGGAACGCAAAGAGCAAGGGTGCGGGTTCGTGGGGGAACGCAAAGAGCAAGGGTGCGGGTTCGTGGGGGAACGCAAAGAGCAAGGGTGCGGGTTCGTGGGGGAACGCAAAGAGGAACCGTGCGGTTTCATGGGGGAACGCAAAAAGGAAGTGTGCGGGTTTGTGGGGGAACGCAAAGAGCTAGGGTGCGGGTTCGTGGGGGAACGCAATGAGCTAGGGTGCGGGTTCGTGGGGGAACGCAAAGAGCAAGGGTGCGGGTTCGTGGGGGAACGCAAAGAGCAAGGGTGCGGGTTCGTGGGGGAACGCAAAGAGCAAGGGTGCGGGTTCGTGGGGGAACGCAAAGAGCAAGGGTGCGGGTTCGTGGGGGAGTGCAAAGAGGAACCGTGCGGGTTCGTGGGGGAACGCAAAGAGCAAGGGTGCGGGTTCGTGGGGGAGTGCAAAGAGGAACCGTGCGGGTTCGTGGGGGAACACAATGAGGAACCGTGCGGGTTCGTGGGGGAACGCAAAGAGCAAGGGTGCGGGTTCGTGGGGGAACGCAAAGAGCAAGGGTGCGGGTTCGTGGGGGAACGCAAAGAGCAAGGGTGCGGGTTCGTGGGGGAACGCAAAGAGGAACCGTGCGGTTTCATGGGGGAACGCAAAAAGGAAGTGTGCGGGTTCGTGGGGGAACGCAAAGAGCTAGGGTGCGGGTTCGTGGGGGAACGCAATGAGCTAGGGTGCGGGTTCGTGGGGGAACGCAAAGAGCAAGGGTGCGGGTTCGTGGGGGAACGCAAAGAGGAACCGTGCGGGTTCGTGGGGGAACGCAAAGAGCAAGGGTGCGGGTTCGTGGGGGAACGCAAAGAGGAACCGTGCGGGTTCGTGGGAGAACGCAAAGAGGAACCGTGCGGGTTCGTGGGGGAACGCAAAGAGCAAGGGTGCGGGTTCGTGGGGGAACGCAAAGAGCAAGGGTGCGGGTTCGCGGGGGAACGCAAAGAGGAACCGCGCGGGATCGTGGGGGAACGCAAAGTGGAACAGTGCGGGTTCGTGGGGGAACGCAAAGTGGAACCGTGCGGTTTCGTGGGGGAACGCAAAGGGCAAGGGTGCGGGTTCGTGGGGGAACGCAAAGAGCAAGGGTGCGGGTTCATTGTGGAACGCAAAGAGCAAGGGTGCGGGTTCGTGGGGGAACGCAAAGAGCAAGGGTGCGGGTTCGTGGGGGAGCGCAAAGAGGAACCGTGCGGTTTCGTGGGGGAACGCAAAGAGCAAGGGTGCGGGTTCATGGGGGAACGCAAAGAGGAACCGTGCGGGTTTGTGGGGGAACGCAAAGAGCAAGGGTGCGGGTTCGTGGGGGAACGCAAAGAGCAAGGGTGCGGGTTCGTGGGGGAACGCAAAGAGCAAGGGTGCGGGTTCGTGGGGGAACGCAAAGAGCTAGGGTGCGGGTTCGTGGGGGAACGCAAAGAGCTAGGGTGCGGGTTCGTGGGGGAACGCAAAGAGCAAGGGTGCGGGTTCGTGGGGGAACGCAAAGAGCTAGGGTGCGGGTTCGTGGGGGAACGCAAAGAGCTCGGGTGCGGGTTCGTGGGGGAACGCAAAGAGCAAGGGTGCGGGTTCGTGGGGGAACGCAAAGAGGAACGGTGCGGGTTCGTGGGGGAACGCAAAGAGCAAGGGTGCGGGTTCGTGGGGGAACGCAAAGAGCAAGGGTGCGGGTTCGTGGGGGAACGCAAAGAGGAACCGTGCGGGTTCGTGGGGGAACGCAAAGAGCAAGGGTGCGGGTTCTTGGGGGAACGCAAAGAGCAAGGGTGCGGGTTCGTGGGGGAACGCAAAGAGCAAGGGTTCGGGTTCGTGGGGGAACGCAAAGAGGAACGGTGCGGGATCGTGGGGGAACGCAAAGTGGAACCGTGCGGGTTCGTGGGGGAACGCAAAGAGGAACCGTGCGGTTTCGTGGAGGAACGCAAAGGGCAAGGGTGCGGGTTCGTGGGGAACGCAAAGAGCAAGGGTGCGGGTTTGTGGATGAACGGAAAGAGCAATTGTGCAAGTTCGTGGGGGAACGCAAAGAGCAAGGGTGCGGGTTCATGGGGGAACGCAAAGAGGAACCGTGCGGGTTCGTGGGGGAACGCAAAGAGCAAGGGTGCGGGTTCTTGGGGGAACGCAATGAGCAAGGGTGCGGGTTCGTGGGGGAACGCAGAGAGCTAGGGTGCGGGTTCGTGGGGGAACGCAAAGAGCAAGGGTGCGGGTTCGTGGGGGAACGCAAAGAGCAAGGGTGCGGGTTCGTGGGGGAACGCAAAGAGCAAGGGTGCGGGTTCGTGGGGGAACGCAAAGAGCAAGGGTGCGGGTTCGTGGGGGAGTGCAAAGAGGAACCGTGCGGGTTCGTGGGGGAACACAATGAGGAACCGTGCGGGTTCGTGGGGGAACGCAAAGAGCAAGGGTGCGGGTTCGTGGGGGAACGCAAAGAGCAAGGGTGCGGGTTCGTGGGGGAACGCAAAGAGGAACGGTGCGGGTTCGTGGGGGAACGCAAAGAGCAAGGGTGCGGGTTCGTGGGGGAACGCAAAGAGCAATGGTGCGGGTTCGTGGGGGAACACAAAGAGCAAGGGTGCGGGTTCGTGGGGGAACGCAAAGAGGAACCGTGCGGGTTCGTGGGGGAACACAAAGAGGAACCGTGTGATTTCGTGGGGGAATGCAAAGAGGAACCGTGCGGGTTCGTGGGGGAACGAAAAGAGGATCCGTGCGGGTTCGTGGGGGAGCGCAAAGAGGAACCGTGCGGGTTCGTGGGGGAACGCAAAGAGCAAGGGTGCGGGTTCATGGGGGAACGCAAAGAGGAACCGTGCGGGTTTGTGGGGGAACGCAAAGAGCAAGGGTGCGGGTTCGTGGGGGAACGCAAAGAGCAAGGGTGCGGGTTCGTGGGGGAACGCAAAGAGGAACCGTGCGGGTTCGTGGGGGAACGCAAAGAGCAAGGGTGCGGGTTCTTGGGGGAACGCAATGAGCAAGGGTGCGGGTTCGTGGGGGAACGCAGAGAGCTAGGGTGCGGGTTCGTGGGGGAACGCAAAGAGCAAGGGTGCGGGTTCGTGGGGGAACGCAAAGAGGAACGGTGCGGGTTCGTGGGGGAACGCAAAGAGCAAGGGTGCGGGTTCGTGGGGGAACGCAAAGAGCAATGGTGCGGGTTCGTGGGGGAACACAAAGAGCAAGGGTGCGGGTTCGTGGGGGAACGCAAAGACGAACCGTGCGGGTTCGTGGGGGAACGCAAAGAGGAACCGTGTGGTTTCGTGGGGGAATGCAAAGAGGAACCGTGCGGGTTCGTGGGGGAACGCAAAGAGCAAGGGTGCGGGTTCGTGGGGGAGCGCAAAGAGGAACCGTGCGGGTTCGTGGGGGAACGCAAAGAGCAAGGGTGCGGGTTCATGGGGGAACGCAAAGAGGAACCGTGCGGGTTTGTGGGGGAACGCAAAGAGCAAGGGTGCGGGTTCGTGGGGGAACGCAAAGAGCAAGGGTGCGGGTTCGTGGGGGAACGCAAAGAGCAAGGGTGCGGGTTCGTGGGGGAACGCAAAGAGCATGGGTGCGGGTTCGTGGGGGAACGCAAAGAGCAAGGGTGCGGGTTCGTGGGGGAACGCAAAGAGCAAGGGTGCGGGTTCGTGGGGGAACGCAGAGAGCTAGGGTGCGGGTTCGTGGGGGAACGCAAAGAGCAAGGGTGCGGGTTCGTGGGGGAACGCAAAGAGCAAGGGTGCGGGTTCGTGGGGGAACGCAAAGAGCAAGGGTGCGGGTTCGTGGGGGAACGCAAAGAGCAAGGGTGCGGGTTCGTGGGGGAACGCAAAGAGCAAGGGTGCGGGTTCGTGGGGGAGTGCAAAGAGGAACCGTGCGGGTTCGTGGGGGAACACAATGAGGAACCGTGCGGGTTCGTGGGGGAACGCAAAGAGCAAGGGTGCGGGTTCGTGGGGGAACGCAAAGAGCAAGGGTGCGGGTTCGTGGGGGAACGCAAAGAGGAACGGTGCGGGTTCGTGGGGGAACGCAAAGAGCAAGGGTGCGGGTTCGTGGGGGAACGCAAAGAGCAAGGGTGCGGGTTCGTGGGGGAACGCAAAGAGGAACCGTGCGGTTTCATGGGGGAACGCAAAAAGGAAGTGTGCGGGTTCGTGGGGGAACGCAAAGAGCTAGGGTGCGGGTTCGTGGGGGAACGCAATGAGCTAGGGTGCGGGTTCGTGGGGGAACGCAAAGAGCAAGGGTGCGGGTTCGTGGGGGAACGCAAAGAGGAACCGTGCGGGTTCGTGGGGGAACGCAAAGAGCAAGGGTGCGGGTTCGTGGGGGAACGCAAAGAGGAACCGTGCGGGTTCGTGGGAGAACGCAAAGAGGAACCGTGCAGGTTCGTGGGGGAACGCAAAGAGCAAGGGTGCGGGTTCGTGGGGGAACGCAAAGAGCAAGGGTGCGGGTTCGTGGGGGAACGCAAAGAGGAACCGCGCGGGATCGTGGGGGAACGCAAAGTGGAACCGTGCGGGTTCGTGGGGGAACGCAAAGTGGAACCGTGCGGTTTCGTGGGGGAACGCAAAGGGCAAGGGTGCGGGTTCGTGGGGGAACGCAAAGAGCAAGGGTGCGGGTTCATTGTGGAATGCAAAGAGCAAGGGTGCGGGTTCGTGGGGGAACGCAAAGAGCAAGGGTGCGGGTTCGTGGGGGAACGCAAAGAGGAACCGTGCGGGTTCGTGGGGGAACGCAAAGAGCAAGGGTGCGGGTTCTTGGCTGAACGCAATGAGCAAGGGTGCGGGTTCGTGGGGGAACGCAAAGAGCAAGGGTGCGGGTTCGTGGGGGAACGCAAAGAGCTACGGTGCGGGTTCGTTGGGGAACGGAAAGAGCAATGGTGCGGGTTCGTGGGGGAATGCAGAGAGCTAGGGTGCGGGTTCGTGGGGGAACGCAAAGAGCAAGGGTGCGGGTTCGTGGGGGAACGCAGAGAGCTAGGGTGCGGGTTCGTGGGGGAACGCAAAGAGCAAGGGTGCGGGTTCGTGGGGGAACGCAAAGAGCAAGGGTGCCGGTTCGTGGGGGAACGCAAAGAGCAAGGGTGCGGGTTCGTGGGGGAACGCAAAGAGCAAGGGTGCGGGTTCGTGGGGGAACGCAAAGAGCAAGGGTGCGGGTTCGTGGGGGAGTGCAAAGAGGAACCATGCGGGTTCGTGGGGGAACGCAAAGAGCAAGGGTGCGGGTTCGTGGGGAACGCAAAGAGCAAGGGTGCGGGTTCGTGGGGGAACGCAAAGAGGAACCGTGCGGGTTCGTGGGGGAACGCAAAGAGCAAGGGTGCGGGTTCGTGGGGGAACGCAAAGAGCAAGGGTGCGGGTTCGTGGGGGAACGCAAAGAGCAAGGGTGCGGGTTCGTGGGGGAACGCAAAGAGCAAGGGTGCGGGTTCGTGGGGGAACGCAAAGAGGAACGGTGCGGGTTCGTGGGGGAACACAAAGAGCAAGGGTGCGGGTTCGTGGGGGAACGCAAAGAGCAAGGGTGCGGGTTCGTGGGGGAACGCAAAGAGGAACGGTGCGGGTTCGTGGGGGAACGCAAAGAGCAAGGGTGCGGGTTCGTGGGGGAACGCAAAGAGTAAGGGTGCGGGTTCGTGGGGGAACGCAAAGAGGAACGGTGCGGGTTCGTGGGGGAACGCAAAGAGCAAGGGTGCGGGTTCGTGGGGGAACGCAAAGAGCAATGGTGCGGGTTCGTGGGGGAACGCAAAGAGGATCCGTGCGGGTTCGTGGGGGAACGCAAAGAACAAGGGTGCGGGTTCGTGGGGGAGTGCAAAGAGGAACCGTGCGGCTTCGTGGGGGAACACAATGAGGAACCGTGCGGGTTCATGGGGGAACGCAAAGAGCAAGGGTGCGGGTTCGTGGGGGAACGCAAAGAGCAAGGGTGCGGGTTCGTGGGGGAACGCAAAGAGGAACGGTGCGGGTTCGTGGGGGAACGCAAAGAGCTAGGGTGCGGGTTCGTGGGGGAACGCAAAGAGGAACCGTGCGGGTTCGTGGGGGAACGCAAAGAGCTACGGTGCGGGATTGTGGGGGAACGCAAAGAGCAAGGGTGCCGGTTCGTGGGGGAACGCAAAGAGCAAGGGTGCGGGTTCGTGGGGGAACGCAAAGAGCAAGGGTGCGGGTTCGTGGGGGAACGCAAAGAGCAAGGGTGCGGGTTCGTGGGGGAACGCAAAGAGGAACCGTGCGGGTTCGTGGGGGAACGCAAAGAGGAAGGGTGCGGGTTCGTGGGGGAACGCAAAGAGGAACGGTGCGGGTTCGTGGGGGAACGCAAAGAGCAAGGCTGCGGGTTCGTGGGGGAACGCAAAGAGCAAGGCTGCGGGTTCGTGGGGGAACGCAAAGAGCAAGGGTGCGGGTTCGTGGGGGAATGCAAAGAGCAAGGGTGCGGGTTCGTGGGGGAACGCAAACAGGAACCGTTTGGGTTCGTGGGGGAACGCAAAGAGGAACCGTGCGGGTTCGTGGGTGAATGCAAAGAGGAAACGTGCGGGTTCGTGGGGGAACGCAAAGAGCAACGGTACGGGTTCGTGGGGGAACGCAAAGAGGAACCGTGCAGGTTTGTGGGGGAACGCAAAGCGCAAGGGTGCGGGTTCGTGGGGGAACGCAAAGAGGAAGTGTGCGGGTTCGTGGGGGAACGCAAAGAGGAACCGTGCGGGTTCATGGGGGAACGCAAAGAGCAAGGGTGCGGGTTCGTGGGGGAATGCAAAGAGCAAGGGTGCGGGTTCCTGGGGGAACGCAAACAGGAACCGTTTGGGTTCGTGGGGGAACGCAAAGAGGAACCGTGCGGGTTCGTGGGTGAATGCAAAGTGGAACCGTGCGGGTTCGTGGGGGAACGCAAAGAGCAACGGTACGGGTTCGTGGGGGAACGCAAAGAGGAACCGTGCAGGTTTGTGGGGGAACGCAAAGAGCAAGGGTGCGGGTTCGTGGTGGAACGCAAAGAGCAAGGGTGCGGGTTCGTGGGGGAACGCAAAGAGGAACCGTGCGGGTTCATGGGGGAACGCAAAGAGCAAGGGTGCGGGTTCGTGGGGGAACGCAAAGAGCTAGGGTGCGGGTTCGTGGGGGAACGCAAAGAGCTAGGGTGCGGGTTCGTGGGGGAACGCAAAGAGCAAGGGTGCGGGTTCGTGGGGGAACGCAAAGAGGAACCGTGCGGGTTCGTGGGGGAACGCAAAGAGCAAGGGTGCGGGTTCGTGGGGGAACGCAGAGAGCTAGGGTGCGGGTTCGTGGGGGAACGCAAAGAGCAAGGGTGCGGGTTCGTGGGGGAACGCAAAGAGCAAGGGTGCGGGTTCGTGGGGGAACGCAAAGAGCAAGGGTGCGGGTTCGTGGGGGAACGCAAAGAGCAAGGGTGCGGGTTCGTGGGGGAGTGCAAAGAGGAACCGTGCGTGTTCGTGGGGGAACACAAAGAGGAACCGTGCGGGTTCGTGGGGGAACGCAAAGAGCAAGGGTGCTGGTTCGTGGGGGAACGCAAAGAGCAAGGGTGCGCGTTCGTGGGGGAACGCAAAGAGGAACCGTGCGGGTTCGTGGGGGAACGCAAAGAGCAAGGGTGCGGGTTCGTGGGGGAACGCAAAGAGCAATGGTGCGGGTTCGTGGGGGAACACAAAGAGCAAGGGTGCGGGTTCGTGGGGGAACGCAAAGAGGAACCGTGCGGGTTCGTGGGGGAACGCAAAGAGGAACCGTGTGGTTTCGTGGGGGAATGCAAAGAGGAACCGTGCGGGTTCGTGGGGGAACGAAAAGAGGATCCGTGCGGGTTCGTGGGGGAGCGCAAAGAGGAACCGTGCGGTTTCGTGGGGGAACGCAAAGAGCAAGGGTGCGGGTTCATGGGGGAACGCAAAGAGGAACCGTGCGGGTTTGTGGGGGAACGCAAAGAGCAAGGGTGCGGGTTCGTGGGGGAACGCAAAGAGCAAGGGTGCGGGTTCGTGGGGGAACGCAAAGAGCAAGGGTGCGGGTTCGTGGGGGAACGCAAAGAGCTAGGGTGCGGGTTCGTGGGGGAACGCAAAGAGCTAGGGTGCGGGTTCGTGGGGGAACGCAAAGAGCAAGGGTGCGGGTTCGTGGGGGAACGCAAAGAGCTAGGGTGCGGGTTCGTGGGGGAACGCAAAGAGCTCGGGTGCGGGTTCGTGGGGGAACGCAAAGAGCAAGGGTGCGGGTTCGTGGGGGAACGCAAAGAGGAACGGTGCGGGTTCGTGGGGGAACGCAAAGAGCAAGGGTGCGGGTTCGTGGGGGAACGCAAAGAGCAAGGGTGCGGGTTCGTGGGGGAACGCAAAGAGGAACCGTGCGGGTTCGTGGGGGAACGCAAAGAGCAAGGGTGCGGGTTCTTGGGGGAACGCAAAGAGCAAGGGTGCGGGTTCGTGGGGGAACGCAAAGAGCAAGGGTTCGGGTTCGTGGGGGAACGCAAAGAGGAACCGTGCGGGATCGTGGGGGAACGCAAAGTGGAACCGTGCGGGTTCGTGGGGGAACGCAAAGAGGAACCGTGCGGTTTCGTGGAGGAACGCAAAGGGCAAGGGTGCGGGTTCGTGGGGAACGCAAAGAGCAAGGGTGCGGGTTTGTGGATGAACGGAAAGAGCAATTGTGCAAGTTCGTGGGGGAACGCAAAGAGCAAGGGTGCGGGTTCATGGGGGAACGCAAAGAGGAACCGTGCGGGTTCGTGGGGGAACGCAAAGAGCAAGGGTGCGGGTTCTTGGGGGAACGCAATGAGCAAGGGTGCGGGTTCGTGGGGGAACGCAGAGAGCTAGGGTGCGGGTTCGTGGGGGAACGCAAAGAGCAAGGGTGCGGGTTCGTGGGGGAACGCAAAGAGCAAGGGTGCGGGTTCGTGGGGGAACGCAAAGAGCAAGGGTGCGGGTTCGTGGGGGAACGCAAAGAGCAAGGGTGCGGGTTCGTGGGGGAGTGCAAAGAGGAACCGTGCGGGTTCGTGGGGGAACACAATGAGGAACCGTGCGGGTTCGTGGGGGAACGCAAAGAGCAAGGGTGCGGGTTCGTGGGGGAACGCAAAGAGCAAGGGTGCGGGTTCGTGGGGGAACGCAAAGAGGAACGGTGCGGGTTCGTGGGGGAACGCAAAGAGCAAGGGTGCGGGTTCGTGGGGGAACGCAAAGAGCAATGGTGCGGGTTCGTGGGGGAACACAAAGAGCAAGGGTGCGGGTTCGTGGGGGAACGCAAAGAGGAACCGTGCGGGTTCGTGGGGGAACACAAAGAGGAACCGTGTGATTTCGTGGGGGAATGCAAAGAGGAACCGTGCGGGTTCGTGGGGGAACGAAAAGAGGATCCGTGCGGGTTCGTGGGGGAGCGCAAAGAGGAACCGTGCGGGTTCGTGGGGGAACGCAAAGAGCAAGGGTGCGGGTTCATGGGGGAACGCAAAGAGGAACCGTGCGGGTTTGTGGGGGAACGCAAAGAGCAAGGGTGCGGGTTCGTGGGGGAACGCAAAGAGCAAGGGTGCGGGTTCGTGGGGGAACGCAAAGAGGAACCGTGCGGGTTCATGGGGGAACGCAAAGAGCAAGGGTGCGGGTTCGTGGGGGAACGCAAAGAGCTAGGGTGCGGGTTCGTGGGGGAACGCAAAGAGCAAGGGTGCGGGTTCGTGGGGGAACGCAGAGAGCTAGGGTGCGGGTTCGTGGGGGAACGCAAAGAGCAAGGGTGCGGGTTCGTGGGGGAACGCAAAGAGCTAGGGTGCGGGTTCGTGGGGGAACGCAAAGAGCAAGGGTGCGGGTTCGTGGGGGAGTGCAAAGAGGAACCGTGCGGGTTCGTGGGGGAACGCAAAGAGGAACCGTGCGGGTTCGTGGGGGAACGCAAAGAGCAAGGGTGCGGGTTCGTGGGGGATCGCAAAGAGCAAGGGTGCGGGTTCGTGGGGGAACACAAAGAGCAAGGGTGCGGGTTCGTGGGGGAACGCAAAGAGCAAGGGTGCGGGTTCGTGGGGGAACGCAAAGAGGAACCGTGTGGGTTCGTGGGGGAACGCAAAGAGTAAGCGTGCGGGTTCGTGGGGGAACGCAAAGAGCAAGGGTGCGGGTTCGTGGGGGAACGCAAAGAGGAACCGTGCGGGTTCGTGGGGGAACGCAAATAGGAACCGTGCGGGTTCGTGGGGGAACGCAAAGAGGAACCGTGCGGGTTCGTGGGGGAATGCAAAGAGGAACCGTGCGGGTTCGTGGGGGAACGCAAAGAGCAAGGGTGCGGGTTCGTGGGGGAACGCAAAGAGCAAGGGTGCGGGTTCGTGGGGGAACGCAAAGAGCAAGGGTGCGGGTTCGTGGGGGAACGCAAAGAGCAAGGGTGCGGGTTCGTGGGGGAACGCAAAGAGGAAGGGTGCGGGTTCGTGGGGGAACGCAAAGAGCTACGGTGCGGGTTCGTGGGGGAACGCAAAGAGCAAGGGTGCGGGTTCGTGGGGGAACGCAGAGAGCAAGGGTGCGGGTTCTTGGGGATCGCAAAGAGGAACCGTGCGGGTTCGTGGGGGAACGCAAAGAGCTAGGGTGCGGGTTCGTGGGGGAACGCAAAGAGCAAGGGTGCGGGTTCGTGGGGGAACGCAAAGAGCAAGGGTGCGGGTTCGTGGGGGAACGCAAAGAGCAAGGGTGCGGGTTCGTGGGGGAACGCAAAGAGCAAGGGTGCGGGTTCGTGGGGGAGTGCAAAGAGGAACCGTGCGGGTTCGTGGGGGAACGCAAAGAGCAAGGGTGCGGGTTCGTGGGGGAGTGCAAAGAGGAACCGTGCGGGTTCGTGGGGGAACACAATGAGGAACCGTGCGGGTTCGTGGGGGAACGCAAAGAGCAAGGGTGCGGGTTCGTGGGGGAACGCAAAGAGCAAGGGTGCGGGTTCGTGGGGGAACGCAAAGAGCAAGGGTGCGGGTTCGTGGGGGAACGCAAAGAGGAACCGTGCGGTTTCATGGGGGAACGCAAAAAGGAAGTGTGCGGGTTCGTGGGGGAACGCAAAGAGCTAGGGTGCGGGTTCGTGGGGGAACGCAATGAGCTAGGGTGCGGGTTCGTGGGGGAACGCAAAGAGCAAGGGTGCGGGTTCGTGGGGGAACGCAAAGAGGAACCGTGCGGGTTCGTGGGGGAACGCAAAGAGCAAGGGTGCGGGTTCGTGGGGGAACGCAAAGAGGAACCGTGCGGGTTCGTGGGAGAACGCAAAGAGGAACCGTGCGGGTTCGTGGGGGAACGCAAAGAGCAAGGGTGCGGGTTCGTGGGGGAACGCAAAGAGCAAGGGTGCGGGTTCGCGGGGGAACGCAAAGAGGAACCGCGCGGGATCGTGGGGGAACGCAAAGTGGAACAGTGCGGGTTCGTGGGGGAACGCAAAGTGGAACCGTGCGGTTTCGTGGGGGAACGCAAAGGGCAAGGGTGCGGGTTCGTGGGGGAACGCAAAGAGCAAGGGTGCGGGTTCATTGTGGAACGCAAAGAGCAAGGGTGCGGGTTCGTGGGGGAACGCAAAGAGCAAGGGTGCGGGTTCGTGGGGGAGCGCAAAGAGGAACCGTGCGGTTTCGTGGGGGAACGCAAAGAGCAAGGGTGCGGGTTCATGGGGGAACGCAAAGAGGAACCGTGCGGGTTTGTGGGGGAACGCAAAGAGCAAGGGTGCGGGTTCGTGGGGGAACGCAAAGAGCAAGGGTGCGGGTTCGTGGGGGAACGCAAAGAGCAAGGGTGCGGGTTCGTGGGGGAACGCAAAGAGCTAGGGTGCGGGTTCGTGGGGGAACGCAAAGAGCTAGGGTGCGGGTTCGTGGGGGAACGCAAAGAGCAAGGGTGCGGGTTCGTGGGGGAACGCAAAGAGCTAGGGTGCGGGTTCGTGGGGGAACGCAAAGAGCTCGGGTGCGGGTTCGTGGGGGAACGCAAAGAGCAAGGGTGCGGGTTCGTGGGGGAACGCAAAGAGGAACGGTGCGGGTTCGTGGGGGAACGCAAAGAGCAAGGGTGCGGGTTCGTGGGGGAACGCAAAGAGCAAGGGTGCGGGTTCGTGGGGGAACGCAAAGAGGAACCGTGCGGGTTCGTGGGGGAACGCAAAGAGCAAGGGTGCGGGTTCTTGGGGGAACGCAAAGAGCAAGGGTGCGGGTTCGTGGGGGAACGCAAAGAGCAAGGGTTCGGGTTCGTGGGGGAACGCAAAGAGGAACCGTGCGGGATCGTGGGGGAACGCAAAGTGGAACCGTGCGGGTTCGTGGGGGAACGCAAAGAGGAACCGTGCGGTTTCGTGGAGGAACGCAAAGGGCAAGGGTGCGGGTTCGTGGGGAACGCAAAGAGCAAGGGTGCGGGTTTGTGGATGAACGGAAAGAGCAATTGTGCAAGTTCGTGGGGGAACGCAAAGAGCAAGGGTGCGGGTTCATGGGGGAACGCAAAGAGGAACCGTGCGGGTTCGTGGGGGAACGCAAAGAGCAAGGGTGCGGGTTCTTGGGGGAACGCAATGAGCAAGGGTGCGGGTTCGTGGGGGAACGCAGAGAGCTAGGGTGCGGGTTCGTGGGGGAACGCAAAGAGCAAGGGTGCGGGTTCGTGGGGGAACGCAAAGAGCAAGGGTGCGGGTTCGTGGGGGAACGCAAAGAGCAAGGGTGCGGGTTCGTGGGGGAACGCAAAGAGCAAGGGTGCGGGTTCGTGGGGGAGTGCAAAGAGGAACCGTGCGGGTTCGTGGGGGAACACAATGAGGAACCGTGCGGGTTCGTGGGGGAACGCAAAGAGCAAGGGTGCGGGTTCGTGGGGGAACGCAAAGAGCAAGGGTGCGGGTTCGTGGGGGAACGCAAAGAGGAACGGTGCGGGTTCGTGGGGGAACGCAAAGAGCAAGGGTGCGGGTTCGTGGGGGAACGCAAAGAGCAATGGTGCGGGTTCGTGGGGGAACACAAAGAGCAAGGGTGCGGGTTCGTGGGGGAACGCAAAGAGGAACCGTGCGGGTTCGTGGGGGAACACAAAGAGGAACCGTGTGATTTCGTGGGGGAATGCAAAGAGGAACCGTGCGGGTTCGTGGGGGAACGAAAAGAGGATCCGTGCGGGTTCGTGGGGGAGCGCAAAGAGGAACCGTGCGGGTTCGTGGGGGAACGCAAAGAGCAAGGGTGCGGGTTCATGGGGGAACGCAAAGAGGAACCGTGCGGGTTTGTGGGGGAACGCAAAGAGCAAGGGTGCGGGTTCGTGGGGGAACGCAAAGAGCAAGGGTGCGGGTTCGTGGGGGAACGCAAAGAGGAACCGTGCGGGTTCGTGGGGGAACGCAAAGAGCAAGGGTGCGGGTTCTTGGGGGAACGCAATGAGCAAGGGTGCGGGTTCGTGGGGGAACGCAGAGAGCTAGGGTGCGGGTTCGTGGGGGAACGCAAAGAGCAAGGGTGCGGGTTCGTGGGGGAACGCAAAGAGCAAGGGTGCGGGTTCGTGGGGGAACGCAAAGAGCTAGGGTGCGGGTTCGTGGGGGAACGCAAAGAGCAAGGGTGCGGGTTCGTGGGGGAGTGCAAAGAGGAACCGTGCGGGTTCGTGGGGGAACGCAAAGAGGAACCGTGCGGGTTCGTGGGGGAACGCAAAGAGCAAGGGTGCGGGTTCGTGGGGGATCGCAAAGAGCAAGGGTGCGGGTTCGTGGGGGAACACAAAGAGCAAGGGTGCGGGTTCGTGGGGGAACGCAAAGAGCAAGGGTGCGGGTTCGTGGGGGAACGCAAAGAGGAACCGTGTGGGTTCGTGGGGGAACGCAGAGAGTAAGCGTGCGGGTTCGTGGGGGAACGCAAAGAGCAAGGGTGCGGGTTCGTGGGGGAACGCAAAGAGGAACCGTGCGGGTTCGTGGGGGAACGCAAATAGGAACCGTGCGGGTTCGTGGGGGAACGCAAAGAGGAACCGTGCGGGTTCGTGGGGGAATGCAAAGAGGAACCGTGCGGGTTCGTGGGGGAACGCAAAGAGCAAGGGTGCGGGTTCGTGGGGGAACGCAAAGAGCAAGGGTGCGGGTTCGTGGGGGAACGCAAAGAGCAAGGGTGCGGGTTCGTGGGGGAACGCAAAGAGCAAGGGTGCGGGTTCGTGGGGGAACGCAAAGAGGAAGGGTGCGGGTTCGTGGGGGAACGCAAAGAGCTACGGTGCGGGTTCGTGGGGGAACGCAAAGAGCAAGGGTGCGGGTTCGTGGGGGAACGCAGAGAGCAAGGGTGCGGGTTCTTGGGGATCGCAAAGAGGAACCGTGCGGGTTCGTGGGGGAACGCAAAGAGCTAGGGTGCGGGTTCGTGGGGGAACGCAAAGAGCAAGGGTGCGGGTTCGTGGGGGAACGCAAAGAGCAAGGGTGCGGGTTCGTGGGGGAACGCAAAGAGCAAGGGTGCGGGTTCGTGGGGGAACGCAAAGAGCAAGGGTGCGGGTTCGTGGGGGAGTGCAAAGAGGAACCGTGCGGGTTCGTGGGGGAACGCAAAGAGCAAGGGTGCGGGTTCGTGGGGGAGTGCAAAGAGGAACCGTGCGGGTTCGTGGGGGAACACAAAGAGGAACCGTGCGGGTTCGTGGGGGAACGCAAAGAGCAAGGGTGCGGGTTCGTGGGGGAACGCAAAGAGCAAGGGTGCGGGTTCGTGGGGGAACGCAAAGAGCAAGGGTGCGGGTTCGTGGGGGAACGCAAAGAGGAACCGTGCGGTTTCATGGGGGAACGCAAAAAGGAAGTGTGCGGGTTCGTGGGGGAACGCAAAGAGCTAGGGTGCGGGTTCGTGGGGGAACGCAATGAGCTAGGGTGCGGGTTCGTGGGGGAACGCAAAGAGCAAGGGTGCGGGTTCGTGGGGGAACGCAAAGAGGAACCGTGCGGGTTCGTGGGGGAACGCAAAGAGCAAGGGTGCGGGTTCGTGGGGGAACGCAAAGAGGAACCGTGCGGGTTCGTGGGAGAACGCAAAGAGCAAGGGTGCGGGTTCGTGGGGGAACGCAAAGAGCAAGGGTGCGGGTTCGCGGGGGAACGCAAAGAGGAACCGCGCGGGATCGTGGGGGAACGCAAAGTGGAACCGTGCGGGTTCGTGGGGGAACGCAAAGTGGAACCGTGCGGTTTCGTGGGGGAACGCAAAGGGCAAGGGTGCGGGTTCGTGGGGGAACGCAAAGAGCAAGGGTGCGGGTTCATTGTGGAACGCAAAGAGCAAGGGTGCGGGTTCGTGGGGGAACGCAAAGAGCAAGGGTGCGGGTTCGTGGGGGAACGCAAAGAGGAACCGTGCGGGTTCGTGGGGGAACGCAAAGAGCAAGGGTGCGGGTTCTTGGGGGAACGCAATGAGCAAGGGTGCGGGTTCGTGGGGGAACGCAAAGAGCAAGGGTGCGGGTTCGTGGGGGAACGCAAAGAGGAACCGTGCGGGTTCATGGGGGAACGCAAAGAGCAAGGGTGCGGGTTCGTGGGGGAACGCAAAGAGCAATGGTGCGGGTTCGTGGGGGAATGCAGAGAGCTAGGGTGCGGGTTCGTGGGGGAACGCAAAGAGCAAGGGTGCGGGTTCGTGGGGGAACGCAGAGAGCTAGGGTGCGGGTTCATGGGGGAACGCAAAGAGCAAGGGTGCGGGTTCGTGGGGGAACGCAAAGAGCAAGGGTGCGGGTTCGTGGGGGAGTGCAAAGAGGAACCATGCGGGTTCGTGGGGGAACGCAAAGAGCAAGGGTGCGGGTTCGTGGGGAACGCAAAGAGCAAGGGTGCGGGTTCGTGGGGGAACGCAAAGAGGAACGGTGCGGGTTCGTGGGGGAACGCAAAGAGCAAGGGTGCGGGTTCGTGGGGGAACGCAAAGAGGAACCGTGCGGGTTCGTGGGGGAACGCAAAGAGCAAGGGTGCGGGTTCGTGGGGGAACGCAAAGAGCAAGGGTGCGGGTTCGTGGGGGAACGCAAAGAGGAACGGTGCGGGTTCGTGGGGGAACGCAAAGAGCAAGGGTGCGGGTTCGTGGGGGAACGCAAAGAGCAAGGGTGCGGGTTCGTGGGGGAACGCAAAGAGGAACGGTGCGGGTTCGTGGGGGAACGCAAAGAGCAAGGGTGCGGGTTCGTGGGGGAACGCAAAGAGTAAGGGTGCGGGTTCGTGGGGGAACGCAAAGAGGAACGGTGCGGGTTCGTGGGGGAACGCAAAGAGCAAGGGTGCGGGTTCGTGGGGGAACGCAAAGAGCAATGGTGCGGGTTCGTGGGGGAACACAAAGAGCAAGGGTGCGGGTTCGTGGGGGAACGCAAAGAGGATCCGTGCGGGTTCGTGGGGGAACGCAAAGAACAAGGGTGCGGGTTCGTGGGGGAGTGCAAAGAGGAACCGTGCGGCTTCGTGGGGGAACACAATGAGGAACCGTGCGGGTTCATGGGGGAACGCAAAGGGCAAGGGTGCGGGTTCGTGGGGGAACGCAAAGAGCAAGGGTGCGGGTTCGTGGGGGAACGCAAAGAGGAACGGTGCGGGTTCGTGGGGGAACGCAAAGAGCTAGGGTGCGGGTTCGTGGGGGAACGCAAAGAGGAACCGTGCGGGTTCGTGGGGGAACGCAAAGAGCTACGGTGCGGGATTGTGGGGGAACGCAAAGAGCAAGGGTGCCGGTTCGTGGGGGAACGCAAAGAGCAAGGGTGCGGGTTCGTGGGGGAACGCAAAGAGCAAGGGTGCGGGTTCGTGGGGGAACGCAAAGAGCAAGGGTGCGGGTTCGTGGGGGAACGCAAAGAGGAACCGTGCGGGTTCGTGGGGGAACGCAAAGAGGAAGGGTGCGGGTTCGTGGGGGAACGCAAAGAGGAAGGGTGCGGGTTCGTGGGGGAACGCAAAGAGCAAGGCTGCGGGTTCGTGGGGGAACGCAAAGAGCAAGGGTGCGGGTTCGTGGGGGAACGCAAAGAGCAAGGGTGCGGGTTCGTGGGGGAATGCAAAGAGCAAGGGTGCGGGTTCGTGGGGGAACGCAAACAGGAACCGTTTGGGTTCGTGGGGGAACGCAAAGAGGAACCGTGCGGGTTCGTGGGTGAATGCAAAGAGGAAACGTGCGGGTTCGTGGGGGAACGCAAAGAGCAACGGTACGGGTTCGTGGGGGAACGCAAAGAGGAACCGTGCAGGTTTGTGGGGGAACGCAAAGAGCAAGGGTGCGGGTTCGTGGGGGAACGCAAAGAGCAAGGGTGCGGGTTCGTGGGGGAACGCAAAGAGGAACCGTGCGGGTTCATGGGGGAACGCAAAGAGCAAGGGTGCGGGTTCGTGGGGGAATGCAAAGAGCAAGGGTGCGGGTTCGTGGGGGAACGCAAACAGGAACCGTTTGGGTTCGTGGGGGAACGCAAAGAGGAACCGTGCGGGTTCGTGGGTGAATGCAAAGAGGAACCGTGCGGGTTCGTGGGGGAACGCAAAGAGCAACGGTACGGGTTCGTGGGGGAACGCAAAGAGGAACCGTGCAGGTTTGTGGGGGAACGCAAAGAGCAAGGGTGCGGGTTCGTGGGGGAACGCAAAGAGCAAGGGTGCGGGTTCGTGGGGGAACGCAAAGAGCAAGGGTGCGGGTTCGTGGGGGAGTGCAAAGAGGAACCGTGCGGGTTCGTGGGGGAACGCAATGAGGAACCGTGCGGGTTCGTGGGGGAACGCAAAGAGCAAGGGTGCGGGTTCGTGGGGGAACGCAAAGAGCAAGGGTGCGGGTTCGTGGGGGAACGCAAAGAGGAACGGTGCGGGTTCGTGGGGGAACGCAAAGAGCAAGGGTGCGGGTTCGTGGGGGAACGCAAAGAGCAATGGTGCGGGTTCGTGGGGGAACACAAAGAGCAAGGGTGCGGGTTCGTGGGGGAACGCAAAGAGGAACCGTGCGGGTTCGTGGGGGAACACAAAGAGGAACCGTGTGATTTCGTGGGGGAATGCAAAGAGGAACCGTGCGGGTTCGTGGGGGAACGAAAAGAGGATCCGTGCGGGTTCGTGGGGGAGCGCAAAGAGGAACCGTGCGGGTTCGTGGGGGAACGCAAAGAGCAAGGGTGCGGGTTCATGGGGGAACGCAAAGAGCAAGGGTGCGGGTTCGTGGGGGAACGCAAAGAGGAACCGTGCGGGTTCATGGGGGAACGCAAAGAGCAAGGGTGCGGGTTCGTGGGGGAACGCAAAGAGCTAGGGTGCGGGTTCGTGGGGGAACGCAAAGAGCAAGGGTGCGGGTTCGTGGGGGAACGCAGAGAGCTAGGGTGCGGGTTCGTGGGGGAACGCAAAGAGCAAGGGTGCGGGTTCGTGGGGGAACGCAAAGAGCTAGGGTGCGGGTTCGTGGGGGAACGCAAAGAGCAAGGGTGCGGGTTCGTGGGGGAGTGCAAAGAGGAACCGTGCGGGTTCGTGGGGGAACGCAAAGAGGAACCGTGCGGGTTCGTGGGGGAACGCAAAGAGCAAGGGTGCGGGTTCGTGGGGGATCGCAAAGAGCAAGGGTGCGGGTTCGTGGGGGAACACAAAGAGCAAGGGTGCGGGTTCGTGGGGGAACGCAAAGAGCAAGGGTGCGGGTTCGTGGGGGAACGCAAAGAGGAACCGTGTGGGTTCGTGGGGGAACGCAAAGAGTAAGCGTGCGGGTTCGTGGGGGAACGCAAAGAGCAAGGGTGCGGGTTCGTGGGGGAACGCAAAGAGGAACCGTGCGGGTTCGTGGGGGAACGCAAATAGGAACCGTGCGGGTTCGTGGGGGAACGCAAAGAGGAACCGTGCGGGTTCGTGGGGGAATGCAAAGAGGAACGGTGCGGGTTCGTGGGGGAACGCAAAGAGCAAGGGTGCGGGTTCGTGGGGGAACGCAAAGAGCAAGGGTGCGGGTTCGTGGGGGAACGCAAAGAGCAAGGGTGCGGGTTCGTGGGGGAACGCAAAGAGCAAGGGTGCGGGTTCGTGGGGGAACGCAAAGAGGAAGGGTGCGGGTTCGTGGGGGAACGCAAAGAGCTACGGTGCGGGTTCGTGGGGGAACGCAAAGAGCAAGGGTGCGGGTTCGTGGGGGAACGCAGAGAGCAAGGGTGCGGGTTCTTGGGGATCGCAAAGAGGAACCGTGCGGGTTCGTGGGGGAACGCAAAGAGCTAGGGTGCGGGTTCGTGGGGGAACGCAAAGAGCAAGGGTGCGGGTTCGTGGGGGAACGCAAAGAGCAAGGGTGCGGGTTCGTGGGGGAACGCAAAGAGCAAGGGTGCGGGTTCGTGGGGGAACGCAAAGAGCAAGGGTGCGGGTTCGTGGGGGAGTGCAAAGAGGAACCGTGCGGGTTCGTGGGGGAACGCAAAGAGCAAGGGTGCGGGTTCGTGGGGGAGTGCAAAGAGGAACCGTGCGGGTTCGTGGGGGAACACAATGAGGAACCGTGCGGGTTCGTGGGGGAACGCAAAGAGCAAGGGTGCGGGTTCGTGGGGGAACGCAAAGAGCAAGGGTGCGGGTTCGTGGGGGAACGCAAAGAGCAAGGGTGCGGGTTCGTGGGGGAACGCAAAGAGGAACCGTGCGGTTTCATGGGGGAACGCAAAAAGGAAGTGTGCGGGTTTGTGGGGGAACGCAAAGAGCTAGGGTGCGGGTTCGTGGGGGAACGCAATGAGCTAGGGTGCGGGTTCGTGGGGGAACGCAAAGAGCAAGGGTGCGGGTTCGTGGGGGAACGCAAAGAGCAAGGGTGCGGGTTCGTGGGGGAACGCAAAGAGCAAGGGTGCGGGTTCGTGGGGGAACGCAAAGAGCAAGGGTGCGGGTTCGTGGGGGAGTGCAAAGAGGAACCGTGCGGGTTCGTGGGGGAACGCAAAGAGCAAGGGTGCGGGTTCGTGGGGGAGTGCAAAGAGGAACCGTGCGGGTTCGTGGGGGAA
This sequence comes from Oreortyx pictus, assembly GCA_036925125.1. NCBI lineage: Eukaryota > Metazoa > Chordata > Aves > Galliformes > Odontophoridae > Oreortyx > Oreortyx pictus. The sequence continues at coordinate 511,198 of JAUPFR010000058.1, forward strand.
CACAATGAGGAACCGTGCGGGTTCGTGGGGGAACGCAAAGAGCAAGGGTGCGGGTTCGTGGGGGAACGCAAAGAGCAAGGGTGCGGGTTCGTGGGGGAACGCAAAGAGCAAGGGTGCGGGTTCGTGGGGGAACGCAAAGAGGAACCGTGCGGTTTCATGGGGGAACGCAAAAAGGAAGTGTGCGGGTTCGTGGGGGAACGCAAAGAGCTAGGGTGCGGGTTCGTGGGGGAACGCAATGAGCTAGGGTGCGGGTTCGTGGGGGAACGCAAAGAGCAAGGGTGCGGGTTCGTGGGGGAACGCAAAGAGGAACCGTGCGGGTTCGTGGGGGAACGCAAAGAGCAAGGGTGCGGGTTCGTGGGGGAACGCAAAGAGGAACCGTGCGGGTTCGTGGGAGAACGCAAAGAGGAACCGTGCGGGTTCGTGGGGGAACGCAAAGAGCAAGGGTGCGGGTTCGTGGGGGAACGCAAAGAGCAAGGGTGCGGGTTCGCGGGGGAACGCAAAGAGGAACCGCGCGGGATCGTGGGGGAACGCAAAGTGGAACAGTGCGGGTTCGTGGGGGAACGCAAAGTGGAACCGTGCGGTTTCGTGGGGGAACGCAAAGGGCAAGGGTGCGGGTTCGTGGGGGAACGCAAAGAGCAAGGGTGCGGGTTCATTGTGGAACGCAAAGAGCAAGGGTGCGGGTTCGTGGGGGAACGCAAAGAGCAAGGGTGCGGGTTCGTGGGGGAGCGCAAAGAGGAACCGTGCGGTTTCGTGGGGGAACGCAAAGAGCAAGGGTGCGGGTTCATGGGGGAACGCAAAGAGGAACCGTGCGGGTTTGTGGGGGAACGCAAAGAGCAAGGGTGCGGGTTCGTGGGGGAACGCAAAGAGCAAGGGTGCGGGTTCGTGGGGGAACGCAAAGAGCAAGGGTGCGGGTTCGTGGGGGAACGCAAAGAGCTAGGGTGCGGGTTCGTGGGGGAACGCAAAGAGCTAGGGTGCGGGTTCGTGGGGGAACGCAAAGAGCAAGGGTGCGGGTTCGTGGGGGAACGCAAAGAGCTAGGGTGCGGGTTCGTGGGGGAACGCAAAGAGCTCGGGTGCGGGTTCGTGGGGGAACGCAAAGAGCAAGGGTGCGGGTTCGTGGGGGAACGCAAAGAGGAACGGTGCGGGTTCGTGGGGGAACGCAAAGAGCAAGGGTGCGGGTTCGTGGGGGAACGCAAAGAGCAAGGGTGCGGGTTCGTGGGGGAACGCAAAGAGGAACCGTGCGGGTTCGTGGGGGAACGCAAAGAGCAAGGGTGCGGGTTCTTGGGGGAACGCAAAGAGCAAGGGTGCGGGTTCGTGGGGGAACGCAAAGAGCAAGGGTTCGGGTTCGTGGGGGAACGCAAAGAGGAACGGTGCGGGATCGTGGGGGAACGCAAAGTGGAACCGTGCGGGTTCGTGGGGGAACGCAAAGAGGAACCGTGCGGTTTCGTGGAGGAACGCAAAGGGCAAGGGTGCGGGTTCGTGGGGAACGCAAAGAGCAAGGGTGCGGGTTTGTGGATGAACGGAAAGAGCAATTGTGCAAGTTCGTGGGGGAACGCAAAGAGCAAGGGTGCGGGTTCATGGGGGAACGCAAAGAGGAACCGTGCGGGTTCGTGGGGGAACGCAAAGAGCAAGGGTGCGGGTTCTTGGGGGAACGCAATGAGCAAGGGTGCGGGTTCGTGGGGGAACGCAGAGAGCTAGGGTGCGGGTTCGTGGGGGAACGCAAAGAGCAAGGGTGCGGGTTCGTGGGGGAACGCAAAGAGCAAGGGTGCGGGTTCGTGGGGGAACGCAAAGAGCAAGGGTGCGGGTTCGTGGGGGAACGCAAAGAGCAAGGGTGCGGGTTCGTGGGGGAGTGCAAAGAGGAACCGTGCGGGTTCGTGGGGGAACACAATGAGGAACCGTGCGGGTTCGTGGGGGAACGCAAAGAGCAAGGGTGCGGGTTCGTGGGGGAACGCAAAGAGCAAGGGTGCGGGTTCGTGGGGGAACGCAAAGAGGAACGGTGCGGGTTCGTGGGGGAACGCAAAGAGCAAGGGTGCGGGTTCGTGGGGGAACGCAAAGAGCAATGGTGCGGGTTCGTGGGGGAACACAAAGAGCAAGGGTGCGGGTTCGTGGGGGAACGCAAAGAGGAACCGTGCGGGTTCGTGGGGGAACACAAAGAGGAACCGTGTGATTTCGTGGGGGAATGCAAAGAGGAACCGTGCGGGTTCGTGGGGGAACGAAAAGAGGATCCGTGCGGGTTCGTGGGGGAGCGCAAAGAGGAACCGTGCGGGTTCGTGGGGGAACGCAAAGAGCAAGGGTGCGGGTTCATGGGGGAACGCAAAGAGGAACCGTGCGGGTTTGTGGGGGAACGCAAAGAGCAAGGGTGCGGGTTCGTGGGGGAACGCAAAGAGCAAGGGTGCGGGTTCGTGGGGGAACGCAAAGAGGAACCGTGCGGGTTCGTGGGGGAACGCAAAGAGCAAGGGTGCGGGTTCTTGGGGGAACGCAATGAGCAAGGGTGCGGGTTCGTGGGGGAACGCAGAGAGCTAGGGTGCGGGTTCGTGGGGGAACGCAAAGAGCAAGGGTGCGGGTTCGTGGGGGAACGCAAAGAGCAAGGGTGCGGGTTCGTGGGGGAACGCAAAGAGCTAGGGTGCGGGTTCGTGGGGGAACGCAAAGAGCAAGGGTGCGGGTTCGTGGGGGAGTGCAAAGAGGAACCGTGCGGGTTCGTGGGGGAACGCAAAGAGGAACCGTGCGGGTTCGTGGGGGAACGCAAAGAGCAAGGGTGCGGGTTCGTGGGGGATCGCAAAGAGCAAGGGTGCGGGTTCGTGGGGGAACACAAAGAGCAAGGGTGCGGGTTCGTGGGGGAACGCAAAGAGCAAGGGTGCGGGTTCGTGGGGGAACGCAAAGAGGAACCGTGTGGGTTCGTGGGGGAACGCAGAGAGTAAGCGTGCGGGTTCGTGGGGGAACGCAAAGAGCAAGGGTGCGGGTTCGTGGGGGAACGCAAAGAGGAACCGTGCGGGTTCGTGGGGGAACGCAAATAGGAACCGTGCGGGTTCGTGGGGGAACGCAAAGAGGAACCGTGCGGGTTCGTGGGGGAATGCAAAGAGGAACCGTGCGGGTTCGTGGGGGAACGCAAAGAGCAAGGGTGCGGGTTCGTGGGGGAACGCAAAGAGCAAGGGTGCGGGTTCGTGGGGGAACGCAAAGAGCAAGGGTGCGGGTTCGTGGGGGAACGCAAAGAGCAAGGGTGCGGGTTCGTGGGGGAACGCAAAGAGGAAGGGTGCGGGTTCGTGGGGGAACGCAAAGAGCTACGGTGCGGGTTCGTGGGGGAACGCAAAGAGCAAGGGTGCGGGTTCGTGGGGGAACGCAGAGAGCAAGGGTGCGGGTTCTTGGGGATCGCAAAGAGGAACCGTGCGGGTTCGTGGGGAACGCAAAGAGCTAGGGTGCGGGTTCGTGGGGGAACGCAAAGAGCAAGGGTGCGGGTTCGTGGGGGAACGCAAAGAGCAAGGGTGCGGGTTCGTGGGGGAACGCAAAGAGCAAGGGTGCGGGTTCGTGGGGGAACGCAAAGAGCAAGGGTGCGGGTTCGTGGGGGAGTGCAAAGAGGAACCGTGCGGGTTCGTGGGGGAACGCAAAGAGCAAGGGTGCGGGTTCGTGGGGGAGTGCAAAGAGGAACCGTGCGGGTTCGTGGGGGAACACAAAGAGGAACCGTGCGGGTTCGTGGGGGAACGCAAAGAGCAAGGGTGCGGGTTCGTGGGGGAACGCAAAGAGCAAGGGTGCGGGTTCGTGGGGGAACGCAAAGAGCAAGGGTGCGGGTTCGTGGGGGAACGCAAAGAGGAACCGTGCGGTTTCATGGGGGAACGCAAAAAGGAAGTGTGCGGGTTCGTGGGGGAACGCAAAGAGCTAGGGTGCGGGTTCGTGGGGGAACGCAATGAGCTAGGGTGCGGGTTCGTGGGGGAACGCAAAGAGCAAGGGTGCGGGTTCGTGGGGGAACGCAAAGAGGAACCGTGCGGGTTCGTGGGGGAACGCAAAGAGCAAGGGTGCGGGTTCGTGGGGGAACGCAAAGAGGAACCGTGCGGGTTCGTGGGAGAACGCAAAGAGCAAGGGTGCGGGTTCGTGGGGGAACGCAAAGAGCAAGGGTGCGGGTTCGCGGGGGAACGCAAAGAGGAACCGCGCGGGATCGTGGGGGAACGCAAAGTGGAACCGTGCGGGTTCGTGGGGGAACGCAAAGTGGAACCGTGCGGTTTCGTGGGGGAACGCAAAGGGCAAGGGTGCGGGTTCGTGGGGGAACGCAAAGAGCAAGGGTGCGGGTTCATTGTGGAACGCAAAGAGCAAGGGTGCGGGTTCGTGGGGGAACGCAAAGAGCAAGGGTGCGGGTTCGTGGGGGAACGCAAAGAGGAACCGTGCGGGTTCGTGGGGGAACGCAAAGAGCAAGGGTGCGGGTTCTTGGGGGAACGCAATGAGCAAGGGTGCGGGTTCGTGGGGGAACGCAAAGAGCAAGGGTGCGGGTTCGTGGGGGAACGCAAAGAGGAACCGTGCGGGTTCATGGGGGAACGCAAAGAGCAAGGGTGCGGGTTCGTGGGGGAACGCAAAGAGCAATGGTGCGGGTTCGTGGGGGAATGCAGAGAGCTAGGGTGCGGGTTCGTGGGGGAACGCAAAGAGCAAGGGTGCGGGTTCGTGGGGGAACGCAGAGAGCTAGGGTGCGGGTTCATGGGGGAACGCAAAGAGCAAGGGTGCGGGTTCGTGGGGGAACGCAAAGAGCAAGGGTGCGGGTTCGTGGGGGAGTGCAAAGAGGAACCATGCGGGTTCGTGGGGGAACGCAAAGAGCAAGGGTGCGGGTTCGTGGGGAACGCAAAGAGCAAGGGTGCGGGTTCGTGGGGGAACGCAAAGAGGAACGGTGCGGGTTCGTGGGGGAACGCAAAGAGCAAGGGTGCGGGTTCGTGGGGGAACGCAAAGAGGAACCGTGCGGGTTCGTGGGGGAACGCAAAGAGCAAGGGTGCGGGTTCGTGGGGGAACGCAAAGAGCAAGGGTGCGGGTTCGTGGGGGAACGCAAAGAGGAACGGTGCGGGTTCGTGGGGGAACGCAAAGAGCAAGGGTGCGGGTTCGTGGGGGAACGCAAAGAGCAAGGGTGCGGGTTCGTGGGGGAACGCAAAGAGGAACGGTGCGGGTTCGTGGGGGAACGCAAAGAGCAAGGGTGCGGGTTCGTGGGGGAACGCAAAGAGTAAGGGTGCGGGTTCGTGGGGGAACGCAAAGAGGAACGGTGCGGGTTCGTGGGGGAACGCAAAGAGCAAGGGTGCGGGTTCGTGGGGGAACGCAAAGAGCAATGGTGCGGGTTCGTGGGGGAACACAAAGAGCAAGGGTGCGGGTTCGTGGGGGAACGCAAAGAGGATCCGTGCGGGTTCGTGGGGGAACGCAAAGAACAAGGGTGCGGGTTCGTGGGGGAGTGCAAAGAGGAACCGTGCGGCTTCGTGGGGGAACACAATGAGGAACCGTGCGGGTTCATGGGGGAACGCAAAGGGCAAGGGTGCGGGTTCGTGGGGGAACGCAAAGAGCAAGGGTGCGGGTTCGTGGGGGAACGCAAAGAGGAACGGTGCGGGTTCGTGGGGGAACGCAAAGAGCTAGGGTGCGGGTTCGTGGGGGAACGCAAAGAGGAACCGTGCGGGTTCGTGGGGGAACGCAAAGAGCTACGGTGCGGGATTGTGGGGGAACGCAAAGAGCAAGGGTGCCGGTTCGTGGGGGAACGCAAAGAGCAAGGGTGCGGGTTCGTGGGGGAACGCAAAGAGCAAGGGTGCGGGTTCGTGGGGGAACGCAAAGAGCAAGGGTGCGGGTTCGTGGGGGAACGCAAAGAGGAACCGTGCGGGTTCGTGGGGGAACGCAAAGAGGAAGGGTGCGGGTTCGTGGGGGAACGCAAAGAGGAAGGGTGCGGGTTCGTGGGGGAACGCAAAGAGCAAGGCTGCGGGTTCGTGGGGGAACGCAAAGAGCAAGGGTGCGGGTTCGTGGGGGAACGCAAAGAGCAAGGGTGCGGGTTCGTGGGGGAATGCAAAGAGCAAGGGTGCGGGTTCGTGGGGGAACGCAAACAGGAACCGTTTGGGTTCGTGGGGGAACGCAAAGAGGAACCGTGCGGGTTCGTGGGTGAATGCAAAGAGGAATACGTGCGGGTTCGTGGGGGAACGCAAAGAGCAACGGTACGGGTTCGTGGGGGAACGCAAAGAGGAACCGTGCAGGTTTGTGGGGGAACGCAAAGAGCAAGGGTGCGGGTTCGTGGGGGAACGCAAAGAGCAAGGGTGCGGGTTCGTGGGGGAACGCAAAGAGGAACCGTGCGGGTTCATGGGGGAACGCAAAGAGCAAGGGTGCGGGTTCGTGGGGGAATGCAAAGAGCAAGGGTGCGGGTTCGTGGGGGAACGCAAACAGGAACCGTTTGGGTTCGTGGGGGAACGCAAAGAGGAACCGTGCGGGTTCGTGGGTGAATGCAAAGAGGAACCGTGCGGGTTCGTGGGGGAACGCAAAGAGCAACGGTACGGGTTCGTGGGGGAACGCAAAGAGGAACCGTGCAGGTTTGTGGGGGAACGCAAAGAGCAAGGGTGCGGGTTCGTGGGGGAACGCAAAGAGCAAGGGTGCGGGTTCGTGGGGGAACGCAAAGAGCAAGGGTGCGGGTTCGTGGGGGAGTGCAAAGAGGAACCGTGCGGGTTCGTGGGGGAACGCAATGAGGAACCGTGCGGGTTCGTGGGGGAACGCAAAGAGCAAGGGTGCGGGTTCGTGGGGGAACGCAAAGAGCAAGGGTGCGGGTTCGTGGGGGAACGCAAAGAGCAAGGGTGCGGGTTCGTGGGGGAACGCAAAGAGGAACGGTGCGGGTTCGTGGGGGAACGCAAAGAGCAAGGGTGCGGGTTCGTGGGGGAACGCAAAGAGCAATGGTGCGGGTTCGTGGGGGAACACAAAGAGCAAGGGTGCGGGTTCGTGGGGGAACGCAAAGAGGAACCGTGCGGGTTCGTGGGGGAACACAAAGAGGAACCGTGTGATTTCGTGGGGGAATGCAAAGAGGAACCGTGCGGGTTCGTGGGGGAACGAAAAGAGGATCCGTGCGGGTTCGTGGGGGAGCGCAAAGAGGAACCGTGCGGGTTCGTGGGGGAACGCAAAGAGCAAGGGTGCGGGTTCATGGGGGAACGCAAAGAGCAAGGGTGCGGGTTCGTGGGGGAACGCAAAGAGGAACCGTGCGGGTTCATGGGGGAACGCAAAGAGCAAGGGTGCGGGTTCGTGGGGGAACGCAAAGAGCTAGGGTGCGGGTTCGTGGGGGAACGCAAAGAGCAAGGGTGCGGGTTCGTGGGGGAACGCAGAGAGCTAGGGTGCGGGTTCGTGGGGGAACGCAAAGAGCAAGGGTGCGGGTTCGTGGGGGAACGCAAAGAGCTAGGGTGCGGGTTCGTGGGGGAACGCAAAGAGCAAGGGTGCGGGTTCGTGGGGGAGTGCAAAGAGGAACCGTGCGGGTTCGTGGGGGAACGCAAAGAGGAACCGTGCGGGTTCGTGGGGGAACGCAAAGAGCAAGGGTGCGGGTTCGTGGGGGATCGCAAAGAGCAAGGGTGCGGGTTCGTGGGGGAACACAAAGAGCAAGGGTGCGGGTTCGTGGGGGAACGCAAAGAGCAAGGGTGCGGGTTCGTGGGGGAACGCAAAGAGGAACCGTGTGGGTTCGTGGGGGAACGCAAAGAGTAAGCGTGCGGGTTCGTGGGGGAACGCAAAGAGCAAGGGTGCGGGTTCGTGGGGGAACGCAAAGAGGAACCGTGCGGGTTCGTGGGGGAACGCAAATAGGAACCGTGCGGGTTCGTGGGGGAACGCAAAGAGGAACCGTGCGGGTTCGTGGGGGAATGCAAAGAGGAACGGTGCGGGTTCGTGGGGGAACGCAAAGAGCAAGGGTGCGGGTTCGTGGGGGAACGCAAAGAGCAAGGGTGCGGGTTCGTGGGGGAACGCAAAGAGCAAGGGTGCGGGTTCGTGGGGGAACGCAAAGAGCAAGGGTGCGGGTTCGTGGGGGAACGCAAAGAGGAAGGGTGCGGGTTCGTGGGGGAACGCAAAGAGCTACGGTGCGGGTTCGTGGGGGAACGCAAAGAGCAAGGGTGCGGGTTCGTGGGGGAACGCAGAGAGCAAGGGTGCGGGTTCTTGGGGATCGCAAAGAGGAACCGTGCGGGTTCGTGGGGGAACGCAAAGAGCTAGGGTGCGGGTTCGTGGGGGAACGCAAAGAGCAAGGGTGCGGGTTCGTGGGGGAACGCAAAGAGCAAGGGTGCGGGTTCGTGGGGGAACGCAAAGAGCAAGGGTGCGGGTTCGTGGGGGAACGCAAAGAGCAAGGGTGCGGGTTCGTGGGGGAGTGCAAAGAGGAACCGTGCGGGTTCGTGGGGGAACGCAAAGAGCAAGGGTGCGGGTTCGTGGGGGAGTGCAAAGAGGAACCGTGCGGGTTCGTGGGGGAACACAATGAGGAACCGTGCGGGTTCGTGGGGGAACGCAAAGAGCAAGGGTGCGGGTTCGTGGGGGAACGCAAAGAGCAAGGGTGCGGGTTCGTGGGGGAACGCAAAGAGCAAGGGTGCGGGTTCGTGGGGGAACGCAAAGAGGAACCGTGCGGTTTCATGGGGGAACGCAAAAAGGAAGTGTGCGGGTTTGTGGGGGAACGCAAAGAGCTAGGGTGCGGGTTCGTGGGGGAACGCAATGAGCTAGGGTGCGGGTTCGTGGGGGAACGCAAAGAGCAAGGGTGCGGGTTCGTGGGGGAACGCAAAGAGGAACCGTGCGGGTTCGTGGGGGAACGCAAAGAGCAAGGGTGCGGGTTCGTGGGGGAACGCAAAGAGGAACCGTGCGGGTTCGTGGGAGAACGCAAAGAGGAACCGTGCGGGTTCGTGGGGGAACGCAAAGAGCAAGGGTGCGGGTTCGTGGGGGAACGCAAAGAGCAAGGGTGCGGGTTCGCGGGGGAACGCAAAGAGGAACCGCGCGGGATCGTGGGGGAACGCAAAGTGGAACAGTGCGGGTTCGTGGGGGAACGCAAAGTGGAACCGTGCGGTTTCGTGGGGGAACGCAAAGGGCAAGGGTGCGGGTTCGTGGGGGAACGCAAAGAGCAAGGGTGCGGGTTCATTGTGGAACGCAAAGAGCAAGGGTGCGGGTTCGTGGGGGAACGCAAAGAGCAAGGGTGCGGGTTCGTGGGGGAGCGCAAAGAGGAACCGTGCGGTTTCGTGGGGGAACGCAAAGAGCAAGGGTGCGGGTTCATGGGGGAACGCAAAGAGGAACCGTGCGGGTTTGTGGGGGAACGCAAAGAGCAAGGGTGCGGGTTCGTGGGGGAACGCAAAGAGCAAGGGTGCGGGTTCGTGGGGGAACGCAAAGAGCAAGGGTGCGGGTTCGTGGGGGAACGCAAAGAGCTAGGGTGCGGGTTCGTGGGGGAACGCAAAGAGCTAGGGTGCGGGTTCGTGGGGGAACGCAAAGAGCAAGGGTGCGGGTTCGTGGGGGAACGCAAAGAGCTAGGGTGCGGGTTCGTGGGGGAACGCAAAGAGCTCGGGTGCGGGTTCGTGGGGGAACGCAAAGAGCAAGGGTGCGGGTTCGTGGGGGAACGCAAAGAGGAACGGTGCGGGTTCGTGGGGGAACGCAAAGAGCAAGGGTGCGGGTTCGTGGGGGAACGCAAAGAGCAAGGGTGCGGGTTCGTGGGGGAACGCAAAGAGGAACCGTGCGGGTTCGTGGGGGAACGCAAAGAGCAAGGGTGCGGGTTCTTGGGGGAACGCAAAGAGCAAGGGTGCGGGTTCGTGGGGGAACGCAAAGAGCAAGGGTTCGGGTTCGTGGGGGAACGCAAAGAGGAACCGTGCGGGATCGTGGGGGAACGCAAAGTGGAACCGTGCGGGTTCGTGGGGGAACGCAAAGAGGAACCGTGCGGTTTCGTGGAGGAACGCAAAGGGCAAGGGTGCGGGTTCGTGGGGAACGCAAAGAGCAAGGGTGCGGGTTTGTGGATGAACGGAAAGAGCAATTGTGCAAGTTCGTGGGGGAACGCAAAGAGCAAGGGTGCGGGTTCATGGGGGAACGCAAAGAGGAACCGTGCGGGTTCGTGGGGGAACGCAAAGAGCAAGGGTGCGGGTTCTTGGGGGAACGCAATGAGCAAGGGTGCGGGTTCGTGGGGGAACGCAGAGAGCTAGGGTGCGGGTTCGTGGGGGAACGCAAAGAGCAAGGGTGCGGGTTCGTGGGGGAACGCAAAGAGCAAGGGTGCGGGTTCGTGGGGGAACGCAAAGAGCAAGGGTGCGGGTTCGTGGGGGAACGCAAAGAGCAAGGGTGCGGGTTCGTGGGGGAGTGCAAAGAGGAACCGTGCGGGTTCGTGGGGGAACACAATGAGGAACCGTGCGGGTTCGTGGGGGAACGCAAAGAGCAAGGGTGCGGGTTCGTGGGGGAACGCAAAGAGCAAGGGTGCGGGTTCGTGGGGGAACGCAAAGAGGAACGGTGCGGGTTCGTGGGGGAACGCAAAGAGCAAGGGTGCGGGTTCGTGGGGGAACGCAAAGAGCAATGGTGCGGGTTCGTGGGGGAACACAAAGAGCAAGGGTGCGGGTTCGTGGGGGAACGCAAAGAGGAACCGTGCGGGTTCGTGGGGGAACACAAAGAGGAACCGTGTGATTTCGTGGGGGAATGCAAAGAGGAACCGTGCGGGTTCGTGGGGGAACGAAAAGAGGATCCGTGCGGGTTCGTGGGGGAGCGCAAAGAGGAACCGTGCGGGTTCGTGGGGGAACGCAAAGAGCAAGGGTGCGGGTTCATGGGGGAACGCAAAGAGGAACCGTGCGGGTTTGTGGGGGAACGCAAAGAGCAAGGGTGCGGGTTCGTGGGGGAACGCAAAGAGCAAGGGTGCGGGTTCGTGGGGGAACGCAAAGAGGAACCGTGCGGGTTCATGGGGGAACGCAAAGAGCAAGGGTGCGGGTTCGTGGGGGAACGCAAAGAGCTAGGGTGCGGGTTCGTGGGGGAACGCAAAGAGCAAGGGTGCGGGTTCGTGGGGGAACGCAGAGAGCTAGGGTGCGGGTTCGTGGGGGAACGCAAAGAGCAAGGGTGCGGGTTCGTGGGGGAACGCAAAGAGCTAGGGTGCGGGTTCGTGGGGGAACGCAAAGAGCAAGGGTGCGGGTTCGTGGGGGAGTGCAAAGAGGAACCGTGCGGGTTCGTGGGGGAACGCAAAGAGGAACCGTGCGGGTTCGTGGGGGAACGCAAAGAGCAAGGGTGCGGGTTCGTGGGGGATCGCAAAGAGCAAGGGTGCGGGTTCGTGGGGGAACACAAAGAGCAAGGGTGCGGGTTCGTGGGGGAACGCAAAGAGCAAGGGTGCGGGTTCGTGGGGGAACGCAAAGAGGAACCGTGTGGGTTCGTGGGGGAACGCAGAGAGTAAGCGTGCGGGTTCGTGGGGGAACGCAAAGAGCAAGGGTGCGGGTTCGTGGGGGAACGCAAATAGGAACCGTGCGGGTTCGTGGGGGAATGCAAATAGGAACCGTGCGGGTTCGTGGGGGAACGCAAAGAGGAACCGTGCGGGTTCGTGGGGGAATGCAAAGAGGAACCGTGCGGGTTCGTGGGGGAACGCAAAGAGCAAGGGTGCGGGTTCGTGGGGGAACGCAAAGAGCAAGGGTGCGGGTTCGTGGGGGAACGCAAAGAGCAAGGGTGCGGGTTCGTGGGGGAACGCAAAGAGCAAGGGTGCGGGTTCGTGGGGGAACGCAAAGAGGAAGGGTGCGGGTTCGTGGGGGAACGCAAAGAGCTACGGTGCGGGTTCGTGGGGGAACGCAAAGAGCAAGGGTGCGGGTTCGTGGGGGAACGCAGAGAGCAAGGGTGCGGGTTCTTGGGGATCGCAAAGAGGAACCGTGCGGGTTCGTGGGGGAACGCAAAGAGCTAGGGTGCGGGTTCGTGGGGGAACGCAAAGAGCAAGGGTGCGGGTTCGTGGGGGAACGCAAAGAGCAAGGGTGCGGGTTCGTGGGGGAACGCAAAGAGCAAGGGTGCGGGTTCGTGGGGGAACGCAAAGAGCAAGGGTGCGGGTTCGTGGGGGAGTGCAAAGAGGAACCGTGCGGGTTCGTGGGGGAACGCAAAGAGCAAGGGTGCGGGTTCGTGGGGGAGTGCAAAGAGGAACCGTGCGGGTTCGTGGGGGAACACAAAGAGGAACCGTGCGGGTTCGTGGGGGAACGCAAAGAGCAAGGGTGCGGGTTCGTGGGGGAACGCAAAGAGCAAGGGTGCGGGTTCGTGGGGGAACGCAAAGAGCAAGGGTGCGGGTTCGTGGGGGAACGCAAAGAGGAACCGTGCGGTTTCATGGGGGAACGCAAAAAGGAAGTGTGCGGGTTCGTGGGGGAACGCAAAGAGCTAGGGTGCGGGTTCGTGGGGGAACGCAATGAGCTAGGGTGCGGGTTCGTGGGGGAACGCAAAGAGCAAGGGTGCGGGTTCGTGGGGGAACGCAAAGAGGAACCGTGCGGGTTCGTGGGGGAACGCAAAGAGGAACCGTGCGGGTTCGTGGGGGAACGCAAAGAGCAAGGGTGCGGGTTCGTGGGGGAACGCAAAGAGGAACCGTGCGGGTTCGTGGGAGAACGCAAAGAGCAAGGGTGCGGGTTCGTGGGGGAACGCAAAGAGCAAGGGTGCGGGTTCGCGGGGGAACGCAAAGAGGAACCGCGCGGGATCGTGGGGGAACGCAAAGTGGAACCGTGCGGGTTCGTGGGGGAACGCAAAGTGGAACCGTGCGGTTTCGTGGGGGAACGCAAAGGGCAAGGGTGCGGGTTCGTGGGGGAACGCAAAGAGCAAGGGTGCGGGTTCATTGTGGAACGCAAAGAGCAAGGGTGCGGGTTCGTGGGGGAACGCAAAGAGCAAGGGTGCGGGTTCGTGGGGGAACGCAAAGAGGAACCGTGCGGGTTCGTGGGGGAACGCAAAGAGCAAGGGTGCGGGTTCTTGGGGGAACGCAATGAGCAAGGGTGCGGGTTCGTGGGGGAACGCAAAGAGCAAGGGTGCGGGTTCGTGGGGGAACGCAAAGAGGAACCGTGCGGGTTCATGGGGGAACGCAAAGAGCAAGGGTGCGGGTTCGTGGGGGAACGCAAAGAGCAATGGTGCGGGTTCGTGGGGGAATGCAGAGAGCTAGGGTGCGGGTTCGTGGGGGAACGCAAAGAGCAAGGGTGCGGGTTCGTGGGGGAACGCAGAGAGCTAGGGTGCGGGTTCATGGGGGAACGCAAAGAGCAAGGGTGCGGGTTCGTGGGGGAACGCAAAGAGCAAGGGTGCGGGTTCGTGGGGGAGTGCAAAGAGGAACCATGCGGGTTCGTGGGGGAACGCAAAGAGCAAGGGTGCGGGTTCGTGGGGAACGCAAAGAGCAAGGGTGCGGGTTCGTGGGGGAACGCAAAGAGGAACGGTGCGGGTTCGTGGGGGAACGCAAAGAGCAAGGGTGCGGGTTCGTGGGGGAACGCAAAGAGGAACCGTGCGGGTTCGTGGGGGAACGCAAAGAGCAAGGGTGCGGGTTCGTGGGGGAACGCAAAGAGCAAGGGTGCGGGTTCGTGGGGGAACGCAAAGAGGAACGGTGCGGGTTCGTGGGGGAACGCAAAGAGCAAGGGTGCGGGTTCGTGGGGGAACGCAAAGAGCAAGGGTGCGGGTTCGTGGGGGAACGCAAAGAGGAACGGTGCGGGTTCGTGGGGGAACGCAAAGAGCAAGGGTGCGGGTTCGTGGGGGAACGCAAAGAGTAAGGGTGCGGGTTCGTGGGGGAACGCAAAGAGGAACGGTGCGGGTTCGTGGGGGAACGCAAAGAGCAAGGGTGCGGGTTCGTGGGGGAACGCAAAGAGCAATGGTGCGGGTTCGTGGGGGAACACAAAGAGCAAGGGTGCGGGTTCGTGGGGGAACGCAAAGAGGATCCGTGCGGGTTCGTGGGGGAACGCAAAGAACAAGGGTGCGGGTTCGTGGGGGAGTGCAAAGAGGAACCGTGCGGCTTCGTGGGGGAACACAATGAGGAACCGTGCGGGTTCATGGGGGAACGCAAAGGGCAAGGGTGCGGGTTCGTGGGGGAACGCAAAGAGCAAGGGTGCGGGTTCGTGGGGGAACGCAAAGAGGAACGGTGCGGGTTCGTGGGGGAACGCAAAGAGCTAGGGTGCGGGTTCGTGGGGGAACGCAAAGAGGAACCGTGCGGGTTCGTGGGGGAACGCAAAGAGCTACGGTGCGGGATTGTGGGGGAACGCAAAGAGCAAGGGTGCCGGTTCGTAGGGGAACGCAAAGAGCAAGGGTGCAAGTTCGTGGGGGAACGCAAAGAGCAAGGGTGCGGGTTCGTGGGGGAACGCAAAGAGCAAGGGTGCGGGTTCGTGGGGGAACGCAAAGAGGAACCGTGCGGGTTCGTGGGGGAACGCAAAGAGGAAGGGTGCGGGTTCGTGGGGGAACGCAAAGAGGAAGGGTGCGGGTTCGTGGGGGAACGCAAAGAGCAAGGCTGCGGGTTCGTGGGGGAACGCAAAGAGCAAGGGTGCGGGTTCGTGGGGGAACGCAAAGAGCAAGGGTGCGGGTTCGTGGGGGAATGCAAAGAGCAAGGGTGCGGGTTCGTGGGGGAACGCAAACAGGAACCGTTTGGGTTCGTGGGGGAACGCAAAGAGGAACCGTGCGGGTTCGTGGGTGAATGCAAAGAGGAAACGTGCGGGTTCGTGGGGGAACGCAAAGAGCAACGGTACGGGTTCGTGGGGGAACGCAAAGAGGAACCGTGCAGGTTTGTGGGGGAACGCAAAGAGCAAGGGTGCGGGTTCGTGGGGGAACGCAAAGAGCAAGGGTGCGGGTTCGTGGGGGAACGCAAAGAGGAACCGTGCGGGTTCATGGGGGAACGCAAAGAGCAAGGGTGCGGGTTCGTGGGGGAATGCAAAGAGCAAGGGTGCGGGTTCGTGGGGGAACGCAAACAGGAACCGTTTGGGTTCGTGGGGGAACGCAAAGAGGAACCGTGCGGGTTCGTGGGTGAATGCAAAGAGGAACCGTGCGGGTTCGTGGGGGAACGCAAAGAGCAACGGTACGGGTTCGTGGGGGAACGCAAAGAGGAACCGTGCAGGTTTGTGGGGGAACGCAAAGAGCAAGGGTGCGGGTTCGTGGTGGAACGCAAAGAGCAAGGGTGCGGGTTCGTGGGGGAACGCAAAGAGGAACCGTGCGGGTTCATGGGGGAACGCAAAGAGCAAGGGTGCGGGTTCTTGGGGGAACGCAAAGAGCAAGGGTGCGGGTTCGTGGGGGAATGCAGAGAGCTAGGGTGCGGGTTCGTGGGGGAACGCAAAGAGCAAGGGTGCGGGTTCGTGGGGGAACGCAGAGAGCTAGGGTGCGGGTTCGTGGGGGAACGCAAAGAGCAAGGGTGCGGGTTCGTGGGGGAACGCAAAGAGCAAGGGTGCGGGTTCGTGGGGGAGTGCAAAGAGGAACCATGCGGGTTCGTGGGGGAACGCAAAGAGCAAGGGTGCGGGTTCGTGGGGAACGCAAAGAGCAAGGGTGCGGGTTCATGGGGGAACGCAAAGAGGAACCGTGCGGGTTCGTGGGGGAACGCAAAGAGCAAGGGTGCGGGTTCTTGGGGGAACGCAATGAGCAAGGGTGCGGGTTCGTGGGGGAACGCAGAGAGCTAGGGTGCGGGTTCGTGGGGGAACGCAAAGAGCAAGGGTGCGGGTTCGTGGGGGAACGCAAAGAGCAAGGGTGCGGGTTCGTGGGGGAACGCAAAGAGCAAGGGTGCGGGTTCGTGGGGGAACGCAAAGAGCAAGGGTGCGGGTTCGTGGGGGAGTGCAAAGAGGAACCGTGCGGGTTCGTGGGGGAACACAATGAGGAACCGTGCGGGTTCGTGGGGGAACGCAAAGAGCAAGGGTGCGGGTTCGTGGGGGAACGCAAAGAGGAACGGTGCGGGTTCGTGGGGGAACGCAAAGAGCAAGGGTGCGGGTTCGTGGGGGAACGCAAAGAGCAATGGTGCGGGTTCGTGGGGGAACACAAAGAGCAAGGGTGCGGGTTCGTGGGGGAACGCAAAGAGGATCCGTGCGGGTTCGTGGGGGAACGCAAAGAACAAGGGTGCGGGTTCGTGGGGGAGTGCAAAGAGGAACCGTGCGGGTTCGTGGGGGAACGCAAAGAGCAACGGTACGGGTTCGTGGGGGAACGCAAAGAGGAACCGTGCAGGTTTGTGGGGGAACGCAAAGAGCAAGGGTGCGGGTTCGTGGGGGAACGCAAAGAGCAAGGGTGCGGGTTCGTGGGGGAACGCAAAGAGGAACCGTGCGGGTTCATGGGGGAACGCAAAGAGCAAGGGTGCGGGTTCGTGGGGGAATGCAAAGAGCAAGGGTGCGGGTTCGTGGGGGAACGCAAACAGGAACCGTTTGGGTTCGTGGGGGAACGCAAAGAGGAACCGTGCGGGTTCGTGGGTGAATGCAAAGAGGAACCGTGCGGGTTCGTGGGGGAACGCAAAGAGCAACGGTACGGGTTCGTGGGGGAACGCAAAGAGGAACCGTGCAGGTTTGTGGGGGAACGCAAAGAGCAAGGGTGCGGGTTCGTGGTGGAACGCAAAGAGCAAGGGTGCGGGTTCGTGGGGGAACGCAAAGAGGAACCGTGCGGGTTCATGGGGGAACGCAAAGAGCAAGGGTGCGGGTTCGTGGGGGAACGCAAAGAGCTAGGGTGCGGGTTCGTGGGGGAACGCAAAGAGCTAGGGTGCGGGTTCGTGGGGGAACGCAAAGAGCAAGGGTGCGGGTTCGTGGGGGAACGCAAAGAGGAACCGTGCGGGTTCGTGGGGGAACGCAAAGAGCAAGGGTGCGGGTTCGTGGGGGAACACAGAGAGCTAGGGTGCGAGTTCGTGGGGGAACGCAAAGAGCAAGGGTGCGGGTTCGTGGGGGAACGCAAAGAGCAAGGGTGCGGGTTCGTGGGGGAACGCAAAGAGCAAGGGTGCGGGTTCGTGGGGGAACGCAAAGAGCAAGGGTGCGGGTTCGTGGGGGAGTGCAAAGAGTAAGGGTGCGGGTTCGTGGGGGAACGCAAAGAGGAACGGTGCGGGTTCGTGGGGGAACGCAAAGAGCAAGGGTGCGGGTTCGTGGGGGAACGCAAAGAGCAATGGTGCGGGTTCGTGGGGGAACACAAAGAGCAAGGGTGCGGGTTCGTGGGGGAACGCAAAGAGGATCCGTGCGGGTTCGTGGGGGAACGCAAAGAGGAACCGTGTGGTTTCGTGGGGGAATGCAAAGAGGAACCGTGCGGGTTCGTGGGGGAACGCAAAGAGCAAGGCTGCGGGTTCGTGGGGGAACGCAAAGAGCAAGGCTGCGGGTTCGTGGGGGAACGCAAAGAGCAAGGGTGCGGGTTCGTGGGGGAATGCAAAGAGCAAGGGTGCGGGTTCGTGGGGGAACGCAAACAGGAACCGTTTGGGTTCGTGGGGGAACGCAAAGAGGAACCGTGCGGGTTCGTGGGTGAATGCAAAGAGGAAACGTGCGGGTTCGTGGGGGAACGCAAAGAGCAACGGTACGGGTTCGTGGGGGAACGCAAAGAGGAACCGTGCAGGTTTGTGGGGGAACGCAAAGAGCAAGGGTGCGGGTTCGTGGGGGAACGCAAAGAGGAACCGTGTGGGTTCGTGGGGGAACGCAAAGAGTAACCGTGCGGGTTCGTGGGGGAACGCAAAGAGCAAGGGTGCGGGTTCGTGGGGGAATGCAAAGAGCAAGGGTGCGGGTTCGTGGGGGAACGCAAACAGGAACCGTTTGGGTTCGTGGGGGAACGCAAAGAGGAACCGTGCGGGTTCGTGGGTGAATGCAAAGAGGAACCGTGCGGGTTCGTGGGGGAACGCAAAGAGCAACGGTACGGGTTCGTGGGGGAATGCAAAGAGGAACCGTGCAGGTTTGTGGGGGAACGCAAAGAGCAAGGGTGCGGGTTCGTGGTGGAACGCAAAGAGCAAGGGTGCGGGTTCGTGGGGGAACGCAAAGAGGAACCGTGCGGGTTCATGGGGGAACGCAAAGAGCAAGGGTGCGGGTTCGTGGGGGAACGCAGAGAGCTAGGGTGCGGGTTCGTGGGGGAACGCAAAGAGCAAGGGTGCGGGTTCGTGGGGGAACGCAAAGAGCAAGGGTGCGGGTTCGTGGGGGAACGCAAAGAGCAAGGGTGCGGGTTCGTGGGGGAGTGCAAAGAGGAACCGTGCGGGTTCGTGGGGGAACACAAAGAGGAACCGTGCGGGTTCGTGGGGGAACGCAAAGAGCAAGGGTGCGGGTTCGTGGGGGAACGCAAAGAGCAAGGGTGCGCGTTCGTGGGGGAACGCAAAGAGGAACGGTGCGGGTTCGTGGGGGAACGCAAAGAGCAAGGGTGCGGGTTCGTGGGGGAACGCAAAGAGCAATGGTGCGGGTTCGTGGGGGAACACAAAGAGCAAGGGTGCGGGTTCGTGGGGGAACGCAAAGAGGAACCGTGCGGGTTCGTGGGGGAACGCAAAGAGGAACCGTGTGGTTTCGTGGGGGAATGCAAAGAGGAACCGTGCGGGTTCGTGGGGGAACGAAAAGAGGATCCGTGCGGGTTCGTGGGGGAGCGCAAAGAGGAACCGTGCGGTTTCGTGGGGGAACGCAAAGAGCAAGGGTGCGGGTTCATGGGGGAACGCAAAGAGGAACCGTGCGGGTTTGTGGGGGAACGCAAAGAGCAAGGGTGCGGGTTCGTGGGGGAACGCAAAGAGCAAGGGTGCGGGTTCGTGGGGGAACGCAAAGAGCAAGGGTGCGGGTTCGTGGGGGAACGCAAAGAGCTAGGGTGCGGGTTCGTGGGGGAACGCAAAGAGCTAGGGTGCGGGTTCGTGGGGGAACGCAAAGAGCAAGGGTGCGGGTTCGTGGGGGAACGCAAAGAGCTAGGGTGCAGGTTCGTGGGGGAACGCAAAGAGCTCGGGTGCGGGTTCGTGGGGGAACGCAAAGAGCAAGGGTGCGGGTTCGTGGGGGAACGCAAAGAGCAAGGGTGCGGGTTCGTGGGGGAACGCAAAGAGCAAGGGTGCGGGTTCGTGGGGGAACGCAAAGAGGAACCGTGCGGGTTCGTGGGGGAACGCAAAGAGCAAGGGTGCGGGTTCTTGGGGGAACGCAAAGAGCAAGGGTGCGGGTTCGTGGGGGAACGCAAAGAGCAAGGGTTCGGGTTCGTGGGGGAACGCAAAGAGGAACCGTGCGGGATCGTGGGGGAACGCAAAGTGGAACCGTGCGGGTTCGTGGGGGAACGCAAAGAGCAAGGGTGCGGTTTCGTGGAGGAACGCAAAGGGCAAGGGTGCGGGTTCGTGGGGAACGCAAAGAGCAAGGGTGCGGGTTTGTGGATGAACGGAAAGAGCAATTGTGCAAGTTCGTGGGGGAACGCAAAGAGCAAGGGTGCGGGTTCATGGGGGAACGCAAAGAGGAACCGTGCGGGTTCGTGGGGGAACGCAAAGAGCAAGGGTGCGGGTTCTTGGGGGAACGCAATGAGCAAGGGTGCGGGGTCGTGGGGGAACGCAAAGAGCAAGGGTGCGGGTTCGTGGGGGAACGCAAAGAGCAAGGGTGCGGGTTCGTGGGGGAACGCAAAGAGCTAGGGTGCGGGTTCGTGGGGGAACGCAAAGAGCAAGGGTGCGGGTTTGTGGGGGAACGCAGAGAGCTAGGGTGCGGGTTCGTGGGGGAACGCAAAGAGCAAGGGTGCGGGTTCGTGGGGGAACGCAAAGAGCAAGGGTGCGGGTTCGTGGGGGAACGCAAAGAGCAAGGGTGCGGGTTCGTGGGGGAACGCAAAGAGCAAGGGTGCGGGTTCGTGGGGGAACGCAAAGAGCAAGGGTGCGGGTTCGTCGGGGAGTGCAAAGAGGAACCGTGCGGGTTCGTGGGGGAACACAATGAGGAACCGTGCGGGTTCGTGGGGGAACGCAAAGAGCAAGGGTGCGGGTTCGTGGGGGAACGCAAAGAGCAAGGGTGCGGGTTCGTGGGGGAACGCAAAGAGGAACGGTGCGGGTTCGTGGGGGAACGCAAAGAGCAAGGGTGCGGGTTCGTGGGGGAACGCAAAGAGCAATGGTGCGGGTTCGTGGGGGAACACAAAGAGCAAGGGTGCGGGTTCGTGGGGGAACGCAAAGAGGAACCGTGCGGGTTCGTGGGGGAACGCAAAGAGGAACCGTGTGGTTTCGTGGGGGACTGCAAAGAGGAACCGTGCGGGTTCGTGGGGGGAACGAAAAGAGGATCCGTGCGGGTTCTTGGGGGAGCGCAAAGAGGAACCGTGCGGGTTCGTGGGGGAACGCAAAGAGCAAGGGTGCGGGTTCATGGGGGAACGCAAAGAGGAACCGTGCGGGTTTGTGGGGGAACGCAAAGAGCAAGGGTGCGGGTTCGTGGGGGAACGCAAAGAGCAAGGGTGCGGGTTCGTGGGGGAACGCAAAGAGGAACCGTGCGGGTTCATGGGGGAACGCAAAGAGCAAGGGTGCGGGTTCGTGGGGGAACGCAAAGAGCAAGGGTGCGGGTTCGTGGGGGAACGCAAAGAGCAAGGGTGCGGGTTCGTGGGGGAACGCAAAGAGGAACCGTGCGGGTTCGTGGGGGAACGCAAAGAGCAAGGGTGCGGGTTCGTGGGGGAACGCAGAGAGCTAGGGTGCGGGTTCGTGGGGGAACGCAAAGAGCAAGGGTGCGGGTTCGTGGGGGAACGCAAAGAGCAAGGGTGCGGGTTCGTGGGGGAACGCAAAGAGCAAGGGTGCGGGTTCGTGGGGGAGTGCAAAGAGGAACCGTGCGGGTTCGTGGGGGAACACAAAGAGGAACCGTGCGGGTTCGTGGGGGAACGCAAAGAGCAAGGGTGCGGGTTCGTGGGGGAACGCAAAGAGCAAGGATGCGGGTTCGTGGGGGAACGCAAAGAGGAACGGTGCGGGTTCGTGGGGGAACGCAAAGAGCAAGGGTGCGGGTTCGTGGGGGAACGCAAAGAGCAATGGTGCGGGTTCGTGGGGGAACGCAAAGAGCAATGGTGCAAGTTCGTGGGGGAACACAAAGAGCAAGGGTGCGGGTTCGTGGGGGAACGCAAAGAGGAACCGTGCGGGTTCGTGGGGGAACACAAAGAGCAAGGGTGCGGGTTCGTGGGGGAACGCAAAGAGGAACCGTGCGGGTTCGTGGGGGAACGCAAAGAGGAACCGTGTGGTTTCGTGGGGGAATGCAAAGAGGAACCGTGCGGGTTCGTGGGGGAACGAAAAGAGGATCCGTGCGGGTTCGTGGGGGAGCGCAAAGAGGAACTGTGCGGGTTCGTGGGGGAACGCAAAGAGCAAGGGTGCGGGTTCGTGGGGGAACGCAAAGAGGAACCGTGCGGGTTCATGGGGGAACGCAAAGAGCAAGGGTGCGGGTTCGTGGGGGAACGCAAAGAGCAAGGGTGCGGGTTCGTGGGGGAACGCAAAGAGCTAGGGTGCGGGTTCGTGGGGGAACGCAAAGAGCAAGGGTGCGGGTTCGTGGGGGAACGCAAAGAGCTAGGGTGCGGGTTCGTGGGGGAACGCAAAGAGCAAGGGTGCGGGTTCGTGGGGGAACGCAGAGAGCTAGGGTGCGGGTTCGTGGGGGAACGCAAAGAGCAAGGGTGCGGGTTCGTGGGGGAACGCAAAGAGCAAGGGTGCGGGTTCGTGGGGGAACGCAAAGAGCAAGGGTGCGGGTTCGTGGGGGAACGCAAAGAGCAAGGGTGCGGGTTCGTGGGGGAACGCAAAGAGCAAGGTTGCGGGTTCGTGGGGGAGTGCAAAGAGGAACCGTGCGGGTTCGTGGGGGAACACAATGAGGAACCGTGCGGGTTCGTGGGGGAACGCAAAGAGCAAGGGTGCGGGTTCGTGGGGGAACGCAAAGAGCAAGGGTGCGGGTTCGTGGGGGAATGCAAAGAGCAAGGGTGCGGGTTCGTGGGGGAACGCAAAGAGGAACGGTGCGGGTTCGTGGGGGAACGCAAAGAGCAATGGTGCGGGTTCGTGGGGGAACACAAAGAGCAAGGGTGCGGGTTCGTGGGGGAACGCAAAGAGGAACCGTGCGGGTTTGTGGGGGAACGCAAAGAGGAACCGTGTGGTTTCGTGGGGGAATGCAAAGAGGAACCGTGCGGGTTCGTGGGGGAACGAAAAGAGGATCCGTGCGGGTTCGTGGGGGAGCGCAAAGAGGAACCGTGCGGGTTCGTGGGGGAACGCAAAGAGCAAGGGTGCGGGTTCATGGGGGAACGCAAAGAGGAACCGTGCGGGTTTGTGGGGGAACGCAAAGAGCAAGGGTGCGGGTTCGTGGGGGAACGCAAAGAGCAAGGGTGCGGGTTCGTGGGGGAACGCAAAGAGGAACCGTGCGGGTTCATGGGGGAACGCAAAGAGCAAGGGTGCGGGTTCGTGGGGGAACGCAAAGAGCTAGGGTGCGGGTTCGTGGGGGAACGCAAAGAGCAAGGGTGCGGGTTCGTGGGGGAACGCAAAGAGCAAGGGTGCGGGTTCGTGGGGGAACGCAAAGAGGAACCGTGCGGGTTCGTGGGGGAACGCAAAGAGCAAGGGTGCGGGTTCGTGGGGGAACGCAGAGAGCTAGGGTGCGGGTTCGTGGGGGAACGCAAAGAGGAACCGTGCGGGTTCGTGGGGGAACGCAAAGAGCAAGGGTGCGGGTTCGTGGGGGAACGCAAAGAGCAAGGGTGCGGGTTCGTGGGGGAACGCAAAGAGCAAGGGTGCGGGTTCGTGGGGGAGTGCAAAGAGGAACCGTGCGGGTTCGTGGGGGAACACAAAGAGGAACCGTGCGGGTTCGTGGGGGAACGCAAAGAGCAAGGGTGCGGGTTCGTGGGGGAGTGCAAAGAGGAACGGTGCGGGTTCGTGGGGGAACGCAAAGAGCAATGGTGCGGGTTCGTGGGGGAACACAAAGAGCAAGGGTGCGGGTTCGTGGGGGAACGCAAAGAGGAACCGTGCGGGTTCGTGGGGGAACGCAAAGAGGAACCGTGTGGTTTCGTGGGGGAATGCAAAGAGGAACCGTGCGGGTTCGTGGGGGAACGAAAAGAGGATCCGTGCGGGTTCGTGGGGGAGCGCAAAGAGGAACCGTGCGGGTTCGTGGGGGAACGCAAAGAGCAAGGGTGCGGGTTCATGGGGGAACGCAAAGAGGAACCGTGCGGGTTTGTGGGGGAACGCAAAGAGCAAGGGTGCGGGTTCGTGGGGGAACGCAAAGAGCAAGGGTGCGGGTTCGTGGGGGAACGCAAAGAGGAACCGTGCGGGTTCATGGGGGAACGCAAAGAGCAAGGGTGCGGGTTCGTGGGGGAACGCAAAGAGCTAGGGTGCGGGTTCGTGGGGGAACGCAAAGAGCTAGGGTGCGGGTTCGTGGGGGAACGCAAAGAGCAAGGGTGCGGGTTCGTGGGGGAACGCAAAGAGGAACCGTGCGGGTTCGTGGGGGAACGCAAAGAGCAAGGGTGCGGGTTCGTGGGGGAACGCAGAGAGCTAGGGTGCGGGTTCGTGGGGGAACGCAAAGAGGATCCGTGCGGGTTCGTGGGGGAACGCAAAGAGCAAGGGTGCGGGTTCGTGGGGGAACGCAAAGAGCAAGGGTGCGGGTTCGTGGGGGAACGCAAAGAGCAAGGGTGCGGGTTCGTGGGGGAGTGCAAAGAGGAACCGTGCGGGTTCGTGGGGGAACACAAAGAGGAACCGTGCGGGTTCGTGGGGGAACGCAAAGAGCAAGGGTGCGGGTTCGTGGGGGAGTGCAAAGAGGAACCGTGCGGGTTCGTGGGGGAACGCAAAGAGGAACGGTGCGGGTTCGTGGGGGAACGCAAAGAGCAAGGGTGCGGGTTCGTGGGGAAACGCAAAGAGCAATGGTGCGGGTTCGTGGGGGAACACAAAGAGCAAGGGTGCGGGTTCGTGGGGGAACGCAAAGAGGAACCGTGCGGGTTCGTGGGGGAACGCAAAGAGGAACCGTGTGGTTTCGTGGGGGAATGGAAAGATGAACCGTGCGGGTTCGTGGGGGAACGAAAAGAGGATCCGTGCGGGTTCGTGGGGGAGGGCAAAGAGGAACCGTGCGGGTTCATGGGGGAACACAAAGAGCAAGGGTGCGGGTTCATGGGGGAACGCAAAGAGGAACCGTGCGGGTTTGTGGGGGAACGCAAAGAGCAAGGGTGCGGGTTCGTGGGGGAACGCAAAGAGCAAGGGTGCGGGTTCGTGGGGGAACGCAAAGAGCAAGGGTGCGGGTTCGTGGGGGAACGCAAAGAGCAAGGGTGCGGGTTCGTGGGGGAACGCAAAGAGCAAGGGTGCGGGTTCGTGGGGGAACGCAAAGAGCTAGGGTGCGGGTTCGTGGGGGAACGCAGAGAGCAAGGGTGCGGGTTCGTGGGGGAACGCAGAGAGCTAGGGTGCGGGTTCGTGGGGGAACACAAAGAGCAAGGGTGCGCGTTCGTGGGGGAACGCAAAGAGCAAGGGTGCGGGTTCGTGGGGGAACGCAAAGAGCAAGGGTGCGGGTTCGTGGGGGAACGCAAAGAGCAAGGGTGCGGGTTCGTGGGGGAACGCAAAGAGCAAGGGTGCGGGTTCGTGGGGGAGTGCAAAGAGGAACCGTGCGGGTTCGTGGGGGAACACAATGAGGAATCGTGCGGGTTCGTGGGGGAACGCAAAGAGCAAGGGTGCGGGTTCGTGGGGGAACGCAAAGAGCAAGGGTGCGGGTTCGTGGGGGAACGCAAAGAGGAACGGTGCGGGTTCGTGGGGGAACGCAAAGAGCAAGGGTGCGGGTTCGTGGGGGAACGCAAAGAGCAAGGGTGCGGGTTCGTGGGGGAACACAAAGAGCAAGGGTGCGGGTTCGTGGGGGAACGCAAAGAGGAACCGTGCGGGTTCGTGGGGGAACGCAAAGAGGAACCGTGTGGTTTCGTGGGGGAATGCAAAGAGGAACCGTGCGGGTTCGTGGGGGAACGAAAAGAGGATCAGTGCGGGTTCGTGGGGGAGCGCAAAGAGGAACCGTACGGGTTCGTGGGGGAACGCAAAGAGCAAGGGTGCGGGTTCGTGGGGGAACGCAAAGAGGAACCGTGCGGGTTCGTGGGGGAACGAAAAGAGGATCCGTGCGGGTTCGTGGGGGAGCGCAAAGAGGAACCGTGCGGGTTCGTGGGGGAACGCAAAGAGCAAGGGTGCGGGTTCGTGGGGGAACGCAAAGAGGAACCGTGCGGGTTTGTGGGGGAACGCAAAGAGCAAGGGTGCGGGTTCGTGGGGGAACGCAAAGAGCAAGGGTGCGGGTTCGTGGGGGAACGCAATTAGGAACCGTGCGGGTTCATGGGGGAACGCAAAGAGCAAGGGTGCGGGTTCGTGGGGGAACGCAAAGAGCAAGGGTGCGGGTTCGTGGGGGAACGCAAAGAGCAAGGGTGCGGGTTCGTGGGGGAGTGCAAAGAGGAACCGTGCGGGTTCGTGGGGGAACACAAAGAGGAACCGTGCGGGTTCGTGGGGGAACGCAAAGAGCAAGGGTGCGGGTTCGTGGGGGAACGCAAAGAGCAAGGGTGCGGGTTCGTGGGGGAACGCAAAGAGGAACGGTGCGGGTTCGTGGGGGAACGCAAAGAGCAAGGGTGCGGGTTCGTGGGGGAACGCAAAGAGCAATGGTGCGGGTTCGTGGGGGAACACAAAGAGCAAGGGTGCGGGTTCGTGGGGGAACGCAAAGAGGAACCGTGCGGGTTCGTGGGGGAACGCAAAGAGGAACCGTGTGGTTTCGTGGGGGAATGGAAAGAGGAACCGTGCGGGTTCGTGGGGGAACGAAAAGAGGATCTGTGCGGGTTCGTGGGGGAGCGCAAAGAGGAACCGTGCGCGTTCGTGGGGGAACGCAAAGAGCAAGGGTGAGGGTTCATGGGGGAACGCAAAGAGGAACCGTGCGGATTTGTGGGGGAACGCAAAGAGCAAGGGTGCGGGTTCGTGGGGGAACGCAAAGAGCAAGGGTGCGGGTTCGTGGGGGAACGCAAAGAGCAAGGGTGCGGGTTCATGGGGGAACGCAAAGAGCAAGGGTGCGGGTTCGTGGGGGAACGCAAAGAGCAAGGGTGCGGGTTCGTGGGGGAGTGCAAAGAGGAACCGTGCGGGTTCGTGGGGGAACACAAAGAGGAACCGTGCGGGTTCGTGGGGGAACGCAAAGAGCAAGGGTGCGGGTTCGTGGGGGAACGCAAAGAGCAAGGGTGCGGGTTCGTGGGGGAACGCAAAGAGGAACGGTGCGGGTTCGTGGGGGAACGCAAAGAGCAAGGGTGCGGGTTCGTGGGGGAACGCAAAGAGCAATGGTGCGGGTTCGTGGGGGAACACAAAGAGCAAGGGTGCGGGTTCGTGGGGGAACGCAAAGAGGAACCGTGCGGGTTCGTGGGGGAACGCAAAGAGGAACCGTGTGGTTTCTTGGGGGAATGGAAAGAGGAACCGTGCGGGTTCGTGGGGGAACGAAAAGAGGATCTGTGCGGGTTCGTGGGGGAGCGCAAAGAGGAACCGTGCGGGTTCGTGGGGGAACGCAAAGAGCAAGGGTGAGGGTTCATGGGGGAACGCAAAGAGGAACCGTGCGGGTTTGTGGGGGAACGCAAAGAGCAAGGGTGCGGGTTCGTGGGGGAACGCAAAGAGCAAGGGTGCGGGTTCGTGGGGGAACGCAAAGAGCAAGGGTGCGGGTTCATGGGGGAACGCAAAGAGCAAGGGTGCGGGTTCGTGGGGGAACGCAAAGAGCAAGGGTGCGGTTTCGTGGGGGAACGCAAAGAGCTAGGGTGCGGGTTCGTGGGGGAACGCAAAGAGCAAGGGTGCGGGTTCGTGGGGGAACGCAGAGAGCTAGGGTGCGGGTTCGTGGGGGAACGCAAAGAGCAAGGGTGCGGGTTCGTGGGGGAACGCAAAGAGCAAGGGTGCGGGTTCGTGGGGGAACGCAAAGAGCAAGGGTGCGGGTTCGTGGGGGAACGCAAAGAGCAAGGGTGCGGGTTCGTGGGGGAACGCAAAGAGCAAGGGTGCGGGTTCGTGGGGGAACGCAAAGAGCAAGGGTGCGGGTTCGTGGGGGAACGCAAAGAGCAAGGGTGCGGGTTCGTGGGGGAACGCAAAGAGGAACGGTGCGGGTTCGTGGGGGAACGCAAAGAGCAAGGGTGCGGGTTCGTGGGGGAACGCAAAGAGCAATGGTGCGGGTTCGTGGGGGAACACAAAGAGCAAGGGTGCGGGTTCGTGGGGGAACGCAAAGAGCAAGGGTGCGGGTTCGTGGGGGAACACAAAGAGGAACCGTGTGGTTTCGTGGGGGAATGCAAAGAGGAACCGTGCGGGTTCGTGGGGGAACGAAAAGAGGATCCGTGCGGGTTCGTGGGGGAGCGCAAAGAGGAACCGTGCGGGTTCGTGGGGGAACGCAAAGAGCAAGGGTGCGGGTTCATGGGGGAACGCAAAGAGGAACAGTGCGGGTTTGTGGGGGAACGCAAAGAGCAAGGGTGCGGGTTCGTGGGGGAACGCAAAGAGGAACCGTGCGGGTTCATGGGGGAACGCAAAGAGCAAGGGTGCGGGTTCGTGGGGGAACGCAAAGAGGAACCGTGCGGGTTCGTGGGGGAACGCAAAGAGCAAGGGTGCGGGTTCGTGGGGGAACGCAAAGAGGAACGGTGCGGGTTCGTGGGGGAACGCAAAGAGCAAGGGTGCGGGTTCGTGGGGGAACGCAAAGAGCTAGGGTGCGGGTTCGTGGGGGAACGCAAAGAGCAAGGGTGCGGGTTCGTGGGGGAGTGCAAAGAGGAACCGTGCGGGTTCGTGGGGGAACGCAAAGAGGAACCGTGCGGGTTCGTGGGGGAACGCAAAGAGCAAGGGTGCGGGTTCGTGGGGGATCGCAAAGAGCAAGGGTGCGGGTTCGTGGGGGAACACAAAGAGCAAGGGTGCGGGTTCGTGGGGGAACGCAAAGAGCAAGGGTGCGGGTTCGTGGGGGAACGCAAAGAGGAACCGTGTGGGTTCGTGGGGGAACGCAAAGAGTAAGCGTGCGGGTTCGTGGGGGAACGCAAAGAGCAAGGGTGCGGGTTCGTGGGGGAACGCAAAGAGGAACCGTGCGGGTTCGTGGGGGAACGCAAATAGGAACCGTGCGGGTTCGTGGGGGAACGCAAAGAGGAACCGTGCGGGTTCGTGGGGGAATGCAAAGAGGAACCGTGCGGGTTCGTGGGGGAACGCAAAGAGCAAGGGTGCGGGTTCGTGGGGGAACGCAAAGAGCAAGGGTGCGGGTTCGTGGGGGAACGCAAAGGGCAAGGGTGCGGGTTCGTGGGGGAACGCAAAGAGGAAGGGTGCGGGTTCGTGGGGGAACGCAAAGCGCTACGGTGCGGGTTCGTGGGGGAACGCAAAGAGCAAGGGTGCGGGTTCGTGGGGGAACGCAGAGAGCAAGGGTGCGGGTTCTTGGGGATCGCAAAGAGGAACCGTGCGGGTTCGTGGGGGAACGCAAAGAGCTAGGGTGCGGGTTCGTGGGGGAACGCAAAGAGCAAGGGTGCGGGTTCATGGGGGAGTGCAAAGAGGAACCGTGCGGGTTCGTGGGGGAACGCAAAGAGGAACCGTGCGGGTTCGTGGGTAACGCAAAGAGGAACCGTGCGGGTTCGTGGGGGAACGCAAAGAGCAAGGGTGCGGGTTCGTGGGGGAACGCAAAGAGCAAGGGTGCGGGTTCGTGGGGGAACGCAAAGAGGAACGGTGCGGGTTCGTGGGGGAACGCAACGAGCAAAGGTGCGGGTTCGTGGGGGAACGCAAAGAGCAATGGTGCGGGTTCGTGGGGGAACACAAAGAGCAAGGGTGCGGGTTCGTGGGGGAACGCAAAGAGGAACCGTGCGGGTTCGTGGGGGAACGCAAAGAGGAACCGTGTGGTTTCGTGGGGGAATGCAAAGAGGAACCGTGCGGGTTCGTGGGGGAACGAAAAGAGGATCCGTGCGGGTTCGTGGGGGAGCGCAAAGAGGAACCGTGCGGGTTCGTGGGGGAACGCAAAGAGCAAGGGTGCGGGTTCATGGGGGAACGCAAAGAGGAACCGTGCGGGTTTGTGGGGGAACGCAAAGAGCAAGGGTGCGGGTTCGTGGGGGAACGCAAAGAGCAAGGGTGCGGGTTCGTGGGGGAACGCAAAGAGCAAGGGTGCGGGTTCGTGGGGGAACGCAAAGAGCAAGGGTGCGGGTTCGTGGGGGAACGCAAAGAGCTAGGGTGCGGGTTCGTGGGGGAACGCAAAGAGCAAGGGTGCGGGTTCGTGGGGGAACGCAGAGAGCTAGGGTGCGGGTTCGTGGGGGAACGCAAAGAGCAAGGGTGCGGGTTCGTGGGGGAACGCAAAGAGCAAGGGTGCGGGTTCCTGGGGGAACGCAAAGAGCAAGGGTGCGGGTTCGTGGGGGAACGCAAAGAGCAAGGGTGCGGGTTCGTGGGGGAACGCAAAGAGCAAGGGTGCGGGTTCGTGGGGGAGTGCAAAGAGGAACCGTGCGGGTTCGTGGGGGAACACAATGAGGAACCGTGCGGGTTCGTGGGGGAACGCAAGGAGCAAGGGTGCGGGTTCGTGGGGGAACGCAAAGAGCAAGGGTGCGGGTTCGTGGGGGAACGCAAAGAGGAACGGTGCGGGTTCGTGGGGGAACGCAAAGAGCAAGGGTGCGGGTTCGTGGGGGAACGCAAAGAGCAATGGTGCGGGTTCGTGGGGGAACACAAAGAGCAAGGGTGCGGGTTCGTGGGGGAACGCAAAGAGCAAGGGTGCGGGTTCATGGGGGAATGCAAAGAGGAACCGTGCGGGTTTGTGGGGGAACGCAAAGAGCAAGGGTGCGGGTTCGTGGGGGAACGCAAAGAGCAAGGGTGCGGGTTCGTGGGGGAACGCAAAGAGGAACCGTGCGGGTTCATGGGGGAACGCAAAGAGCAAGGGTGCGGGTTCGTGGGGGAACGCAAAGAGCTAGGGTGCGGGTTCGTGGGGGAACGCAAAGAGCCAGGGTGCGGGTTCGTGGGGGAACGCAGAGAGCTAGGGTGCGGGTTCGTGGGGGAACGCAAAGAGCAAGGGTGCGGGTTCGTGGGGGAACGCAAAGAGCTAGGGTGCGGGTTCGTGGGGGAACGCAAAGAGCAAGGGTGCGGGTTCGTGGGGGAGTGCAAAGAGGAACCGTGCGGGTTCGTGGGGGAACGCAAAGAGGAACCGTGCGGGTTCGTGGGGGAACGCAAAGAGCAAGGGTGCGGGTTCGTGGGGGATCGCAAAGAGCAAGGGTGCAGGTTCGTGGGGGAACACAAAGAGCAAGGGTGCGGGTTCGTGGGGGAACGCAAAGAGCAAGGGTGCGGGTTCGTGGGGGAACGCAAAGAGGAACCGTGTGGGTTCGTGGGGGAACGCAAAGAGTAACCGTGCGGGTTCGTGGGGGAACGCAAAGAGCAAGGGTGCGGGTTCGTGGGGGAACGCAAAGAGGAACCGTGCGGGTTCGTGGGGGAACGCAAATAGGAACCGTGCGGGTTCGTGGGGGAACGCAAAGAGGAACCGTGCGGGTTCGTGGGGGAACGCAAAGAGGAACCGTGCGGGTTCGTGGGGGAACGCAAAGAGGAACCGTGCGGGTTCGTGGGGGAACGCAAAGAGCAAGGGTGCGGGTTCGTGGGGGAACGCAAAGAGGAACCGTGCGGGTTCGTGGGGGAACGCAATGAGCAAGGGTGCGGGTTCGTGGGGGAACGCAAAGAGGAAGGGTGCGGGTTCGTGGGGGAACGCAGAGAGCAAGGGTGCGGGTTCTTGGGGATCGCAAAGAGGAACCGTGCGGGTTCGTGGGGGAACGCAAAGAGCTAGGGTGCGGGTTCGTGGGGGAACGCAAAGAGCAAGGGTGCGGGTTCATGGGGGAGTGCAAAGAGGAACCGTGCGGGTTCGTGGGGGAACGCAAAGAGGAACCGTGCGGGTTCGTGGGTAACGCAAAGAGGAACCGTGCGGGTTCGTGGGGGAACGCAAAGAGCAAGGGTGCGGGTTCGTGGGGGAACGCAAAGAGCAAGGGTGCGGGTTCGTGGGGGAACGCAAAGAGCAAGGGTGCGGGTTCGTGGGGGAACGCAAAGAGCAAGGGTGCGGGTTCGTGGGGGAACGCAAAGAGCAAGGGTGCGGGTTCGTGGGGGAACGCAAAGAGCAAGGGTGCGGGTTCGTGGGGGAACGCAAAGAGCAAGGGTGCGGGTTCGTGGGGGAACGCAAAGAGCTACGGTGCGGGTTCGTGGGGGAACGCAAAGAGCAAGGGTGCGGGTTCGTGGGGGAACACAGAGAGCAAGGGTGCGGGTTCTTGGGGATCGCAAAGAGGAACCGTGCGGGTTCATGGGGGAACGCAAAGAGCTAGGGTGCGGGTTCGTGGGGGAACGCAAAGAGCAAGGGTGCGGGTTCATGGGGGAGTGCAAAGAGGAACCGTGCGGGTTCGTGGGGGAACGCAAAGAGGAACCGTGCGGGTTCGAGGGGGAACGCAAAGAGCTACGGTGCGGGATTGTGGGGGAACGCAAAGAGCAAGGGTGCCGGTTCGTGGGGGAACGCAAAGAGCAAGGGTGCGGGTTCGTGGGGGAACGCAAAGAGTAAGGGTGCGGGTTTGTGGGGGAACGCAAAGAGCAAGGGTGCGGGTTCGTGGGGGAACGCAAAGAGGAACAGTGCGGGTTCGTGGGGGAACGCAAAGAGCAAGGGTGCGGGTTCGTGGGGGAACGCAAAGAGCAAGGGTGCGGGTTCCTGGGGGAACGCAAAGAGCAAGGCTGCGGGTTCGTGGGGGAACGCAAAGAGCAAGGCTGCGGGTTCGTGGGGGAACGCAAAGAGCAAGGGTGCGGGTTCGTGGGGGAACGCAAAGAGCAAGGGTGCGGGTTCGTGGGGGAACGCAAAGAGCAAGGGTGCGGGTTCGTGGGGGAGTGCAAAGAGGAACCGTGCGGGTTCGTGGGGGAACACAAAGAGGAACCGTGCGGGTTCGTGGGGGAACGCAAAGAGCAAGGGTGCGGGTTCGTGGGGGAACGCAAAGAGCAAGGGTGCGGGTTCGTGGGGGAACGCAAAGAGGAACGGTGCGGGTTCGTGGGGGAACGCAAAGAGCAAGGGTGCGGGTTCGTGGGGGAACGCAAAGAGCAATGGTGCGGGTTCGTGGGGGAACACAAAGAGCAAGGGTGCGGGTTCGTGGGGGAACGCAAAGAGGAACCGTGCGGGTTCGTGGGGGAACGCAAAGAGGAACCGTGTGGTTTCGTGGGGGAATGGAAAGAGGAACCGTGCGGGTTCGTGGGGGAACGAAAAGAGGATCTGTGCGGGTTCGTGGGGGAGCGCAAAGAGGAACCGTGCGGGTTCGTGGGGGAACGCAAAGAGCAAGGGTGAGGGTTCATGGGGGAACGCAAAGACGAACCGTGCGGGTTTGTGGGGGAACGCAAAGAGCAAGGGTGCGAGTTCGTGGGGGAACGCAAAGAGCAAGGGTGCGGGTTCGTGGGTGAACGCAAAGAGCAAGGGTGCGGGTTCGTGGGGGAACGCAAAGAGCAAGGGTGCGGGTTCGTGGGGGAACGCAAAGAGCAAGGGTGCGGGTTCGTGGGGGAACGCAAAGAGCAAGGGTGCGGGTTCGTGGGGGAACGCAAAGAGCAAGGGTGCGGGTTCGTGGGGGAACGCAAAGAGCAAGGGTGCGGGTTCGTGGGGGAACGCAAAGAGCTACGGTGCGGGTTCGTGGGGGAACGCAAAGAGCAAGGGTGCGGGTTCGTGGGGGAACGCAGAGAGCAAGGGTGCGGGTTCTTGGGGATCGCAAAGAGGAACCGTGCGGGTTCATGGGGGAACGCAAAGAGCTAGGGTGCGGGTTCGTGGGGGAACGCAAAGAGCAAGGGTGCGGGTTCATGGGGGAGTGCAAAGAGGAACCGTGCGGGTTCGTGGGGGAACGCAAAGAGGAACCGTGCGGGTTCGAGGGGGAACGCAAAGAGCTACGGTGCGGGATTGTGGGGGAACGCAAAGAGCAAGGGTGCCGGTTCGTGGGGGAACGCAAAGAGCAAGGGTGCGGGTTCGTGGGGGAACGCAAAGAGTAAGGGTGCGGGTTTGTGGGGGAACGCAAAGAGCAAGGGTGCGGGTTCGTGGGGGAACGCAAAGAGGAACAGTGCGGGTTCGTGGGCGAACGCAAAGAGCAAGGGTGCGGGTTCGTGGGGGAACGCAAAGAGCAAGGGTGCGGGTTCCTGGGGGAACGCAAAGAGCAAGGCTGCGGGTTCGTGGGGGAACGCAAAGAGCAAGGCTGCGGGTTCGTGGGGGAACGCAAAGAGCAAGGGTGCGGGTTCGTGGGGGAACGCAAAGAGCAAGGGTGCGGGTTCGTGGGGGAACGCAAAGAGCAAGGGTGCGGGTTCGTGGGGGAGTGCAAAGAGGAACCGTGCGGGT
This sequence comes from Oreortyx pictus, assembly GCA_036925125.1. Taxonomy (NCBI): domain Eukaryota; kingdom Metazoa; phylum Chordata; class Aves; order Galliformes; family Odontophoridae; genus Oreortyx; species Oreortyx pictus. The sequence continues at coordinate 544,206 of JAUPFR010000058.1, forward strand.
TCGTGGGGGAACACAAAGAGGAACCGTGCGGGTTCGTGGGGGAACGCAAAGAGCAAGGGTGCGGGTTCGTGGGGGAACGCAAAGAGCAAGGGTGCGGGTTCGTGGGGGAACGCAAAGAGGAACGGTGCGGGTTCGTGGGGGAACGCAAAGAGCAAGGGTGCGGGTTCGTGGGGGAACGCAAAGAGCAATGGTGCGGGTTCGTGGGGGAACACAAAGAGCAAGGGTGCGGGTTCGTGGGGGAACGCAAAGAGGAACCGTGCGGGTTCGTGGGGGAACGCAAAGAGGAACCGTGTGGTTTCGTGGGGGAATGGAAAGAGGAACCGTGCGGGTTCGTGGGGGAACGAAAAGAGGATCTGTGCGGGTTCGTGGGGGAGCGCAAAGAGGAGCCGTGCGGGTTCGTGGGGGAACGCAAAGAGCAAGGGTGAGGGTTCATGGGGGAACGCAAAGACGAACCGTGCGGGTTTGTGGGGGAACGCAAAGAGCAAGGGTGCGAGTTCGTGGGGGAACGCAAAGAGCAAGGGTGCGGGTTCGTGGGGGAACGCAAAGAGCAAGGGTGCGGGTTCGTGGGGGAACGCAAAGAGCTAGGGTGCGGGTTCGTGGGGGAACGCAAAGAGCAAGGGTGCGGGTTCGTGGGGGAACGCAGAGAGCTAGGGTGCGGGTTCGTGGGGGAACGCAAAGAGCAAGGGTGCGGGTTCGTGGGGGAACGCAAAGAGCAAGGGTGCGGGTTCGTGGGGGAACGCAAAGAGCAAGGGTGCGGGTTCGTGGGGGAACGCAAAGAGCAAGGGTGCGGGTTCGTGGGGGAACGCAAAGAGCAAGGGTGCGGGTTCGTGGGGGAGTGCAAAGAGGAACCGTGCGGGTTCGTGGGGGAACACAATGAGGAACCGTGCGGGTTCGTGGGGGAACGCAAAGAGCAAGGGTGCGGGTTCGTGGGGGAACGCAAAGAGCAAGGGTGCGGGTTCGTGGGGGAACGCAAAGAGGAACGGTGCGGGTTCGTGGGGGAACGCAAAGAGCAAGGGTGCGGGTTCGTGGGGGAACGCAAAGAGCAATGGTGCGGGTTCGTGGGGGAACACAAAGAGCAAGGGTGCGGGTTCGTGGGGGAACGCAAAGAGGAACCGTGCGGGTTCGTGGGGGAACACAAAGAGGAACCGTGTGGTTTCGTGGGGGAATGCAAAGAGGAACCGTGCGGGTTCGTGGGGGAACGAAAAGAGGATCCGTGCGGGTTCGTGGGGGAGCGCAAAGAGGAACCGTGCGGGTTCGTGGGGGAGCGCAAAGAGCAAGGGTGCGGGTTCATGGGGGAACGCAAAGAGGAACCGTGCGGGTTTGTGGGGGAACGCAAAGAGCAAGGGTGCGGGTTCGTGGGGGAACGCAAAGAGCAAGGGTGCGGGTTCGTGGGGGAACGCAAAGAGGAACCGTGCGGGTTCATGGGGGAACGCAAAGAGCAAGGGTGCGGGTTCGTGGGGGAACGCAAAGAGGAACCGTGCGGGTTCGTGGGGGAACGCAAAGAGCAAGGGTGCGGGTTCGTGGGGGATCGCAGAGAGCTAGGGTGCGGGTTCGTGGGGGAACGCAAAGAGCAAGGGTGCGGGTTCGTGGGGGAACGCAAAGAGCTAGGGTGCGGGTTCGTGGGGGAACGCAAAGAGCAAGGGTGCGGGTTCGTGGGGGAGTGCAAAGAGGAACAGTGCGGGTTCGTGGGGGAACGCAAAGAGGAACCGTGCGGGTTCGTGGGGGAACGCAAAGAGCAAGGGTGCGGGTTCGTGGGGGATCGCAAAGAGCAAGGGTGCGGGTTCGTGGGGGAACACAAAGAGCAAGGGTGCGGGTTCGTGGGGGAACGCAAAGAGCAAGGGTGCGGGTTCGTGGGGGAACGCAAAGAGGAACCGTGTTGGTTCGTGGGGGAACGCAAACAGTAAGCGTGCGGGTTCGTGGGGGAACGCAAAGAGCAAGGGTGCGGGTTCGTGGGGGAACGCAAAGAGGAACCGTGCGGGTTCGTGGGGGAACGCAAATAGGAACCGTGCGGGTTCGTGGGGGAACGCAAAGAGGAACCGTGCGGGTTCGTGGGGGAACGCAAAGAGGAACCGTGCGGGTTCGTGGGGGAACGCAAAGAGCAAGGGTGCGGGTTCGTGGGGGAACGCAAAGAGCAAGGGTGCGGGTTCGTGGGGGAACGCAATGAGCAAGGGTGCGGGTTCGTGGGGGAACGCAAAGAGCAAGGGTGCGGGTTCGTGGGGGAACGCAAAGAGGAAGGGTGCGGGTTCGTGGGGGAACGCAAAGAGCTACGGTGCGGGTTCGTGGGGGAACGCAAAGAGCAAGGGTGCGGGTTCGTGTGGGAACGCAGAGAGCAAGGGTGCGGGTTCTTGGGGAACGCAAAGAGGAACCGTGCGGGTTCGTGGGGGAACGCAAAGAGCTAGGGTGCGGGTTCGTGGGGGAACGCAAAGAGGAACCGTGCGGGTTCGTGGGTAACGCAAAGAGGAACCGTGCGGGTTCGTGGGGGAACGCAAAGAGCAAGGGTGCGGGTTCGTGGGGGAACGCAAAGAGCAAGGGTGCGGGTTCGTGGGGGAACGCAAAGAGGAACGGTGCGGGTTCGTGGGGGAACGCAAAGAGCAAGGGTGCGGGTTCGTGGGGGAACGCAAAGAGTAATGGAGCGGGTTCGTGGGGGAACACAAAGAGCAAGGGTGCGGGTTCGTGGGGGAACGCAAAGAGGAACCGTGCGGGTTCGTGGGGGAACGCAAAGAGGAACCGTGTGGTTTCGTGGGGGAATGCAAAGAGGAACCGTGCGGGTTCGTGGGGGAACGAAAAGAGGATCCGTGCGGGTTCGTGGGGGAGCGCAAAGAGGAACCGTGCGGGTTCGTGGGGGAACGCAAAGAGCAAGGGTGCGGGTTCATGGGGGAACGCAAAGAGGAACCGTGCGGGTTTGTGGGGGAACGCAAAGAGCAAGGGTGCGGGTTCGTGGGGGAACGCAAAGAGCAAGGGTGCGGGTTCGTGGGGGAACGCAAAGAGCAAGGGTGCGGGTTCGTGGGGGAACGCAAAGAGCAAGGGTGCGGGTTCGTGGGGGAACGCAAAGAGCAAGGGTGCGGGTTCGTGGGGGAACGCAAAGAGCTAGGGTGCGGGTTCGTGGGGGAACGCAAAGAGCAAGGGTGCGGGTTCGTGGGGGAACGCAGAGAGCTAGGGTGCGGGTTCGTGGGGGAACGCAAAGAGCAAGGGTGCGGGTTCGTGGGGGAACGCAAAGAGCAAGGGTGCGGGTTCGTGGGGGAACGCAAAGAGCAAGGGTGCGGGTTCGTGGGGGAACGCAAAGAGCAAGGGTGCGGGTTCGTGGGGGAGTGCAAAGAGGAACCGTGCGGGTTCGTGGGGGAACACAATGAGGAACCGTGCGGGTTCGTGGGGGAACGCAAAGAGCAAGGGTGCGGGTTCGTGGGGGAACGCAAAGAGCAAGGGTGCGGGTTCGTGGGGGAACGCAAAGAGGAACGGTGCGGGTTCGTGGGGGAACGCAAAGAGCAAGGGTGCGGGTTCGTGGGGGAACGCAAAGAGCAATGGTGCGGGTTCGTGGGGGAACACAAAGAGCAAGGGTGCGGGTTCGTGGGGGAACGCAAAGAGGAACCGTGCGGGTTCGTGGGGGAACGCAAAGAGGAACCGTGTGGTTTCGTGGGGGAATGCAAAGAGGAACCGTGCGGGTTCGTGGGGGAACGAAAAGAGGATCCGTGCGGGTTCGTGGGGGAGCGCAAAGAGGAACCGTGCGGGTTCGTGGGGGAACGCAAACAGCAAGGGTGCGGGTTCACGGGGGAACGCAAAGAGGAACCGTGCGGGTTTGTGGGGGAACGCAAAGAGCAAGGGTGCGGGTTCGTGGGGGAACGCAAAGAGCAAGGGTGCGGGTTCGTGGGGGAACGCAAAGAGGAACCGTGCGGGTTCATGGGGGAACGCAAAGAGCAAGGGTGCGGGTTCGTGGGGGAACGCAAAGAGCTAGGGTGCGGGTTCGTGGGGGAACGCAAAGAGCAAGGGTGCGGGTTCGTGGGGGAACGCAGAGAGCTAGGGTGCGGGTTCGTGGGGGAACGCAAAGAGCAAGGGTGCGGGTTCGTGGGGGAACGCAAAGAGCTAGGGTGCGGGTTCGTGGGGGAACGCAAAGAGCAAGGGTGCGGGTTCGTGGGGGAGTGCAAAGAGGAACCGTGCGGGTTCGTGGGGGAACGCAAAGAGGAACCGTGCGGGTTCGTGGGGGAACGCAAAGAGCAAGGGTGCGGGTTCGTGGGGGAACGCAAAGAGCAAGGGTGCGGGTTCGTGGGGGAGTGCAAAGAGGATCCGTGCGGGTTCGTGGGGGAACACAATGAGGAACCGTGCGGGTTCGTGGGGGAACGCAAAGAGCAAGGGTGCGGGTTCGTGGGGGAACGCAAAGAGCAAGGGTGCGGGTTCGTGGGGGAACGCAAAGTGGAACGGTGCGGGTTCGTGGGGGAACGCAAAGAGCAAGGGTGCGGGTTCGTGGGGGAACGCAAAGAGCAATGGTGCGGGTTCGTGGGGGAACACAAAGAGCAAGGGTGCGGGTTCGTGGGGGAACGCAAAGAGCAAGGGTGCGGGTTCATGGGGGAACGCAAAGAGGAACCGTGCGGGTTTGTGGGGGAACGCAAAGAGCAAGGGTGCGGGTTCGTGGGGGAACGCAAAGAGCAAGGGTGCGGGTTCGTGGGGGAACGCAAAGAGGAACCGTGCGGGTTCATGGGGGAACGCAAAGAGCAAGGGTGCGGGTTCGTGGGGGAACGCAAAGAGCTAGGGTGCGGGTTCGTGGGGGAACGCAAAGAGCCAGGGTGCGGGTTCGTGGGGGAACGCAGAGAGCTAGGGTGCGGGTTCGTGGGGGAACGCAAAGAGCAAGGGTGCGGGTTCGTGGGGGAACGCAAAGAGCTAGGGTGCGGGTTCATGGGGGAACGCAAAGAGCAAGGGTGCGGGTTCGTGGGGGAGTGCAAAGAGGAACCGTGCGGGTTCGTGGGGGAACGCAAAGAGGAACCGTGCGGGTTCGTGGGGGAACGCAAAGAGCAAGGGTGCGGGTTCGTGGGGGATTGCAAAGAGCAAGGGTGCAGGTTCGTGGGGGAACACAAAGAGCAAGGGTGCGGGTTCGTGGGGGAACGCAAAGAGCAAGGGTGCGGGTTCGTGGGGGAACGCAAAGAGCAAGGGTGCGGGTTCGTGGGGGAGTGCAAAGAGGAACCGTGCGGGTTCGTGGGGGAACACAATGAGGAACCGTGCGGGTTCGTGGGGGAACGCAAAGAGCAAGGGTGCGGGTTCGTGGGGGAACGCAAAGAGCAAGGGTGCGGGTTCGTGGGGGAACGCAAAGAGGAACGGTGCGGGTTCGTGGGGGAACGCAAAGAGCAAGGGTGCGGGTTCGTGGGGGAACGCAAAGAGCAATGGTGCGGGTTCGTGGGGGAACACAAAGAGCAAGGGTGCGGGTTCGTGGGGGAACGCAAAGAGGAACCGTGCGGGTTCGTGGGGGAACGCAAAGAGGAACCGTGTGGTTTCGTGGGGGAATGCAAAGAGGAACCGTGCGGGTTCGTGGGGGAACGAAAAGAGGATCCGTGCGGGTTCGTGGGGGAGCGCAAAGAGGAACCGTGCGGGTTCGTGGGGGAACGCAAACAGCAAGGGTGCGGGTTCATGGGGGAACGCAAAGAGGAACCGTGCGGGTTTGTGGGGGAACGCAAAGAGCAAGGGTGCGGGTTCGTGGGTGAACGCAAAGAGCAAGGGTGCGGGTTCGTGGGGGAACGCAAAGAGCAAGGGTGCGGGTTCGTGGGGGAGTGCAAAGAGGAACCGTGCGGGTTCGTGGGGGAACACAATGAGGAACCGTGCGGGTTCGTGGGGGAACGCAAAGAGCAAGGGTGCGGGTTCGTGGGGGAACGCAAAGAGCAAGGGTGCGGGTTCGTGGGGGAACGCAAAGAGGAACGGTGCGGGTTCGTGGGGGAACGCAAAGAGCAAGGGTGCGGGTTCGTGGGGGAACGCAAAGAGCAATGGTGCGGGTTCGTGGGGGAACACAAAGAGCAAGGGTGCGGGTTCGTGGGGGAACGCAAAGAGGAACCGTGCGGGTTCGTGGGGGAACGCAAAGAGGAACCGTGTGGTTTCGTGGGGGAATGCAAAGAGGAACCGTGCGGGTTCGTGGGGGAACGAAAAGAGGATCCGTGCGGGTTCGTGGGGGAGCGCAAAGAGGAACCGTGCGGGTTCGTGGGGGAACGCAAACAGCAAGGGTGCGGGTTCACGGGGGAACGCAAAGAGGAACCGTGCGGGTTTGTGGGGGAACGCAAAGAGCAAGGGTGCGGGTTCGTGGGGGAACGCAAAGAGCAAGGGTGCGGGTTCGTGGGGGAACGCAAAGAGGAACCGTGCGGGTTCATGGGGGAACGCAAAGAGCAAGGGTGCGGGTTCGTGGGGGAACGCAAAGAGCTAGGGTGCGGGTTCGTGGGGGAACGCAAAGAGCAAGGGTGCGGGTTCGTGGGGGAACGCAGAGAGCTAGGGTGCGGGTTCGTGGGGGAACGCAAAGAGCAAGGGTGCGGGTTCGTGGGGGAACGCAAAGAGCTAGGGTGCGGGTTCGTGGGGGAACGCAAAGAGCAAGGGTGCGGGTTCGTGGGGGAGTGCAAAGAGGAACCGTGCGGGTTCGTGGGGGAACGCAAAGAGGAACCGTGCGGGTTCGTGGGGGAACGCAAAGAGCAAGGGTGCGGGTTCGTGGGGGAACGCAAAGAGCAAGGGTGCGGGTTCGTGGGGGAGTGCAAAGAGGATCCGTGCGGGTTCGTGGGGGAACACAATGAGGAACCGTGCGGGTTCGTGGGGGAACGCAAAGAGCAAGGGTGCGGGTTCGTGGGGGAACGCAAAGAGCAAGGGTGCGGGTTCGTGGGGGAACGCAAAGTGGAACGGTGCGGGTTCGTGGGGGAACGCAAAGAGCAAGGGTGCGGGTTCGTGGGGGAACGCAAAGAGCAATGGTGCGGGTTCGTGGGGGAACACAAAGAGCAAGGGTGCGGGTTCGTGGGGGAACGCAAAGAGCAAGGGTGCGGGTTCATGGGGGAACGCAAAGAGGAACCGTGCGGGTTTGTGGGGGAACGCAAAGAGCAAGGGTGCGGGTTCGTGGGGGAACGCAAAGAGCAAGGGTGCGGGTTCGTGGGGGAACGCAAAGAGGAACCGTGCGGGTTCATGGGGGAACGCAAAGAGCAAGGGTGCGGGTTCGTGGGGGAACGCAAAGAGCTAGGGTGCGGGTTCGTGGGGGAACGCAAAGAGCCAGGGTGCGGGTTCGTGGGGGAACGCAGAGAGCTAGGGTGCGGGTTCGTGGGGGAACGCAAAGAGCAAGGGTGCGGGTTCGTGGGGGAACGCAAAGAGCTAGGGTGCGGGTTCATGGGGGAACGCAAAGAGCAAGGGTGCGGGTTCGTGGGGGAGTGCAAAGAGGAACCGTGCGGGTTCGTGGGGGAACGCAAAGAGGAACCGTGCGGGTTCGTGGGGGAACGCAAAGAGCAAGGGTGCGGGTTCGTGGGGGATTGCAAAGAGCAAGGGTGCAGGTTCGTGGGGGAACACAAAGAGCAAGGGTGCGGGTTCGTGGGGGAACGCAAAGAGCAAGGGTGCGGGTTCGTGGGGGAACGCAAAGAGCAAGGGTGCGGGTTCGTGGGGGAGTGCAAAGAGGAACCGTGCGGGTTCGTGGGGGAACACAATGAGGAACCGTGCGGGTTCGTGGGGGAACGCAAAGAGCAAGGGTGCGGGTTCGTGGGGGAACGCAAAGAGCAAGGGTGCGGGTTCGTGGGGGAACGCAAAGAGGAACGGTGCGGGTTCGTGGGGGAACGCAAAGAGCAAGGGTGCGGGTTCGTGGGGGAACGCAAAGAGCAATGGTGCGGGTTCGTGGGGGAACACAAAGAGCAAGGGTGCGGGTTCGTGGGGGAACGCAAAGAGGAACCGTGCGGGTTCGTGGGGGAACGCAAAGAGGAACCGTGTGGTTTCGTGGGGGAATGCAAAGAGGAACCGTGCGGGTTCGTGGGGGAACGAAAAGAGGATCCGTGCGGGTTCGTGGGGGAGCGCAAAGAGGAACCGTGCGGGTTCGTGGGGGAACGCAAACAGCAAGGGTGCGGGTTCATGGGGGAACGCAAAGAGGAACCGTGCGGGTTTGTGGGGGAACGCAAAGAGCAAGGGTGCGGGTTCGTGGGTGAACGCAAAGAGCAAGGGTGCGGGTTCGTGGGGGAACGCAAAGAGGAACCGTGCGGGTTCATGGGGGAACGCAAAGAGCAAGGGTGCGGGTTCGTGGGGGAACGCAAAGAGCTAGGGTGCGGGTTCGTGGGGGAACGCAAAGAGCAAGGGTGCGGGTTCGTGGGGGAACGCAGAGAGCTAGGGTGCGGGTTCGTGGGGGAACGCAAAGAGCAAGGGTGCGGGTTCGTGGGGGAACGCAAAGAGCTAGGGTGCGGGTTCGTGGGGGAACGCAAAGAGCAAGGGTGCGGGTTCGTGGGGGAGTGCAAAGAGGAACCGTGCGGGTTCGTGGGGGAACGCAAAGAGGAACCGTGCGGGTTCGTGGGGGAACGCAAAGAGCAAGGGTGCGGGTTCGTGGGGGATCGCAAAGAGCAAGGGTGCAGGTTCGTGGGGGAACACAAAGAGCAAGGGTGCGGGTTCGTGGGGGAACGCAAAGAGCAAGGGTGCGGGTTCGTGGGGGAACACAAAGAGCAAGGGTGCGGGTTCGTGGGGGAACGCAAAGAGGAACCGTGCGGGTTCGTGGGGGAACGCAAAGAGGAACCGTGTGGTTTCGTGGGGGAATGCAAAGAGGAACCGTGCGGGTTCGTGGGGGAACGAAAAGAGGATCCGTGCGGGTTCGTGGGGGAGCGCAAAGAGGAACCGTGCGGGTTCGTGGGGGAACGCAAACAGCAAGGGTGCGGGTTCATGGGGGAACGCAAAGAGGAACCGTGCGGGTTTGTGGGGGAACGCAAAGAGCAAGGGTGCGGGTTCGTGGGGGAACGCAAAGAGCAAGGGTGCGGGTTCGTGGGGGAACGCAAAGAGGAACCGTGCGGGTTCATGGGGGAACGCAAAGAGCAAGGGTGCGGGTTCGTGGGGGAACGCAAAGAGCTAGGGTGCGGGTTCGTGGGGGAACGCAAAGAGCAAGGGTGCGGGTTCGTGGGGGAACGCAGAGAGCTAGGGTGCGGGTTCGTGGGGGAACGCAAAGAGCAAGGGTGCGGGTTCGTGGGGGAACGCAAAGAGCAAGGGTGCGGGTTCGTGGGGGAGTGCAAAGAGGAACCGTGCGGGTTCGTGGGGGAACACAATGAGGAACCGTGCGGGTTCGTGGGGGAACGCAAAGAGCAAGGGTGCGGGTTCGTGGGGGAACGCAAAGAGCAAGGGTGCGGGTTCGTGGGGGAACGCAAAGAGGAACGGTGCGGGTTCGTGGGGGAACGCAAAGAGCAAGGGTGCGGGTTCGTGGGGGAACGCAAAGAGCAATGGTGCGGGTTCGTGGTGGAACACAAAGAGCAAGGGTGCGGGTTCGTGGGGGAACGCAAAGAGGAACCGTGCGGGTTCGTGGGGGAACGCAAAGAGGAACCGTGTGGTTTCGTGGGGGAATGCAAAGAGGAACCGTGCGGGTTCGTGGGGGAACGAAAAGAGGATCCGTGCGGGTTCGTGGGGGAGCGCAAAGAGGAACCGTGCGGGTTCGTGGGGGAACTCAAACAGCAAGGGTGCGGGTTCATGGGGGAACGCAAAGAGCAAGGGTGCGGGTTCGTGGGGGAACGCAAAGAGCAAGGGTGCGGGTTCGTGGGGGAACGCAAAGAGCAAGGGTGCGGGTTCGTGGGGGAACGCAAAGAGGAACCGTGCGGGTTCATGGGGGAACGCAAAGAGCAAGGGTGCGGGTTCGTGGGGGAACGCAAAGAGCTAGGGTGCGGGTTCGTGGGGGAACGCAAAGAGCAAGGGTGCGGGTTCGTGGGGGAACGCAGAGAGCTAGGGTGCGGGTTCGTGGGGGAACGCAAAGAGCAAGGGTGCGGGTTCGTGGGGGAACGCAAAGAGCAAGGGTGCGGGTTCGTGGGGGAACGCAAAGAGCAAGGGTGCGGGTTTGTGGGGGAGTGCAAAGAGGAAGGGTGCGGGTTCGTGGGGGAACGCAAAGAGGAACCGTGCGGGTTCGTGGGGGAACGCAAAGAGCAAGGGTGCGGGTTCGTGGGGGAACGCAAAGAGCAAGGGTGCGGGTTCGTGGGGGAGTGCAAAGAGGAACCGTGCGGGTTCGTGGGGGAACGCAAAGAGGAACCGTGCGGGTTCGTGGGGGAACGCAAAGAGGAACCGTGCGGGTTCGTGGGGGAACGCAAAGAGCAAGGGTGCGGGTTCGTGGGGGAACGCAAAGAGCAAGGGTGCGGGTTCGTGGGGGAACGCAAAGAGCAAGGGTGCGGGTTCGTGGGGGAACGCAAAGAGCAAGGGTGCGGGTTCGTGGGGGAACGCAAAGAGGAACCGTGCGGGTTCGTGGGGGAACGCAAAGAGCAAGGGTGCGGGTTCGTGGGGGATCGCAAAGAGCAAGGGTGCAGGTTCGTGGGGGAACACAAAGAGCAAGGGTGCGGGTTCGTGGGGGAACGCAAAGAGCAAGGGTGCGGGTTCGTGGGGGAACGCAAAGAGCAAGGGTGCGGGTTCGTGGGGGAGTGCAAAGAGGAACCGTGTGGGTTCGTGGGGGAACACAATGAGGAACCGTGCGGGTTCGTGGGGGAACGCAAAGAGCAAGGGTGCGGGTTCGTGGGGGAACGCAAAGAGCAAGGGTGCGGGTTCGTGGGGGAACGCAAAGAGGAACGGTGCGGGTTCGTGGGGGAACGCAAAGAGCAAGGGTGCGGGTTCGTGGGGGAACGCAAAGAGCAATGGTGCGGGTTCGTGGGGGAACACAAAGAGCAAGGGTGCGGGTTCGTGGGGGAACGCAAAGAGGAACCGTGCGGGTTCGTGGGGGAACGCAAAGAGGAACCGTGTGGTTTCGTGGGGGAATGCAAAGAGGAACCGTGCGGGTTCGTGGGGGAACGAAAAGAGGATCCGTGCGGGTTCGTGGGGGAGCGCAAAGAGGAACCGTGCGGGTTCGTGGGGGAACGCAAACAGCAAGGGTGCGGGTTCATGGGGGAACGCAAAGAGGAACCGTTCGGGTTTGTGGGGGAACGCAAAGAGCAAGGGTGCGGGTTCGTGGGGGAACGCAAAGAGCAAGGGTGCGGGTTCGTGGGGGAACGCAAAGAGGAACCGTGCGGGTTCATGGGGGAACGCAAAGAGCAAGGGTGCGGGTTCGTGGGGGAACGCAAAGAGCTAGGGTGCGGGTTCGTGGGGGAACGCAAAGAGCAAGGGTGCGGGTTCGTGGGGGAACGCAGAGAGCTAGGGTGCGGGTTCGTGGGGGAACGCAAAGAGCAAGGGTGCGGGTTCGTGGGGGAACGCAAAGAGCAAGGGTGCGGGTTCGTGGGGGAGTGCAAAGAGGAACCGTGCGGGTTCGTGGGGGAACACAATGAGGAACCGTGCGGGTTCGTGGGGGAACGCAAAGAGCAAGGGTGCGGGTTCGTGGGGGAACGCAAAGAGCAAGGGTGCGGGTTCGTGGGGGAACGCAAAGAGGAACGGTGCGGGTTCGTGGGGGAACGCAAAGAGCAAGGGTGCGGGTTGGTGGGGGAACGCAAAGAGCAATGGTGCGGGTTCGTGGGGGAACACAAAGAGCAAGGGTGCGGGTTCGTGGGGGAACGCAAAGAGGAACCGTGCGGGTTCGTGGGGGAACGCAAAGAGGAACCGTGTGGTTTCGTGGGGGAATGCAAAGAGGAACCGTGCGGGTTCGTGGGGGAACACAAAGAGCAAGGGTGCGGGTTCGTGGGGGAACGCAAAGAGCAAGGGTGCGGGTTCGTGGGGGAATGCAAAGAGGAACCGTGCGGGTTCGTGGGGGAACACAATGAGGAACCGTGCGGGTTCGTGGGGGAACGCAAAGAGCAAGGGTGCGGGTTCGTGGGGGAACGCAAAGAGCAAGGGTGCGGGTTCGTGGGGGAACGCAAAGAGGAACGGTGCGGGTTCGTGGGGGAACGCAAAGAGCAAGGGTGCGGGTTCGTGGGGGAACGCAAAGAGCAATGGTGCGGGTTCGTGGGGGAACACAAAGAGCAAGGGTGCGGGTTCGTGGGGGAACGCAAAGAGCAAGGGTGCGGGTTCATGGGGGAACGCAAAGAGGAACCGTGCGGGTTTGTGGGGGAACGCAAAGAGCAAGGGTGCGGGTTCGTGGGGGAACGCAAAGAGCAAGGGTGCGGGTTCGTGGGGGAACGCAAAGAGGAACCGTGCGGGTTCATGGGGGAACGCAAAGAGCAAGGGTGCGGGTTCGTGGGGGAACGCAAAGAGCTAGGGTGCGGGTTCGTGGGGGAACGCAAAGAGCCAGGGTGCGGGTTCGTGGGGGAACGCAGAGAGCTAGGGTGCGGGTTCGTGGGGGAACGCAAAGAGCAAGGGTGCGGGTTCGTGGGGGAACGCAAAGAGCTAGGGTGCGGGTTCGTGGGGGAACGCAAAGAGCAAGGGTGCGGGTTCGTGGGGGAGTGCAAAGAGGAACCGTGCGGGTTCGTGGGGGAACGCAAAGAGGAACCGTGCGGGTTCGTGGGGGAACGCAAAGAGCAAGGGTGCGGGTTCGTCGGGGATCGCAAAGAGCAAGGGTGCAGGTTCGTGGGGGAACACAAAGAGCAAGGGTGCGGGTTCGTGGGGGAACGCAAAGAGCAAGGGTGCGGGTTCGTGGGGGAACGCAAAGAGCAAGGGTGCGGGTTCGTGGGGGAGTGCAAAGAGGAACCGTGCGGGTTCGTGGGGGAACACAATGAGGAACCGTGCGGGTTCGTGGGGGAACGCAAAGAGCAAGGGTGCGGGTTCGTGGGGGAACGCAAAGAGCAAGGGTGCGGGTTCGTGGGGGAACGCAAAGAGGAACGGTGCGGGTTCGTGGGGGAACGCAAAGAGCAAGGGTGCGGGTTCGTGGGGGAACGCAAAGAGCAAGGGTGCGGGTTCGTGGTGGAACACAAAGAGCAAGGGTGCGGGTTCGTGGGGGAACGCAAAGAGGAACCGTGCGGGTTCGTGGGGGAACGCAAAGAGGAACCGTGTGGTTTCGTGGGGGAATGCAAAGAGGAACCGTGCGGGTTCGTGGGGGAACGAAAAGAGGATCCGTGCGGGTTCGTGGGGGAGCGCAAAGAGGAACCGTGCGGGTTCGTGGGGGAACGCAAACAGCAAGGGTGCGGGTTCATGGGGGAACGCAAAGAGGAACCGTGCGGGTTTGTGGGGGAACGCAAAGAGCAAGGGTGCGGGTTCGTGGGGGAACGCAAAGAGCAAGGGTGCGGGTTCGTGGGGGAACGCAAAGAGGAACCGTGCGGGTTCATGGGGGAACGCAAAGAGCAAGGGTGCGGGTTCGTGGGGGAACGCAAAGAGCTAGGGTGCGGGTTCGTGGGGGAACGCAAAGAGCAAGGGTGCGGGTTCGTGGGGGAACGCAGAGAGCTAGGGTGCGGGTTCGTGGGGGAACGCAAAGAGCAAGGGTGCGGGTTCGTGGGGGAACGCAAAGAGCAAGGGTGCGGGTTCGTGGGGGAACGCAAAGAGCAAGGGTGCGGGTTCGTGGGGGAACGCAAAGAGCAAGGGTGCGGGTTCGTGGGGGAGTGCAAAGAGGAACCGTGCGGGTTCGTGGGGGAACACAATGAGGAACCGTGCGGGTTCGTGGGGGAACGCAAAGAGCAAGGGTGCGGGTTCGTGGGGGAACGCAAAGAGCAAGGGTGCGGGTTCGTGGGGGAACGCAAAGAGGAACGGTGCGGGTTCGTGGGGGAACGCAAAGAGCAAGGGTGCGGGTTCGTGGGGGAACGCAAAGAGCAATGGTGCGGGTTCGTGGGGGAACACAAAGAGCAAGGGTGCGGGTTCGTGGGGGAACGCAAAGAGGAACCGTGCGGGTTCGTGGGGGAACGCAAAGAGGAACCGTGTGGTTTCGTGGGGGAATGCAAAGAGGAACCGTGCGGGTTCGTGGGGGAACGAAAAGAGGATCCGTGCGGGTTCGTGGGGGAGCGCAAAGAGGAACCGTGCGGGTTCGTGGGGGAACGCAAACAGCAAGGGTGCGGGTTCACGGGGGAACGCAAAGAGGAACCGTGCGGGTTTGTGGGGGAACGCAAAGAGCAAGGGTGCGGGTTCGTGGGGGAACGCAAAGAGCAAGGGTGCGGGTTCGTGGGGGAACGCAAAGAGGAACCGTGCGGGTTCATGGGGGAACGCAAAGAGCAAGGGTGCGGGTTCGTGGGGGAACGCAAAGAGCTAGGGTGCGGGTTCGTGGGGGAACGCAAAGAGCAAGGGTGCGGGTTCGTGGGGGAACGCAGAGAGCTAGGGTGCGGGTTCGTGGGGGAACGCAAAGAGCAAGGGTGCGGGTTCGTGGGGGAACGCAAAGAGCTAGGGTGCGGGTTCGTGGGGGAACGCAAAGAGCAAGGGTGCGGGTTCGTGGGGGAGTGCAAAGAGGAACCGTGCGGGTTCGTGGGGGAACGCAAAGAGGAACCGTGCGGGTTCGTGGGGGAACGCAAAGAGCAAGGGTGCGGGTTCGTGGGGGAACGCAAAGAGCAAGGGTGCGGGTTCGTGGGGGAGTGCAAAGAGGATCCGTGCGGGTTCGTGGGGGAACACAATGAGGAACCGTGCGGGTTCGTGGGGGAACGCAAAGAGCAAGGGTGCGGGTTCGTGGGGGAGTGCAAAGAGGAACCGTGCGGGTTCGTGGGGGAACACAATGAGGAACCGTGCGGGTTCGTGGGGGAACGCAAAGAGCAAGGGTGCGGGTTCGTGGGGGAACGCAAAGAGCAAGGGTGCGGGTTCGTGGGGGAACGCAAAGAGGAACGGTGCGGGTTCGTGGGGGAACGCAAAGAGCAAGGGTGCGGGTTCGTGGGGGAACGCAAAGAGCAATGGTGCGGGTTCGTGGGGGAACACAAAGAGCAAGGGTGCGGGTTCGTGGGGGAACGCAAAGAGCAAGGGTGCGGGTTCGTGGGGGAACGCAAAGAGGAACCGTGCGGGTTCATGGGGGAACGCAAAGAGCAAGGGTGCGGGTTCGTGGGGGAACGCAAAGAGCTAGGGTGCGGGTTCGTGGGGGAACGCAAAGAGCCAGGGTGCGGGTTCGTGGGGGAACGCAGAGAGCTAGGGTGCGGGTTCGTGGGGGAACGCAAAGAGCAAGGATGCGGGTTCGTGGGGGAACGCAAAGAGCTAGGGTGCGGGTTCATGGGGGAACGCAAAGAGCAAGGGTGCGGGTTCGTGGGGGAGTGCAAAGAGGAACCGTGCGGGTTCGTGGGGGAACGCAAAGAGGAACCGTGCGGGTTCGTGGGGGAACGCAAAGAGCAAGGGTGCGGGTTCGTGGGGGATTGCAAAGAGCAAGGGTGCAGGTTCGTGGGGGAACACAAAGAGCAAGGGTGCGGGTTCGTGGGGGAACGCAAAGAGCAAGGGTGCGGGTTCGTGGGGGAACGCAAAGAGCAAGGGTGCGGGTTCGTGGGGGAGTGCAAAGAGGAACCGTGCGGGTTCGTGGGGGAACACAATGAGGAACCGTGCGGGTTCGTGGGGGAACGCAAAGAGCAAGGGTGCGGGTTCGTGGGGGAACGCAAAGAGCAAGGGTGCGGGTTCGTGGGGGAACGCAAAGAGGAACGGTGCGGGTTCGTGGGGGAACGCAAAGAGCAAGGGTGCGGGTTCGTGGGGGAACGCAAAGAGCAATGGTGCGGGTTCGTGGGGGAACACAAAGAGCAAGGGTGCGGGTTCGTGGGGGAACGCAAAGAGGAACCGTGCGGGTTCGTGGGGGAACGCAAAGAGGAACCGTGTGGTTTCGTGGGGGAATGCAAAGAGGAACCGTGCGGGTTCGTGGGGGAACGAAAAGAGGATCCGTGCGGGTTCGTGGGGGAGCGCAAAGAGGAACCGTGCGGGTTCGTGGGGGAACGCAAACAGCAAGGGTGCGGGTTCATGGGGGAACGCAAAGAGGAACCGTGCGGGTTTGTGGGGGAACGCAAAGAGCAAGGGTGCGGGTTCGTGGGTGAACGCAAAGAGCAAGGGTGCGGGTTCGTGGGGGAACGCAAAGAGGAACCGTGCGGGTTCATGGGGGAACGCAAAGAGCAAGGGTGCGGGTTCGTGGGGGAACGCAAAGAGCTAGGGTGCGGGTTCGTGGGGGAACGCAAAGAGCAAGGGTGCGGGTTCGTGGGGGAACGCAGAGAGCTAGGGTGCGGGTTCGTGGGGGAACGCAAAGAGCAAGGGTGCGGGTTCGTGGGGGAACGCAAAGAGCAAGGGTGCGGGTTCGTGGGGGAGTGCAAAGAGGAACCGTGCGGGTTCGTGGGGGAACACAATGAGGAACCGTGCGGGTTCGTGGGGGAACGCAAAGAGCAAGGGTGCGGGTTCGTGGGGGAACGCAAAGAGCAAGGGTGCGGGTTCGTGGGGGAACGCAAAGAGGAACGGTGCGGGTTCGTGGGGGAACGCAAAGAGCAAGGGTGCGGGTTCGTGGGGGAACGCAAAGAGCAATGGTGCGGGTTCGTGGGGGAACACAAAGAGCAAGGGTGCGGGTTCGTGGGGGAACGCAAAGAGGAACCGTGCGGGTTCGTGGGGGAACGCAAAGAGGAACCGTGTGGTTTCGTGGGGGAATGCAAAGAGGAACCGTGCGGGTTCGTGGGGGAACGAAAAGAGGATCCGTGCGGGTTCGTGGGGGAGCGCAAAGAGGAACCGTGCGGGTTCGTGGGGGAACGCAAAGAGGAACCGTGCGGGTTCGTGGGGGAACGCAAAGAGGAACCGTGCGGGTTTGTGGGGGAACGCAAAGAGCAAGGGTGCGGGTTCGTGGGGGAACGCAAAGAGCAAGGGTGCGGGTTCGTGGGGGAACGCAAAGAGGAACCGTGCGGGTTCATGGGGGAACGCAAAGAGCAAGGGTGCGGGTTCGTGGGGGAACGCAAAGAGCTAGGGTGCGGGTTCGTGGGGGAACGCAAAGAGCAAGGGTGCGGGTTCGTGGGGGAACGCAGAGAGCTAGGGTGCGGGTTCGTGGGGGAACGCAAAGAGCAAGGGTGCGGGTTCGTGGGGGAACGCAAAGAGCTAGGGTGCGGGTTCGTGGGGGAACGCAAAGAGCAAGGGTGCGGGTTCGTGGGGGAGTGCAAAGAGGAACCGTGCGGGTTCGTGGGGGAACGCAAAGAGGAACCGTGCGGGTTCGTGGGGGAACGCAAAGAGCAAGGGTGCGGGTTCGTGGGGGATCGCAAAGAGCAAGGGTGCAGGTTCGTGGGGGAACACAAAGAGCAAGGGTGCGGGTTCGTGGGGGAACGCAAAGAGCAAGGGTGCGGGTTCGTGGGGGAACACAAAGAGCAAGGGTGCGGGTTCGTGGGGGAACGCAAAGAGGAACCGTGCGGGTTCGTGGGGGAACGCAAAGAGGAACCGTGTGGTTTCGTGGGGGAATGCAAAGAGGAACCGTGCGGGTTCGTGGGGGAACGAAAAGAGGATCCGTGCGGGTTCGTGGGGGAGCGCAAAGAGGAACCGTGCGGGTTCGTGGGGGAACGCAAACAGCAAGGGTGCGGGTTCATGGGGGAACGCAAAGAGGAACCGTGCGGGTTTGTGGGGGAACGCAAAGAGCAAGGGTGCGGGTTCGTGGGGGAACGCAAAGAGCAAGGGTGCGGGTTCGTGGGGGAACGCAAAGAGGAACCGTGCGGGTTCATGGGGGAACGCAAAGAGCAAGGGTGCGGGTTCGTGGGGGAACGCAAAGAGCTAGGGTGCGGGTTCGTGGGGGAACGCAAAGAGCAAGGGTGCGGGTTCGTGGGGGAACGCAGAGAGCTAGGATGCGGGTTCGTGGGGGAACGCAAAGAGCAAGGGTGCGGGTTCGTGGGGGAACGCAGAGAGTAAGGGTGCGGGTTCTTGGGGGAGTGCAAAGAGGAACCGTGCGGGTTCGTGGGGGAACACAATGAGGAACCGTGCGGGTTCGTGGGGGAACGCAAAGAGCAAGGGTGCGGGTTCGTGGGGGAACGCAAAGAGCAAGGGTGCGGGTTCGTGGGGGAACGCAAAGAGGAACGGTGCGGGTTCGTGGGGGAACGCAAAGAGCAAGGGTGCGGGTTCGTGGGGGAACGCAAAGAGCAATGGTGCGGGTTCGTGGTGGAACACAAAGAGCAAGGGTGCGGGTTCGTGGGGGAACGCAAAGAGGAACCGTGCGGGTTCGTGGGGGAACGCATTGAGGAACCGTGTGGTTTCGTGGGGGAATGCAAAGAGGAACCGTGCGGGTTCGTGGGGGAACGAAAAGAGGATCCGTGCGGGTTCGTGGGGGAGCGCAAAGAGGAACCGTGCGGGTTCGTGGGGGAACTCAAACAGCAAGGGTGCGGGTTCATGGGGGAACGCAAAGAGCAAGGGTGCGGGTTCGTGGGGGAACGCAAAGAGCAAGGGTGCGGGTTCGTGGGGGAACGCAAAGAGCAAGGGTGCGGGTTCGTGGGGGAACGCAAAGAGGAACCGTGCGGGTTCATGGGGGAACGCAAAGAGCAAGGGTGCGGGTTCGTGGGGGAACGCAAAGAGCTAGGGTGCGGGTTCGTGGGGGAACGCAAAGAGCAAGGGTGCGGGTTCGTGGGGGAACGCAGAGAGCTAGGGTGCGGGTTCGTGGGGGAACGCAAAGAGCAAGGGTGCGGGTTCGTGGGGGAACGCAAAGAGCTAGGGTGCGGGTTCGTGGGGGAACGCAAAGAGCAAGGGTGCGGGTTTGTGGGGGAGTGCAAAGAGGAACCGTGCGGGTTCGTGGGGGAACGCAAAGAGGAACCGTGCGGGTTCGTGGGGGAACGCAAAGAGCAAGGGTGCGGGTTCGTGGGGGAACGCAAAGAGCAAGGGTGCGGGTTCGTGGGGGAGTGCAAAGAGGAACCGTGCGGGTTCGTGGGGGAACGCAAAGAGGAACCGTGCGGGTTCGTGGGGGAACGCAAAGAGCAAGGGTGCGGGTTCGTGGGGGATCGCAAAGAGCAAGGGTGCAGGTTCGTGGGGGAACACAAAGAGCAAGGGTGCGGGTTCGTGGGGGAACGCAAAGAGCAAGGGTGCGGGTTCGTGGGGGAACGCAAAGAGCAAGGGTGCGGGTTCGTGGGGGAGTGCAAAGAGGAACCGTGCGGGTTCGTGGGGGAACACAATGAGGAACCGTGCGGGTTCGTGGGGGAACGCAAAGAGCAAGGGTGCGGGTTCGTGGGGGAACGCAAAGAGGAACGGTGCGGGTTCGTGGGGGAACGCAAAGAGCAAGGGTGCGGGTTCGTGGGGGAACGCAAAGAGCAATGGTGCGGGTTCGTGGGGGAACACAAAGAGCAAGGGTGCGGGTTCGTGGGGGAACGCAAAGAGGAACCGTGCGGGTTCGTGGGGGAACGCAAAGAGGAACCGTGTGGTTTCGTGGGGGAATGCAAAGAGGAACCGTGCGGGTTCGTGGGGGAACGAAAAGAGGATCCGTGCGGGTTCGTGGGGGAGCGCAAAGAGGAACCGTGCGGGTTCGTGGGGGAACGCAAACAGCAAGGGTGCGGGTTCATGGGGGAACGCAAAGAGGAACCGTGCGGGTTTGTGGGGGAACGCAAAGAGCAAGGGTGCGGGTTCGTGGGGGAACGCAAAGAGCAAGGGTGCGGGTTCGTGGGGGAACGCAAAGAGGAACCGTGCGGGTTCATGGGGGAACGCAAAGAGCAAGGGTGCGGGTTCGTGGGGGAACGCAAAGAGCTAGGGTGCGGGTTCGTGGGGGAACGCAAAGAGCAAGGGTGCGGGTTCGTGGGGGAACGCAGAGAGCTAGGGTGCGGGTTCGTGGGGGAACGCAAAGAGCAAGGGTGCGGGTTCGTGGGGGAACGCAAAGAGCAAGGGTGCGGGTTCGTGGGGGAGTGCAAAGAGGAACCGTGCGGGTTCGTGGGGGAACCCAATGAGGAACCGTGCGGGTTCGTGGGGGAACGCAAAGAGCAAGGGTGCGGGTTCGTGGGGGAACGCAAAGAGCAAGGGTGCGGGTTCGTGGGGGAACGCAAAGAGGAACGGTGCGGGTTCGTGGGGGAACGCAAAGAGCAAGGGTGCGGGTTCGTGGGGGAACGCAAAGAGCAATGGTGCGGGTTCGTGGGGGAACACAAAGAGCAAGGGTGCGGGTTCGTGGGGGAACGCAAAGAGGAACCGTGCGGGTTCGTGGGGGAACGCAAAGAGGAACCGTGTGGTTTCGTGGGGGAATGCAAAGAGGAACCGTGCGGGTTCGTGGGGGAACGAAAAGAGGATCCGTGCGGGTTCGTGGGGGAGCGCAAAGAGGAACCGTGCGGGTTCGTGGGGGAACGCAAACAGCAAGGGTGCGGGTTCATGGGGGAACGCAAAGAGGAACCGTGCGGGTTTGTGGGGGAACGCAAAGAGCAAGGGTGCGGGTTCGTGGGGGAACGCAAAGAGCAAGGGTGCGGGTTCGTGGGGGAACGCAAAGAGGAACCGTGCGGGTTCATGGGGGAACGCAAAGAGCAAGGGTGCGGGTTCGTGGGGGAACGCAAAGAGCTAGGGTGCGGGTTCGTGGGGGAACGCAAAGAGCAAGGGTGCGGGTTCGTGGGGGAACGCAGAGAGCTAGGGTGCGGGTTCGTGGGGGAACGCAAAGAGCAAGGGTGCGGGTTCGTGGGGGAACGCAAAGAGCTAGGGTGCGGGTTCGTGGGGGAACGCAAAGAGCAAGGGTGCGGGTTCGTGGGGGAGTGCAAAGAGGAACCGTGCGGGTTCGTGGGGGAACGCAAAGAGGAACCGTGCGGGTTCGTGGGGGAACGCAAAGAGCAAGGGTGCGGGTTCGTGGGGGATCGCAAAGAGCAAGGGTGCAGGTTCGTGGGGGAACACAAAGAGCAAGGGTGCGGGTTCGTGGGGGAACGCAAAGAGCAAGGGTGCGGGTTCGTGGGGGAACGCAAAGAGCAAGGGTGCGGGTTCGTGGGGGAGTGCAAAGAGGAACCGTGCGGGTTCGTGGGGGAACACAATGAGGAACCGTGCGGGTTCGTGGGGGAACGCAAAGAGCAAGGGTGCGGGTTCGTGGGGGAACGCAAAGAGCAAGGGTGCGGGTTCGTGGGGGAACGCAAAGAGGAACGGTGCGGGTTCGTGGGGGAACGCAAAGAGCAAGGGTGCGGGTTCGTGGGGGAACGCAAAGAGCAATGGTGCGGGTTCGTGGGGGAACACAAAGAGCAAGGGTGCGGGTTCGTGGGGGAACGCAAAGAGGAACCGTGCGGGTTCGTGGGGGAACGCAAAGAGGAACCGTGTGGTTTCGTGGGGGAATGCAAAGAGGAACCGTGCGGGTTCGTGGGGGAACGAAAAGAGGATCCGTGCGGGTTCGTGGGGGAGCGCAAAGAGGAACCGTGCGGGTTCGTGGGGGAACGCAAACAGCAAGGGTGCGGGTTCATGGGGGAACGCAAAGAGGAACCGTGCGGGTTTGTGGGGGAACGCAAAGAGCAAGGGTGCGGGTTCGTGGGGGAACGCAAAGAGCAAGGGTGCGGGTTCGTGGGGGAACGCAAAGAGGAACCGTGCGGGTTCATGGGGGAACGCAAAGAGCAAGGGTGCGGGTTCGTGGGGGAACGCAAAGAGCTAGGGTGCGGGTTCGTGGGGGAACGCAAAGAGCAAGGGTGCGGGTTCGTGGGGGAACGCAGAGAGCTAGGGTGCGGGTTCGTGGGGGAACGCAAAGAGCAAGGTTGCGGGTTCGTGGGGGAACGCAAAGAGCAAGGGTGCGGGTTCGTGGGGGAGTGCAAAGAGGAACCGTGCGGGTTCGTGGGGGAACACAATGAGGAACCGTGCGGGTTCGTGGGGGAACGCAAAGAGCAAGGGTGCGGGTTCGTGGGGGAACGCAAAGAGCAAGGGTGCGGGTTCGTGGGGGAACGCAAAGAGGAACGGTGCGGGTTCGTGGGGGAACGCAAAGAGCAAGGGTGCGGGTTGGTGGGGGAACGCAAAGAGCAATGGTGCGGGTTCGTGGGGGAAGACAAAGAGCAAGGGTGCGGGTTCGTGGGGGAACGCAAAGAGGAACCGTGCGGGTTCGTTGGGGAACGCAAAGAGGAACCGTGTGGTTTCGTGGGGGAATGCAAAGAGGAACCGTGCGGGTTCGTGGGGGAACGCAAAGAGCAAGGGTGCGGGTTCGTGGGGGAACGCAAAGAGCAAGGGTGCGGGTTCGTGGGGGAGTGCAAAGAGGAACCGTGCGGGTTCGTGGGGGAACACAATGAGGAACCGTGCGGGTTCGTGGGGGAACGCAAAGAGCAAGGGTGCGGGTTCGTGGGGGAACGCAAAGAGCAAGGGTGCGGGTTCGTGGGGGAACGCAAAGAGGAACGGTGCGGGTTCGTGGGGGAACGCAAAGAGCAAGGGTGCGGGTTCGTGGGGGAACGCAAAGAGCAATGGTGCGGGTTCGTGGGGGAACACAAAGAGCAAGGGTGCGGGTTCGTGGGGGAACGCAAAGAGCAAGGGTGCGGGTTCATGGGGGAACGCAAAGAGGAACCGTGCGGGTTTGTGGGGGAACGCAAAGAGCAAGGGTGCGGGTTCGTGGGGGAACGCAAAGAGCAAGGGTGCGGGTTCGTGGGGGAACGCAAAGAGGAACCGTGCGGGTTCATGGGGGAACGCAAAGAGCAAGGGTGCGGGTTCGTGGGGGAACGCAAAGAGCTAGGGTGCGGGTTCGTGGGGGAACGCAAAGAGCCAGGGTGCGGGTTCGTGGGGGAACGCAGAGAGCTAGGGTGCGGGTTCGTGGGGGAACGCAAAGAGCAAGGGTGCGGGTTCGTGGGGGAACGGAAAGAGCTAGGGTGCGGGTTCGTGGGGGAACGCAAAGAGCAAGGGTGCGGGTTCGTGGGGGAGTGCAAAGAGGAACCGTGCGGGTTCGTGGGGGAACGCAAAGAGGAACCGTGCGGGTTCGTGGGGGAACGCAAAGAGCAAGGGTGCGGGTTCGTCGGGGATCGCAAAGAGCAAGGGTGCAGGTTCGTGGGGGAACACAAAGAGCAAGGGTGCGGGTTCGTGGGGGAACGCAAAGAGCAAGGGTGCGGGTTCGTGGGGGAACGCAAAGAGCAAGGGTGCGGGTTCGTGGGGGAGTGCAAAGAGGAACCGTGCGGGTTCGTGGGGGAACACAATGAGGAACCGTGCGGGTTCGTGGGGGAACGCAAAGAGCAAGGGTGCGGGTTCGTGGGGGAACGCAAAGAGCAAGGGTGCGGGTTCGTGGGGGAACGCAAAGAGGAACGGTGCGGGTTCGTGGGGGAACGCAAAGAGCAAGGGTGCGGGTTCGTGGGGGAACGCAAAGAGCAAGGGTGCGGGTTCGTGGGGGAACACAAAGAGCAAGGGTGCGGGTTCGTGGGGGAACGCAAAGAGGAACCGTGCGGGTTCGTGGGGGAACGCAAAGAGGAACCGTGTGGTTTCGTGGGGGAATGCAAAGAGGAACCGTGCGGGTTCGTGGGGGAACGAAAAGAGGATCCGTGCGGGTTCGTGGGGGAGCGCAAAGAGGAACCGTGCGGGTTCGTGGGGGAACGCAAACAGCAAGGGTGCGGGTTCATGGGGGAACGCAAAGAGGAACCGTGCGGGTTTGTGGGGGAACGCAAAGAGCAAGGGTGCGGGTTCGTGGGGGAACGCAAAGAGCAAGGGTGCGGGTTCGTGGGGGAACGCAAAGAGGAACCGTGCGGGTTCATGGGGGAACGCAAAGAGCAAGGGTGCGGGTTCGTGGGGGAACGCAAAGAGCTAGGGTGCGGGTTCGTGGGGGAACGCAAAGAGCAAGGGTGCGGGTTCGTGGGGGAACGCAGAGAGCTAGGGTGCGGGTTCGTGGGGGAACGCAAAGAGCAAGGGTGCGGGTTCGTGGGGGAACGCAAAGAGCTAGGGTGCGGGTTCGTGGGGGAACGCAAAGAGGAACCGTGCGGGTTCGTGGGGGAACGCAAAGAGGAACCGAGTGGGTTCGTGGGGGAACGCAAAGAGGAACCGTGCGGGTTCGTGGGGGAACGCAAAGAGCAAGGGTGCGGGTTCGTGGGGGATCGCAAAGAGCAGGGGTGCGGGTTCGTGGGGGAACACAAAGAGCAAGGGTGCGGGTTCGTGGGGGAACGCAAAGAGCAAGGGTGCGGGTTCGTGGGGGAACGCAAAGAGGAACCGTGTGGGTTCGTGGGGGAACGCAAAGAGGAACCGTGCGGGTTCGTGGGGGAACGCAAAGAGGAACCGTGTGGGTTCGTGGGGGAACGCAAAGAGGAACCGTGCGGGTTCGTGGGGGAACGCAAAGAGCAAGGGTGCGGGTTCGTGGGGGATCGCAAAGAGCAGGGGTGCGGGTTCGTGGGGGAACACAAAGAGCAAGGGTGCGGGTTCGTGGGGGAACGCAAAGAGCAAGGGTGCGGGTTCGTGGGGGAACGCAAAGAGGAACCGTGTGGGTTCGTGGGGGAACGCAAAGAGTAACCGTGCGGGTTCGTGGGGGAACGCAAAGAGCAAGGGTGCGGGTTCGTGGGGGAACGCAAAGAGGAACCGTGCGGGTTCGTGGGGGAACGCAAATAGGAACCGTGCGGGTTCGTGGGGGAACGCAATGAGGAACCGTGCGGGTTCATGGGGGAACGCAAAGAGGAACCGTGCGGGTTCGTGGGGGAACGCAAAGAGCAAGGGTGCGGGTTCGTGGGGGAACGCAAAGAGCAAGGGTGCGGGTTCGTGGGGGAACGCAATGAGCAAGGGTGCGGGTTCGTGGGGGAACGCAAAGAGGAAGGGTGCGGGTTCGTGGGGAAACGCAAAGAGCTACGGTGCGGGTTCGTGGGGGAACGCAAAGAGCAAGGGTGCGGGTTCGTGGGGGAACGCAGAGAGCAAGGGTGCGGGTTCTTGGGGATCGCAAAGAGGAACCGTGCGGGTTCGTGGGGGAACGCAAAGAGCTAGGGTGCGGGTTCGTGGGGGAACGCAAAGAGCAAGGGTGCGGGTTCATGGGGGAGTGCAAAGAGGAACCGTGCGGGTTCGTGGGGGAACGCAAAGAGGAACCGTGCGGGTTCGTGGGTAACGCAAAGAGGAACCGTGCGGGTTCGTGGGGGAACGCAAAGAGCAAGGGTGCGGGTTCGTGGGGGAACGCAAAGAGCAAGGGTGCGGGTTCGTGGGGGAACGCAAAGAGCAAGGGTGCGGGTTCGTGGGGGAACGCAAAGAGCAAGGGTGCGGGTTCGTGGGGGAACGCAAAGAGCAAGGGTGCGGGTTCGTGGGGGAACGCAAAGAGCTACGGTGCGGGTTCGTGGGGGAACGCAAAGAGCAAGGGTGCAGGTTCGTGGGGGAACGCAGAGAGCAAGGGTGCGGGTTCTTGGGGATCGCAAGGAGGAACCGTGCGGGTTCGTGGGGGAACGCTAAGAGCTAGGGTGCGGGTTCGTGGGGGAACGCAAAGAGCAAGGGTGCGGGTTCATGGGGGAGTGCAAAGAGGAACCGTGCGGGTTCGTGCGGGAACGCAAAGAGGAACCGTGCGGGTTCGAGGGGGAACGCAAAGAGCTACGGTGCGGGATTGTGGGGGAACGCAAAGAGCAAGGGTGCCGGTTCGTGGGGGAACGCAAAGAGCAAGGGTGCGGGTTTGTGGGGGAACGCAAAGAGCAAGGGTGCGGGTTCGTGGGGGAACGCAAAGAGGAACAGTGCGGGTTCGTGGGGGAACGCAAAGAGCAAGGGTGCGGGTTCGTGGGGGAACGCAAAGAGCAAGGGTGCGGGTTCCTGGGGGAACGCAAAGAGCAAGGCTGCGGGTTCGTGGGGGAACGCAAAGAGCAAGGGTGCGGGTTCGTGGGGGAACGCAAAGAGCAAGGGTGCGGGTTCGTAGGGGAACGCAAACAGGAACCGTGCGGGTTCGTGGGGGAACGCAAAGAGGAACCGTGCGGGTTCGTGGGGGAATGCAAAGAGGAACCGTGCGGGTTCGTGGGGGAACGCAAAGAGCAAGGGTGCGGGTTCGTGGGGGAACGCAAAGAGCAAGGGTGCGGGTTCGTGGGGGAACGCAAAGAGCAAGGGTGCGGGTTCGTGGGGGAACGCAAAGAGCAAGGGTGCGGGTTCATGGGGGAACGCAAAGAGCTAGGGTGCGGGTTCGTGGGGGAACGCAAAGAGCAAGGGTGCGGGTTCGTGGGGGAACGCAAAGAGCAAGGGTGCGGGTTCGTGGGGGAACGCAAAGAGGAACCGTGCGGGTTCGTGGGGGAATGCAGAGAGCTAGGGTGCGGGTTCGTGGGGGAACGCAAAGAGCAAGGGTGTGGGTTCGTGGGGGAACGCAAAGAGCTAGGGTGCGGGTTCGTGGGGGAACGCAAAGAGCAAGGGTGCGGGTTCGTGGGGGAGTGCAAAGAGGAACCGTGCGGGTTCGTGGGGGAACGCAAAGAGCTAGGGTGCGGGTTCGTGGGGGAACGCAAAGAGGAACCGTGCGGGTTCGTGGGGAACGCAAAGAGGAACGGTGCAGGTTCGTGGGGGAACGCAAAGAGGAACGGTGCGTGTTCGTGGGGGAACGCAAAGAGCAAGGGTGCGGGTTCGTGGGGGAACGCAAAGAGGAACCGTGCGGGTTCGTGGGGGAACGCAAAGAGCAAGGGTGCGGGTTCGTGGGGGAACGCAAAGAGCTAGGGTGCGGGTTCGTGGGGGAACGCAAAGAGCAAGGGTGCGGGTTCGTGGGGGAACGCAAAGAGCAAGGGTGCGGGTTCGTGGGGGAACGCAAAGAGGAACGGTACGGGCTCGTGGGGGAACGCAAAGAGCAAGGGTGCGGGTTTGTGGGGGAACGCAAAGAGCTAGGGTGCGGGTTCGTGGGGGAACGCAAAGTGGAACCGTGCGGGTTCGTGGGGGAACGCAAAGTGGAACCGTGCGGGTTCGTGGGGGAACGCAAAGGGCAAGGGTGCGGGTTCGTGGGGGAACGCAAAGAGCAAGGGTGCGGGTTTGTGGATGAACGCAAAGAGCAAGTGTGCAAGTTCGTGGGGGAACGCAAAGAGAAAGGGTGCGGGTTCATGGGGGAACGCAAAGAGGAACCGTGCGGGTTCGTGGGGGAACGCAAAGAGCAAGGGTGCGGGTTCGTGGGGGAACGCAAAGAGCAAGGGTGCGGGTTCGTGGGGGAGTGCAAAGAGCAAGGGTGCGGGTTCGTGGGGGAACGCAAAGAGCAAGGGTGCGGGTTCGTGGGGGAACGCAAAGGGCTACGGTGCGGGTTCGTGGGGGAACGCAAAGAGCAAGGGTGCGGGTTCGTGGGGGAACGCAGAGAGCAAGGGTGCGGCTTCTTGGGGATCGCAAAGAGGAACCGTGCGGGTTCGTGGGGGAACGCAAAGAGCTAGGGTGCGGGTTCGTGGGGGAACGCAAAGAGCAAGGGTGCGGGTTCATGGGGGAGTGCAAAGAGGAACCGTGCGGGTTCGTGGGGGAACACAATGAGGAACCGTGCGGGTTCGTGGGGGAACGCAAAGAGCAAGGGTGCGGGTTCGTGGGGGAACGCAAAGAGCAAGGGTGCGGGTTCGTGGGGGAACGCAAAGAGGAACGGTGCGGGTTCGTGGGGGAACGCAAAGAGCAAGGGTGCGGGTTCGTGGGGGAACGCAAAGAGCAAGGGTGCGGGTTCGTGGGGGAACACAAAGAGCAAGGGTGCGGGTTCGTGGGGGAACGCAAAGAGGAACCGTGCGGGTTCGTGGGGGAACGCAAAGAGGAACCGTGTGGTTTCGTGGGGGAATGCAAAGAGGAACCGTGCGGGTTCGTGGGGGAACGAAAAGAGGATCCGTGCGGGTTCGTGGGGGAGCGCAAAGAGGAACCGTGCGGGTTCGTGGGGGAACGCAAACAGCAAGGGTGCGGGTTCATGGGGGAACGCAAAGAGGAACCGTGCGGGTTTGTGGGGGAACGCAAAGAGCAAGGGTGCGGGTTCGTGGGGGAACGCAAAGAGCAAGGGTGCGGGTTCGTGGGGGAACGCAAAGAGGAACCGTGCGGGTTCATGGGGGAACGCAAAGAGCAAGGGTGCGGGTTCGTGGGGGAACGCAAAGAGCTAGGGTGCGGGTTCGTGGGGGAACGCAAAGAGCAAGGGTGCGGGTTCGTGGGGGAACGCAGAGAGCTAGGGTGCGGGTTCGTGGGGGAACGCAAAGAGCAAGGGTGCGGGTTCGTGGGGGAACGCAAAGAGCTAGGGTGCGGGTTCGTGGGGGAACGCAAAGAGGAACCGTGCGGGTTCGTGGGGGAACGCAAAGAGGAACCGAGTGGGTTCGTGGGGGAACGCAAAGAGGAACCGTGCGGGTTCGTGGGGGAACGCAAAGAGCAAGGGTGCGGGTTCGTGGGGGATCGCAAAGAGCAGGGGTGCGGGTTCGTGGGGGAACACAAAGAGCAAGGGTGCGGGTTCGTGGGGGAACGCAAAGAGCAAGGGTGCGGGTTCGTGGGGGAACGCAAAGAGGAACCGTGTGGGTTCGTGGGGGAACGCAAAGAGGAACCGTGCGGGTTCGTGGGGGAACGCAAAGAGGAACCGTGTGGGTTCGTGGGGGAACGCAAAGAGGAACCGTGCGGGTTCGTGGGGGAACGCAAAGAGCAAGGGTGCGGGTTCGTGGGGGATCGCAAAGAGCAGGGGTGCGGGTTCGTGGGGGAACACAAAGAGCAAGGGTGCGGGTTCGTGGGGGAACGCAAAGAGCAAGGGTGCGGGTTCGTGGGGGAACGCAAAGAGGAACCGTGTGGGTTCGTGGGGGAACGCAAAGAGTAACCGTGCGGGTTCGTGGGGGAACGCAAAGAGCAAGGGTGCGGGTTCGTGGGGGAACGCAAAGAGGAACCGTGCGGGTTCGTGGGGGAACGCAAATAGGAACCGTGCGGGTTCGTGGGGGAACGCAATGAGGAACCGTGCGGGTTCATGGGGGAACGCAAAGAGGAACCGTGCGGGTTCGTGGGGGAACGCAAAGAGCAAGGGTGCGGGTTCGTGGGGGAACGCAAAGAGCAAGGGTGCGGGTTCGTGGGGGAACGCAATGAGCAAGGGTGCGGGTTCGTGGGGGAACGCAAAGAGGAAGGGTGCGGGTTCGTGGGGAAACGCAAAGAGCTACGGTGCGGGTTCGTGGGGGAACGCAAAGAGCAAGGGTGCGGGTTCGTGGGGGAACGCAGAGAGCAAGGGTGCGGGTTCTTGGGGATCGCAAAGAGGAACCGTGCGGGTTCGTGGGGGAACGCAAAGAGCTAGGGTGCGGGTTCGTGGGGGAACGCAAAGAGCAAGGGTGCGGGTTCATGGGGGAGTGCAAAGAGGAACCGTGCGGGTTCGTGGGGGAACGCAAAGAGGAACCGTGCGGGTTCGTGGGTAACGTAAAGAGGAACCGTGCGGGTTCGTGGGGGAACGCAAAGAGCAAGGGTGCGGGTTCGTGGGGGAACGCAAAGAGCAAGGGTGCGGGTTCGTGGGGGAACGCAAAGAGCAAGGGTGCGGGTTCGTGGGGGAACGCAAAGAGCAAGGGTGCGGGTTCGTGGGGGAACGCAAAGAGCAAGGGTGCGGGTTCGTGGGGGAACGCAAAGAGCTACGGTGCGGGTTCGTGGGGGAACGCAAAGAGCAAGGGTGCAGGTTCGTGGGGGAACGCAGAGAGCAAGGGTGCGGGTTCTTGGGGATCGCAAGGAGGAACCGTGCGGGTTCGTGGGGGAACGCTAAGAGCTAGGGTGCGGGTTCGTGGGGGAACGCAAAGAGCAAGGGTGCGGGTTCATGGGGGAGTGCAAAGAGGAACCGTGCGGGTTCGTGCGGGAACGCAAAGAGGAACCGTGCGGGTTCGAGGGGGAACGCAAAGAGCTACGGTGCGGGATTGTGGGGGAACGCAAAGAGCAAGGGTGCCGGTTCGTGGGGGAACGCAAAGAGCAAGGGTGCGGGTTTGTGGGGGAACGCAAAGAGCAAGGGTGCGGGTTCGTGGGGGAACGCAAAGAGGAACAGTGCGGGTTCGTGGGGGAACGCAAAGAGCAAGGGTGCGGGTTCGTGGGGGAACGCAAAGAGCAAGGGTGCGGGTTCCTGGGGGAACGCAAAGAGCAAGGCTGCGGGTTCGTGGGGGAACGCAAAGAGCAAGGGTGCGGGTTCGTGGGGGAACGCAAAGAGCAAGGGTGCGGGTTCGTAGGGGAACGCAAACAGGAACCGTGCGGGTTCGTGGGGGAACGCAAAGAGGAACCGTGCGGGTTCGTGGGGGAATGCAAAGAGGAACCGTGCGGGTTCGTGGGGGAACGCAAAGAGCAAGGGTGCGGGTTCGTGGGGGAACGCAAAGAGCAAGGGTGCGGGTTCGTGGGGGAACGCAAAGAGCAAGGGTGCGGGTTCGTGGGGGAACGCAAAGAGCAAGGGTGCGGGTTCGTGGGGGAACGCAAAGAGCTAGGGTGCGGGTTCGTGGGGGAACGCAAAGAGCAAGGGTGCGGGTTCGTGGGGGAACGCAAAGAGCAAGGGTGCGGGTTCGTGGGGGAACGCAAAGAGGAACCGTGCGGGTTCGTGGGGGAATGCAGAGAGCTAGGGTGCGGGTTCGTGGGGGAACGCAAAGAGCAAGGGTGTGGGTTCGTGGGGGAACGCAAAGAGCTAGGGTGCGGGTTCGTGGGGGAACGCAAAGAGCAAGGGTGCGGGTTCGTGGGGGAGTGCAAAGAGGAACCGTGCGGGTTCGTGGGGGAACGCAAAGAGCTAGGGTGCGGGTTCGTGGGGGAACGCAAAGAGGAACCGTGCGGGTTCGTGGGGAACGCAAAGAGGAACGGTGCAGGTTCGTGGGGGAACGCAAAGAGGAACGGTGCGTGTTCGTGGGGGAACGCAAAGAGCAAGGGTGCGGGTTCGTGGGGGAACGCAAAGAGGAACCGTGCGGGTTCGTGGGGGAACGCAAAGAGCAAGGGTGCGGGTTCGTGGGGGAACGCAAAGAGCTAGGGTGCGGGTTCGTGGGGGAACGCAAAGAGCAAGGGTGCGGGTTCGTGGGGGAACGCAAAGAGCAAGGGTGCGGGTTCGTGGGGGAACGCAAAGAGGAACGGTACGGGCTCGTGGGGGAACGCAAAGAGCAAGGGTGCGGGTTTGTGGGGGAACGCAAAGAGCTAGGGTGCGGGTTCGTGGGGGAACGCAAAGTGGAACCGTGCGGGTTCGTGGGGGAACGCAAAGTGGAACCGTGCGGGTTCGTGGGGGAACGCAAAGGGCAAGGGTGCGGGTTCGTGGGGGAACGCAAAGAGCAAGGGTGCGGGTTTGTGGATGAACGCAAAGAGCAAGTGTGCAAGTTCGTGGGGGAACGCAAAGAGAAAGGGTGCGGGTTCATGGGGGAACGCAAAGAGGAACCGTGCGGGTTCGTGGGGGAACGCAAAGAGCAAGGGTGCGGGTTCGTGGGGGAACGCAAAGAGCAAGGGTGCGGGTTCGTGGGGGAACGCAAAGAGCAAGGGTGCGGGTTCGTGGGGGAACGCAAAGAGCAAGGGTGCGGGTTCGTGGGGGAACGCAAAGGGCTACGGTGCGGGTTCGTGGGGGAACGCAAAGAGCAAGGGTGCGGGTTCGTGGGGGAACGCAGAGAGCAAGGGTGCGGCTTCTTGGGGATCGCAAAGAGGAACCGTGCGGGTTCGTGGGGGAACGCAAAGAGCTAGGGTGCGGGTTCGTGGGGGAACGCAAAGAGCAAGGGTGCGGGTTCATGGGGGAGTGCAAAGAGGAACCGTGCGGGTTCGTGGGGGAACGCAAAGAGGAACCGTGCGGGTTCGTGGGTAACGCAAAGAGGAACCGTCGGGTTCGTGGGGGAACGCAAAGAGCAAGGGTGCGGGTTCGTGGGGGAACGCAAAGAGCAAGGGTGCGGGTTCGTGGGGGAACGCAAAGAGCAAGGGTGCGGGTTCGTGGGGGAACGCAAAGAGCAAGGGTGCGGGTTCGTGGGGGAACGCAAAGAGCAAGGGTGCGGGTTCGTGGGGGAACGCAAAGAGCAAGGGTGCGGGTTCGTGGGGGAACGCAAAGAGCAAGGGTGCGGGTTCGTGTGGGAACGCAAAGAGCTACGGTGCGGGTTCGTGGGGGAACGCAAAGAGCTAGGGTGCGGGTTCGTGGGGGAACGCAGAGAGTAAGGGTGCGGGTTCTTGGGGATCGCAAAGAGGAACCGTGCGGGTTCGTGGGGGAACGCAAAGAGCTAGGGTGCGGGTTCGTGGGGGATCGCAAAGAGCAAGGGTGCGGGTTCATGGGGGAGTGCAAAGAGGAACCGTGCGGGTTCGTGGGGGAACGCAAAGAGGAACCGTGCGGGTTCGTGGGTAACGCAAAGTGGAACCGTGCGGGTTCGTGGGGGAACGCAAAGAGCAAGGGTGCGGGTTCGTGGGGGAACGCAAAGAGCAAGGGTGCGGGTTCGTGGCGGAACGTAAAGAGCAAGGGTGCGGGTTCGTGGGGGAACGCAAAGAGCAAGGGTGCGGGTTCGTGGGGGAACGCAAAGAGCAAGGGTGCGGGTTCGTGGGGGAACGCAAAGAGGAACTGTGCGGGTTCGTGAGGGAGCGCAAAGAGCAACTGTGCGGGTTCGTGGGGGAACGCAAAGAGGAACCGTGCGGGTTCGTGGGGGAGCGCAAAGAGGAACCGTGCGGGTTCGTGGGGGAACGCAAAGAGGAACCATGCGGGTTCGTGGGGGAACGCAAAGAGGAACCGTGCGGGTTCGTGGGGGAACGCAAAGAGGAACCGTGCGGGTTCGTGGGGGAACGCAAAGAGCAAGGGTGCGGGTTCGTGGGGGAACACAAAGAGCAAGGGTGCGGGTTCGTGGGGGAACGCAAAGAGGAACTGTGCGGGTTCGTGGGGGAACGCAAAGAGGAACCGTGTGGGTTCGTGGGGGAACGCAAAGAAGAACCGTGCGGCTTCGTGGGGGAACGCAAAGAGGAACCGTGCGGGTTCGTGGGGGAACGCAAAGAGGAACCGTGCGGGTTCGTGGGGGAACGCAAAGAGGAACCGTGCGGGTTCGTGGGGGAACGCAAAGAGCAACGGTGCGGGTTCGTGGGGGAACGCAAAAAGGATCCGTGCAGGTTCGTGGGGGAACGCAAAGAGCAAGGGTGCGGGTTCGTGGGGGAACGCAAAGAGCAAGGGTGCGGGTTTGTGGGGGAACGCAAAGAGGAACCATGCGGGTTCGTGGGGGAACGCAAAGAGGAACCGTGCGTGTTCGTGGGGGAACTCAAAGAGCAAGGGTGCGGGTTCGTGGGGGAACGAAAAGAGCTAGGGTGCGGGTTCGTGGGGGAACGCAAAGAGGAACCGTGCGGGTTCGTGGGGGAACGCAAAGAGGAACCGTGCGGGTTCGTGGGGGAACGCAAAGAGCAACGGTGCGGGTTCGTGGGGGAACGCAAAAAGGATCCGTGCAGGTTCGTGGGGGAACGCAAAGAGCAAGGGTGCGGGTTCGTGGGGGAACGCAAAGAGGAACCGTGCGGGTTCGTGGGGGAACGCAAAGAGGAACCCTGCGGGTTCGTGGGGGAACGCAAAGAGGAACCGTGCGGGTTCGTGGGGGAACTCAAAGAGCAAGGGTGCGGGTTCGTGGGGGAACGCAAAGAGGAACCGTGCGGGTCCGTGGGGGAACACAAAGAGGAACGGTGCGGGTTCGTGGGGGAACGCAAAGAGCAAGGGTGCGGGTTCGTGGGGGAACGCAAAGAGCAAGGGTGCGGGTTCGTGGGGGAACGCAAAGAGCAAGGGTGCGGGTTCGTGGGGGAACGCAAAGAGGATCCGTGCGGGTTCGTGGGGGAACGCAAAGAGGAACCGTGCGGGTTCGTGGGGGAGCGCAAAGAGGAACCGTGCGGGTTCGTGGGGGAACGCAAAGAGGAACCGTGCGGGTTCGTGGGGGAACGCAAAGAGCTAGGGTGCGGGTTCGTTGGGGAACGCAAAGAGGAACCGTGCGGGTTCGTGGGGGAACGCAAAGAGGAACCATGCGGGTTCGTGGGGGAACGCAAAGAGCAATGGTGCGCGTTCGTGGGGGAACGCAAAGAGGAACCGTGCGGGTTCGTGAAGGAACGCAAAGAGCAAGGGTGCGGGTTCGTGGGAGAACGCAAACAGAAAGGGTGCGGGTTCGTGGGGAAACGCAAAGAGCTAGGGTGCGGGTTCGTGGGGGAACGCAAAGAGCAAGGGTGCTGGTTCGTGGGGGAACGCAAAGAGCTAGGGTGCCGGTTCGTGGTGGAACGCAAAGAGCTAGGGTGCGGGTTCGTGGGGGAACGCAAAGAGGAACCATGCGGGTTCGTGGGGGAACGCAAAGAGCTACGGTGCGGGATTGTGGGGGAACGCAAAGAGCAAGGGTGCCGGTTCGTGGGGGAACGCATAGAGCAAGGGTGCGGGTTCGTGGGGGAACGCAAAGAGGAACCGTGCCGGTTCGTGGGGGAACGCAAAGAGCAAGGGTGCGGGTTCGTGGGGGAACGCAAAGAGGAACAGTGCGGGTTCGTGGGGGAACACAAAGAGGAACAGTGCGGGTTCGTGGGGGAACGCAAAGAGCAAGGGTGCGGGTTCGTGGGGGAACGCAAAGAGCAAGGGTGCGGGCTCGTGGGGGAACGCAAAGTGGAGCCGTGCGGGTTCGTGGGGGAACGCAAAGAGCAAGGGTGCGGGTTCGTGGGGGAACGCAAAGAGGAACCGTGCGGGTTCATGGGGGAACGCAAAGAGCAAGGGTGCGGGTTCGTGGGGGAACGCAAAGAGCTAGGGTGCGGGTTCGTGGGGGAACGCAAAGAGCAAGGGTGCGGGTTCGTGGGGGAACGCAGAGAGCTAGGGTGCGGGTTCGTGGGGGAACGCAAAGAGCAAGGGTGCGGGTTCGTGGGGGAACGCAAAGAGCAAGGGTGCGGGTTCGTGGGGGAGTGCAAAGAGGAACCGTGCGGGTTCGTGGGGGAACGCAATGAGGAACCGTGCGGGATCGTGGGGGAACGCAAAGAGCAAGGGTGCGGGTTCGTGGGGGAACGCAAAGAGCAAGGGTGCGGGTTCGTGGGGGAACGCAAAGAGGAACGGTGCGGGTTCGTGGGGGAACGCAAAGAGCAAGGGTGCGGGTTCGTGGGGGAACGCAAAGAGCAATGGTGCGGGTTCGTGGGGGAACACAAAGAGCAAGGGTGCGGGTTCGTGGGGGAACGCAAAGAGGAACCGTGCGGGTTCGTGGGGGAACGCAAAGAGGAACCGTGTGGTTTCGTGGGGGAATGCAAAGAGGAACCGTGCGGGTTCGTGGGGGAACGAAAAGAGGATCCGTGCGGGTTCGTGGGGGAGCGCAAAGAGGAACCGTGCGGGTTCGTGGGGGAACGCAAACAGCAAGGGTGCGGGTTCATGGGGGAACGCAAAGAGGAACCGTGCGGGTTTGTGGGGGAACGCAAAGAGCAAGGGTGCGGGTTCGTGGGGGAACGCAAAGAGCAAGGGTGCGGGTTCGTGGGGGAACGCAAAGAGGAACCGTGCGGGTTCATGGGGGAACGCAAAGAGCAAGGGTGCGGGTTCGTGGGGGAACGCAAAGAGCTAGGGTGCGGGTTCGTGGGGGAACGCAAAGAGCAAGGGTGCGGGTTCGTGGGGGAACGCAGAGAGCTAGGGTGCGGGTTCGTGGGGGAACGCAAAGAGCAAGGGTGCGGGTTCGTGGGGGAACGCAAAGAGCTAGGGTGCGGGTTCGTGGGGGAACGCAAAGAGCAAGGGTGCGGGTTCGTGGGGGAGTGCAAAGAGGAACCGTGCGGGTTCGTGGGGGAACGCAAAGAGGAACCGTGCGGGTTCGTGGGGGAACGCAAAGAGCAAGGGTGCGGGTTCGTGGGGGATCGCAAAGAGCAAGGTTGCAGGTTCGTGGGGGAACACAAAGAGCAAGGGTGCGGGTTCGTGGGGGAACGCAAAGAGCAAGGGTGCGGGTTCGTGGGGGAACGCAAAGAGCAAGGGTGCGGGTTCGTGGGGGAGTGCAAAGAGGAACCGTGCGGGTTCGTGGGGGAACACAATGAGGAACCGTGCGGGTTCGTGGGGGAACGCAAAGAGCAAGGGTGCGGGTTCGTGGGGGAACGCAAAGAGCAAGGGTGCGGGTTCGTGGGGGAACGCAAAGAGGAACGGTGCGGGTTCGTGGGGGGAACGCAAAGAGCAAGGGTGCGGGTTCGTGGGGGAACGCAAAGAGCAATGGTGCGGGTTCGTGGGGGAACACAAAGAGCAAGGGTGCGGGTTCGTGGGGGAACGCAAAGAGGAACCGTGCGGGTTCGTGGGGGAACGCAAAGAGGAACCGTGTGGTTTCGTGGGGGAATGCAAAGAGGAACCGTGCGGGTTCGTGGGGGAACGAAAAGAGGATCCGTGCGGGTTCGTGGGGGAGCGCAAAGAGGAACCGTGCGGGTTCGTGGGGGAACGCAAACAGCAAGGGTGCGGGTTCATGGGGGAACGCAAAGAGGAACCGTGCGGGTTTGTGGGGGAACGCAAAGAGCAAGGGTGCGGGTTCGTGGGGGAACGCAAAGAGCAAGGGTGCGGGTTCGTGGGGGAACGCAAAGAGGAACCGTGCGGGTTCATGGGGGAACGCAAAGAGCAAGGGTGCGGGTTCGTGGGGGAACGCAAAGAGCTAGGGTGCGGGTTCGTGGGGGAACGCAAAGAGCAAGGGTGCGGGTTCGTGGGGGAACGCAGAGAGCTAGGGTGCGGGTTCGTGGGGGAACGCAAAGAGCAAGGGTGCGGGTTCGTGGGGGAACGCAAAGAGCAAGGGTGCGGGTTCGTGGGGGAGTGCAAAGAGGAACCGTGCGGGTTCGTGGGGGAACACAATGAGGAACCGTGCGGGTTCGTGGGGGAACGCAAAGAGGAACCATGCGGGTTCGTGGGGGAACGCAAAGAGCAAGGGTGCGGGTTCATGGGGGAACGCAAAGAGGAACGGTGCGGGTTCGTGGGGGAACGCAAAGAGCAAGGGTGCGGGTTCGTGGGGGAACGCAAAGAGCAATGGTGCGGGTTCGTGGTGGAACACAAAGAGCAAGGGTGCGGGTTCGTGGGGGAACGCAAAGAGGAACCGTGCGGGTTCGTGGGGGAACGCAAAGAGGAACCGTGTGGTTTCGTGGGGGAATGCAAAGAGGAACCGTGCGGGTTCGTGGGGGAACGAAAAGAGGATCCGTGCGGGTTCGTGGGGGAGCGCAAAGAGGAACCGTGCGGGTTCGTGGGGGAACGCAAACAGCAAGGGTGCGGGTTCATGGGGGAACGCAAAGAGGAACCGTGCGGGTTTGTGGGGGAACGCAAAGAGCAAGGGTGCGGGTTCGTGGGGGAACGCAAAGAGCAAGGGTGCGGGTTCGTGGGGGAACGCAAAGAGGAACCGTGCGGGTTCATGGGGGAACGCAAAGAGCAAGGGTGCGGGTTCGTGGGGGAACGCAAAGAGCTAGGGTGCGGGTTCGTGGGGGAACGCAAAGAGCAAGGGTGCGGGTTCGTGGGGGAACGCAGAGAGCTAGGGTGCGGGTTCGTGGGGGAACGCAAAGAGCAAGGGTGCGGGTTCGTGGGGGAACGCAAAGAGCTAGGGTGCGGGTTCGTGGGGGAACGCAAAGAGCAAGGGTGCGGGTTTGTGGGGGAGTGCAAAGAGGAACCGTGCGGGTTCGTGGGGGAACGCAAAGAGGAACCGTGCGGGTTCGTGGGGGAACGCAAAGAGCAAGGGTGCGGGTTCGTGGGGGAACGCAAAGAGCAAGGGTGCGGGTTCGTGGGGGAGTGCAAAGAGGAACCGTGCGGGTTCGTGGGGGAACGCAAAGAGGAACCGTGCGGGTTCGTGGGGGAACGCAAAGAGCAAGGGTGCGGGTTCGTGGGGGATCGCAAAGAGCAAGGGTGCAGGTTCGTGGGGGAACACAAAGAGCAAGGGTGCGGGTTCGTGGGGGAACGCAAAGAGCAAGGGTGCGGGTTCGTGGGGGAACGCAAAGAGCAAGGGTGCGGGTTCGTGGGGGAGTGCAAAGAGGAACCGTGCGGGTTCGTGGGGGAACACAATGAGGAACCGTGCGGGTTCGTGGGGGAACGCAAAGAGCAAGGGTGCGGGTTCGTGGGGGAACGCAAAGAGCAAGGGTGCGGGTTCGTGGGGGAACGCAAAGAGGAACGGTGCGGGTTCGTGGGGGAACGCAAAGAGCAAGGGTGCGGGTTCGTGGGGGAACGCAAAGAGCAATGGTGCGGGTTCGTGGGGGAACACAAAGAGCAAGGGTGCGGGTTCGTGGGGGAACGCAAAGAGGAACCGTGCGGGTTCGTGGGGGAACGCAAAGAGGAACCGTGTGGTTTCGTGGGGGAATGCAAAGAGGAACCGTGCGGGTTCGTGGGGGAACGAAAAGAGGATCCGTGCGGGTTCGTGGGGGAGCGCAAAGAGGAACCGTGCGGGTTCGTGGGGGAACGCAAACAGCAAGGGTGCGGGTTCATGGGGGAACGCAAAGAGGAACCGTGCGGGTTTGTGGGGGAACGCAAAGAGCAAGGGTGCGGGTTCGTGGGGGAACGCAAAGAGCAAGGGTGCGGGTTCGTGGGGGAACGCAAAGAGGAACCGTGCGGGTTCATGGGGGAACCAAAAGAGCAAGGGTGCGGGTTCGTGGGGGAACGCAAAGAGCTAGGGTGCGGGTTCGTGGGGGAACGCAAAGAGCAAGGGTGCGGGTTCGTGGGGGAACGCAGAGAGCTAGGGTGCGGGTTCGTGGGGGAACGCAAAGAGCAAGGGTGCGGGTTCGTGGGGGAACGCAAAGAGCAAGGGTGCGGGTTCGTGGGGGAGTGCAAAGAGGAACCGTGCGGGTTCGTGGGGGAACACAATGAGGAACCGTGCGGGTTCGTGGGGGAACGCAAAGAGCAAGGGTGCGGGTTCGTGGGGGAACGCAAAGAGCAAGGGTGCGGGTTCGTGGGGGAACGCAAAGAGGAACGGTGCGGGTTCGTGGGGGAACGCAAAGAGCAAGGGTGCGGGTTCGTGGGGGAACGCAAAGAGCAATGGTGCGGGTTCGTGGGGGAACACAAAGAGCAAGGGTGCGGGTTCGTGGGGGAACGCAAAGAGGAACCGTGCGGGTTCGTGGGGGAACGCAAAGAGGAACCGTGTGGTTTCGTGGGGGAATGCAAAGAGGAACCGTGCGGGTTCGTGGGGGAACGAAAAGAGGATCCGTGCGGGTTCGTGGGGGAGCGCAAAGAGGAACCGTGCGGGTTCGTGGGGGAACGCAAACAGCAAGGGTGCGGGTTCATGGGGGAACGCAAAGAGGAACCGTGCGG
This sequence comes from Oreortyx pictus, assembly GCA_036925125.1. NCBI lineage: Eukaryota > Metazoa > Chordata > Aves > Galliformes > Odontophoridae > Oreortyx > Oreortyx pictus. The sequence goes on from JAUPFR010000058.1 coordinate 582,964, forward strand.
GTTTGTGGGGGAACGCAAAGAGCAAGGGTGCGGGTTCGTGGGGGAACGCAAAGAGCAAGGGTGCGGGTTCGTGGGGGAACGCAAAGAGGAACCGTGCGGGTTCATGGGGGAACGCAAAGAGCAAGGGTGCGGGTTCGTGGGGGAACGCAAAGAGCTAGGGTGCGGGTTCGTGGGGGAACGCAAAGAGCAAGGGTGCGGGTTCGTGGGGGAACGCAGAGAGCTAGGGTGCGGGTTCGTGGGGGAACGCAAAGAGCAATGGTGCGGGTTCGTGGGGGAACGCAAAGAGCTAGGGTGCGGGTTCGTGGGGGAACGCAAAGAGCAAGGGTGCGGGTTCGTGGGGGAGTGCAAAGAGGAACCGTGCGGGTTCGTGGGGGAACGCAAAGAGGAACCGTGCGGGTTCGTGGGGGAACGCAAAGAGCAAGGGTGCGGGTTCGTGGGGGATCGCAAAGAGCAAGGGTGCAGGTTCGTGGGGGAACACAAAGAGCAAGGGTGCGGGTTCGTGGGGGAACGCAAAGAGCAAGGGTGCGGGTTCGTGGGGGAACGCAAAGAGCAAGGGTGCGGGTTCGTGGGGGAGTGCAAAGAGGAACCGTGCGGGTTCGTGGGGGAACACAATGAGGAACCGTGCGGGTTCGTGGGGGAACGCAAAGAGCAAGGGTGCGGGTTCGTGGGGGAGTGCAAAGAGGAACCGTGCGGGTTCGTGGGGGAACACAATGAGGAACCGTGCGGGTTCGTGGGGGAACGCAAAGAGCAAGGGTGCGGGTTCGTGGGGGAACGCAAAGAGCAAGGGTGCGGGTTCGTGGGGGAACGCAAAGAGGAACGGTGCGGGTTCGTGGGGGAACGCAAAGAGCAAGGGTGCGGGTTCGTGGGGGAACGCAAAGAGCAAGGGTGCGGGTTCGTGGGGGAACGCAAAGAGCAAGGGTGCGGGTTCGTGGGGGAACGCAAAGAGCTACGGTGCGGGTTCGTGGGGGAACGCAAAGAGCAAGGGTGCGGGTTCGTGGGGGAACGCAGAGAGTAAGGGTGCGGGTTCTTGGGGATCGCAAAGAGGAACCGTGCGGGTTCGTGGGGGAACGCAAAGAGCTAGGGTGCGGGTTCGTGGGTAACGCAAAGAGCAAGGGTGCGGGTTCATGGGGGAGTGCAAAGAGGAACCGTGCGGGTTCGTGGGGGAACGCAAAGAGGAACCGTGCGGGTTCGTGGGTAACGCAAAGTGGAACCGTGCGGGTTCGTGGGGGAACGCAAAGAGCAAGGGTGCGGGTTCGTGGGGGAACGCAAAGAGCAAGGGTGCGGGTTCGTGGGGGAACGTAAAGAGCAAGGGTGCGGGTTCGTGGGGGAACGCAAAGAGCAAGGGTGCGGGTTCGTGGGAGAACGCAAAGAGCAAGGGTGCGGGTTCGTGGGGGAACGCAAAGAGGAACTGTGCGGGTTCGTGAGGGAGCGCAAAGAGCAACTGTGCGGGTTCGTGGGGGAACGCAAAGAGGAACCGTGCGGGTTCGTGGGGGAGCGCAAAGAGGAACCGTGCGGGTTCGTGGGGGAACGCAAAGAGGAACCATGCGGGTTCGTGGGGGAACGCAAAGAGGAACCGTGCGGGTTCGTGGGGGAACGCAAAGAGGAACCGTGCGGGTTCGTGGGGGAACGCAAAGAGCAAGGGTGCGGGTTCGTGGGGGAACACAAAGAGCAAGGGTGCGGGTTCGTGGGGGAACGCAAAGAGGAACTGTGCGGGTTCGTGGGGGAACGCAAAGAGGAACCGTGTGGGTTCGTGGGGGAACGCAAAGAAGAACCGTGCGGCTTCGTGGGGGAACGCAAAGAGGAACCGTGCGGGTTCGTGGGGGAACGCAAAGAGGAACCGTGCGGGTTCGTGGGGGAACGCAAAGAGGAACCGTGCGGGTTCGTGGGGGAACGCAAAGAGCAACGGTGCGGGTTCGTGGGGGAACGCAAAAAGGATCCGTGCAGGTTCGTGGGGGAACGCAAAGAGCAAGGGTGCGGGTTCGTGGGGGAACGCAAAGAGCAAGGGTGCGGGTTTGTGGGGGAACGCAAAGAGGAACCATGCGGGTTCGTGGGGGAACGCAAAGAGGAACCGTGCGTGTTCGTGGGGGAACTCAAAGAGCAAGGGTGCGGGTTCGTGGGGGAACGAAAAGAGCTAGGGTGCGGGTTCGTGGGGGAACGAAAAGAGGAACCGTGCGGGTTCGTGGGGGAACGCAAAGAGGAACCGTGCGGGTTCGTGGGGGAACGCAAAGAGCAAGGGTGCGGGTTCGTGGGGGAACGCAAAAAGGATCCGTGCAGGTTCGTGGGGGAACGCAAAGAGCAAGGGTGCGGGTTCGTGGGGGAACGCAAAGAGGAACCGTGCGGGTTCGTGGGGGAACGCAAAGAGGAACCCTGCGGGTTCGTGGGGGAACGCAAAGAGGAACCGTGCGGGTTCGTGGGGGAACTCAAAGAGCAAGGGTGCGGGTTCGTGGGGGAACGCAAAGAGGAACCGTGCGGGTTCGTGGGGGAACACAAAGAGGAACGGTGCGGGTTCGTGGGGGAACGCAAAGAGCAAGGGTGCGGGTTCGTGGGGGAACGCAAAGAGCAAGGGTGCGGGTTCGTGGGGGAACGCAAAGAGCAAGGGTGCGGGTTCGTGGGGGAACGCAAAGAGGATCCGTGCGGGTTCGTGGGGGAACGCAAAGAGGAACCGTGCGGGTTCGTGGGGGAGCGCAAAGAGGAACCGTGCGGGTTCGTGGGGGAACGCAAAGAGGAACCGTGCGGGTTCGTGGGGGAACGCAAAGAGCTAGGGTGCGGGTTCGTTGGGGAACGCAAAGAGGAACCGTGCGGGTTCGTGGGGGAACGCAAAGAGGAACCATGCGGGTTCGTGGGGGAACGCAAAGAGCAATGGTGCGCGTTCGTGGGGGAACGCAAAGAGGAACCGTGCGGGTTCGTGAAGGAACGCAAAGAGCAAGGGTGCGGGTTCGTGGGAGAACGCAAAGAGAAAGGGTGCGGGTTCGTGGGGAAACGCAAAGAGCTAGGGTGCGGGTTCGTGGGGGAACGCAAAGAGCAAGGGTGCTGGTTCGTGGGGGAACGCAAAGAGCTAGGGTGCGGGTTCGTGGGGGAACGCAAAGAGCAAGGGTGCGGGTTCGTGGGGGAACGCAAAGAGCAAGGGTGTGGGTTCGTGGGGGAACGCAAAGAGCAACGCTGCGGCTTCGTGGGGGAACGCAAAGAGGAACGGTGCGGGATTGTGGGGGAACGCAAAGAGCAAGGGTGCCGGTTCGTGGGGGAACGCATAGAGCAAGGGTGCGGGTTCGTGGGGGAACGCAAAGAGGAACAGTGCGGGTTCGTGGGGGAACGCAAAGAGGAACAGTGCGGGTTCGTGGGGGAACGCAAAGAGCAAGGGTGCGGGTTCGTGGGGGAACGCAAAGAGGAACCGTGCGGGTTCATGGGGGAACGCAAAGAGCAAGGGTGCGGGTTCGTGGGGGATCGCAAAGAGCTAGGGTGCGGGTTCGTGGGGGAACGCAAAGAGCAAGGGTGCGGGTTCGTGGGGGAACGCAGAGAGCTAGGGTGCGGGTTCGTGGGGGAACGCAAAGAGCAAGGGTGCGGGTTCGTGGGGGAACGCAAAGAGCAAGGGTGCGGGTTCGTGGGGGAGTGCAAAGAGGAACCGTGCGGGTTCGTGGGGGAACGCAATGAGGAACCGTGCGGGATCGTGGGGGAACGCAAAGAGCAAGGGTGCGGGTTCGTGGGGGAACGCAAAGAGCAAGGGTGCGGGTTCGTGGGGGAACGCAAAGAGGAACGGTGCGGGTTCGTGGGGGAACGCAAAGAGCAAGGGTGCGGGTTCGTGGGGGAACGCAAAGAGCAATGGTGCGGGTTCGTGGGGGAACACAAAGAGCAAGGGTGCGGGTTCGTGGGGGAACGCAAAGAGGAACCGTGCGGGTTCGTGGGGGAACGCAAAGAGGAACCGTGTGGTTTCGTGGGGGAATGCAAAGAGGAACCGTGCGGGTTCGTGGGGGAACGAAAAGAGGATCCGTGCGGGTTCGTGGGGGAGCGCAAAGAGGAACCATGCGGGTTCGTCGGGGAACGCAAACAGCAAGGGTGCGGGTTCATGGGGGAACGCAAAGAGGAACCGTGCGGGTTTGTGGGGGAACGCAAAGAGCAAGGGTGCGGGTTCGTGGGGGAACGCAAAGAGCAAGGGTGCGGGTTCGTGGGGGAACGCAAAGAGGAACCGTGCGGGTTCATGGGGGAACGCAAAGAGCAAGGGTGCGGGTTCGTGGGGGAACGCAAAGAGCTAGGGTGCGGGTTCGTGGGGGAACGCAAAGAGCAAGGGTGCGGGTTCGTGGGGGAACGCAGAGAGCTAGGGTGCGGGTTCGTGGGGGAACGCAAAGAGCAAGGGTGCGGGTTCGTGGGGGAACGCAAAGAGCTAGGGTGCGGGTTCGTGGGGGAACGCAAAGAGCAAGGGTGCGGGTTCGTGGGGGAGTGCAAAGAGGAACCGTGCGGGTTCGTGGGGGAACGCAAAGAGGAACCGTGCGGGTTCGTGGGGGAACGCAAAGAGCAAGGGTGCGGGTTCGTGGGGGATCGCAAAGAGCAAGGGTGCAGGTTCGTGGGGGAACACAAAGAGCAAGGGTGCGGGTTCGTGGGGGAACGCAAAGAGCAAGGGTGCGGGTTCGTGGGGGAACGCAAAGAGCAAGGGTGCGGGTTCGTGGGGGAACGCAAAGAGGAACCGTGCGGGTTCGTGGGGGAACACAATGAGGAACCGTGCGGGTTCGTGGGGGAACGCAAAGAGCAAGGGTGCGGGTTCGTGGGGGAACGCAAAGAGCTAGGGTGCGGGTTCGTGGGGGAACGCAAAGAGCAAGGGTGCGGGTTTGTGGGGGAGTGCAAAGAGGAACCGTGCGGGTTCGTGGAGGAACGCAAAGAGGAACCGTGCGGGTTCGTGGGGGAACGCAAAGAGCAAGGGTGCGGGTTCGTGGGGGAACGCAAAGCGCAAGGGTGCGGGTTCGTGGGGGAGTGCAAAGAGGAACCGTGCGGGTTCGTGGGGGAACGCAAAGAGGAACCGTGCGGGTTCGTGGGGGAACGCAAAGAGCAAGGGTGCGGGTTCGTGGGGGATCGCAAAGAGCAAGGGTGCAGGTTCGTGGGGGAACACAAAGAGCAAGGGTGCGGGTTCGTGGGGGAACGCAAAGAGCAAGGGTGCGGGTTCGTGGGGGAACGCAAAGAGCAAGGGTGCGGGTTCGTGGGGGAGTGCAAAGAGGAACCGTGCGGGTTCGTGGGGGAACACAATGAGGAACCGTGCGGGTTCGTGGGGGAACGCAAAGAGCAAGGGTGCGGGTTCGTGGGGGAACGCAAAGAGCAAGGGTGCGGGTTCGTGGGGGAGTGCAAAGAGGAACCGTGCGGGTTCGTGGGGGAACGCAAAGAGGAACGGTGCGGGTTCGTGGGGGAACGCAAAGAGCAAGGGTGCGGGTTCGTGGGGGAACGCAAATAGCAATGGTGCGGGTTCGTGGGGGAACACAAAGAGCAAGGGTGCGGGTTCGTGGGGGAACGCAAAGAGGAACCGTGCGGGTTCGTGGGGGAACGCAAAGAGGAACCGTGTGGTTTCGTGGGGGAATGCAAAGAGGAACCGTGCGGGTTCGTGGGGGAACGAAAAGAGGATCCGTGCGGGTTCGTGGGGGAGCGCAAAGAGGAACCGTGCGGGTTCGTGGGGGAACGCAAACAGCAAGGGTGCGGGTTCATGGGGGAACGCAAAGAGGAACCGTGCGGGTTTGTGGGGGAACGCAAAGAGCAAGGGTGCGGGTTCGTGGGGGAACGCAAAGAGCAAGGGTGCGGGTTCGTGGGGGAACGCAAAGAGGAACCGTGCGGGTTCATGGGGGAACGCAAAGAGCAAGGGTGCGGGTTCGTGGGGGAACGCAAAGAGCTAGGGTGCGGGTTCGTGGGGGAACGCAAAGAGCAAGGGTGCGGGTTCGTGGGGGAACGCAGAGAGCTAGGGTGCGGGTTCGTGGGGGAACGCAAAGAGCAAGGGTGCGGGTTCGTGGGGGAACGCAAAGAGCAAGGGTGCGGGTTCGTGGGGGAGTGCAAAGAGGAACCGTGCGGGTTCGTGGGGGAACACAATGAGGAACCGTGCGGGTTCGTGGGGGAACGCAAAGAGCAAGGGTGCGGGTTCGTGGGGGAACGCAAAGAGCAAGGGTGCGGGTTCGTGGGGGAACGCAAAGAGGAACGGTGCGGGTTCGTGGGGGAACGCAAAGAGCAAGGGTGCGGGTTCGTGGGGGAACGCAAAGAGCAATGGTGCGGGTTCGTGGGGGAACACAAAGAGCAAGGGTGCGGGTTCGTGGGGGAACGCAAAGAGGAACCGTGCGGGTTCGTGGGGGAACGCAAAGAGGAACCGTGTGGTTTCGTGGGGGAATGCAAAGAGGAACCGTGCGGGTTCGTGGGGGAACGAAAAGAGGATCCGTGCGGGTTCGTGGGGGAGCGCAAAGAGGAACCGTGCGGGTTCGTGGGGGAACGCAAACAGCAAGGGTGCGGGTTCATGGGGGAACGCAAAGAGGAACCGTGCGGGTTTGTGGGGGAACGCAAAGAGCAAGGGTGCGGGTTCGTGGGGGAACGCAAAGAGCAAGGGTGCGGGTTCGTGGGGGAACGCAAAGAGGAACCGTGCGGGTTCATGGGGGAACGCAAAGAGCAAGGGTGCGGGTTCGTGGGGGAACGCAAAGAGCTAGGGTGCGGGTTCGTGGGGGAACGCAAAGAGCAAGGGTGCGGGTTCGTGGGGGAACGCAGAGAGCTAGGGTGCGGGTTCGTGGGGGAACGCAAAGAGCAAGGGTGCGGGTTCGTGGGGGAACGCAAAGAGCAAGGGTGCGGGTTCGTGGGGGAACGCAAAGAGCAAGGGTGCGGGTTCGTGGGGGAGTGCAAAGAGGAACCGTGCGGGTTCGTGGGGGAACGCAAAGAGGAACCGTGCGGGTTCGTGGGGGAACGCAAAGAGCAAGGGTGCGGGTTCGTGGGGGATCGCAAAGAGCAAGGGTGCAGGTTCGTGGGGGAACACAAAGAGCAAGGGTGTGGGTTCGTGGGGGAACGCAAAGAGCAAGGGTGCGGGTTCGTGGGGGAACGCAAAGAGCAAGGGTGCGGGTTCGTGGGGGAGTGCAAAGAGGAACCGTGCGGGTTCGTGGGGGAACGCAATGAGGAACCGTGCGGGTTCGTGGGGGAACGCAAAGAGCAAGGGTGCGGGTTCGTGGGGGAACGCAAAGAGCAAGGGTGCGGGTTCGTGGGGGAACGCAAAGAGGAACGGTGCGGGTTCGTGGGGGAACGCAAAGAGCAAGGGTGCGGGTTCGTGGGGGAACGCAAAGAGCAAGGGTGCGGGTTCGTGGGGGAACGCAAAGAGCAAGGGTGCGGGTTCGTGGGGGAGTGCAAAGAGGAACCGTGCGGGTTCGTGGGGGAACGCAAAGAGGAACCGTGCGGGTTCGTGGGGGAACGCAAAGAGCAAGGGTGCGGGTTCGTGGGGGATCGCAAAGAGCAAGGGTGCAGGTTCGTGGGGGAACACAAAGAGCAAGGGTGTGGGTTCGTGGGGGAACGCAAAGAGCAAGGGTGCGGGTTCGTGGGGGAACGCAAAGAGCAAGGGTGCGGGTTCGTGGGGGAGTGCAAAGAGGAACCGTGCGGGTTCGTGGGGGAACGCAATGAGGAACCGTGCGGGTTCGTGGGGGAACGCAAAGAGCAAGGGTGCGGGTTCGTGGGGGAACGCAAAGAGCAAGGGTGCGGGTTCGTGGGGGAACGCAAAGAGGAACGGTGCGGGTTCGTGGGGGAACGCAAAGAGCAAGGGTGCGGGTTCGTGGGGGAACGCAAAGAGCAAGGGTGCGGGTTCGTGGGGGAACGCAAAGAGCAAGGGTGCGGGTTCGTGGGGGAGTGCAAAGAGGAACCGTGCGGGTTCGTGGGGGAACGCAAAGAGGAACCGTGCGGGTTCGTGGGGGAACGCAAAGAGCAAGGGTGCGGGTTCGTGGGGGAACGCAAAGAGCTAGGGTGCGGGTTCGTGGGGGAACGCAAAGAGCAAGGGTGCGGGTTCGTGGGGGAACGCAGAGAGCTAGGGTGCGGGTTCGTGGGGGAACGCAAAGAGCAAGGGTGCGGGTTCGTGGGGGAACGCAAAGAGCAAGGGTGCGGGTTCGTGGGGGAACGCAAAGAGCAAGGGTGCGGGTTCGTGGGGGAGTGCAAAGAGGAACCGTGCGGGTTCGTGGGGGAACGCAAAGAGGAACCGTGCGGGTTCGTGGGGGAACGCAAAGAGCAAGGGTGCGGGTTCGTGGGGGATCGCAAAGAGCAAGGGTGCAGGTTCGTGGGGGAACACAAAGAGCAAGGGTGTGGGTTCGTGGGGGAACGCAAAGAGCAAGGGTGCGGGTTCGTGGGGGAACGCAAAGAGCAAGGGTGCGGGTTCGTGGGGGAGTGCAAAGAGGAACCGTGCGGGTTCGTGGGGGAACGCAATGAGGAACCGTGCGGGTTCGTGGGGGAACGCAAAGAGCAAGGGTGCGGGTTCGTGGGGGAACGCAAAGAGCAAGGGTGCGGGTTCGTGGGGGAACGCAAAGAGGAACGGTGCGGGTTCGTGGGGGAACGCAAAGAGCAAGGGTGCGGGTTCGTGGGGGAACGCAAAGAGCAAGGGTGCGGGTTCGTGGGGGAACGCAAAGAGCAAGGGTGCGGGTTCGTGGGGGAGTGCAAAGAGGAACCGTGCGGGTTCGTGGGGGAACGCAAAGAGGAACCGTGCGGGTTCGTGGGGGAACGCAAAGAGCAAGGGTGCGGGTTCGTGGGGGATCGCAAAGAGCAAGGGTGCAGGTTCGTGGGGGAACACAAAGAGCAAGGGTGCGGGTTCGTGGGGGAACGCAAAGAGCAAGGGTGCGGGTTCGTGGGGGAACGCAAAGAGCAAGGGTGCGGGTTCGTGGGGGAGTGCAAAGAGGAACCGTGCGGGTTCGTGGGGGAACACAATGAGGAACCGTGCGGGTTCGTGGGGGAACGCAAAGAGCAAGGGTGCGGGTTCGTGGGGGAACGCAAAGAGCAAGGGTGCGGGTTCGTGGGGGAACGCAAAGAGGAACGGTGCGGGTTCGTGGGGGAACGCAAAGAGCAAGGGTGCGGGTTCGTGGGGGAACGCAAAGAGCAATGGTGCGGGTTCGTGGGGGAACACAAAGAGCAAGGGTGCGGGTTCGTGGGGGAACGCAAAGAGGAACCGTGCGGGTTCGTGGGGGAACGCAAAGAGGAACCGTGTGGTTTCGTGGGGGAATGCAAAGAGGAACCGTGCGGGTTCGTGGGGGAACGAAAAGAGGATCCGTGCAGGTTCGTGGGGGAGCGCAAAGAGGAACCGTGCGGGTTCGTGGGGGAACGCAAACAGCAAGGGTGCGGGTTCATGGGGGAACGCAAAGAGGAACCGTGCGGGTTTGTGGGGGAACGCAAAGAGCAAGGGTGCGGGTTCGTGGGGGAACGCAAAGAGCAAGGGTGCGGGTTCGTGGGGGAACGCAAAGAGGAACCGTGCGGGTTCATGGGGGAACGCAAAGAGCAAGGGTGCGGGTTCGTGGGGGAACGCAAAGAGCTAGGGTGCGGGTTCGTGGGGGAACGCAAAGAGCAAGGGTGCGGGTTCGTGGGGGAACGCAGAGAGCTAGGGTGCGGGTTCGTGGGGGAACGCAAAGAGCAAGGGTGCGGGTTCGTGGGGGAACGCAAAGAGCAAGGGTGCGGGTTCGTGGGGGAGTGCAAAGAGGAACCGTGCGGGTTCGTGGGGGAACACAATGAGGAACCGTGCGGGTTCGTGGGGGAACGCAAAGAGCAAGGGTGCGGGTTCGTGGGGGAACGCAAAGAGCAAGGGTGCGGGTTCGTGGGGGAACGCAAAGAGGAACGGTGCGGGTTCGTGGGGGAACGCAAAGAGCAAGGGTGCGGGTTCGTGGGGGAACGCAAAGAGCAATGGTGCGGGTTCGTGGGGGAACACAAAGAGCAAGGGTGCGGGTTCGTGGGGGAACGCAAAGAGGAACCGTGCGGGTTCGTGGGGGAACGCAAAGAGGAACCGTGTGGTTTCCTGGGGGAATGCAAAGAGGAACCGTGCGGGTTCGTGGGGGAACGAAAAGAGGATCCGTGCGGGTTCGTGGGGGAGCGCAAAGAGGAACCGTGCGGGTTCGTGTGGGAACGCAAACAGCAAGGGTGCGGGTTCATGGGGGAACGCAAAGAGGAACCGTGCGGGTTTGTGGGGGAACGCAAAGAGCAAGGGTGCGGGTTCGTGGGGGAACGCAAAGAGGAACTGTGCGGGTTCGTGGGGGAACGCAAAGAGGAACCGTGCGGGTTCATGGGGGAACGCAAAGAGCAAGGGTGCGGGTTCGTGGGGGAACGCAAAGAGCTAGGGTGCGGGTTCGTGGGGGAACGCAAAGAGCAAGGGTGCGGGTTCGTGGGGGAACGCAGAGAGCTAGGGTGCGGGTTCGTGGGGGAACGCAAAGAGCAAGGGTGCGGGTTCGTGGGGGAACGCAAAGAGCTAGGGTGCGGGTTCGTGGGGGAACGCAAAGAGCAAGGGTGCGGGTTCGTGGGGGAGTGCAAAGAGGAACCGTGCGGGTTCGTGGGGGAACGCAAAGAGGAACCGTGCGGGTTCGTGGGGGAACGCAAAGAGCAAGGGTGCGGGTTCGTGGGGGATCGCAAAGAGCAAGGGTGCAGGTTCGTGGGGGAACACAAAGAGCAAGGGTGCGGGTTCGTGGGGGAACGCAAAGAGCAAGGGTGCGGGTTCGTGGGGGAACGCAAAAAGGATCCGTGCAGGTTCGTGGGGGAACACAAAGAGCAAGGGTGCGGGTTCGTGGGGGAACGCAAAGAGGAACCGTGCGGGTTCGTGGGGGAACGCAAAGAGGAACCGTGTGGTTTCCTGGGGGAATGCAAAGAGGAACCGTGCGGGTTCGTGGGGGAACGAAAAGAGGATCCGTGCGGGTTCGTGGGGGAGCGCAAAGAGGAACCGTGCGGGTTCGTGGGGGAACGCAAACAGCAAGGGTGCGGGTTCATGGGGGAACACAAAGAGGAACCGTGCGGGTTTGTGGGGGAACGCAAAGAGCAAGGGTGCGGGTTCGTGGGGGAACGCAAAGAGCAAGGGTGCGGGTTCGTGGGGGAACGCAAAGAGGAACCGTGCGGGTTCATGGGGGAACGCAAAGAGCAAGGGTGCGGGTTCGTGGGGGAACGCAAAGAGCTAGGGTGCGGGTTCGTGGGGGAACGCAAAGAGCAAGGGTGCGGGTTCGTGGGGGAACGCAGAGAGCTAGGGTGCGGGTTCGTGGGGGAACGCAAAGAGCAAGGGTGCGGGTTCGTGGGGGAACGCAAAGAGCTAGGGTGCGGGTTCGTGGGGGAACGCAAAGAGCAAGGGTGCGGGTTCGTGGGGGAGTGCAAAGAGGAACCGTGCGGGTTCGTGGGGGAACGCAAAGAGGAACCGTGCGGGTTCGTGGGGGAACGCAAAGAGCAAGGTTGCGGGTTCGTGGGGGAACGCAAAGAGCAAGGGTGCGGGTTCGTGGGGGAGTGCAAAGAGGAACCGTGCGGGTTCGTGGGGGAACACAATGAGGAACCGTGCGGGTTCGTGGGGGAGTGCAAAGAGGAACCGTGCGGGTTCGTGGGGGAACACAATGAGGAACCGTGCGGGTTCGTGGGGGAACGCAAAGAGGAACGGTGCGGGTTCGTGGGGGAACGCAAAGAGCAAGGGTGCGGGTTCGTGGGGGAACGCAAAGAGCAATGGTGCGGGTTCGTGGGGGAACACAAAGAGCAAGGGTGCGGGTTCGTGGGGGAACGCAAAGAGCAAGGGTGCGGGTTCATGGGGGAACGCAAAGAGGAACCGTGCGGGTTTGTGGGGGAACGCAAAGAGCAAGGGTGCGGGTTCGTGGGGGAACGCAAAGAGCAAGGGTGCGGGTTCGTGGGGGAACGCAAAGAGGAACCGTGCGGGTTCATGGGGGAACGCAAAGAGCAAGGGTGCGGGTTCGTGGGGGAACGCAAAGAGCTAGGGTGCGGGTTCGTGGGGGAACGCAAAGAGGAACCGTGCGGGTTCGTGGGGGAACTCAAAGAGCAAGGGTGCGGGTTCGTGGGGGAACGCAAAGAGGAACCGTGCGGGTTCGTGGGGGAACACAAAGAGGAACGGTGCGGGTTCGTGGGGGAACGCAAAGAGCAAGGGTGCGGGTTCGTGGGGGAACGCAAAGAGCAAGGGTGCGGGTTCGTGGGGGAACGCAAAGAGCAAGGGTGCGGGTTCGTGGGGGAACGCAAAGAGGATCCGTGCGGGTTCGTGGGGGAACGCAAAGAGGAACCGTGCGGGTTCGTGGGGGAGCGCAAAGAGGAACCGTGCGGGTTCGTGGGGGAACGCAAAGAGGAACCGTGCGGGTTCGTGGGGGAACGCAAAGAGCTAGGGTGCGGGTTCGTTGGGGAACGCAAAGAGGAACCGTGCGGGTTCGTGGGGGAACATAAAGAGGAACCATGCGGGTTCGTGGGGGAACGCAAAGAGCAATGGTGCGCGTTCGTGGGGGAACGCAAAGAGGAACCGTGCGGGTTCGTGAAGGAACGCAAAGAGCAAGGGTGCGGGTTCGTGGGAGAACGCAAAGAGAAAGGGTGCGGGTTCGTGGGGAAACGCAAAGAGCAAGGGTGCTGGTTCGTGGGGGAACGCAAAGAGCTAGGGTGCGGGTTCGTGGGGGAACGCAAAGAGCTAGGGTGCGGGTTCGTGGGGGAACGCAAAGAGGAACCATGCGGGTTCGTGGGGGAACGCAAAGAGCTACGGTGCGGGATTGTGGGGGAACGCAAAGAGCAAGGGTGCCGGTTCGTGGGGGAACGCATAGAGCAAGGGTGCCGGTTCGTGGGGGAACGCATAGAGCAAGGGTGCGGGTTCGTGGGGGAACGCAAAGAGGAACCGTGCCGGTTCGTGGGGGAACGCAAAGAGCAAGGGTGCGGGTTCGTGGGGGAACGCAAAGAGGAACAGTGCGGGTTCGTGGGGGAACGCAAAGAGGAACAGTGCGGGTTCGTGGGGGAACGCAAAGAGCAAGGGTGCGGGTTCGTGGGGGAACGCAAAGAGCAAGGGTGCGGGCTCGTGGGGGAACGCAAAGTGGAACCGTGCGGGTTCGTGGGGGAACGCAAAGAGCAAGGGTGCGGGTTCGTGGGGGAACGCAAAGAGGAACCGTGCAGGTTCGTGGGGGAACGCAAAGAGGTAGGGTGCGGGTTCGTGGGGGAACGCAAAGAGGAACCGTGCGGGTTAGTAGGGGGAACGCAAAGAGCAAGGGTGCGGGTTCGTGGGGGAACGCAAAGAGCAAGGGTGCGGGTTCGTGGGGGAACGCAAAGAGCTAGGGTGCGGGTTCGTGGGGGAATGCAAAGAGGATCCGTGCGGGTTCGAGGGGGAACGCAAAGAGCTACGGTGCGGGATTGCGGGGGAACGCAAAGAGCAAGGGTGCCGGTTCGTGGGGGAACGCAAAGAGCAAGGGTGCGGGTTCGTGGGGGAACGCAAAGAGCAAGGGTGCGGGTTCGTGGGGGAACGCAAAGAGCAAGGGTGCGGGTTCGTGGGGGAACGCAAAGAGGAACAGTGCGGGTTCGTGGGGGAACGCAAAGAGCAAGGGTGCGGGTTCGTGGGGGAACGCAAAGAGGAACCGTGCGGGATCGTGGGGGAACGCAAAGTGGAACCGTGCGGGTTCGTGGGGGAACGCAAAGAGGAACCGTGCGGTTTCATGGGGGAACGCAAAGGGCAAGGGTGCGGGTTCGTGGGGGAACGCAAAGAGCAAGGGTGCGGGTTCGTGGGGGAACGCAAAGAGGAACCCTGCGGGTTCGTGGGGGAACGCAAAGAGGAACCGTGCGGGTTCGTGGGGGAACTCAAAGAGCAAGGGTGCGGGTTCGTGGGGGAACGCAAAGAGGAACCGTGCGGGTTCGTGGGGGAACACAAAGAGGAACGGTGCGGGTTCGTGGGGGAACGCAAAGAGCAAGGGTGCGGGTTCGTGGGGGAACGCAAAGAGCAAGGGTGCGGGTTCGTGGGGGAACGCAAAGAGCAAGGGTGCGGGTTCGTGGGGGAACGCAAAGAGGATCCGTGCGGGTTCGTGGGGGAACGCAAAGAGGAACCGTGCGGGTTCGTGGGGGAGCGCAAAGAGGAACCGTGCGGGTTCGTGGGGGAACGCAAAGAGGAACCGTGCGGGTTCGTGGGGGAACGCAAAGAGCTAGGGTGCGGGTTCGTTGGGGAACGCAAAGAGGAACCGTGCGGGTTCGTGGGGGAACGCAAAGAGGAACCATGCGGGTTCGTGGGGGAACGCAAAGAGCAATGGTGCGCGTTCGTGGGGGAACGCAAAGAGGAACCGTGCGGGTTCGTGAAGGAACGCAAAGAGCAAGGGTGCGGGTTCGTGGGAGAACGCAAAGAGAAAGGGTGCGGGTTCGTGGGGAAACGCAAAGAGCTAGGGTGCGGGTTCGTGGGGGAACGCAAAGAGCAAGGGTGCTGGTTCGTGGGGGAACGCAAAGAGCTAGGGTGCGGGTTCGTGGGGGAACGCAAAGAGCTAGGGTGCGGGTTCGTGGGGGAACGCAAAGAGGAACCATGCGGGTTCGTGGGGGAACGCAAAGAGCTACGGTGCGGGATTGTGGGGGAACGCAAAGAGCAAGGGTGCCGGTTCGTGGGGGAACGCATAGAGCAAGGGTGCGGGTTCGTGGGGGAACGCAAAGAGGAACCGTGCCGGTTCGTGGGGGAACGCAAAGAGCAAGGGTGCGGGTTCGTGGGGGAACGCAAAGAGGAACAGTGCGGGTTCGTGGGGGAACGCAAAGAGGAACAGTGCGGGTTCGTGGGGGAACGCAAAGAGCAAGGGTGCGGGTTCGTGGGGGAACGCAAAGAGCAAGGGTGCGGGCTCGTGGGGGAACGCAAAGTGGAACCGTGCGGGTTCGTGGGGGAACGCAAAGAGCAAGGGTGCGGGTTCGTGGGGGAACGCAAAGAGGAACCGTGCAGGTTCGTGGGGGAACGCAAAGAGGTAGGGTGCGGGTTCGTGGGGGAACGCAAAGAGGAACCGTGCGGGTTAGTAGGGGGAACGCAAAGAGCAAGGGTGCGGGTTCGTGGGGGAACGCAAAGAGCAAGGGTGCGGGTTCGTGGGGGAACGCAAAGAGCTAGGGTGCGGGTTCGTGGGGGAATGCAAAGAGGAACCGTGCGGGTTCGAGGGGGAACGCAAAGAGCTACGGTGCGGGATTGTGGGGGAACGCAAAGAGCAAGGGTGCCGGTTCGTGGGGGAACGCAAAGAGCAAGGGTGCGGGTTCGTGGGGGAACGCAAAGAGCAAGGGTGCGGGTTCGTGGGGGAACGCAAAGAGCAAGGGTGCGGGTTCGTGGGGGAACGCAAAGAGGAACAGTGCGGGTTCGTGGGGGAACGCAAAGAGCAAGGGTGCGGGTTCGTGGGGGAACGCAAAGAGGAACCGTGCGGTTTCATGGGGGAACGCAAAGGGCAAGGGTGCGGGTTCGTGGGGGAACGCAAAGAGCTAGGGTGCGGGTTCGTGGGGGAATGCAAAGAGGAACCGTGCGGGTTCGAGGGGGAACGCAAAGAGCTACGGTGCGGGATTGTGGGGGAACGCAAAGAGCAAGGGTGCCGGTTCGTGGGGGAACGCAAAGAGCAAGGGTGCGGGTTCGTGGGGGAACGCAAAGAGCAAGGGTGCGGGTTCGTGGGGGAACGCAAAGAGCAAGGGTGCGGGTTCGTGGGGGAACGCAAAGAGGAACAGTGCGGGTTCGTGGGGGAACGCAAAGAGCAAGGGTGCGGGTTCGTGGGGGAACGCAAAGAGGAACCGTGCGGGATCGTGGGGGAACGCAAAGTGGAACCGTGCGGGTTCGTGGGGGAACGCAAAGAGGAACCGTGCGGTTTCATGGGGGAACGCAAAGGGCAAGGGTGCGGGTTCGTGGGGGAACGCAAAGAGCAAGGGTGCGGGTTCGTGGGGGAGTGCAAAGAGGAACCGTGCGGGTTCGTGGGGGAACGCAAAGAGGAACCGTGCGGGTTCGTGGGGGAACGCAAAGAGCAAGGGTGCGGGTTCGTGGGGGATCGCAAAGAGCAAGGGTGCGGGTTCGTGGGGGAACACAAAGAGCAAGGGTGCGGGTTCGTGGGGGAACGCAAAGAGCAAGGGTGCGGGTTCGTGTGGGAACGCAAAGAGGAACCGTGTGGGTTCGTGGGGGAACGCAAAGAGGAACCGTGCGGGTTCGTAGGGGGAACGCAAAGAGCAAGGGTGCGGGTTCGTGGGGGAACGCAAAGAGCAAGGGTGCGGGTTCGTGGGGGAACGCAAAGAGGAACCGTGCGGGTTCGTGGGGGAACGCAAAGAGCAAGGGTGCGGGTTCGTGGGGGAACGCAAAGAGCAAGGGTGCGGGTTCGTGGGGGAACGCAAAGAGCTAGGGTGCGGGTTCGTGGGGGAATGCAAAGAGGAACCGTGCGGGTTCGAGGGGGAACGCAAAGAGCTACGGTGCGGGATTGTGGGGGAACGCAAAGAGCAAGGGTGCCGGTTCGTGGGGGAACGCAAAGAGCAAGGGTGCGGGTTCGTGGGGGAACGCAAAGAGCAAGGGTGCGGGTTCGTGGGGGAACGCAAAGAGCAAGGGTGCGGGTTCGTGGGGGAACGCAAAGAGGAACAGTGCGGGTTCGTGGGGGAACGCAAAGAGCAAGGGTGCGGGTTCGTGGGGGAACGCAAAGAGGAACAGTGCGGGTTCGTGGGGGAACGCAAAGAGCAAGGGTGCGGGTTCGTGGGGGAACGCAAAGAGGAACCGTGCAGGATCGTGGGGTAACGCAAAGTGGAACCGTGCGGGTTCGTGGGGGAACGCAAAGAGGAACCGTGCGGTTTCATGGGGGAACGCAAAGGGCAAGGGTGCGGGTTCGTGGGGGAACGCAAAGAGCAAGGGTGCGGGTTCGTGGGGGAGTGCAAAGAGGAACCGTGCGGGTTCGTGGGGGAACGCAAAGAGGAACCGTGCGGGTTCGTGGGGGAACGCAAAGAGCAAGGGTGCGGGTTCGTGGGGGATCGCAAAGAGCAAGGGTGCGGGTTCGTGGGGGAACACAAAGAGCAAGGGTGCGGGTTCGTGGGGGAACGCAAAGAGCAAGGGTGCGGGTTCGTGTGGGAACGCAAAGAGGAACCGTGTGGGTTCGTGGGGGAATGCAAAGAGTAACCGTGCGGGTTCGTGGGGGAACGCAAAGAGCAAGGGTGCGGGTTCGTGGGGGAACGCAAAGAGGAACCGTGCGGGTTCGTGGGGGAACGCAAAGAGGAACCGTGCGGGTTCGTGGGGGAACGCAAAGAGGAACCGTGCGGGTTCGTGGGGGAACGCAAAGAGGAACCGTGCAGGTTCGTGGGGGAACGCAAAGAGCTAGAGTGCGGTTTCGTGGGGGAACGCAAAGAGGAACCGTGCGGGTTCGTGGGGGAACGCAAAGAGCAAGGGTGCGGGTTCGTGGGGGAACGCAAAGAGCAAGGGTGCGGGTTCGTGGGGGAACGCAAAGAGGAACCGTGCGGGTTCGTGGGGGAACGCAAAGAGCAAGGGTGCGGGTTCTTGGGGGAACGCAAAGAGCAAGGGTGCGGGTTCGTGGGGGAACGCAAAGAGGAACCGTGCAGGTTCGTGGGGGAACGCAAAGAGCTAGGGTGCGGGTTCGTGGGGGAACGCAAAGAGGAACGGTGCGGGTTCGTGGGGGAACGCAAAGAGCAAGGGTGCGGGTTCGTGGGGGAACGCAAAGAGCAAGGGTGCGGGTTCGTGGGTGAACGCAAAGAGGAACCGTGCGGGTTCGTGGGGGAACGCAAAGAGCAAGGGTGCGGGTTCTTGGGGGAACGCAAAGAGGAACCGTGCGGTTTCGTGGGGGAACGCAAAGGGCAAGGGTGCGGGTTCGTGGGGGAACGCAAAGAGGAACCGTGCGGGTTTGTGGATGAACGCAAAGAGCAATTGTGCAAGTTCGTGGGGGAACGCAAAGAGCAAGGGTGCGGGTTCCTGGGGGAACACAAAGAGGAACCGTGCGGGTTCGTGGGGGAACGCAAAGAGCAAGGCTGCGGGTTCGTGGGGGAACGCAAAGAGCAAGGGTGCGGGTTCGTGGGGGAACGCAAAGAGCAAGGGTGCGCGTTCGTGGGGGAACGCAAAGAGCAAGGGTGCGGGTTCGTGGGGGAACGCAAAGAGCAAGGGTGCGGGTTCGTGGGGGAACGCAGAGAGCTAGGGTGCGGGTTCGTGGGGGAACGCAAAGAGCAAGGGTGCGGGTTCGTGGGGGAACGCAAAGAGCTAGGGTGCGGGTTCCTGGGGGAACGCAAAGAGCAAGGGTGCGGGTTCGTGGGGGAACGCAAAGAGCAAGGGTGCGGGTTCCTGGGGGAACGCAAAGAGCTAGGGTGCAGGTTCGTGGGGGAACACAAAGAGCAAGGGTGCGGGTTCGTGGGGGATCTCAAAGAGCAAGGGTGCGGGTTCGTGGGGGAACACAAAGAGCAAGGGTGCTGGTTCGTGGGGGAATGCAAAGAGCAAGGGTGCGGGTTCGTGGGGGAACGCAAAGAGGAACCGTGTGGGTTCGTGGGGGAACGCAAAGAGTAACCGTGCGGGTTCGTGGGGGAACGCAAAGAGCAAGGGTGCGGGTTCGTGGGGGAACGCAAAGAGGAACCGTGCGGGTACGTGGGGGAACGCAAAGAGGAACCGTGCGGTTTCGTGGGGGAACGCAAAGGGCAAGGGTGCGGGTTCGTTGGGGAACGCAAAGAGCAAGGGTGCGGGTTCGTGGGGGAGTGCAAAGAGGAACCGTGCGGGTTCGTGGGGGAACGCAAAGAGCAAGGGTGCGGGTTCGTGGGGGAATGCAAAGAGCAAGGGTGCGGGTTCGTGGGGGATCGCAAAAAGCAAGGGTGCGGGTTCGTGGGGGAACACAAAGAGCAAGGGTGCAAGTTCGTGGGGGAACGCAAAGAGCTAGGGTGCGGGTTCGTGGGGTAATGCAAAGAGGAACCGTGCGGGTTCGAGGGGGAACGCAAAGAGCTACGGTGCGGGAATGTGGGGGAACGCAAAGAGCAAGGGTGCGGGTTCGTGGGGGAACGCAAAGAGCAAGGGTGCGGGTTCGTGGGGGAACGCAAAGAGCAAGGGTGCGGGTTCGTGGGGGAACGCAAAGAGCAAGGGTGCGGGTTCGTGGGGGAACGCAAAGAGGAACAGTGCGGGTTCGTGGGGGAACGCAAAGAGCATGGGTGCGGGTTCGTGGGGGAACGCAAAGAGGAACCGTGCGGGATCGTGGGGGAACGCAAAGTGGAACCGTGCGGGTTCGTGGGGGAACGCAAAGAGGAACCGTGCGGTTTCGTGGGGGAACGCAAAGGGCAAGGGTGCGGGTTCGTGGGGGAACTCAAAGAGCAAGGGTGCGGGTTCGTGGGGGAGTGCAAAGAGGAACCGTGCGGGTTCGTGGGGGAACGCAAAGAGGAACCGTGCGGGTTCGTGGGGGAACGCAAAGAGCAAGGGTGCGGGTTCATGGGGCAACGCAAAGAGGAACCGTGCGGGTTCGTGGGGGAACGCAAAGAGCAAGGGTGCGGGTTCGTGGGGGAACGCAAAGAGCAAGGGTGCGGGTTCGTGGGGGAACGCAAAGAGGAACCGTGTGGGTTCGTGGGGGAACGCAAAGAGCAAGGGTGCGGGTTCGTGGGGGAACGCAAAGAGCAAGGGTGCGGGTTCGTGGGGGAACGCAAAGAGGAACCGTGCGGGTTCGTGGGGGAACGCAAAGAGGAACCGTGCGGGTTCGTGGGGGAACGCAAAGAGGAACCGTGCGGGTTCGTGGGGGAACGCAAAGAGGAACCGTGCGGGTTCGTGGGGGAACGCAAAGAGGAACCGTGCAGGTTCGTGGGGGAACGCAAAGAGCTAGGGTGCGGGTTCGTGGGGGAACGCAAAGAGCAAGGGTGCGGGTTCGTGGGGGAACGCAAAGAGCAAGGGTGCGGGTTCGTGGGGGAACGCAAAGAGCAAGGGTGCGGGTTCGTGGGGGAACGCAAAGAGCAAGGGTGCGGGTTCGTGGGGGAACGCAAAGAGCAAGGGTGCGGGTTCGTGGGGGAGTGCAAAGAGGAACCGTGCGGGTTCGTGGGGGAACACAAAGAGGAACCGTGCGGGTTCGTGGGGGAACGCAAAGAGCAAGGGTGCGGGTTCGTGGGGGAACGCAAAGAGCAAGGGTGCGGGTTCGTGGGGGAACGCAAAGAGGAACGGTGCGGGTTCGTGGGGGAACGCAAAGAGCAAGGGTGCGGGTTCGTGGGGGAACGCAAAGAGCAATGGTGCGGGTTCGTGGGGGAACACAAAGAGCAAGGGTGCGGGTTCGTGGGGGAACGCAAAGAGGAACCGTGCGGGTTCGTGGGGGAACGCAAAGAGGAACCGTGTGGTTTCGTGGGGGAATGGAAAGAGGAACCGTGCGGGTTCGTGGGGGAACGAAAAGAGGATCTGTGCGGGTTCGTGGGGGAGCGCAAAGAGGAACCGTGCGGGTTCGTGGGGGAACGCAAAAAGCAAGGGTGAGGGTTCATGGGGGAACGCAAAGACGAACCGTGCGGGTTTGTGGGGGAACGCAAAGAGCAAGGGTGCGGGTTCGTGGGGGAACGCAAAGAGCAAGGGTGCGGGTTCGTGGGGGAACGCAAAGAGCAAGGGTGCGGGTTCGTGGGGGAACGCAAAGAGCAAGGGTGCGGGTTCGTGGGGGAACGCAAAGAGCTAGGGTGCGGGTTCGTGGGGGAACGCAAAGAGCAAGGGTGCGGGTTCGTGGGGGAACGCAGAGAGCTAGGGTGCGGGTTCGTGGGGGAACGCAAAGAGCAAGGGTGCGGGTTCGTGGGGGAACGCAAAGAGCAAGGGTGCGGGTTCGTGGGGGAACGCAAAGAGCAAGGGTGCGGGTTCGTGGGGGAACGCAAAGAGCAAGGGTGCGGGTTCGTGGGGGAACGCAAAGAGCAAGGGTGCGGGTTCGTGGGGGAGTGCAAAGAGGAACCGTGCGGGTTCGTGGGGGAACACAATGAGGAACCGTGCGGGTTCGTGGGGGAACGCAAAGAGCAAGGGTGCGGGTTCGTGGGGGAACGCAAAGAGCAAGGGTGCGGGTTCGTGGGGGAACGCAAAGAGGAACGGTGCGGGTTCGTGGGGGAACGCAAAGAGCAAGGGTGCGGGTTCGTGGGGGAACGCAAAGAGCAATGGTGCGGGTTCGTGGGGGAACACAAAGAGCAAGGGTGCGGGTTCGTGGGGGAACGCAAAGAGGAACCGTGCGGGTTCGTGGGGGAACACAAAGAGGAACCGTGTGGTTTCGTGGGGGAATGCAAAGAGGAACCGTGCGGGTTCGTGGGGGAACGAAAAGAGGATCCGTGCGGGTTCGTGGGGGAGCGCAAAGAGGAACCGTGCGGGTTCGTGGGGGAACGCAAAGAACAAGGGTGCGGGTTCATGGGGGAACGCAAAGAGGAACCGTGCGGGTTTGTGGGGGAACGCAAAGAGCAAGGGTGCGGGTTCGTGGGGGAACGCAAAGAGCAAGGGTGCGGGTTCGTGGGGGAACGCAAAGAGGAACCGTGCGGGTTCATGGGGGAACGCAAAGAGCAAGGGTGCGGGTTCGTGGGGGAACGCAAAGAGGAACCGTGCGGGTTCGTGGGGGAACGCAAAGAGCAAGGGTGCGGGTTCGTGGGGGAACGCAGAGAGCTAGGGTGCGGGTTCGTGGGGGAACGCAAAGAGCAAGGGTGCGGGTTCGTGGGGGAACGCAAAGAGCTAGGGTGCGGGTTCGTGGGGGAACGCAAAGAGCAAGGGTGCGGGTTCGTGGGGGAGTGCAAAGAGGAACCATGCGGGTTCGTGGGGGAACGCAAAGAGCAAGGGTGCGGGTTCGTGGGGGAACGCAAAGAGCAAGGGTGCGGGTTCGTGGGGGATCGCAAAGAGCAAGGGTGCGGGTTCGTGGGGGAACACAAAGAGCAAGGGTGCGGGTTCGTGGGGGAACGCAAAGAGCAAGGGTGCGGGTTCGTGGGGGAACGCAAAGAGGAACCGTGTGGGTTCGTGGGGGAACGCAAACAGTAAGCGTGCGGGTTCGTGGGGGAACGCAAAGAGCAAGGGTGCGGGTTCGTGGGGGAACGCAAAGAGGAACCGTGCGGGTTCGTGGGGGGACGCAAATAGGAACCGTGCGGGTTCGTGGGGGAACGCAAAGAGGAACCGTGCGGGTTCGTGGGGGAACGCAAAGAGGAACCGTGCGGGTTCTTGGGGGAACGCAAAGAGCAAGGGTGCGGGTTCGTGGGGGAACGCAAAGAGGAACCGTGCAGGTTCGTGGGGGAACGCAATGAGCAAGGGTGCGGGTTCGTGGGGGAACGCAAAGAGCAAGGGTGCGGGTTCGTGGGGGAACGCAAAGAGGAAGGGTGCGGGTTCGTGGGGGAACGCAAAGAGCTACGGTGCGGGTTCGTGGGGGAACGCAAAGAGCAAGGGTGCGGGTTCGTGGGGGAACGCAGAGAGCAAGGGTGCGGGTTCTTGGGGAACGCAAAGAGGAACCGTGCGGGTTCGTGGGGGAACGCAAAGAGCTAGGGTGCGGGTTCGTGGGGGAACGCAAAGAGCAAGGGTGCGGCTTCATGGGGGAGTGCAAAGAGGAACCGTGCGGGTTCGTGGGGGAACGCAAAGAGGAACCGTGCGGGTTCGTGGGTAACGCAAAGAGGAACCGTGCGGGTTCGTGGGGGAACGCAAAGAGCAAGGGTGCGGGTTCGTGGGGGAACGCAAAGAGCAAGGGTGCGGGTTCGTGGGGGAACGCAAAGAGGAACGGTGCGGGTTCGTGGGGGAACGCAAAGAGCAAGGGTGCGGGTTCGTGGGGGAACGCAAAGAGTAATGGAGCGGGTTCGTGGGGGAACACAAAGAGCAAGGGTGCGGGTTCGTGGGGGAACGCAAAGAGGAACCGTGCGGGTTCGTGGGGGAACGCAAAGAGGAACCGTGTGGTTTCGTGGGGGAATGCAAAGAGGAACCGTGCGGGTTCGTGGGGGAACGAAAAGAGGATCCGTGCGGGTTCGTGGGGGAGCGCAAAGAGGAACCGTGCGGGTTCGTGGGGGAACGCAAAGAGCAAGGGTGCGGGTTCATGGGGGAACGCAAAGAGGAACCGTGCGGGTTTGTGGGGGAACGCAAAGAGCAAGGGTGCGGGTTCGTGGGGGAACGCAAAGAGCAAGGGTGCGTGTTCGTGGGGGAACGCAAAGAGCAAGGGTGCGGGTTCGTGGGGGAACGCAAAGAGCAAGGGTGCGGGTTCGTGGGGGAACGCAAAGAGCTAGGGTGCGGGTTCGTGGGGGAACGCAAAGAGCAAGGGTGCGGGTTCGTGGGGGAACGCAGAGAGCTAGGGTGCGGGTTCGTGGGGGAACGCAAAGAGCAAGGGTGCGGGTTCGTGGGGGAACGCAAAGAGCAAGGGTGCGGGTTCGTGGGGGAACGCAAAGAGCAAGGGTGCGGGTTCGTGGGGGAACACAAAGAGAAAGGGTGCGGGTTCGTGGGGGAACGCAAAGAGCAAGGGTGCGGGTTCGTGGGGGAGTGCAAAGAGGAACCGTGCGGGTTCGTGGGGGAACACAATGAGGAACCGTGCGGGTTCGTGGGGGAACGCAAAGAGCAAGGGTGCGGGTTCGTGGGGGAACGCAAAGAGCAAGGGTGCGGGTTCGTGGGGGAACGCAAAGAGGAACGGTGCGGGTTCGTGGGGGAACGCAAAGAGCAAGGGTGCGGGTTCGTGGGGGAACGCAAAGAGCAATGGTGCGGGTTCGTGGGGGAACACAAAGAGCAAGGGAGCGATTTCGTGGGGGAACGCAAAGAGGAACCGTGCGGGTTCGTGGGGGAACGCAAAGAGGAACCGTGTGGTTTCGTGGGGGAATGCAAAGAGGAACCGTGCGGATTCGTGGGGGAACGAAAAGAGGATCCGTGCGGGTTCGTGGGGGAGCGCAAAGAGGAACCGTGCGGGTTCGTGGGGGAACGCAAACAGCAAGGGTGCGGGTTCATGGGGGAACGCAAAGAGGAACCGTGCGGGTTTGTGGGGGAACGCAAAGAGCAAGGGTGCGGGTTCGTGGGGGAACGCAAAGAGCAAGGGTGCGGGTTCGTGGGGGAACGCAAAGAGGAACCGTGCGGGTTCATGGGGGAACGCAAAGAGCAAGGGTGCGGGTTCGTGGGGGAACGCAAAGAGCTAGGGTGCGGGTTCGTGGGGGAACGCAAAGAGCAAGGGTGCGGGTTCGTGGGGGAACGCAGAGAGCTAGGGTGCGGGTTCGTGGGGGAACGCAAAGAGCAAGGGTGCGGGTTCGTGGGGGAACGCAAAGAGCTAGGGTGCGGGTTCGTGGGGGAACGCAAAGAGCAAGGGTGCGGGTTCGTGGGGGAGTGCAAAGAGGAACCGTGCGGGTTCGTGGGGGAACGCAAAGAGGAACCGTGCGGGTTCGTGGGGGAACGCAAAGAGCAAGGGTGCGGGTTCGTGGGGGAGTGCAAAGAGGAACCGTGCGGGTTCGTGGGGGAACACAATGAGCAAGGGTGCGGGTTCGTGGGGGAACGCAAAGAGCTAGGGTGCGGGTTCGTGGGGGAACGCAAAGAGCCAGGGTGCGGGTTCGTGGGGGAACGCAGAGAGCTAGGGTGCGGGTTCGTGGGGGAACGCAAAGAGCAAGGGTGCGGGTTCGTGGGGGAACGCAAAGAGCTAGGGTGCGGGTTCGTGGGGGAACGCAAAGAGCAAGGGTGCGGGTTCGTGGGGGAGTGCAAAGAGGAACCGTGCGGGTTCGTGGGGGAACGCAAAGAGGAACCGTGCGGGTTCGTGGGGGAACGCAAAGAGCAAGGGTGCGGGTTCGTGGGGGATCGCAAAGAGCAAGGGTGCAGGTTCGTGGGGGAACGCAAAGAGGAACCGTGCGGGTTCGTGGGGGAACGCAAAGAGCAAGGGTGCGGGTTCGTGGGGGAACGCAAAGAGAAAGGGTGCGGGTTCGTGGGGGAACGCAAAGAGCAAGGGTGCGGGTTCGTGGGGGAACGCAAAGAGCAAGGGTGCGGGTTCGTGGGGGAACGCAAAGAGCAAGGGTGCGGGTTCGTGGGGGAACGCAAAGGGCTACGGTGCGGGTTCGTGGGGGAACGCAAAGAGCAAGGGTGCGGGTTCGTGGGGGAACGCAGAGAGCAAGGGTGCGGCTTCTTGGGGATCGCAAAGAGGAACCGTGCGGGTTCGTGGGGGAACGCAAAGAGCTAGGGTGCGGGTTCGTGGGGGAACGCAAAGAGCAAGGGTGCGGGTTCATGGGGGAGTGCAAAGAGGAACCGTGCGGGTTCGTGGGGGAACGCAAAGAGGAACCGTGCGGGTTCGTGGGTAACGCAAAGAGGAACCGTGCGGGTTCGTGGGGGAACGCAAAGAGCAAGGGTGCGGGTTCGTGGGGGAACGCAAAGAGCAAGGGTGCGGGTTCGTGGGGGAACGCAAAGAGGAACCGTGCGGGTTTGTGGGGGAACGCAAAGAGCAAGGGTGCGGGTTCGTGGGGGAACGCAAAGAGCAAGGGTGCGGGTTCGTGGGGGAACGCAAAGAGGAACCGTGCGGGTTCATGGGGGAACGCAAAGAGCAAGGGTGCGGGTTCGTGGGGGAACGCAAAGAGCTAGGGTGCGGGTTCGTGGGGGAACGCAAAGAGCAAGGGTGCGGGTTCGTGGGGGAACGCAGAGAGCTAGGGTGCGGGTTCGTGGGGGAACGCAAAGAGCAAGGGTGCGGGTTCGTGGGGGAACGCAAAGAGCTAGGGTGCGGGTTCGTGGGGGAACGCAAAGAGCAAGGGTGCGGGTTCGTGGGGGAGTGCAAAGAGGAACCGTGCGGGTTCGTGGGGGAACGCAAAGAGGAACCGTGCGGGTTCGTGGGGGAACGCAAAGAGCAAGGGTGCGGGTTCGTGGGGGATCGCAAAGAGCAGGGGTGCGGGTTCGTGGGGGAACAAAAGAGCAAGGGTGCGTGTTCGTGGGGGAACGCAAAGAGCAAGGGTGCGGGTTCGTGGGGGAACGCAAAGAGGAACCGTGTGGGTTCGTGGGGGAACGCAAAGAGTAACCGTGCGGGTTCGTGGGGGAACGCAAAGAGCAAGGGTGCGGGTTCGTGGGGGAACGCAATGAGCAAGGGTGCGGGTTCGTGGGGGAACGCAAAGAGCTACGGTGCGGGTTCGTGGGGGAACGCAAAGAGCAAGGGTGCGGGTTCGTGGGGGAACGCAGAGAGCAAGGGTGCGGGTTCTTGGGGATCGCAAAGAGGAACCGTGCGGGTTCGTGGGGGAACGCAAAGAGCTAGGGTGCGGGTTCGTGGGGGAACGCAAAGAGCAAGGGTGCGGGTTCATGGGGGAGTGCAAAGAGGAACCGTGCGGGTTCGTGGGGGAACGCAAAGAGGAACCGTGCGGGTTCGTGGGTAACGCAAAGAGGAACCGTGCGGGTTCGTGGGGGAACGCAAAGAGCAAGGGTGCGGGTTCGTGGGGGAACGCAAAGAGGAACCGTGCGGGTTCGTGGGGGAACGCAAAGAGCAAGGGTGCGGGTTCGTGGGGGAACGCAAAGAGCAAGGGTGCGGGTTCGTGGGGGAACGCAAAGAGCAAGGGTGCGGGTTCGTGGGGGAACGCAAAGAGCTACGGTGCGGGTTCGTGGGGGAACGCAAAGAGCAAGGGTGCAGGTTCGTGGGGGAACGCAGAGAGACAGGGTGCGGGTTCTTGGGGATCGCAAAGAGGAACCGTGCGGGTTCGTGGGGGAACGCAAAGAGCTAGGGTGCGGGTTCGTGGGGGAACGCAAAGAGCAAGGGTGCGGGTTCATGGGGGAGTGCAAAGAGGTAGGGTGCGGGTTCGTGGGGGAACGCAAAGAGGAACCGTGCGGGTTCGAGGGGGAACGCAAAGAGCTACGGTGCGGGATTGTGGGGGAACGCAAAGTGCAAGGGTGCCGGTTCGTGGGGGAACGCAAAGAGCAAGGGTGCGGGTTCGTGGGGGAACGCAAAGAGTAAGGGTGCGGGTTTGTGGGGGAACGCAAAGAGCAAGGGTGCGGGTTCGTGGGGGAACGCAAAGAGGAACAGTGCGGGTTCGTGGGGGAACGCAAAGAGCAAGGGTGCGGGTTCGTGGGGGAACGCAAAGAGCAAGGGTGCGGGTTCCTGGGGGAACGCAAAGAGCAAGGCTGCGGGTTCGTGGGGGAACGCAAAGAGCAAGGGTGCGGGTTCGTGGGGGAACGCAAAGAGCAAGGGTGCGGGTTCGTAGGGGAACGCAAACAGGAACCGTGCGGGGTCGTGGGGGAACGCAAAGAGGAACCGTGCGGGTTCGTGGGGGAATGCAAAGAGGAACCGTGCGGGTTCGTGGGGGAACGCAAAGAGCAACGGTACGGGTTCGTGGGGGAACGCAAAGAGGAACCGTGCAGGTTCGTGGGGGAACGCAAAGAGCAAGGGTGCGGGTTCGTGGGGGAACGCAAAGAGCAAGGGTGCGGGTTCGTGGGGGAACGCAAAGAGGAACCGTGCGGGTTCATGGGGGAACGCAAAAAGCACGTATGCGGGTTCGTGGGTGAACGCAAAGAGCTAGGGTGCGGGTTCGTGGGGGAACGCAATGAGCTAGGGTGCGGGTTCGTTGGGGAACGCAAAGAGCAAGGGTGCGGGTTCGTGGGGGAACGCAAAGAGGAACCGTGCGGGTTCGTGGGGGAACGCAAAGAGCAAGGGTGCGGGTTCGTGGGGGAACGCAAAGAGCTAGGGTGCGGGTTCGTGGGGGAACGCAAAGAGCAAGGGTGCGGGTTCGTGGGGGAACGCAAAGAGCAAGGGTGCGGGTTCGTGGGGGAACGCAAAGAGCAAGGGTGCGGGTTCGTGGGGGAACGCAAAGAGCAAGGGTGCGGGTTCGTGGGGGAACGCAAAGAGGAACCGTGTGGGATCGTGGGGGAACGCAAAGTGGAACCGTGCGGGTTCGTGGGGGAACGCAAAGTGGAACCGTGCGGTTTCGTGGGGAAACGCAAAGGGCAATGGTGCGGGTTCGTGGGGGAACACAAAGAGCAAGGGTGCGGGTTCATTGTGGAACGCAAAGAGCAAGGGTGCGGGTTCGTGGGGGAACGCAAAGAGCAAGGGTGCGGGTTCATGGGGGAACGCAAAGAGGAACCGTGCGGGTTCGTGGGGGAACGCAAAGAGCTAGGGTGCGGGTTCGTGGGGGAACGCAAAGAGCAAGGGTGCGGGTTCGTGGGGGAACGCAAAGAGCAAGGGTGCGGGTTCGTGGGGGAACGCAAAGAGCAAGGGTGCGGGTTCGTGGGGGAACGCAAAGAGCAAGGGTGCGGGTTCGTGGGGGAATGCAGAGAGCAAGGGTGCGGGTTCGTGGGGGAACGCAAAGAGCAAGGGTGTGGGTTCGTGGGGGAACGCAAAGAGCTAGGGTGCGGGTTCGTGGGGGAACGCAAAGAGCAAGGGTGCGGGTTCGTGGGGGAGTGCAAAGAGGAACCGTGCGGGTTCGTGGGGGAACACAATGAGGAACCGTGCGGGTTCGTGGGGGAACGCAAAGAGCAAGGGTGCGGGTTCGTGGGGGAACGCAAAGAGCAAGGGTGCGGGTTCGTGGGGGAACGCAAAGAGGAACGGTGTGGGTTCGTGGGGGAACGCAAAGAGGAACCGTGTGGTTTCGTGGGGGAATGCAAAGAGGAACCGTGCGGGTTCGTGGGGGAACGAAAAGAGGATCCGTGCGGGTTCGTGGGGGAGCGCAAAGAGGAACCGTGCGGGTTCGTGGGGGAACGCAAAGAGCAAGGGTGCGGGTTCATGGGGGAACGCAAAGAGGAACCGTGCGGGTTTGTGGGGGAACGCAAAGAGGAACCGTGCGGGTTCGTGGGGGAACGCAAAGAGCAAGGGTGCGGGTTCGTGGGGGAACGCAAAGAGGAACCGTGCGGGTTCATGGGGGAACGCAAAGAGCAAGGGTGCGGGTTCGTGGGGGAACGCAAAGAGGAACCGTGCGGGTTCGTGGGGGAACGCAAAGAGCAAGGGTGCGGGTTCGTGGGGGAACGCAGAGAGCTAGGGTGCGGGTTCGTGGGGGAACGCAAAGAGCAAGGGTGCGGGTTCGTGGGGGAACGCAAAGAGCTAGGGTGCGGGTTCGTGGGGGAACGCAAAGAGCAAGGGTGCGGGTTCGTGGGGGAGTGCAAAGAGGAACCATGCGGGTTCGTGGGGGAACGCAAAGAGCAAGGGTGCGGGTTCGTGGGGGAACGCAAAGAGCAAGGGTGCGGGTTCGTGGGGGATCGCAAAGAGCAAGGGTGCGGGTTCGTGGGGGAACACAAAGAGCAAGGGTGCGGGTTCGTGGGGGAACGCAAAGAGCAAGGGTGCGGGTTCGTGGGGGAACGCAAAGAGGAACCGTGTGGGTTCGTGGGGGAACGCAAACAGTAAGCGTGCGGGTTCGTGGGGGAACGCAAAGAGCAAGGGTGCGGGTTCGTGGGGGAACGCAAAGAGGAACCGTGCGGGTTCGTGGGGGGACGCAAATAGGAACCGTGCGGGTTCGTGGGGGAACGCAAAGAGGAACCGTGCGGGTTCGTGGGGGAACGCAAAGAGGAACCGTGCGGGTTCTTGGGGGAACGCAAAGAGCAAGGGTGCGGGTTCGTGGGGGAACGCAAAGAGGAACCGTGCAGGTTCGTGGGGGAACGCAATGAGCAAGGGTGCGGGTTCGTGGGGGAACGCAAAGAGCAAGGGTGCGGGTTCGTGGGGGAACGCAAAGAGGAAGGGTGCGGGTTCGTGGGGGAACGCAAAGAGCTACGGTGCGGGTTCGTGGGGGAACGCAAAGAGCAAGGGTGCGGGTTCGTGGGGGAACGCAAAGAGCAAGGGTGCGGGTTCTTGGGGAACGCAAAGAGGAACCGTGCGGGTTCGTGGGGGAACGCAAAGAGCTAGGGTGCGGGTTCGTGGGGGAACGCAAAGAGCAAGGGTGCGGCTTCATGGGGGAGTGCAAAGAGGAACCGTGCGGGTTCGTGGGGGAACGCAAAGAGGAACCGTGCGGGTTCGTGGGTAACGCAAAGAGGAACCGTGCGGGTTCGTGGGGGAACGCAAAGAGCAAGGGTGCGGGTTCGTGGGGGAACGCAAAGAGCAAGGGTGCGGGTTCGTGGGGGAACGCAAAGAGGAACGGTGCGGGTTCGTGGGGGAACGCAAAGAGCAAGGGTGCGGGTTCGTGGGGGAACGCAAAGAGTAATGGAGCGGGTTCGTGGGGGAACACAAAGAGCAAGGGTGCGGGTTCGTGGGGGAACGCAAAGAGGAACCGTG
Source organism: Oreortyx pictus (assembly GCA_036925125.1). Classification (NCBI taxonomy): domain Eukaryota; kingdom Metazoa; phylum Chordata; class Aves; order Galliformes; family Odontophoridae; genus Oreortyx; species Oreortyx pictus. The sequence continues at coordinate 612,915 of JAUPFR010000058.1, forward strand.
CGGGTTCGTGGGGGAACGCAAAGAGGAACCGTGTGGTTTCGTGGGGGAATGCAAAGAGGAACCGTGCGGGTTCGTGGGGGAACGAAAAGAGGATCCGTGCGGGTTCGTGGGGGAGCGCAAAGAGGAACCGTGCGGGTTCGTGGGGGAACGCAAAGAGCAAGGGTGCGGGTTCATGGGGGAACGCAAAGAGGAACCGTGCGGGTTTGTGGGGGAACGCAAAGAGCAAGGGTGCGGGTTCGTGGGGGAACGCAAAGAGCAAGGGTGCGTGTTCGTGGGGGAACGCAAAGAGCAAGGGTGCGGGTTCGTGGGGGAACGCAAAGAGCAAGGGTGCGGGTTCGTAGGGGGAACGCAAAGAGCTAGGGTGCGGGTTCGTGGGGGAACGCAAAGAGCAAGGGTGCGGGTTCGTGGGGGAACGCAGAGAGCTAGGGTGCGGGTTCGTGGGGGAACGCAAAGAGCAAGGGTGCGGGTTCGTGGGGGAACGCAAAGAGCAAGGGTGCGGGTTCGTGGGGGAACGCAAAGAGCAAGGGTGCGGGTTCGTGGGGGAACACAAAGAGAAAGGGTGCGGGTTCGTGGGGGAACGCAAAGAGCAAGGGTGCGGGTTCGTGGGGGAGTGCAAAGAGGAACCGTGCGGGTTCGTGGGGGAACACAATGAGGAACCGTGCGGGTTCGTGGGGGAACGCAAAGAGCAAGGGTGCGGGTTCGTGGGGGAACGCAAAGAGCAAGGGTGCGGGTTCGTGGGGGAACGCAAAGAGGAACGGTGCGGGTTCGTGGGGGAACGCAAAGAGCAAGGGTGCGGGTTCGTGGGGGAACGCAAAGAGCAATGGTGCGGGTTCGTGGGGGAACACAAAGAGCAAGGGTGCGATTTCGTGGGGGAACGCAAAGAGGAACCGTGCGGGTTCGTGGGGGAACGCAAAGAGGAACCGTGTGGTTTCGTGGGGGAATGCAAAGAGGAACCGTGCGGGTTCGTGGGGGAACGAAAAGAGGATCCGTGCGGGTTCGTGGGGGAGCGCAAAGAGGAACCGTGCGGGTTCGTGGGGGAACGCAAACAGCAAGGGTGCGGGTTCATGGGGGAACGCAAAGAGGAACCGTGAGGGTTTGTGGGGGAACGCAAAGAGCAAGGGTGCGGGTTCGTGGGGGAACGCAAAGAGCAAGGGTGCGGGTTCGTGGGGGAACGCAAAGAGGAACCGTGCGGGTTCATGGGGGAACGCAAAGAGCAAGGGTGCGGGTTCGTGGGGGAACGCAAAGAGCTAGGGTGCGGGTTCGTGGGGGAACGCAAAGAGCAAGGGTGCGGGTTCGTGGGGGAACGCAGAGAGCTAGGGTGCGGGTTCGTGGGGGAACGCAAAGAGCAAGGGTGCGGGTTCGTGGGGGAACGCAAAGAGCTAGGGTGCGGGTTCGTGGGGGAACGCAAAGAGCAAGGGTGCGGGTTCGTGGGGGAGTGCAAAGAGGAACCGTGCGGGTTCGTGGGGGAACGCAAAGAGGAACCGTGCGGGTTCGTGGGGGAACGCAAAGAGCAAGGGTGCGGGTTCTTGGGGGAGTGCAAAGAGGAACCGTGCGGGTTCGTGGGGGAACACAATGAGCAAGGGTGCGGGTTCGTGGGGGAACGCAAAGAGCTAGGGTGCGGGTTCGTGGGGGAACGCAAAGAGCCAGGGTGCGGGTTCGTGGGGGAACGCAGAGAGCTAGGGTGCGGGTTCGTGGGGGAACGCAAAGAGCAAGGGTGCGGGTTCGTGGGGGAACGCAAAGAGCTAGGGTGCGGGTTCGTGGGGGAACGCAAAGAGCAAGGGTGCGGGTTCGTGGGGGAGTGCAAAGAGGAACCGTGCGGGTTCGTGGGGGAACGCAAAGAGGAACCGTGCGGGTTCGTGGGGGAACGCAAAGAGCAAGGGTGCGGGTTCGTGGGGGATCGCAAAGAGCAAGGGTGCAGGTTCGTGGGGGAACGCAAAGAGGAACCGTGCGGGTTCGTGGGGGAACGCAAAGAGCAAGGGTGCGGGTTCGTGGGGGAACGCAAAGAGAAAGGGTGCGGGTTCGTGGGGGAACGCAAAGAGCAAGGGTGCGGGTTCGTGGGGGAACGCAAAGAGCAAGGGTGCGGGTTCGTGGGGGAACGCAAAGAGCAAGGGTGCGGGTTCGTGGGGGAACGCAAAGGGCTACGGTGCGGGTTCGTGGGGGAACGCAAAGAGCAAGGGTGCGGGTTCGTGGGGGAACGCAAAGAGCAAGGGTGCGGGTTCGTGGGGGAACGCAAAGAGGAACCGTGCGGGTTTGTGGGGGAACGCAAAGAGCAAGGGTGCGGGTTCGTGGGGGAACGCAAAGAGCAAGGGTGCGGGTTCGTGGGGGAACGCAAAGAGGAACCGTGCGGGTTCATGGGGGAACGCAAAGAGCAAGGGTGCGGGTTCGTGGGGGAACGCAAAGAGCTAGGGTGCGGGTTCGTGGGGGAACGCAAAGAGCAAGGGTGCGGGTTCGTGGGGGAACGCAGAGAGCTAGGGTGCGGGTTCGTGGGGGAACGCAAAGAGCAAGGGTGCGGGTTCGTGGGGGAACGCAAAGAGCTAGGGTGCGGGTTCGTGGGGGAACGCAAAGAGCAAGGGTGCGGGTTCGTGGGGGAGTGCAAAGAGGAACCGTGCGGGTTCGTGGGGGAACGCAAAGAGGAACCGTGCGGGTTCGTGGGGGAACGCAAAGAGCAAGGGTGCGGGTTCGTGGGGGATCGCAAAGAGCAGGGGTGCGGGTTCGTGGGGGAACACAAAGAGCAAGGGTGCGGGTTCGTGGGGGAACGCAAAGAGCAAGGGTGCGGGTTCGTGGGGGAACGCAAAGAGGAACCGTGTGGGTTCGTGGGGGAACGCAAAGAGTAACCGTGCGGGTTCGTGGGGGAACGCAAAGAGCAAGGGTGCGGGTTCGTGGGGGAACGCAAAGAGGAACCGTGCGGGTTCGTGGGGGAACGCAAATAGGAACCGTGCGGGTTCGTGGGGGAACGCAATGAGGAACCGTGCGGGTTCGTGGGGGAACGCAAAGAGGAACCGTGCGGGTTCGTGGGGGAACGCAAAGAGCAAGGGTGCGGGTTCGTGGGGGAACGCAAAGAGCAAGGGTGCGGGTTCGTGGGGGAACGCTATGAGCAAGGGTGCGGGTTCGTGGGGGAACGCAAAGAGCTACGGTGCGGGTTCGTGGGGGAACGCAAAGAGCAAGGGTGCGGGTTCGTGGGGGAACGCAGAGAGCAAGGGTGCGGGTTCTTGGGGATCGCAAAGAGGAACCGTGCGGGTTCGTGGGGGAACGCAAAGAGCTAGGGTTCGGGTTCGTGGGGGAACGCAAAGAGCAAGGGTGCGGGTTCATGGGGGAGTGCAAAGAGGAACCGTGCGGGTTCGTGGGGGAACGCAAAGAGGAACCGTGCGGGTTCGTGGGTAACGCAAAGAGGAACCGTGCGGGTTCGTGGGGGAACGCAAAGAGCAAGGGTGCGGGTTCGTGGGGGAACGCAAAGAGCAAGGGTGCGGGTTCGTGGGGGAACGCAAAGAGCAAGGGTGCGGGTTCGTGGGGGAACGCAAAGAGCAAGGGTGCGGGTTCGTGGGGGAACGCAAAGAGCAAGGGTGCGGGTTCGTGGGGGAACGCAAAGAGCTACGGTGCGGGTTCGTGGGGGAACGCAAAGAGCAAGGGTGCAGGTTCGTGGGGGAACGCAGAGAGACAGGGTGCGGGTTCTTGGGGATCGCAAAGAGGAACCGTGCGGGTTCGTGGGGGAACGCAAAGAGCTAGGGTGCGGGTTCGTGGGGGAACGCAAAGAGCAAGGGTGCGGGTTCATGGGGGAGTGCAAAGAGGAACCGTGCGGGTTCGTGGGGGAACGCAAAGAGGAACCGTGCGGGTTCGAGGGGGAACGCAAAGAGCTACGGTGCGGGATTGTGGGGGAACGCAAAGTGCAAGGGTGCCGGTTCGTGGGGGAACGCAAAGAGCAAGGGTGCGGGTTCGTGGGGGAACGCAAAGAGTAAGGGTGCGGGTTTGTGGGGGAACGCAAAGAGCAAGGGTGCGGGTTCGTGGGGGAACGCAAAGAGGAACAGTGCGGGTTCGTGGGGGAACGCAAAGAGCAAGGGTGCGGGTTCGTGGGGGAACGCAAAGAGCAAGGGTGCGGGTTCCTGGGGGAACGCAAAGAGCAAGGCTGCGGGTTCGTGGGGGAACGCAAAGAGCAAGGGTGCGGGTTCGTGGGGGAACGCAAAGAGCAAGGGTGCGGGTTCGTAGGGGAACGCAAACAGGAACCGTGCGGGGTCGTGGGGGAACGCAAAGAGGAACCGTGCGGGATCGTGGGGGAACGCAAAGTGGAACCGTGCGGGTTCGTGGGGGAACGCAAAGTGGAACCGTGCGGTTTCGTGGGGAAACGCAAAGGGCAATGGTGCGGGTTCGTGGGGGAACACAAAGAGCAAGGGTGCGGGTTCATTGTGGAACGCAAAGAGCAAGGGTGCGGGTTCGTGGGGGAACGCAAAGAGCAAGGGTGCGGGTTCATGGGGGAACGCAAAGAGGAACCGTGCGGGTTCGTGGGGGAACGCAAAGAGCTAGGGTGCGGGTTCGTGGGGGAACGCAAAGAGCAAGGGTGCGGGTTCGTGGGGGAACGCAAAGAGCAAGGGTGCGGGTTCGTGGGGGAACGCAAAGAGCAAGGGTGCGGGTTCGTGGGGGAATGCAGAGAGCTAGGGTGCGGGTTCGTGGGGGAACGCAAAGAGCAAGAGTGTGGGTTCGTGGGGGAACGCAAAGAGCTAGGGTGCGGGTTCGTGGGGGAACGCAAAGAGCAAGGGTGCGGGTTCGTGGGGGAGTGCAAAGAGGAACCGTGCGGGTTCGTGGGGGAACGCAAAGAGCTAGGGTGCGGGTTCGTGGGGGAACGCAAAGAGCAAGGGTGCGGGTTCGTGGGGAACGCAAAGAGGAACGGTGCGGGTTCGTGGGGGAACGCAAAGAGGAACGGTGCGTGTTCGTGGGGGAACGCAAAGAGCAAGGGTGCGGGTTCGTGGGGGAACGCAAAGAGGAACCGTGCGGGTTCGTGGGGGAACGCAAAGAGCAAGGGTGCGGGTTCGTGGGGGAACGCAAAGAGGAACGGTGCGGGTTCGTGGGGGAACGCAAAGAGCAAGGGTGCGGGTTCGTGGGGGAACGCAAAGAGCAAGGGTGCGGGTTCGTGGGGGAACGCAAAGAGGAACGGTGCGGGCTCGTGGGGGAACGCAAAGAGCAAGGGTGCGGGTTTGTGGGGGAACGCAAAGAGCTAGGGTGCGGGTTCGTGGGGGAACGCAAAGTGGAACCGTGCGGGTTCGTGGGGTAACGCAAAGTGGAACCGTGCGGGTTCGTGGGGGAACGCAAAGAGCAAGGGTGCGGGTTCGTGGGGGAACGCAAAGAGAAAGGGTGCGGGTTCGTGGGGGAACACAAAGAGCAAGGGTGCGGGTTCGTGGGGGAACGCAAAGAGCAAGGGTGCGGGTTCGTGGGGGAACGCAAAGAGCAATGGTGCGGGTTCGTGGGGGAACGCAAAGGGCTACGGTGCGGGTTCGTGGGGGAACGCAAAGAGCAAGGGTGCGGGTTCGTGGGGGAACGCAGAGAGCAAGGGTGCGGCTTCTTGGGGATCGCAAAGAGGAACCGTGCGGGTTCGTGGGGGAACGCAAAGAGCTAGGGTGCGGGTTCGTGGGGGAACGCAAAGAGCAAGGGTGCGGGTTCATGGGGGAGTGCAAAGAGGAACCGTGCGGGTTCGTGGGGGAACGCAAAGAGGAACCATGCGGGTTCGTGGGTAACGCAAAGAGGAACCGTGCGGGTTCGTGGGGGAACGCAAAGAGCAAGGGTGCGGGTTCGTGGGGGAACGCAAAGAGCAAGGGTGCGGGTTCGTGGGGGAACGCAAAGAGGAACCGTGCGGGTTTGTGGGGGAACGCAAAGAGCAAGGGTGCGGGTTCGTGGGGGAACGCAAAGAGCAAGGGTGCGGGTTCGTGGGGGAACGCAAAGAGGAACCGTGCGGGTTCATGGGGGAACGCAAAGAGCAAGGGTGCGGGTTCGTGGGGGAACGCAAAGAGCTAGGGTGCGGGTTCGTGGGGGAACGCAAAGAGCAAGGGTGCGGGTTCGTGGGGGAACGCAGAGAGCTAGGGTGCGGGTTCGTGGGGGAACGCAAAGAGCAAGGGTGCGGGTTCGTGGGGGAACGCAAAGAGCTAGGGTGCGGGTTCGTGGGGGAACGCAAAGAGCAAGGGTGCGGGTTCGTGGGGGAGTGCAAAGAGGAACCGTGCGGGTTCGTGGGGGAACGCAAAGAGGAACCGTGCGGGTTCGTGGGGGAACGCAAAGAGCAAGGGTGCGGGTTCGTGGGGGATCGCAAAGAGCAGGGGTGCGGGTTCGTGGGGGAACACAAAGAGCAAGGGTGCGGGTTCGTGGGGGAACGCAAAGAGCAAGGGTGCGGGTTCGTGGGGGAACGCAAAGAGGAACCGTGTGGGTTCGTGGGGGAACGCAAAGAGTAACCGTGCGGGTTCGTGGGGGAACGCAAAGAGCAAGGGTGCGGGTTCGTGGGGGAACGCAAAGAGGAACCGTGCGGGTTCGTGGGGGAACGCAAATAGGAACCGTGCGGGTTCGTGGGGGAACGCAATGAGGAACCGTGCGGGTTCGTGGGGGAACGCAAAGAGGAACCGTGCGGGTTCGTGGGGGAACGCAATGAGCAAGGGTGCGGGTTCGTGGGGGAACGCAAAGAGGAAGGGTGCGGGTTCGTGGGGGAACGCAAAGAGCTACGGTGCGGGTTCGTGGGGGAACGCAAAGAGCAAGGGTGCGGGTTCGTGGGGGAACGCAGAGAGCAAGGGTGCGGGTTCTTGGGGATCGCAAAGAGGAACCGTGCGGGTTCGTGGGGGAACGCAAAGAGGAACCGTGCGGGTTCGTGGGGGAACGCAAAGAGCAAGGGTGCGGGTTCATGGGGGAGTGCAAAGAGGAACCGTGCGGGTTCGTGGGGGAACGCAAAGAGGAACCGTGCAGGTTCGTGGGTAACGCAAAGAGGAACCGTGCGGGTTCGTGGGGGAACGCAAAGAGCAAGGGTGCGGGTTCGTGGGGGAACGCAAAGAGCAAGGGTGCGGGTTCGTGGGGGAACGCAAAGAGCAAGGGTGCGGGTTCGTGGGGGAACGCAAAGAGCAAGGGTGCGGGTTCGTGGGGGAACGCAAAGAGCAAGGGTGCGGGTTCGTGGGGGAACGCAAAGAGCTACGGTGCGGGTTCGTGGGGGAACGCAAAGAGCAAGGGTGCAGGTTCGTGGGGGAACGCAGAGAGCAAGGGTGCGGGTTCTTGGGGATCGCAAAGAGGAACCGTGCGGGTTCGTGGGGGAACGCAAAGAGCTAGGGTGCGGGTTCGTGGGGGAACGCAAAGAGCAAGGGTGCGGGTTCATGGGGGAGTGCAAAGAGGAACCGTGCGGGTTCGTGGGGGAACGCAAAGAGGAACCGTGCGGGTTCGAGGGGGAACGCAAAGAGCTACGGTGCGGGATTGTGGGGGAACGCAAAGAGCAAGGGTGCCGGTTCGTGGGGGAACGCAAAGAGCAAGGGTGCGGGTTCGTGGGGGAACGCAAAGAGTAAGGGTGCGGGTTTGTGGGGGAACGCAAAGAGCAAGGGTGCGGGTTCGTGGGGGAACGCAAAGAGGAACCGTGCGGGTTCGTGGGGGAATGCAAAGGGGAACCGTGCGGGTTCGTGGGGGAACGCAAAGAGCAACGGTACGGGTTCGTGGGGGAACGCAAAGAGGAACCGTGCAGGTTCGTGGGGGAACGCAAAGAGCAAGGGTGCGGGTTCGTGGGGGAACGCAAAGAGCAAGGGTGCGGGTTCGTGGGGGAACGCAAAGAGGAACCGTGCGGGTTCATGGGGGAACGCAAAAAGCACGTATGCGGGTTCGTGGGGGAACGCAAAGAGCTAGGGTGCGGGTTCGTGGGGGAACGCAATGAGCTAGGGTGCGGGTTCGTTGGGGAACGCAAAGAGCAAGGGTGCGGGTTCGTGGGGGAACGCAAAGAGGAACCGTGCGGGTTCGTGGGGGAACGCAAAGAGCAAGGGTGCGGGTTCGTGGGGGAACGCAAAGAGCAAGGGTGCGGGTTCGTGGGGGAACGCAAAGAGCAAGGGTGCGGGTTCGTGGGGGAACGCAAAGAGCAAGGGTGCGGGTTCGTGGGGGAACGCAAAGAGCAAGGGTGCGGGTTCGTGGGGGAACGCAAAGAGGAACCGTGCGGGATCGTGGGGGAACGCAAAGTGGAACCGTGCGGGTTCGTGGGGGAACGCAAAGTGGAACCGTGCGGTTTCGTGGGGAAACGCAAAGGGCAATGGTGCGGGTTCGTGGGGGAACACAAAGAGCAAGGGTGCGGGTTCATTGTGGAACGCAAAGAGCAAGGGTGCGGGTTCGTGGGGGAACGCAAAGAGCAAGGGTGCGGGTTCATGGGGGAACGCAAAGAGGAACCGTGCGGGTTCGTGGGGGAACGCAAAGAGCTAGGGTGCGGGTTCGTGGGGGAACGCAAAGAGCAAGGGTGCGGGTTCGTGGGGGAACGCAAAGAGCAAGGGTGCGGGTTCGTGGGGGAACGCAAAGAGCAAGGGTGCGGGTTCGTGGGGGAACGCAAAGAGCAAGGGTGCGGGTTCGTGGGGGAATGCAGAGAGCTAGGGTGCGGGTTCGTGGGGGAACGCAAAGAGCAAGGGTGTGGGTTCGTGGGGGAATGCAAAGAGCTAGGGTGCGGGTTCGTGGGGGAACGCAAAGAGCAAGGGTGCGGGTTTGTGGATGAACGCAAAGAGCAAGTGTGCAAGTTCGTGGGGGAACGCAAAGAGCAAGGGTGCGGGTTCATGGGGGAACGCAAAGAGGAACCGTGCGGGTTCGTGGGGGAACGCAAAGAGCAAGGGTGCGGGTTCGTGGGGGAACGCAAAGAGAAAGGGTGCGGGTTCGTGGGGGAACGCAAAGAGCAAAAGTGCGGGTTCGTGGGGGAACGCAAAGAGCAAGGGTGCGGGTTCGTGGGGGAACGCAAAGAGCAAGGGTGCGGGTTCGTGGGGGAACGCAAAGGGCTACGGTGCGGGTTCGTGGGGGAACGCAAAGAGCAAGGGTGCGGGTTCGTGGGGGAACGCAGAGAGCAAGGGTGCGGCTTCTTGGGGATCGCAAAGAGGAACCGTGCGGGTTCGTGGGGGAACGCAAAGAGCTAGGGTGCGGGTTCGTGGGGGAACGCAAAGAGCAAGGGTGCGGGTTCATGGGGGAGTGCAAAGAGGAACCGTGCGGGTTCGTGGGGGAACGCAAAGAGGAACCGTGCGGGTTCGTGGGTAACGCAAAGAGGAACCGTGCGGGTTCGTGGGGGAACGCAAAGAGCAAGGGTGCGGGTTCGTGGGGGAACGCAAAGAGCAAGGGTGCGGGTTCGTGGGGGAACGCAAAGAGGAACCGTGCGGGTTTGTGGGGGAACGCAAAGAGCAAGGGTGCGGGTTCGTGGGGGAACGCAAAGAGCAAGGGTGCGGGTTCGTGGGGGAACGCAAAGAGGAACCGTGCGGGTTCATGGGGGAACGCAAAGAGCAAGGGTGCGGGTTCGTGGGGGAACGCAAAGAGCTAGGGTGCGGGTTCGTGGGGGAACGCAAAGAGCAAGGGTGCGGGTTCGTGGGGGAACGCAGAGAGCTAGGGTGCGGGTTCGTGGGGGAACGCAAAGAGCAAGGGTGCGGGTTCGTGGGGGAACGCAAAGAGCTAGGGTGCGGGTTCGTGGGGGAACGCAAAGAGCAAGGGTGCGGGTTCGTGGGGGAGTGCAAAGAGGAACCGTGCGGGTTCGTGGGGGAACGCAAAGAGGAACCGTGCGGGTTCGTGGGGGAACGCAAAGAGCAAGGGTGCGGGTTCGTGGGGGATCGCAAAGAGCAGGGGTGCGGGTTCGTGGGGGAACACAAAGAGCAAGGGTGCGGGTTCGTGGGGGAACGCAAAGAGCAAGGGTGCGGGTTCGTGGGGGAACGCAAAGAGGAACCGTGTGGGTTCGTGGGGGAACGCAAAGAGTAACCGTGCGGGTTCGTGGGGGAACGCAAAGAGCAAGGGTGCGGGTTCGTGGGGGAACGCAAAGAGGAACCGTGCGGGTTCGTGGGGGAACGCAAATAGGAACCATGCGGGTTCGTGGGGGAACGCAATGAGGAACCGTGCGGGTTCGTGGGGGCACGCAAAGAGGAACCGTGCGGGTTCGTGGGGGAACGCAAAGAGCAAGGGTGCGGGTTCGTGGGGGAACGCAAAGAGCAAGGGTGCGGGTTCGTGGGGGAACGCAATGAGCAAGGGTGCGGGTTCGTGGGGGAACGCAAAGAGGAAGGGTGCGGGTTCGTGGGGGAACGCAAAGAGCTACGGTGCGGGTTCGTGGGGGAACGCAAAGAGCAAGGGTGCGGGTTCGTGGGGGAACGCAGAGAGCAAGGGTGCGGGTTCTTGGGGATCGCAAAGAGGAACCGTGCGGGTTCGTGGGGGAACGCAAAGAGCTAGGGTGCGGGTTCGTGGGGGAACGCAAAGAGCAAGGGTGCGGGTTCATGGGGGAGTGCAAAGAGGAACCGTGCGGGTTCGTGGGGGAACGCAAAGAGGAACCGTGCGGGTTCGTGGGTAACGCAAAGAGGAACCGTGCGGGTTCGTGGGGGAACGCAAAGAGCAAGGGTGCGGGTTCGTGGGGGAACGCAAAGAGCAAGGGTGCGGGTTCGTGGGGGAACGCAAAGAGCAAGGGTGCGGGTTCGTGGGGGAACGCAAAGAGCAAGGGTGCGGGTTCGTGGGGGAACGCAAAGAGCAAGGGTGCGGGTTCGTGGGGGAACGCAAAGAGCTACGGTGCGGGTTCGTGGGGGAACGCAAAGAGCAAGGGTGCAGGTTCGTGGGGGAACGCAGAGAGCAAGGGTGCGGGTTCTTGGGGATCGCAAAGAGGAACCGTGCGGGTTCGTGGGGGAACGCAAAGAGCTAGGGTGCGGGTTCGTGGGGGAACGCAAAGAGCAAGGGTGCGGGTTCATGGGGGAGTGCAAAGAGGAACCGTGCGGGTTCGTGGGGGAACGCAAAGAGGAACCGTGCGGGTTCGAGGGGGAACGCAAAGAGCTACGGTGCGGGATTGTGGGGGAACGCAAAGAGCAACGGTGCCGGTTCGTGGGGGAACGCAAAGAGCAAGGGTGCGGGTTCGTGGGGGAACGCAAAGAGTAAGGGTGCGGGTTTGTGGGGGAACGCAAAGAGCAAGGGTGCGGGTTCGTGGGGGAACGCAAAGAGGAACAGTGCGGGTTCGTGGGGGAACGCAAAGAGCAAGGGTGCGGGTTCGTGGGGGAACGCAAAGAGCAAGGGTGCGGGTTCCTGGGGGAACGCAAAGAGCAAGGCTGCGGGTTCGTGGGGGAACGCAAAGAGCAAGGGTGCGGGTTCGTGGGGGAACGCAAAGAGCAAGGGTGCGGGTTCGTGGGGGAACGCAAAGAGCTACGGTGCGGGTTCGTGGGGGAACGCAAAGAGCAAGGGTGCAGGTTCGTGGGGGAACGCAGAGAGCAAGGGTGCGGGTTCTTGGGGATCGCAAAGAGGAACCGTGCGGGTTCGTGGGGGAACGCAAAGAGCTAGGGTGCGGGTTCGTGGGGGAACGCAAAGAGCAAGGGTGCGGGTTCATGGGGGAGTGCAAAGAGGAACCGTGCGGGTTCGTGGGGGAACGCAAAGAGGAACCGTGCGGGTTCGAGGGGGAACGCAAAGAGCTACGGTGCGGGATTGTGGGGGAACGCAAAGAGCAAGGGTGCCGGTTCGTGGGGGAACGCAAAGAGCAAGGGTGCGGGTTCGTGGGGGAACGCAAAGAGTAAGGGTGCGGGTTTGTGGGGGAACGCAAAGAGCAAGGGTGCGGGTTCGTGGGGGAACGCAAAGAGGAACAGTGCGGGTTCGTGGGGGAACGCAAAGAGCAAGGGTGCGGGTTCGTGGGGGAACGCAAAGAGCAAGGGTGCGGGTTCCTGGGGGAACGCAAAGAGCAAGGCTGCGGGTTCGTGGGGGAACGCAAAGAGCAAGGGTGCGGGTTCGTGGGGGAACGCAAAGAGCAAGGGTGCGGGTTCGTAGGGGAACGCAAACAGGAACCGTGCGGGGTCGTGGGGGAACGCGAAGAGGAACCGTGCGGGTTCGTGGGGGAATGCAAAGAGGAACCGTGCGGGTTCGTGGGGGAACGCAAAGAGCAACGGTACGGGTTCGTGGGGGAACGCAAAGAGGAACCGTGCAGGTTCGTGGGGGAACGCAAAGAGCAAGGGTGCGGGTTCGTGGGGGAACGCAAAGAGCAAGGGTGCGGGTTCGTGGGGGAACGCAAAGAGGAACCGTGCGGGTTCATGGGGGAACGCAAAAAGCACGTATGCGGGTTCGTGGGGGAACGCAAAGAGCTAGGGTGCGGGTTCGTGGGGGAACGCAATGAGCTAGGGTGCGGGTTCGTTGGGGAACGCAAAGAGCAAGGGTGCGGGTTCGTGGGGGAACGCAAAGAGGAACCGTGCGGGTTCGTGGGGGAACGCAAAGAGCAAGGGTGCGGGTTCGTGGGGGAACGCAAAGAGCAAGGGTGCGGGTTCGTGGGGGAACGCAAAGAGCAAGGGTGCGGGTTCGTGGGGGAACGCAAAGAGCAAGGGTGCGGGTTCGTGGGGGAACGCAAAGAGCAAGGGTGCGGGTTCGTGGGGGAACGCAAAGAGGAACCGTGCGGGATCGTGGGGGAACGCAAAGTGGAACCGTGCGGGTTCGTGGGGGAACGCAAAGTGGAACCGTGCGGTTTCGTGGGGAAACGCAAAGGGCAATGGTGCGGGTTCGTGGGGGAACACAAAGAGCTAGGGTGCGGGTTCGTGGGGGAACGCAAAGAGCAAGGGTGCGGGTTCGTGGGGGAACGCAAAGAGGAACGGTGCGGGCTCGTGGGGGAACGCAAAGAGCAAGGGTGCGGGTTTGTGGGGGAACGCAAAGAGCTAGGGTGCGGGTTCGTGGGGGAACGCAAAGTGGAACCGTGCGGGTTCGTGGGGGAACGCAAAGTGGAACCGTGCGGGTTCGTGGGGGAACGCAAAGGGCAAGGGTGCGGGTTCGTGGGGGAACGCAAAGAGCAAGGGTGCGGGTTTGTGGATGAACGCAAAGAGCAAGTGTGCAAGTTCGTGGGGGAACGCAAAGAGCAAGGGTGCGGGTTCATGGGGGAACGCAAAGAGGAACCGTGCGGGTTCGTGGGGGAACGCAAAGAGCAAGGGTGCGGGTTCGTGGGGGAACGCAAAGAGAAAGGGTGCGGGTTCGTGGGGGAACGCAAAGAGCAAGGGTGCGGGTTCGTGGGGGAACGCAAAGAGCAAGGGTGCGGGTTCGTGGGGGAACGCAAAGGGCTACGGTGCGGGTTCGTGGGGGAACGCAAAGAGCAAGGGTGCGGGTTCGTGGGGGAACGCAGAGAGCAAGGGTGCGGCTTCTTGGGGATCGCAAAGAGGAACCGTGCGGGTTCGTGGGGGAACGCAAAGAGCTAGGGTGCGGGTTCGTGGGGGAACGCAAAGAGCAAGGGTGCGGGTTCATGGGGGAGTGCAAAGAGGAACCGTGCGGGTTCGTGGGGGAACGCAAAGAGGAACCGTGCGGGTTCGTGGGTAACGCAAAGAGGAACCGTGCGGGTTCGTGGGGGAACGCAAAGAGCAAGGGTGCGGGTTCGTGGGGGAACGCAAAGAGCAAGGGTGCGGGTTCGTGGGGGAACGCAAAGAGCAAGGGTGCGGGTTCGTGGGGGAACGCAAAGAGCAAGGGTGCGGGTTCGTGGGGGAACGCAAAGAGCAAGGGTGCGGGTTCGTGGGGGAACGCAAAGAGCTACGGTGCGGGTTCGTGGGGGAACGCAAAGAGCAAGGGTGCGGGTTCGTGGGGGAACGCAGAGAGCAAGGGTGCGGGTTCTTGGGGATCGCAAAGAGGAACCGTGCGGGTTCGTGGGGGAACGCAAAGAGCTAGGGTGCGGGTTCGTGGGGGAACGCAAAGAGCAAGGGTGCGGGTTCATGGGGGAGTGCAAAGAGGAACCGTGCGGGTTCGTGGGGGAACGCAAAGAGGAACCGTGCGGGTTCGTGGGTAACGCAAAGTGGAACCGTGCGGGTTCGTGGGGGAACGCAAAGAGCAAGGGTGCGGGTTCGTGGGGGAACGCAAAGAGCAAGGGTGCGGGTTCGTGGGGGAACGTAAAGAGCAAGGGTGCGGGTTCGTGGGGGAACGCAAAGAGCAAGGGTGCGGGTTCGTGGGGGAACGCAAAGAGGAACCGTGCGGGTTCGTGGGGGAACGCAAAGAGGAACTGTGCGGGTTCGTGAGGGAGCGCAAAGAGCAACTGTGCGGGTTTGTGGGGGAACGCAAAGAGGAACCGTGCGGGTTCGTGGGGGAGCGCAAAGAGGAACCGTGCGGGTTCGTGGGGGAACGCAAAGAGGAACCGTGCGGGTTCGTGGGGGAACGCAAAGAGGAACCGTGCGGGTTCGTGGGGGAACGCAAAGAGGAACCGTGCGGGTTCGTGGGGGAACGCAAAGAGCAAGGGTGCGGGTTCGTGGGGGAACACAAAGAGCAAGGTTGCGGGTTCGTGGGGGAACGCAAAGAGGAACTGTGCGGGTTCGTGGGGGAACGCAAAGAGGAACCGTGTGGGTTCGTGGGGGAACGCAAAGAAGAACCGTGCGGCTTCGTGGGGGAACGCAAAGAGGAACCGTGCGGGTTCGTGGGGGAACGCAATGAGGAACCGTGCGGGTTCGTGGGGGAACACAAAGAGGAACCGTGCGGGTTCGTGGGGGAACGCAAAGAGGAACCGTGCGGGTTCGTGGGGGAACGCAAAGAGCAACGGTGCGGGTTCGTGGGGGAACGCAAAAAGGATCCGTGCAGGTTCGTGGGGGAACGCAAAGAGCAAGGGTGCGGGTTCGTGGGGGAACGCAAAGAGCAAGGGTGCGGGTTTGTGGGGGAACGCAAAGAGGAACCATGCGGGTTCGTGGGGGAACGCAAAGAGGAACCGTGCGTGTTCGTGGGGGAACTCAAAGAGCAAGGGTGCGGGTTCGAGGGGGAACGAAAAGAGCTAGGGTGCGGGTTCGTGGGGGAACGCAAAGAGGAACCGTGCGGGTTCGTGGGGGAACGCAAAGAGGAACCGTGCGGGTTCGTGGGGGAACGCAAAGAGCAACGGTGCGGGCTCGTGGGGGAACGCAAAAAGGATCCGTGCAGGTTCGTGGGGGAACGCAAAGAGCAAGGGTGCGGGTTCGTGGGGGAACGCAAAGAGGAACCGTGCGGGTTCGTGGGGGAACGCAAAGAGGAACCCTGCGGGTTCGTGGGGGAACGCAAAGAGGAACCGTGCGGGTTCGTGGGGGAACTCAAAGAGCAAGGGTGCGGGTTCGTGGGGGAACGCAAAGAGGAACCGTGCGGGTTCGTGGGGGAACACAAAGAGGAACGGTGCGGGTTCGTGGGGGAACGCAAAGAGCAAGGGTGCGGGTTCGTGGGGGAACGCAAAGAGCAAGGGTGCGGGTTCGTGGGGGAACGCAAAGAGCAAGGGTGCGGGTTCGTGGGGGAACGCAAAGAGGATCCGTGCGGGTTCGTGGGGGAACGCAAAGAGGAACCGTGCGGGTTCGTGGGGGAGCGCAAAGAGGAACCGTGCGGGTTCGTGGGGGAACGCAAAGAGGAACCGTGCGGGTTCGTGGGGGAACGCAAAGAGCTAGGGTGCGGGTTCGTGGGGGAACGCAAAGAGGAACCGTGCGGGTTCGTGGGGGAACGCAAAGAGGAACCATGCGGGTTCGTGGGGGAACGCAAAGAGCAATGGTGCGCGTTCGTGGGGGAACGCAAAGAGGAACCGTGCGGGTTCGTGAAGGAACGCAAAGAGCAAGGGTGCGGGTTCGTGGGAGAACGCAAAGAGAAAGGGTGCGGGTTCGTGGGGAAACGCAAAGAGCTAGGGTGCGGGTTCGTGGGGGAACGCAAAGAGCAAGGGTGCTGGTTCGTGGGGGAACGCAAAGAGCTAGGGTGCGGGTTCGTGGGGGAACGCAAATAGCTAGGGTGCGGGTTCGTGGGGGAACGCAAAGAGAAACCATACGGGTTCGTGGGGGAACGCAAAGAGCTACGGTGCGGGATTGTGGGGGAACGCAAAGAGCAAGGGTGCCGGTTCGTGGGGGAACGCATAGAGCAAGGGTGCGGGTTCGTGGGGGAACGCAAAGAGGAACCGTGCCGGTTCGTGGGGGAACGCAAAGAGCTACGGTGCGGGTTCGTGGGGGAACGCAAAGAGGAACAGTGCGGGTTCGTGGGGGAACGCAAAGAGCAAGGGTGCGGGTTCGTGGGGGAACGC
The DNA here is from genome assembly GCA_036925125.1 of Oreortyx pictus. Taxonomy (NCBI): domain Eukaryota; kingdom Metazoa; phylum Chordata; class Aves; order Galliformes; family Odontophoridae; genus Oreortyx; species Oreortyx pictus. The sequence continues at coordinate 629,053 of JAUPFR010000058.1, forward strand.
AAAGAGCAAGGGTGCGGGCTCGTGGGGGAACGCAAAGTGGAACCGTGCGGGTTCTTGGGGGAACGCAAAGAGCAAGGGTGCGGGTTCGTGGGGGAACGCAAAGAGGAACCGTGCAGGTTCGTGGGGGAACGCAAAGAGGTAGGGTGCGGGTTCGTGGGGGAACGCAAAGAGGAACCGTGCGGGTTCGTGGGGGAACGCAAAGAGCAAGGGTGCGGGTTCGTGGGGGAACGCAAAGAGCAAGGGTGCGGGTTCGTGGGGAACGCAAAGAGGAACCGTGCGGGTTCGTGGGGGAACGCAATGAGCAAGGGTGCGGGTTCGTGGGGGAACGCAAAGAGCAAGGGTGCGGGTTCGTGGGGGAACGCAAAGAGCTAGGGTGCGGGTTCGTGGGGGAATGCAAAGAGGAACCGTGCGGGTTCGAGGGGGAACGCAAAGAGCTACGGTGCGGGATTGTGGGGGAACGCAAAGAGCAAGGGTGCGGGTTCGTGGGGGAACGCAAAGAGCAAGGGTGCGGGTTCGTGGGGGAACGCAAAGAGCAAGGGTGCGGGTTCGTGGGGGAACGCAAAGAGCAAGGGTGCGGGTTCGTGGGGGAACGCAAAGAGGAACAGTGCGGTTTCGTGGGGGAACGCAAAGAGCAAGGGTGCGGGTTCGTGGGGGAACGCAAAGAGGAACCGAGCGGGATCGTGGGGGAACGCAAAGTGGAACCGTGCGGGTTCGTGGGGGAACGCAAAGAGGAACCGTGCGGGTTCGTGAAGGAACGCAAAGGGCAAGGGTGCGCGTTCGTGGGGGAACGCAAAGAGCAAGGGTGCGGGTTCGTGGGGGAACGCAAAGAGCTAGGGTGCGGGTTCGTGGGGGAACGCAAAGAGGAACCGTGCGGGTTCGTGGGGGAACGCAGAGAGCTAGGGTGCGGGTTCGTGGGGGACCGCAAAGAGCAAGGGTGCGGGTTCGTGGGGGAACGCAAAGAGGAACCGTGCGGGTTCGTGGGGGAACGCAAATAGCAAGGGTGCGGGTTCGTGGGGGAACGCAAAGAGCTACGGTGCGGTTTCGTGGGGGAACGCAAAGAGGAACGGTGCGGGTTCGTGGGGGAACGCAAAGAGCAAGGGTGCGGGTTCGTGGGGGAACGCAAAGAGCAAGGGTGCGGGTTCGTGGGGGAACGCAAAGAGCAAGGGTGCGGGTTCGTGGGGGAACGCAAAGAGCACGGGTGCGGGTTCGTGGGTGAACGCAAAGAGCTGGGGTGCGGGTTTTTGGGGGAACGCAAAGAGCAAGGGTGCGGGTTCGTGGGGGAACGCAAAGAGCTACGGTGCGGGTTCGTGGGGGAACGCAAAGAGGAACCGTGCGGGTTCGTGGGGGAACGCAAAGAGGAACCGTGCGGGTTCGTGGGGGAACGCAAAGAGCAAGGGTGCGGGTTCGTGGGGGAACGCAAAGAGGAACCGTGCGGGTTCGTGGGGGAACGCAAAGAGCAAGGGTGCGGGTACGTGGGGGAACGCAAAGAGCAAGGGTGCGGGTTCGTGCGGGAACACAAACAGCAAGGGTGCGGGTTCGTGGGGGAACGCAAAGAGGAACCGTGCGGGTTCGTGGGGGAACACAAAGAGCAAGGGTGCGGGTTCGTGGGGGAACGCAAAGAGGAACCGTGCGGGTTCGTGGGGGAACGCAAATAGGAACCGTGCGGGTTCGTGGGGAAACGCACAGAGGAACCGTGCGGGTTCGTGGGGAAAGCAAAGAGGAACCGTGCGGGTTCGTGGGGGAACGCAAAGAGCAAGGGTGCGGGTTCGTGGGGGAACGCAAAGAGCTAGCATGCGGGTTCGTGAGGGAACGCAAAGAGGAACCGTGCGGGTTCGTGGGGGAACGCAAAGAGGAACCGTGCAGGTTCCTGGGGGAACGCAAAGAGGAACCGTGCGGGTTCGTGGGGGAACGCAAAGAGCAAGGGTGCGGGTTCGTGGGGGAACGAAAAGAGCAAGGGTGCGGGTTCGTGGGGGAACGCAAAGAGCAAGGGTGCGGGTTCGTGGTGGAACGCAAAGAGCAAGGGTGCGGGTTCGTGGGGGAACGCAAAGAGCTGGGGTGCGGGTTCGTGGGGGAACGCAAAGAGCAAAGGTGCGGGTTCGAGGGGGAACGCAAAGAGCTAGCATGCGGGTTCGTGAGGGAACGCAAAGAGGAACGGTGCGGGTTCGTGGGGGAACGCAAAGAGCAAGAGTGCGGGTTCGTGGGGGAACGCAAAGAGGAACCGTGCGGGTTCGTGGTGGAACACAAAGAGCAAGGGTGAGGGTTCGTGGGGGAACGCAAAGAGCAAGGGTGCGGGTTCGTGGGGGAACGCAAAGAGGAACCGTGCGGGTTCATGGGGGAACGCAAAGAGCAAGGGTGCGGGTTCGTGGGGGAACGCAAAGAGCTAGGGTGCGGGTTCGTGGGGGAACGCAAAGAGCAAGGGTGCGGGTTCGTGGGGGAACGCAGAGAGCTAGGGTGCGGGTTCGTGGGGGAACGCAAAGAGCAAGGGTGCGGGTTCGTGGGGGAACGCAAAGAGCTAGGGTGCGGGTTCGTGGGGGAACGCAAAGAGCAAGGGTGCGGGTTCGTGGGGGAGTGCAAAGAGGAACCGTGCGGGTTCGTGGGGGAACGCAAAGAGGAACCGTGCGGGTTCGTGGGGGAACGCAAAGAGCAAGGGTGCGGGTTCGTGGGGGATCGCAAAGAGCAGGGGTGCGGGTTCGTGGGGGAACACAAAGAGCAAGGGTGCGGGTTCGTGGGGGAACGCAAAGAGCAAGGGTGCGGGTTCGTGGGGGAACGCAAAGAGGAACCGTGTGGGTTCGTGGGGGAACGCAAAGAGTAACCGTGCGGGTTCGTGGGGGAACGCAAAGAGCAAGGGTGCGGGTTCGTGGGGGAACGCAAAGAGGAACCGTGCGGGTTCGTGGGGGAACGCAAATAGGAACCGTGCGGGTTCGTGGGGGAACGCAATGAGGAACCGTGCGGGTTCGTGGGGGAACGCAAAGAGGAACCGTGCGGGTTCGTGGGGGAACGCAAAGAGCAAGGGTGCGGGTTCGTGGGGGAACGCAAAGAGCAAGGGTGCGGGTTCGTGGGGGAACGCTATGAGCAAGGGTGCGGGTTCGTGGGGGAACGCAAAGAGCTACGGTGCGGGTTCGTGGGGGAACGCAAAGAGCAAGGGTGCGGGTTCGTGGGGGAACGCAGAGAGCAAGGGTGCGGGTTCTTGGGGATCGCAAAGAGGAACCGTGCGGGTTCGTGGGGGAACGCAAAGAGCTAGGGTTCGGGTTCGTGGGGGAACGCAAAGAGCAAGGGTGCGGGTTCATGGGGGAGTGCAAAGAGGAACCGTGCGGGTTCGTGGGGGAACGCAAAGAGGAACCGTGCGGGTTCGAGGGGGAACGCAATGAGGAACCGTGCGGGTTCGTGGGGGAACGCAAAGAGGAACCGTGCGGGTTCGTGGGGGAACGCAAAGAGCAAGGGTGCGGGTTCGTGGGGGAACGCAAAGAGCAAGGCTGCGGGTTCGTGGGGGAACGCAAAGAGCAAGGGTGCGGGTTCGTGGGGGAACGCAAAGAGGAACAGTGCGGGTTCGTGGGGGAACGCAAAGAGCAAGGGTGCGGGTTCGTGGGGGAACGCAAAGAGCAAGGGTGCGGGTTCCTGGGGGAACGCAAAGAGCAAGGCTGCGGGTTCGTGGGGGAACGCAAAGAGCAAGGGTGCGGGTTCGTGGGGGAACGCAAAGAGCAAGGGTGCGGGTTCGTGGGGGAACGCAAAGAGCTACGGTGCGGGATTGTGGGGGAACGCAAAGAGCAAGGGTGCCGGTTCGTGGGGGAACGCAAAGAGCAAGGGTGCGGGTTCGTGGGGGAACGCAAAGAGTAAGGGTGCGGGTTTGTGGGGGAACGCAAAGAGCAAGGGTGCGGGTTCGTGGGGGAACGCAAAGAGGAACAGTGCGGGTTCGTGGGGGAACGCAAAGAGCAAGGGTGCGGGTTCGTGGGGGAACGCAAAGAGCAAGGGTGCGGGTTCCTGGGGGAACGCAAAGAGCAAGGCTGCGGGTTCGTGGGGGAACGCAAAGAGCAAGGGTGCGGGTTCGTGGGGGAACGCAAAGAGCAAGGGTGCGGGTTCGTGGGGGAACGCAAAGAGCTACGGTGCGGGTTCGTGGGGGAACGCAAAGAGCAAGGGTGCAGGTTCGTGGGGGAACGCAGAGAGCAAGGGTGCGGGTTCTTGGGGATCGCAAAGAGGAACCGTGCGGGTTCGTGGGGGAACGCAAAGAGCTAGGGTGCGGGTTCGTGGGGGAACGCAAAGAGCAAGGGTGCGGGTTCATGGGGGAGTGCAAAGAGGAACCGTGCGGGTTCGTGGGGGAACGCAAAGAGGAACCGTGCGGGTTCGAGGGGGAACGCAAAGAGCTACGGTGCGGGATTGTGGGGGAACGCAAAGAGCAAGGGTGCCGGTTCGTGGGGGAACGCAAAGAGCAAGGGTGCGGGTTCGTGGGGGAACGCAAAGAGTAAGGGTGCGGGTTTGTGGGGGAACGCAAAGAGCAAGGGTGCGGGTTCGTGGGGGAACGCAAAGAGGAACAGTGCGGGTTCGTGGGGGAACGCAAAGAGCAAGGGTGCGGGTTCGTGGGGGAACGCAAAGAGCAAGGGTGCGGGTTCCTGGGGGAACGCAAAGAGCAAGGCTGCGGGTTCGTGGGGGAACGCAAAGAGCAAGGGTGCGGGTTCGTGGGGGAACGCAAAGAGCAAGGGTGCGGGTTCGTAGGGGAACGCAAACAGGAACCGTGCGGGGTCGTGGGGGAACGCAAAGAGGAACCGTGCGGGTTCGTGGGGGAATGCAAAGAGGAACCGTGCGGGTTCGTGGGGGAACGCAAAGAGCAACGGTACGGGTTCATGGGGGAACGCAAAGAGGAACCGTGCAGGTTCGTGGGGGAACGCAAAGAGCAAGGGTGCGGGTTCGTGGGGGAACGCAAAGAGCAAGGGTGCGGGTTCGTGGGGGAACGCAAAGAGGAACCGTGCGGGTTCATGGGGGAACGCAAAAAGCACGTATGCGGGTTCGTGGGGGAACGCAAAGAGCTAGGGTGCGGGTTCGTGGGGGAACGCAATGAGCTAGGGTGCGGGTTCGTTGGGGAACGCAAAGAGCAAGGGTGCGGGTTCGTGGGGGAACGCAAAGAGGAACCGTGCGGGTTCGTGGGGGAACGCAAAGAGCAAGGGTGCGGGTTCGTGGGGGAACGCAAAGAGCAAGGGTGCGGGTTCGTGGGGGAACGCAAAGAGCAAGGGTGCGGGTTCGTGGGGGAACGCAAAGAGCAAGGGTGCGGGTTCGTGGGGGAACGCAAAGAGCAAGGGTGCGGGTTCGTGGGGGAACGCAAAGAGGAACCGTGCGGGATCGTGGGGGAACGCAAAGTGGAACCGTGCGGGTTCGTGGGGGAACGCAAAGTGGAACCGTGCGGTTTCGTGGGGAAACGCAAAGGGCAATGGTGCGGGTTCGTGGGGGAACACAAAGAGCTAGGGTGCGGGTTCGTGGGGGAACGCAAAGAGCAAGGGTGCGGGTTCGTGGGGGAACGCAAAGAGGAACGGTGCGGGCTCGTGGGGGAACGCAAAGAGCAAGGGTGCGGGTTTGTGGGGGAACGCAAAGAGCTAGGGTGCGGGTTCGTGGGGGAACGCAAAGTGGAACCGTGCGGGTTCGTGGGGGAACGCAAAGTGGAACCGTGCGGGTTCGTGGGGGAACGCAAAGGGCAAGGGTGCGGGTTCGTGGGGGAACGCAAAGAGCAAGGGTGCGGGTTTGTGGATGAACGCAAAGAGCAAGTGTGCAAGTTCGTGGGGGAACGCAAAGAGCAAGGGTGCGGGTTCATGGGGGAACGCAAAGAGGAACCGTGCGGGTTCGTGGGGGAACGCAAAGAGCAAGGGTGCGGGTTCGTGGGGGAACGCAAAGAGAAAGGGTGCGGGTTCGTGGGGGAACGCAAAGAGCAAGGGTGCGGGTTCGTGGGGGAACGCAAAGAGCAAGGGTGCGGGTTCGTGGGGGAACGCAAAGGGCTACGGTGCGGGTTCGTGGGGGAACGCAAAGAGCAAGGGTGCGGGTTCGTGGGGGAACGCAGAGAGCAAGGGTGCGGCTTCTTGGGGATCGCAAAGAGGAACCGTGCGGGTTCGTGGGGGAACGCAAAGAGCTAGGGTGCGGGTTCGTGGGGGAACGCAAAGAGCAAGGGTGCGGGTTCATGGGGGAGTGCAAAGAGGAACCGTGCGGGTTCGTGGGGGAACGCAAAGAGGATCCGTGCGGGTTCGTGGGTAACGCAAAGAGGAACCGTGCGGGTTCGTGGGGGAACGCAAAGAGCAAGGGTGCGGGTTCGTGGGGGAACGCAAAGAGCAAGGGTGCGGGTTCGTGGGGGAACGCAAAGAGCAAGGGTGCGGGTTCGTGGGGGAACGCAAAGAGCAAGGGTGCGGGTTCGTGGGGGAACGCAAAGAGCAAGGGTGCGGGTTCGTGGGGGAACGCAAAGAGCTACGGTGCGGGTTCGTGGGGGAACGCAAAGAGCAAGGGTGCGGGTTCGTGGGGGAACGCAGAGAGCAAGGGTGCGGGTTCTTGGGGATCGCAAAGAGGAACCGTGCGGGTTCGTGGGGGAACGCAAAGAGCTAGGGTGCGGGTTCGTGGGGGAACGCAAAGAGCAAGGGTGCGGGTTCATGGGGGAGTGCAAAGAGGAACCGTGCGGGTTCGTGGGGGAACGCAAAGAGGAACCGTGCGGGTTCGTGGGTAACGCAAAGTGGAACCGTGCGGGTTCGTGGGGGAACGCAAAGAGCAAGGGTGCGGGTTCGTGGGGGAACGCAAAGAGCAAGGGTGCGGGTTCGTGGGGGAACGTAAAGAGCAAGGGTGCGGGTTCGTGGGGGAACGCAAAGAGCAAGGGTGCGGGTTCGTGGGGGAACGCAAAGAGGAACCGTGCGGGTTCGTGGGGGAACGCAAAGAGGAACTGTGCGGGTTCGTGAGGGAGCGCAAAGAGCAACTGTGCGGGTTTGTGGGGGAACGCAAAGAGGAACCGTGCGGGTTCGTGGGGGAGCGCAAAGAGGAACCGTGCGGGTTCGTGGGGGAACGCAAAGAGGAACCGTGCGGGTTCGTGGGGGAACGCAAAGAGGAACCGTGCGGGTTCGTGGGGGAACGCAAAGAGGAACCGTGCGGGTTCGTGGGGGAACGCAAAGAGCAAGGGTGCGGGTTCGTGGGGGAACACAAAGAGCAAGGTTGCGGGTTCGTGGGGGAACGCAAAGAGGAACTGTGCGGGTTCGTGGGGGAACGCAAAGAGGAACCGTGTGGGTTCGTGGGGGAACGCAAAGAAGAACCGTGCGGCTTCGTGGGGGAACGCAAAGAGGAACCGTGCGGGTTCGTGGGGGAACGCAATGAGGAACCGTGCGGGTTCGTGGGGGAACGCAAAGAGGAACCGTGCGGGTTCGTGGGGGAACGCAAAGAGGAACCGTGCGGGTTCGTGGGGGAACGCAAAGAGCAACGGTGCGGGTTCGTGGGGGAACGCAAAAAGGATCCGTGCAGGTTCGTGGGGGAACGCAAAGAGCAAGGGTGCGGGTTCGTGGGGGAACGCAAAGAGCAAGGGTGCGGGTTTGTGGGGGAACGCAAAGAGGAACCATGCGGGTTCGTGGGGGAACGCAAAGAGGAACCGTGCGTGTTCGTGGGGGAACTCAAAGAGCAAGGGTGCGGGTTCGAGGGGGAACGAAAAGAGCTAGGGTGCGGGTTCGTGGGGGAACGCAAAGAGGAACCGTGCGGGTTCGTGGGGGAACGCAAAGAGGAACCGTGCGGGTTCGTGGGGGAACGCAAAGAGCAACGGTGCGGGCTCGTGGGGGAACGCAAAAAGGATCCGTGCAGGTTCGTGGGGGAACGCAAAGAGCAAGGGTGCGGGTTCGTGGGGGAACGCAAAGAGGAACCGTGCGGGTTCGTGGGGGAACGCAAAGAGGAACCCTGCGGGTTCGTGGGGGAACGCAAAGAGGAACCGTGCGGGTTCGTGGGGGAACTCAAAGAGCAAGGGTGCGGGTTCGTGGGGGAACGCAAAGAGGAACCGTGCGGGTTCGTGGGGGAACACAAAGAGGAACGGTGCGGGTTCGTGGGGGAACGCAAAGAGCAAGGGTGCGGGTTCGTGGGGGAACGCAAAGAGCAAGGGTGCGGGTTCGTGGGGGAACGCAAAGAGCAAGGGTGCGGGTTCGTGGGGGAACGCAAAGAGGATCCGTGCGGGTTCGTGGGGGAACGCAAAGAGGAACCGTGCGGGTTCGTGGGGGAGCGCAAAGAGGAACCGTGCGGGTTCGTGGGGGAACGCAAAGAGGAACCGTGCGGGTTCGTGGGGGAACGCAAAGAGCTAGGGTGCGGGTTCGTGGGGGAACGCAAAGAGGAACCGTGCGGGTTCGTGGGGGAACGCAAAGAGGAACCATGCGGGTTCGTGGGGGAACGCAAAGAGCAATGGTGCGCGTTCGTGGGGGAACGCAAAGAGGAACCGTGCGGGTTCGTGAAGGAACGCAAAGAGCAAGGGTGCGGGTTCGTGGGAGAACGCAAAGAGAAAGGGTGCGGGTTCGTGGGGAAACGCAAAGAGCTAGGGTGCGGGTTCGTGGGGGAACGCAAAGAGCAAGGGTGCTGGTTCGTGGGGGAACGCAAAGAGCTAGGGTGCGGGTTCGTGGGGGAACGCAAATAGCTAGGGTGCGGGTTCGTGGGGGAACGCAAAGAGAAACCATACGGGTTCGTGGGGGAACGCAAAGAGCAAGGGTGCGGGTTCGTGGGGGAACGCAAAGAGCAAGGGTGCCGGTTCGTGGGGGAACGCATAGAGCAAGGGTGCGGGTTCGTGGGGGAATGCAAAGAGGAACCGTGCCGGTTCGTGGGGGAACGCAAAGAGCTACGGTGCGGGTTCGTGGGGGAACGCAAAGAGGAACAGTGCGGGTTCGTGGGGGAACGCAAAGAGCAAGGGTGCGGGTTCGTGGGGGAACGCAAAGAGCAAGGGTGCGGGCTCGTGGGGGAACGCAAAGTGGAACCGTGCGGGTTCTTGGGGGAACGCAAAGAGCAAGGGTGCGGGTTCGTGGGGGAACGCAAAGAGGAACCGTGCAGGTTCGTGGGGGAACGCAAAGAGGTAGGGTGCGGGTTCGTGGGGGAACGCAAAGAGGAACCGTGCGGGTTCGTGGGGGAACGCAAAGAGCAAGGGTGCGGGTTCGTGGGGGAACGCAAAGAGCAAGGGTGCGGGTTCGTGGGGAACGCAAAGAGGAACCGTGCGGGTTCGTGGGGGAACGCAATGAGCAAGGGTGCGGGTTCGTGGGGGAACGCAAAGAGCAAGGGTGCGGGTTCGTGGGGGAACGCAAAGAGCTAGGGTGCGGGTTCGTGGGGGAATGCAAAGAGGAACCGTGCGGGTTCGAGGGGGAACGCAAAGAGCTACGGTGCGGGATTGTGGGGGAACGCAAAGAGCAAGGGTGCGGGTTCGTGGGGGAACGCAAAGAGCAAGGGTGCGGGTTCGTGGGGGAACGCAAAGAGCAAGGGTGCGGGTTCGTGGGGGAACGCAAAGAGCAAGGGTGCGGGTTCGTGGGGGAACGCAAAGAGGAACAGTGCGGTTTCGTGGGGGAACGCAAAGAGCAAGGGTGCGGGTTCGTGGGGGAACGCAAAGAGGAACCGAGCGGGATCGTGGGGGAACGCAAAGTGGAACCGTGCGGGTTCGTGGGGGAACGCAAAGAGGAACCGTGCGGGTTCGTGAAGGAACGCAAAGGGCAAGGGTGCGCGTTCGTGGGGGAACGCAAAGAGCAAGGGTGCGGGTTCGTGGGGGAACGCAAAGAGCTAGGGTGCGGGTTCGTGGGGGAACGCAAAGAGGAACCGTGCGGGTTCGTGGGGGAACGCAGAGAGCTAGGGTGCGGGTTCGTGGGGGACCGCAAAGAGCAAGGGTGCGGGTTCGTGGGGGAACGCAAAGAGGAACCGTGCGGGTTCGTGGGGGAACGCAAATAGCAAGGGTGCGGGTTCGTGGGGGAACGCAAAGAGCTACGGTGCGGTTTCGTGGGGGAACGCAAAGAGGAACGGTGCGGGTTCGTGGGGGAACGCAAAGAGCAAGGGTGCGGGTTCGTGGGGGAACGCAAAGAGCAAGGGTGCGGGTTCGTGGGGGAACGCAAAGAGCAAGGGTGCGGGTTCGTGGGGGAACGCAAAGAGCACGGGTGCGGGTTCGTGGGTGAACGCAAAGAGCTGGGGTGCGGGTTTTTGGGGGAACGCAAAGAGCAAGGGTGCGGGTTCGTGGGGGAACGCAAAGAGCTACGGTGCGGGTTCGTGGGGGAACGCAAAGAGGAACCGTGCGGGTTCGTGGGGGAACGCAAAGAGGAACCGTGCGGGTTCGTGGGGGAACGCAAAGAGCAAGGGTGCGGGTTCGTGGGGGAACGCAAAGAGGAACCGTGCGGGTTCGTGGGGGAACGCAAAGAGCAAGGGTGCGGGTACGTGGGGGAACGCAAAGAGCAAGGGTGCGGGTTCGTGCGGGAACACAAACAGCAAGGGTGCGGGTTCGTGGGGGAACGCAAAGAGGAACCGTGCGGGTTCGTGGGGGAACACAAAGAGCAAGGGTGCGGGTTCGTGGGGGAACGCAAAGAGGAACCGTGCGGGTTCGTGGGGGAACGCAAAGAGGAACCGTGCGGGTTCGTGGGGAAACGCACAGAGGAACCGTGCGGGTTCGTGGGGAAAGCAAAGAGGAACCGTGCGGGTTCGTGGGGGAACGCAAAGAGCAAGGGTGCGGGTTCGTGGGGGAACGCAAAGAGCTAGCATGCGGGTTCGTGAGGGAACGCAAAGAGGAACCGTGCGGGTTCGTGGGGGAACGCAAAGAGGAACCGTGCAGGTTCCTGGGGGAACGCAAAGAGGAACCGTGCGGGTTCGTGGGGGAACGCAAAGAGCAAGGGTGCGGGTTCGTGGGGGAACGAAAAGAGCAAGGGTGCGGGTTCGTGGGGGAACGCAAAGAGCAAGGGTGCGGGTTCGTGGTGGAACGCAAAGAGCAAGGGTGCGGGTTCGTGGGGGAACGCAAAGAGCTGGGGTGCGGGTTCGTGGGGGAACGCAAAGAGCAAAGGTGCGGGTTCGAGGGGGAACGCAAAGAGCTAGCATGCGGGTTCGTGAGGGAACGCAAAGAGGAACGGTGCGGGTTCGTGGGGGAACGCAAAGAGCAAGAGTGCGGGTTCGTGGGGGAACGCAAAGAGGAACCGTGCGGGTTCGTGGTGGAACACAAAGAGCAAGGGTGAGGGTTCGTGGGGGAACGCAAAGAGCAAGGGTGCGGGTTCGTGGGGGAACGCAAAGAGCAAGGGTGCGGGTTCGTGGGGGAACGCAAAGAGGAACCGTGCGGGATCGTGGGGGAACGCAAAGTGGAACCGTGCGGGTTCGTGGGGGAACGCAAAGTGGAACCGTGCGGGTTCGTGGGGGAACGCAAAGCGCAAGGGTGCGGGTACATGGGGGAACGCAAAGAGCAAGGGTGCGGGTTCGTGGGGGAACGCAAAGAGCAAGTGTGCAAGTTCGTGGGGAAACGCAAAGAGCAAGGGTGCGGGTTCATGGGGGAACGCAAAGAGGAACCGTGCGGGTTCGTGGGGGAACGCAAAGAGCTAGGGTGCGGGTTCGTGGGGGAACGCAAAGAGCAAGGGTGCGGGTTCTGTGGGGGAACGCAAAGAGCAAGGGTGCGGGTTCGTGCGGGAGCGCAAAGAGCAAGGGTGCGGGTTCGTGGGGGAACGCAAAGAGGAACCCTGCGGGTTCTTGGGGGAACGCAAAGAGCAAGGGTGCGGGTTCGTGGGGGAACGCAAAGAGGAACGGTGCGGGTTCGTGGGGGAACGCAAAGAGCAAGGGTGCGGGTTCGTGGGGGAACGCAAAGAGCAAGGGTGCGGGTTCGTGGGGGAACGCAAAGAGCACGGGTGCGGGTTCGTGGGTAAACGCAAAGAGCTAGGGTGCGGGTTTTTGGGGGAACGCAAAGAGCAAGGGTGCGGGTTCGTGGGGGAACGCAAAGAGCTAGGGTGCGGGTTCGTGGGGAAACGCAAAGAGGAACCATGCGGGTTCGTGGGGGAACGCAAAGAGCTAGGGTGCGGGTTCGTGGGGGAACGCAAAGAGCAAGGGTGCGGGTTCGTGGGGGAACGCAAAGAGCAAGGGTGCGGGTTCGTGGGGGAACGCAAAGAGCAAGGGTGCGGGTTCGTGGGGGAACGCAAAGAGCAAGGGTGCGGGTTCGTGGGGGAACGCAAAGAGCAAGGGTGCGGGTTCGTGGGGGAACGCAAAGAGGAACCGTGCGGGATCGTGGGGGAACGCAAAGAGCTAGGGTGCGGGTTCGTGGGGGAACGCAAAGAGGAACCGTGCGGGTTCGTGGGGGAACACAAAGAGCTAGGGTGCGGGATTGTGGGGGAACGCAAAGAGCAAGGGTGCGGGTTCGTGGGGGAACGCAAAGAGCAAGGGTGCGGGTTCGTGGGGGAACGCAAAGAGGAACCGTGCGGGTTCGTGGGGGAACGCAAAGAGCAAGGGTGCGGGTTCGTGGGGGAACGCAAAGAGGAACCGTGCGGGTTCGTGGGGGAACGCAAAGAGGAACCGTGCGGGTTCGTGGGGGAACGCAAAGAGGAACCGTGCGGGTTCGTGGGGGAACGCAAAGAGGAACCGTGCGGGTTCGTGGGGGAACGCAAAGAGCAAGGGTGCGGGTTCGTGGGGGAGCGCAAAGAGGAACCGTGCGGGTTCGTGGGGGAACGCAAAGAGCAAGGGTGCGGGTTCGTGGGGGAACGCAAAGAGGATCCGTGCAGGTTCGTGGGGGAACGCAAAGAGGAACCGTGCGGGTTCGTGGGGGAACGCAAAGAGGAACCGTGCGGGTTCGTGGGGGAGCGCAAAGAGGAACCGTGCGGGTTCGTGGGGGAACGCAAAGAGGTAGGGTGCGGGTTCGTGGGGGAACGCAAAGAGCAAGGGTGCGGGTTCGTGGGGGAACGCAAAGAGCAAGGGTGCGGGTTCGTGGTGGAACGCAAAGAGCTAGGGTGCGGGTTCGTGGGGGAACACAAAGAGGAACCGTGCGGGTTCGTGGGGGAACGCAAAGAGCAAGGGTGCGGGTTCGTGGGGGAACGCAAAGAGCAAGGGTGCGGGTTCGTGGGGGAACGAAAAGAGCAAGGGTGCGGGTTCGTGGGGGAACGCAAAGAGCAAGGGTGCGGGTTCGTGGGGGAACGCAAAGAGCAAGGGTGCAGGTTCGTGGGGGAACGCAAAGAGCAAGGGTGCGGGTTCGTGGGGGAACGCAAACAGGAACTGTGCGGGTTCGTGGGGGAACGCAAAGAGGAACCGTGCGGGTTCGTGGGGGAAAGCAAAGAGGAACCGTGCGGGTTCGTGGGGAAACGCACAGAGGAACCGTGCGGGTTCGTGGGGAAAACAAAGAGGAACCGTGCGGGTTCGTGGGGGAACGCAAAGAGGAACCGTGCGGGTTCGTGGGGGAACGCAAAGAGGAACCGTGCGGGTTCGTGGGGGAACGCAAAGAGCAAGGGTGCGGGTTCGTGGGGGAACGCAAAGAGCAAGGGTGCGGGTTCGTGGGGGAACGCAAAGAGCAAAGGTGCGGGTTCGTGGGGGAACGCAAAGAGCTAGCATGCGGGTTCGTGAGGGAACGCAAAGAGGAACGGTGCGGGTTCGTGGGGGAACGCAAAGAGCAAGGGTGCGGGTTCGTGGGGGAACGCAAAGAGCTAGGGTGCGGGTTCGTGGGGGAACGCAAAGAGCAAGGGTGCGGGTTCGTGGGGGAACGCAAAGAGGAACCGTGCGGGATCGTGGGGGAACGCAAAGTGGAACCGTGCGGGTTCGTGGGGGAACGCAAAGTGGAACCGTGCGGGTTCGTGGGGGAACGCAAAGGGCAAGGGTGCGGGTTCATGGGGGAACGCAAAGAGCAAGGGTGCGGGTTTGTGGATGAACGCAAAGAGCAAGTGTGCAAGTTCGTGGGGAAACGCAAAGAGCAAGGGTGCGGGTTCATGGGGTAACGCAAAGAGGAACCGTGCGGGTTCGTGGGGGAACTCAAAGAGCTAGGGTGCGGGTTCGTGGGGGAACGCAAAGAGCAAGGGTGCGGGTTCGTGGGGGAACGCAAAGAGCAAGGGTGCGGGTTCGTGCGGGAGCGCAAAGAGCAAGGGTGCGGGTTCGTGGGGGAACGCAAAGAGCTAGGGTGCGGGTTCGTGGGGGAACGCAAAGAGCAAGGGTGCGGGTTCGTGGGGGAACGCAAAGAGCAAGGGTGCGGGTTCGTGGGGGAACGCAAAGAGCTACGGTGCGGGTTCGTGGGGGAACGCAAAGAGCAAGGGTGCGGGTTCGTGGGGGAACGCAGAGAGCAAGGGTGCGGGTTCGTGGGGGAACGCAAAGAGGAACGGTGCGGGTTCGTGGGGGAACGCAAATAGCAAGGGTGCGGGTTCGTGGGGGAACGCAAAGAGCAAAAGTGCGGGTTCGTGGGGGAACGCAAAGAGCACGGGTGCGTGTTCGTGGGTGAACGCAAAGAGCTAGGGTGCGGGTTTTTGGGGGAACGCAAAGAGCAAGGGTGCGGGTTCGTGGGGGAACGCAAAGAGCTAGGGTGCGGGTTCGTGGGGAAACGCAAAGAGGAACCGTGCGGGTTCGTGGGGGAACACAAAGAGCAAGGGTGCGGGATTGTGGGGGAACGCAAAGAGCAAGGGTGTGGGTTCGTGGGGGAACGCAAAGAGCATGGGTGCGGGTTCGTGGGGGAACGCAAAGAGGAACCGTGCGGGTTCGTGGGGGAACGCAAAGAGCAAGGGTGCCGGTTCGTGGGGGAACGCAAAGAGGAACGGTGCGGGTTCGTGGGGGAACGCAAAGAGCAAGGGTGCGGGTTCGTGGGGGAACGCAAAGAGCAAGGGTGCAGGTTCGTGCGGGAACACAAACAGCAAGGGTGCGGGTTCGTGGGGGAACGCAAAGAGGAACCGTGCGGGTTCGTGGGGGAACGCAAAGAGGAACCGTGCGGGTTCGTGGGGGAACGCAAAGAGGAACCGTGCGGGTTCGTGGGGAAACGCAAAGAGCAAGGGTGTGGGTTCGTGGGGGAACGCAAAGAGGAACCGTGCGGGTTCGTGGGGGAACGCAAAGAGGAACCGTGCGGGTTCGTGGGGGAGCGCAAAGAGGAACCGTGCGGGTTCTTGGGGAACGCAAAGAGCAAGGGTGCGGGTTCGTGGGGGAACGCAAACAGGAACCGTGCGGGTTCGTGGGGGAACGCAAAGAGGAACCGTGCGGGTTCGTGGGGGAACGCAAAGAGGAACCGTGCGGGTTCGTGGGGAAACGCAAAGAGGAACCGTGCGGGTTCGTGGGGGAAAGCAAAGAGGAACCGTGCGGGTTCGTGGGGGAACGCAAAGAGCAAGGGTGCGGGTTCGTGGGGGAACGCAAAGAGCTAGGGTGCGGGTTTTTGGGGGAACGCAAAGAGCAAGGGTGCGGGTTCGTGGGGGAACGCAAAGAGCTAGGGTGCGGGTTCGTGGGGGAACGCAAAGAGGAACCGTGCGGGTTCGTGGGGGAACACAAAGAGCTAGGGTGCGGGATTGTGGGGGATCTCAAAGAGCAAGTGTGCGGGTTCGTGGGGGAACGCAAAGAGCAAGGGTGCGGGTTCGTGGGGGAACGCAAAGAGGAACCGTGCGGGTTCGTGGGGGAACGCAAAGAGCAAGGGTGCGGGTTCGTGGGGGAACGCAAAGAGGAACCGTGCGGGTTCGTGGGGGAACGCAAAGAGCAAGGGTGCGGGTTCGTGGGGGAACGCAAAGAGCAAGGGTGCGGGTTCGTGCGGGAACACAAACAGCAAGGGTGCGGGTTCGTGGGGGAACGCAAAGAGGAACCATGCGGGTTCGTGGGGGAACGCAAAGAGGAACCGTGTGGGTTCGTGGGGGAACGCAAAGAGGAACCGTGCGGGTTCGTGGGGAAACGCAAAGAGCAAGGGTGCGGTTCGTGGGGGAACGCAAAGTGGAACCGTGCGGGTTCGTGGGGGAACGCAAAGAGGAACCGTGCGGGTTCGTGGGGGAGCGCATAGAGGAACCGTGCGGGTTCGTGGGGGAACGCAAAGAGCAAGGGTGCGGGTTCGTGGGGGAACGCAAAGAGGATCCGTGCAGGTTCGTGGGGGAACGCAAAGAGGAACCGTGCGGGTTTGTGGGGGAGCGCAAAGAGGAACCGTGCGGGTTCGTGGGGGAACGCAAAGAGAAAGGATGCGGGTTCTTGGGGGAACGCAAAGAGCAAGGGTGCGGGTTCGTGGGGGAACGCAAAGAGCAAGGGTGCGGGTTCGTGGTGGAACGCAAAGAGCTAGGGTGCGGGTTCGTGGGGGAACACAAAGAGGAACTGTGCGGTTTCGTGGGGGAACGCAAAGAGCAAGGGTGCGGGTTCGTGGGGGAACGCAAAGAGCAAGGGTGCGGGTTCGTGGGGGAACGCAAAGAGCAAGGGTGCAGGTTCGTGGGGGAACGCAAAGAGCAAGGGTGCGGGTTCGTGGGGGAACGCAAACAGGAACCGTGCGGGTTCGTGGGGGAACGCAAAGAGGAACCGTGCGGGTTCGTGGGGGAAAGCAAAGAGGAACCGTGCGGGTTCGTGGGGAAACGCACAGAGGAACCGTGCGGGTTCGTGGGGAAAGCAAAGAGGAACCGTGCGGGTTCGTGGGGGAACGCAAAGAGCAAGTGTGCGGGTTCGTGGGGGAACGCAAAGAGCTAGCATGCGGGTTCGTGAGGGAACGCAAAGAGGAACCGTGCGGGTTCGTGGGGGAACGCAAAGAGGAACCGTGCGGGTTCGTGGGGGAACGCAAAGAGGAACCGTGCGGGTTCGTGGGGGAACGCAAAGAGGAACCGTGCGGGTTCGTGGGGGAACGCAAAGAGGAACCGTGCGGATTCGTGGGGGAACGCAAAGAGGAACCGTGCGGGTTCGTGGGGGAACGCAAAGAGGAACCGTGCGGGTTCGTGGGGGAACGCAAAGAGCAAGGGTGCGGGTTCGTGGGGGAACGCAAAAAGCAAAGGTGCGGGTTTGTGGGGGAACGCAAAGAGCTAGCATGCGGGTTCGTGAGGGAACGCAAAGAGGAACGGTGCGGGTTCGTGGGGGAACGCAAAGTGCAAGGGTGCGGGTTCGTGGGGGAACGCAAAGAGCAAGGGTGCGGGTTCGTGGGGGAACGCAAAGAGCAAGGGTGCGGGTTCGTGGGGGAACGCAAAGAGGAACCGTGCGGGATCGTGGGGGAACGCAAAGTGGAACCGTGCGGGTTCGTGGGGGAACGCAAAGAGCAAGGGTGCGGGTTCGTGGGGGAACGCAAAGAGGAACCATGCGGGTTCGTGGGGGAACGCAAAGAGGAACCGTGTGGGTTCGTGGGGGAACGCAAAGAGGAACCGTGCGGGTTCGTGGGGAAACGCAAAGAGCAAGGGTGCGGGTTCGTGGGGGAACGCAAAGAGGAACCGTGCGGGTTCGTGGGGGAACGCAAAGAGGAACCGTGCGGGTTCGTGGGGGAGCGCATAGAGGAACCGTGCGGGTTCGTGGGGGAACGCAAAGAGCAAGGGTGCGGGTTCGTGGGGGAACGCAAAGAGGATCCGTGCAGGTTCGTGGGGGAACGCAAAGAGGAACCGTGCGGGTTCGTGGGGGAGCGCAAAGAGGAACCGTGCGGGTTCGTGGGGGAACGCAAAGAGAAAGGGTGCGGGTTCTTGGGGGAACGCAAAGAGCAAGGGTGCGGGTTCGTGGGGGAACGCAAAGAGCAAGGGTGCGGGTTCGTGGTGGAACGCAAAGAGCTAGGGTGCGGGTTCGTGGGGGAACACAAAGAGGAACCGTGCGGGTTCGTGGGGGAACGCAAAGAGTAAGGGTGCGGGTTCGTGGGGGAACGCAAAGAGCAAGGGTGCGGGTTCGTGGGGGAACGCAAAGAGCAAGGGTGCAGGTTCGTGGGGGAACGCAAAGAGCAAGGGTGCGGGTTCGTGGGGGAACGCAAACAGGAACCGTGCGGGTTCGTGGGGGAACGCAAAGAGGAACCGTGCGGGTTCGTGGGGGAACGCAAAGAGCAAGGGTGCGGGTTCGTGGGGGAACGCAAAGAGCAAGGGTGCGGGTTCGTGGGGGAACGCAAAGAGGAACCGTGCGGGTTCGTGGGGGAAAGCAAAGAGGAACCGTGCGGGTTCGTGGGGGAACGCAAAGAGCAAGGGTGCGGGTTCGTGGGGGAACGCAAAGAGCAAGGGTGCGGGTTCGTGGGGGAACGCAAAGAGGAACCGTGCGGGTTCGTGGGGGAACTCAAAGAGCAAGGGTGAGGGTTCATGGGGGAACGCAAAGAGCAAGGGTGCAGGTTCATGTGGGAACGCAAAGAGGAACCGTGCGGGTTCGTGGGGAAACGCAAAGAGGAACCGTGCGGGTTCGTGGGGGAACGCAAAGAGCTAGGGTGCGGGTTCGTGGGTGAACGCAAAGAGCCAAAAAAGACAAAGAAAAAAAAAATCACAAAAAAAAAGAGGCTTTTTTTTTTTTCTTTTTTTTCTTTTACAAATTTTTATTTTCTGATGACAAAACAGAAGCAGCCACCCCCCCCCCCACCCCCCTCAAACACACACGGTCCCCCACCCTCCCCCAGGAAACAAGGAAAGCAAATAACTCCCCCTCCCCCCCCCCCTCCCCTGCTGGGAATATTTAATAATAGCTATAGTTCGTAGTGAATGTCTCCATGCATTAAGGCCAGTAAAGTGGACTTAGCCCCCCCACGGCCCCCTTCCCCCCCTCCACTGACACTTTATGGGAGGGCCCTCCCCACCCCGGTGCGCCCCTTCTGCTGTAGGACCCTCCACACCCCCCCCCTTAATTGCACCGGGGTGGGTGTTGCCCCCCCCCCCTCCTCCCACCTGGCTCCAGGGACCAATGGGGGGGGGGGAAAGGGGGCCCCCCTACCCTTTCCCCAGTGCCACTTCTCAGGGAAGACCCCAACCCTAATTCCCCTCCCTCCCCCCCTCATGTGAGGCCCCCACCCCCCCTTAGGACCCCTCAGGGATGCTACTGCAGCCCCACAGGGGGGGGTGGGGGGGGATGGGGGTTTTTGTTCTCCCCCCCTTCTGCCCCCCCCCCCCACCCCCTCCCTAACAGGGACTTGAAGCCTCAGGCAGGAGCTGCCCCCCCCACCCAACCCCACCAGACTGGGGGGTGAGGGGGCGCAGAAGCACCAGGTGGGGATTTTGGGGCGGTGGGGGGGGTTCAGGGTGGGGGCAAAGTCCCCCTCCTACCCTTGACATACTGGGGTTCTACAGCAGGGACCCCCCCACCCAAAACCGCCGGGTCAAGATATTACGGGTACTGCTCTGGGGGTCGGCAGCCGGCGGGGAGGGGGGGGGCCCCAATGTGTTTTCCCCCCCCCCCCTCCCACAGCCCTACAGAGCACTGATAAACAACTCACCTACCTGGGGGGTGGGGGGGGGGGGGCTGGCCGCACGCATCCCGCCCCCTCCCACCTCCCCCCCCCCCCCCCCCCCCCGTCTCAAAGTAGCCTTTTTTCTATCGGATAAACCTCAGAAACTTTTTAATTTTATTTTTTTGCTTTGAGATAAAAAAAAAAAAAGAAAAAAAAAGAGGTGGAATTTGAGGTCTATTTGAACTGACTTTATATGACGCATAAATATTTATATTTTATCTAAGGACGGCGCCCCCCCCCCCCCTCCCTCTCTCCAAAACCCCCCCCCCTCCCAACCCCTCCCCCCCCTTCAATCTGTGCTTTGTTCGGAGCTGTCGGGATTTCTTTATTTGTTGTTGGGTTCACTTTTGTTTTTCTTTTCCCCATCGTGGGGAACGTTCTCGGGATCCTCCGCAGCGTTTCGTGTCCGTTGGAGTCCTCACCCCCCCCCCCTCTACCCCCCCAAAAACCCCATCCCCCTCACCCCCCCCACCCCTCAGCATCACTCCCCTCCCCCCCCTTTTCTAGAGCAGCCGTGTCGTTGGAGTGACTTTTTGATAATGTACAGGTTTTTGTGGATTTAAATTTATTTCTTTCTATATTTTTAGGACCAATCTCATTTTTAATAATGGTTAAAGGAGAACAAAAGCAGATTCTGGTCGTTCCCTCCCCCCCCCCCCCCAACCCCATTCCCTCTTCTCCCTCGTGTTTCCCCCCACCCCCCTCCCCCCCCACACTCATTTGTTGCTGTCGGTGTCCCCCCCCACACACCCCAAAATCCCCCCCCACCCCCCACCTTGAGCTGTAGGACCGTGCGTGTCGCGTGGCGAATAAAACTCACGTTTGGTAGAGAGCTGCTGTCAGAGCCGTCTTTTGGGGGGGGGGGGAGGGGGGGGGAGGGGGAGAGGCTGGGACCCCCCCCACGCCAACCACCCCCCCATCACACACACACCAGCGGTGGCACTGCTTTTCTTTGCCGTTTTATTTAAAAACAAAACAAAAAAAAACAACTCCAAAATTGAGGGGGGGGGGGGTGAAGATGGGAGTGGAGCTGAATTGGGGGGGGGGGGGGGGGAAGAGGGAGTTTTGGGGGGGCAGGGGCGAGAGGGGGGGGGGGGGGGGGGCCGGCCGGAGCGCGGAAGCAGAGGAAGAAATACAAAAACTAGAAACCTCTCAGATCCTTTAAAAAAAAGCAACTTAAAAACCTGTACAAAATGCGCTACGTATAAATTAAAGGAGGGGGCGGGGGGGAGGGGGGGGAAAATGGAGATGGGGGTGGGGGCAATGGGGGCTGCTGCAGCATCGCAGCCACAGCTCAGAACGCCCCACCTTCCTCCTGCCTCCCCCCCCCTTCCCCCCACCCGAGGTGGGCAGGACCCCAGCACCCAACCCCCCCCCAGCCCCTGGGCAGCAGAGAGAGGGGGCTCAGTGCCGGGGAGGTGGTGGGGGGGGGCATTTGCGGGGCTCCCTCTTTGGTTCCTTCCTGGGGGGAGCCCCTGTTTCCCCCCCATGCCCCAGGTGGTCACCTGGGGTGGGGGGTGGGGGGGGCACCGGCACTAGCAGCAACAGGAGAGGTGGGTGATGGCTGGAAACCGGGGGCGCTGCCCACCCCGGGGGGAAGGAGGGGGGGGGGTGGGAGTAAGGGGGGTCACAGCCCCACCCCTGCCCGCCCCCCCCCCCCCCCCCCCAACAAGACCTGGGCTGAGCACGCGCTGAGCTGTGGGGTGAGGTAGATGTGTGGTGGGGGGGGGAGGGGCCCTGCTGCCCGGGGGGGGGCCCCTCAGCCCCATGGAGGGGACTGAGGAGCCCACTGCCCCAGGTGGGTGCTGGGGGGGAGAGGGGAGGACAGAGGACCCCACTGCGCTGGGGGGGCTGGAAGAACCGGGGGGGGCCCCTGGGCAGAGCTGGCACTGGGGGGGGCACGGCCGGCCCCAGAGCTGGAAGCAAAGAGAGGAGGAGGCTGCCCCCCCTCCCCCTTGGGGACAGACAGACAGACCCACAGAGTGGGCTCATAATGCAGGGGGGGTGGGGGTGGGGGGGCCGGGGCAGCTCAGCAACCCCAATCTTTGGTTAAAAGAGACGCCCCCGCGGCCCCCCCTGATTGTCGTTGCGCAAGCGGGGGGCATGGCGGGGGGGGCTCGGCAGCCCCCAGGGGCGCGGGGTGAGTCCTAAAGTGCCTGGCTGGCCCCGTGGGGTGGAGCGGGGGGGGTTATTGCACTTGTCCTGCCCCCCCCCACGGCTGGGGGCAAGGGATGGGAAGTGGGGGGGGGGGGGTGGGGGGCATGCAGAGCCCCAAGCCCCCCTAGGACAGGAATGGCTGCAGCGGGGGGCAGGGGGGGGGGGCAGCACCCCGGGCCTGCTGGGGGGCTGGGGTGCCGGACCCTATGGGGGGAGGGAGTTAATCGCTGCCCCCCTCCTCCCCACTCTGGCAGCAGAAGGCACAGGGGGGGGGGGAAGTAGGGAGAGGAGGGGGGGGGGCTCCGCAGCATGGGGGGTGGCCTGGCAGGGGCCACGGGCCTTGGAAGCACAAGGTTGTGGGGGGGGGGGGGGGGAGGGAGGGGAGGGAAGGAAGGGGAAAGGAGGGGGGGTGGGGCAGCTGCGGACGGGGGAGCCCCAACCCCCTCCTTGGGCGGGGGGGGAGGGGGGGGGAGGTTCCTGTTTTTCGTTTTGTTTGTTTTTCTTTTTTCCTTTTTTTCCTTTTTTTTTTTTTCCATTATTTTCTTTTTTATAAAACGCAGGAGGAAAAAAAAAGCCCTCCCATTAGCAGGGGGGGGCTGCCCTGGGGGCTCCAGGACCCCCCGGCACTTCAGGACACCCCCCCCCCCCCCCATCCCCCAAAGCATGAGCTCACCTCTCCCCACCCCCCCCACCTCCCTCCCACCCCCACCTTGCTGAGGAGGAGGAGCAGAGGCAGGGCACAAGGCAGGCAGCAGTGGTGGGGGGGGCCCTCGGTGCCGGCCCCCCTCCCCCCCCCCCCCACCCACTGCTACTTGGGGTAGGGGTAGGGGAAGGCGCCGGGCTCAGAGGGCGAGTCGACGGCCCGTGGCCATGGGTGGGTGCAGCACTGCCGTCCTGTGGGGAGGGGGTTAGTGGAGAAAAAGCTGGGACACCCCCGCCCCCGCACCCCAGTACTGCAGGACCTCCCCTCCCCAAGCCCCCAGCACTCACCTCCAGTGGGACCGCGGGGTGGCACTGGGGGGTATGGGGGGAGGAAGGCTCCAGGCAGGGCAGCAGCGGGCACGTACTGGGGGGAGCAGAAGTGTCAGTGGGGGTGGGGGGGGGCAGTGGGGGGGTGGTGCAGCTGTAGGGTGGGGGGTCCTTACCGTGCCGGCGCTGCCCAGCGAGAGGTGGCCGAGCTGCTGGGCCAGGGGGGCCACCACCGAGGGCTGGAGGGGGGACAGCGTGGTCCACAGCGGGGGGCCAGCACCGTGCCCTGCATGGCTCCGTCAGCGGGGGGGAGGGACAAGGGGGGCAGGGAGAGCAGGGCTGTGGGGTGGGGGGACACGGCGGTGGTGGGGACAGCAGTGGGATGTGGGGCAGGGCGGGGCGCCAGGGGTGGGGCTGGGGGTGTGGCCTGGAAGGGTGG